>JAMPIV010018049.1:522500-1133170 GCA_024509875.1 Oreohelix idahoensis | reverse complement strand
CTGAAAGAAAAAATTAGAGGCTGAAAGGTTTAGCTGAAGGGAAAAGAGAATTACAAATTGAGGCTGATAGAGAAATTAAGAGGCTGCAAATTGAGGCAGAAGAAAAACGACAGCAAAGGGAGGCAGAAGATAAAAAGGCCGAAAGGGAAGCAGAAGATAGAAGGTTGCAGAGGGAGCACGAATTACGACTAAGGGAGCTGGAATTACAAGGCCCGGCTCCTGAAAATGGTGCCAGCCCTTTTGCCTCAGATGCTACGCCCAGTCTGGGAGCCTCAAACTCAGCTATGGGGTTTCATTTAGACCATTTTGTTGAAAAGACGATGACATAGAGGGGTACCTAGGACGTTTTGAGTTATTAGCTACTACATATGGGTTAGAGAGAGAGAGGTGGAGTTTAAAGCTATCACAGGGATTGAGGGGTACTTCTTATGAAGTATTTGCCAAAATGAACAGGGAAGACCAAGACAATTATGACATGTTAAAGCAGGCTTTGTTATTAAGGTACGAGAAGAATGGTGAATTTTATCGTAAGAAATTTAGAAATGCCAAACTGTTGTCTGGGGAGACATACCACCAATTCTCTGCCAGACTAGAAACCTATTTGGAGAAATGGACGGCTCTGGGGAAGACCCAAGATCTTAAAGAAATGATCATGATTGAGCAATTGAGAGAGTCCATGGCTCCAGACATGAGAAGATTTCTCATGGAACAAGGTGCAGAGAAGTTGGGGGAAATTTTAAATGTTGCTGAGAGGTATCAGGCAGCTCAGGCAGAGGTAAGTGGTGCTAAAAAGAAGCACATAGACAATTTTAAAGCTCCACAGCAATTTAATAAATTTGATAATAGAGAGCAGGGAAATAAAGGTAGGACAAACTTTGAGCGGCCAAGAAATGACTATCGCGACAGAAACTCACAGTTCAATGACCAAAAGTTCAATGAAAGAAAACCGTTGAACCAAGGAAAAAGATGGTGTAAATGGTGCAAGAAGGATAACCATAACACCGAATTTTGTAGAAGGAAACCTTCAAACATTGCTGCAATGAAGTCGGGGACGCAAAGATTAAAGGTTAATCCTAAGGGACAACAGGAACCTTATCACCCCCCAGTTTGTGAGGATGTTATTTGTAATGGGGTCACCATAAGGTGCCTTTATGATACAGGTTTGGATTATGATTCAGTTGTGAAGTCTAGCCTAGTGGACCCAAGTCAGTATACCACAGAAACAGTGGAAATACAAGGGGCGACTAAGGACATACCACTCATGACACTTCCCATCGCAAGGATAACGGTGAAAACTCGCTATGTGGAAGGAGAAATCAGAGCAGCAGTGATAGATGAACCAATCTACCCTCTGATATTGGGGTGTAGATACGTCTTCTTGGGGAATCCCGAGAAACCTGTGATCATGGCGACAGTGCAGACCAGGTCACAGAAGAAGGAGGAAGAAGGTGAACCTATAAATGCTCATCCAGAGGAGATGAGGAAGGCGCAGGCTGAGGATAGGACACTCAAGCCCTGTTTTAAAAAATTGCCCAAATGCCACACACCTCCGAGCAAGGGGGAATATTTCATGAAGAACAAACTCTTATACAGGAAGACAGGAACTAGATCCACTGGTCACGGACAGTTAGTTCTTCCCAAGATATATAGGGCAAACTTAATAAGGAGCTTACATGTTGGAAAAGATGGTGACCATGAGAAAGTCGGTACCATCTGCCAAAAGATTGCTCGAAAATACTATTGGCCCGACGTAAATGTCGATGTTGAAAACTTTGTAGAAGCATGTGGCGTATTTCATGAGGGAACACCCACAAAGGGAAAATATGTGCAGGACCTAGAAACGCCACGGGGCAACTTTAGGCCTGAAAGGAAAACTAATTATACTCGGGTAGACAAAGTGGAATGGGAGCCCCCTTTTCACACCCAGTCTTCACTTGAATGGATTAACATGGCCACTATGCGAAGAGTACAAAGAAGAAATTTTACCCAGGATAAGATGACAATCCCTCGGTCAGACTTATATAAACTGGAAGAACAGACAAGAGAGCGAAGATCTCTCATAAACAATCTTAAGTGGGGAGACAAACCCCAGAGAAAAATTGGTAGTGGTCGATTTGTGAGTGATGATTCTAGGAAGAAAAGTCCTCATTATAAAGCTTCTAAGGGACGGGACCCGATGGGTTCCATGAAAAATAAGTATGATAAATTAAAGATCCAGATGTAACTTTATTAAGGACCTGGACAGATGAGAAGGCGGAAGAGACTGTTACCTCATCGTATCAATATGTGAACGAACTGACCACTCGTTTGAAAGCTGGATGGAAACTGGCAAATGATAATTTGAAACAAGCCAGGAAGAAACATGCAGCATATTTTAATAGGAAGGCAAAGGACAGGGAACTGGCAGTCGGAGAGAAGGTGCTGCTTCTACTACCCGGAAGCCAGAATAAATTACAAATTGGTTGGCAAGGTCCATATACGGTTCTAGAGAAGGTGTCTAGAACAAACTATAAAATTGACAAAAAGGGGAAGGAAAAAGTTTATCATGTAAACCTGTTAAAGAAGTATCTGGACAGACCACTCCAGGAAAGCACCCCCTTATTGACCTTGGCTATTGCAACCCAGATGCAAAAGGAACCACTCACCTCACATGAATACCCATTACATCCTTGTGAAACAGCAGCACAGGTAAAAGTCAGTAAGCACCTGACTAAAAACCAGAGGGAGAGAGTTCAACAGGTTCTGGAGGAACATACAGATGTATTAACAGATAAACCAGGCCATACAAATTTGCTACAGTATGACATGAAACTGGTAGACTCAAACCCAATCTGTATGAGAGCCTATTCTATTCCGTTCGCGAAGGAGAAGGCATTGAAGGAAGAAATAGAGTATTTGTTGAAGGAGGGGATTATTTCGCACAGTGAATCATCTTTTAGTTCTAGTGTCGTTTTGTTGAGGAAACCGTCTGGGGAACACAGACTGTGCATAGATTACAGGAAACTGAATGCTGTCACAGAAGGACAAGTGGATCCATTACCAGACACAAAACAGTTATTTGCCAGACTGAACAAGGCAAAATATTTTTCAAAGGTGGATCTTAGTAAAGGCTATTACCAGATCCCAGTGAAGCCTGAAGTGAGACCTTATTTGGCTTTTAGCACTTCGGATGGACATTATGAATTCAATATGCTACCATTCGGACTGAAAAATGCTCCGAGTGTGTTTTCAAGGATGATGCGAAAATTGTTGGATCCCCTGAATAACCCATGTATCACGAATTTCATGGATGATATTCTCGTCGCCACAGAGACATTTGAAGAACACATTGAAGCTCTGGAGATGTTGTTTGATAGACTTCGGGAGGCGAACTTAACTGCTAGGCCAACAAAATGTTGTATTGGATGCAAAGAGTTGGAATTCTTGGGACACACTGTATATCAGGGTAATATGACCCCTGATCCTAAGAACTTGGAAAAACTGCAGAGAGCACCTAGGCCGCAAACAAAAAAGGACGTGCGATCATTCGTGTCGTTATGCGGATTTTATCAGAAATACATCAAAAATTTTAACGCTATTTGTGCTCCTCTGACTGATCTGACTCGCAAGGGACTTCCAGATAAAATTATTTGGACTGCACAATGTGAACTAGCGTTCCAAGAGTTAAAGGAAAAACTCACTAGCAAGCCTATTCTCAAACTGCCTGATTTGACACAGGACTTTGTCTTAAGAACCGATGCAAGTAATGTAGGACTCGGAGGGGCTTTGTTGCAAAGATCATCTTCACCTGATGGGGAACTGAAACCAGTCGCTTATGCAAGCCGCAAATTGAATAAGGCGGAACAAGGATACTCCACAAGCGAAAAAGAATGTTTAGCATTAATCTGGGCAATAAAGAAGTTTCAAATCTATCTGTATGGTAGGACATTTGTGGTGGAGACGGATCATCAGCCTCTCGTGTTCTTGTCTCAGGCTAAGCATGAAAACGCAAGATTGCTGAGGTGGTCTTTATTGCTTCAACCTTATCAGTTCAGTATCCAATATATCCCAGGCAAATTGAATGTCGGTGCAGATTTCCTCAGTCGGCACCCCTGTGATCAAAATTAGAGTAGTGGCAGACGTGAGGAGTAATTTTACCTATGTGTATCGCTGGTTTTGGAACTTGCCATAGGCATGTTTTCAAGTGGGGAGATGTGTAGTGAAATTGACAGAGATACAACGGTAAAATACTCCAAAGATAACATTTAAGGATAAAAACATAATGCGTAGGCTGCTGATGTACATGATCGCCTAGACCGCGGGTCATCACCCTCCATAAAATTGACTTGCTAGACAGGAGGGGAACGGCGGATCAAAAGAAAAAAAATATGACTGGAAAGGCTAAGGAGACGCAATGGGGGGGGGGGGGGATGGAGGAAAGTAAAAATTCACGTCCCCCAAATTGACACGAGGTACGGAATTGGACGTTTTGCGATACCAAGCCTTGATTTGAATTCAGCGGCTAAAACGCAGATGTTAGGAATATTACAAAAATTTAAAAAGTAATTTTTCTTAATATTAATGTTAGGAATATAAAAATTAGCTGGCCGGATGGACTATTCTGAGCAGTGAACTAATATGTTCTTAATTTTACAAACGGATAGATAATATTGAAGATAATGACAAAAGACAGTGTAGTTCACATCATCGACAGACTGTATTGAATCTAAAAGTGTCGTTATTGCACACAAAACACGACCTTGGGAACAGGTGTTCAAAGTTACTTATTATGGAGGAGAGGGTTTTTGAGTGTAGCTGTGTCTAAATATAACTTTTAACGACAAAATTTTGGAGGGGAGAGAAAGGTTGGTTCAAAAATCAAGCACATTTTTTAGAAACACAAGTAGAGACGGACAGACTAACAGATAACCATCCATACTTGACTGAAGCATGACTGAAATGACTGTAGTGTAGGAAATTTGAAATTTAAAATAAACCTAGGCAGTGATTGGCCACAGACAATCATATCATTAGCGCTCAGACGCGAAAGTGGGGTCATTCTTCAATAGTTGTTCAGTGATAGACACAGATTTTAAAGTGTGGTGATTTCCATATGAAAGAAAGTGAATAAATTTAGGGACGCCATACTATAGCCAGCAGCTCAGCTGAGTTTTGCTAGCAATTCTGTGTTATTTATTCATAATCTGGTAAGATTGAAATTATTTCTTTGTATATTTTGAATATTGTTTCATGTTCGAGTGATTTGATACTGCCATATCAAAATCTAGCCTTACAAACAAGTAGGGATTTGCTCTAGACCCCCCGCCCAAGTCAGGGTCTAGGGACCAACAATGTACATAAACTCCAGCAAGGATTATGCAAGACAGATCAAGTGTTGAGAATAATGAAACATATTACCTATCCTCTTATAGGGCAGCCAAATAATAAATATTTTTCAGAATCAATAGTCTGGGAGGTTCTATCTGATGTAAAACCACCATGGTAACTGTGCTGTTTGGTCAGAGAGATCTGACCTGTCTGTATGATGTGGTTGTTGTGTCAGTGTTGTGTCCAGACGTGGGTAGAGAATAGATTTTGACACATGGCCCATACTTTGATTGCAGAGCTGTGAGTTTCTATCGACAACAAAGCAGAGTCTATTCGGTGGGTGACTTTACTCGAGTGTATCTGTGCAGTTCTTGTGACAGAGACCACCATTATTGCCCGCCAGCACGGAGAGGTGGGACCGCAAGTTTTCAGCACCAGAGCTACAAAAAGATGAGTGAGCCTCTGGTCTGCTGGACATTCACCAACTATTGGTAGTGACTAATATCCCCATAAAAATTCCCACCATTTTCTGGACACTGTGTAGTCAATATAGACAGGTGTGATGAGGCCACCCCAACAGCACAAACAGTAAATATCCTCCCAAAGAGATGACTACTCGAACTTTTTTTAATAAAACTAACTAGGCTAGTACTTAAATATGTACACTCTTGCATTTATTATGTAACATTCCATGCATTTTTTTTCATAAATTTTCAATCCTTCTTTTAAAACAAGTTCTGGTCACATAAAACTTGATCCAGAACCAATAAATGTAATATAATTATATCAAAAACTTTATACACGTGAGTTAGTTCAGTGTATTTTAACACTTGTTAATCTTATTAGTCTTCTTAAATGTCTGTGGGTGTATTTATAACTAACACACCACATTACACATCATTACCCTAGACACTTTACGTAGCCACATTCATTAAGAAAAAAAAAATTAAGTGTGAGGTCGTAGTGGTAGCAAGAAAGGCCTTCTGATAATTCTCAACTACATTTTATCTCAGGAGCCTTCACAGCTGGCCTCATACAAGTTACATGTAGTAATAACACCATCATACAATACCATCAACACCACTACAATAGCACATAATTTTTTACATTTAATTATAATATAAATATAATGTATAATGCTCAGTGCACAGAATATACATACATTGTAAATGTCAATTGTCATATATACCCAGATTAATGCAGATTTGGAAAAACACTACCCAGATATCCAGACGGAAACCAAAGAACCCAGATCTAGTAAAAAATAAGCAGCTGTGGCAACACTGCCCATTACCCCCGAGAAATGCCCGGTACTGAAAAATGTAAAGGGAAATAACTCTAAAATCCCCAGATTCCTGTACGGAGAAATCAGCGACGTTCATTCCGATATTATCTTAACCCTAATCCTAAAACCTAACGACATGGGTGATTTGCTTGGATGACATCGAATACGTGACACATTATTCTTCTTTTCCACATGATTAAGGTTACGGTTAGATTTCTATGTACAGCCTCATATTAGTGTGACATGATGAGGTAACCAGCTCTATGTACAGCCTCATATTAGAGAAATGCTAGATTTTTTTCGCCTACGTCACTATCCTGAAAGAGTTTTATCTGATGCCCTTAATCGCATTAGCCATGTTACTCGTCTGGTTGCACTTACTGCTAAACCTACTACTACATCTGACAGACTCAAACTTGTCTTAACTTTTCACCCTCACTGTCTGGCGGTGTGAAAAATTCTGTTTCGTCATCTGCCTATTCTCCACTCCGATCCTGATACCAGAGAGTTGTTTCGTGATACCCCTTTGGTGGCATATCGCAGGGATAAGAATTTTAGGGATATTCTTGTGCATAGTCGCTTGAGACAAACTAGTCCTTCTTACTTTGGTACTAACCCGAGGCAACACCGCATATGTAAGACCTGTCCTTTTGTACTCCAAACGCAGTCAGTCTCCTTTCCTAACGGTAAATTTACCATTGGGGAGTCTCACGTGCGAATCCAGAAACCTGATTTATGCTATCATCTGCAAGAGGTGTGACATGACCTAAATTGGTGAAACTGGCAGACAGGTTTCGCGAGCACTTGAATGACATCTATCATGACAAACATTTAGCGGTGGCCCTTCACTTCAATAGCCCTGACCATTCAGGTAACTCTGACATTCATGTCACTGCCCTCCTGTCATGTGCCGGTGACGACCGAACTCGCTTCTCGTTGGAGAATCGTCTCATTTTTCAAATGGGCGTTTTATCTCCTGCTGGCTTGAATGTCCAGCATCATTTTGCATAATTCTGGTGGCTTCTGTCTCTGTTTCATACTTTATTTCTTCTGTCATTATTTTCCTTTCTATCCTTGTTTTTGCTATGGTTCGTTTCATTTCCTCAATTATCTTTTCTCAGCCGTCACTAGCTCATACGTCACTTCTGCATGACGCCTCATTTTTTCAGTCATCTTGAATGTTTCTTTCTGGGATCCAGCTAAGTGATTTTTTTACTTGTTTTAATAGTGTTGTTCATTTCTGTCTTCACTTCGTCGATTATTTACTTTACTGTTTTGACATGTCTTTCTGGTTTTACGATTTTCTTGCGTTATTACTGTTATCGTTTCGCTCATCACTGTTATTTCATCTGCTTGTTTCGCTCATTTGGCGATTTCCTCATCATCGTTGATTTTTGTAGCACTTGTATGTAGTTCTTGTCCTTGTCACTTGTTCGTAACTGTGGCTGACGAAGGGTAAAACCCGAAACATCCCTTTTTTCATGTGTACCGTTTACTTGTAAAACTGATTTCATACCATATTATTTTTTATTTATATTACAGCCTCATATTAGTTTGACATGATGAGGTTACCAGCTCTATGTACAGCCTCATATTAATTTGACACGATGAGGTTACCAGCTCTATGTACAGCCTCATATTAATTTGACACGATGAGGTTACCAGCTCTATGTACAGCCTCGTATTAGTTTGACATGTTCTATGTACAGCCTCATATTAGTGTGACATGTTCTATGTACAGCCTCATATTAGTGTGACATGTTCTATGTACAGCCTCATATTAGTGTGACATGTTCTATGTACAGCCTCGTATTAGTGTGACATGTTCTATGTACAGCCTCATATTAGTTTGACATGTTCTATGTACAGCTGCATATTAGTTTGACATGTTCTATGTACAGCCTCATATTAGTTTGACATGTTCTATGTACAGCCTCATATTAGTTTGGCATGTTCTATGTACAGCCTCATATTAGTGTGACATGTTCTATGTACAGCCTCATATTAGTGTGACAAGTTCTATGTACAGCCTCATATTAGTTTGACATGTTCTATGTACAGCCTCATATTAGTTTGACATGTTCTATGTACAGCCTCATATTACTCACCTTGTACGACATGCTCAAGTGTGCTGTAGTTTTGTTCTTCCTGTGTGTGTTCAGAGACCCGAGGAGCTACATGGGGTGATCATTTAAGATAGTCTGTAAATAATTCTGGAGACCAGTCAGTAAACATGAATATTCATTTTTATAGATCATACCTGCAGAAATTATTAATTGATGTGAACAATGAATACTAGTGAAGGTGAGGAAGCAACACTGGCAAAGGATAGGACATACATTGAGAAAATCAACTGATAGCATTACAGATCAGTCCTGTTAGGAAATCCCCATGGTAAGAGAAAGAGAGGGAGACCAACAAACACATGTACAAGGGAAGTGGAGACAGACAAGAAAGGGATAAAGAAGATATGGAAAGATCTTGAATGGAAGGAACAGAATAGAAAGATCTTGAATGGAAGGAACAGAATAGAAAGATTGAACATAAATTTACTGAAAGAGGCTTATGCTCCATGGGGAACTCAAAGGTAATGAATAAGATGTTGAATAATAGCAATCATAATTATGGTTGAAGATGTTTTTTATGCTTGAGCTTGACTTCATAAAAAATTAAAGATAAAGTAATCCTGCAGAAATAGGAAAGAAACAAGTAAACTCTTAGTTTGATGACACCTATTTTACCTGTCTTTAATAAGCTTGATGACATCTATTTTACCTTTCTTTAATAAGCTTGATGACACCTATTTTACCTTTCTTTAATAAGCTTGATGACACCTATTTTACCTTTCTTTAATAAGTTTGAGACATTTATCCTCCAAGGGGAACTATGCACCACAACTGTGGGATGATGAAACGTTTTGAGGAAACAATGCAGATAAAGCTGGATCAAGATACTGAGGTATATTGTTTATGTATGTTTTTAATGAGATATACCAAGTAAAAATGCTAAACTTTCACCACCCTAGTTGCTAGTGCCAAGGTATATTTGTGAGAAAGTGCTGCATACGGAGCAAGGTGAGTAGTTTTTGGGTATATATGAATATAAGGTGAGGTTAGATAAATATGAACTGTTTACCTCATGAATTTTTTTTAGCTATTGTGAATGGAGTATACTTTTGTGAGCCATAATGTGATAAAACAGAAGGTTGTGAATGGCTAGGAAGAGAATCAAGTGTTGAAAGATGGAGGACTGTATCATTTGTGATCAAAAATTTTAAGTGGTCAATGTCCCATGGGCTGTTTTTGTTCTAGAAGTGACAGCAGGACAAGTACATGTTTTCATTCAGTATCGCCAAGCAAATGGATTGTTACTGTATGATTTTTTAAGCTGCTAAGACAGTGTTCCCAACCTTTTTCGAGTCCTGACCCCCTTTTATAATAGCCAAGTAACCTGTGACCCCCCGCCACATTTGCATAAAAAGGCATTTTTAATAGGATATAAAAACACATTAAAAATAGATTTTTCAGAATATAATTCTAACCTAATATTTAATTAACCTAATATTTATTGCGATGGTTGTACTTGCATCTGGGCAACCAGCTTCAAAATTCGCTGTTGAGTGTTTGTTAAAGTCAACCTCATGTCACCCTCAACTTTCAGTCTGTTTGGTGCCTTTGTTATGAAATGAAGAAGCATTGAAAATCCACTCTCGCAGAGATCTGTAGAGGCTAATGGAAGTAAAACTCGAAAGGCAAGCATGGTGACATTTAGATATGACTGATACATGGCACACCAGAACTGAGTCAGCAATTTTTCATAAAACAAATTTCTTGCTGAGGAATCATTTCGCAGATCCAAGAATTCATCCTGTACTTCATCGGGATTGCTGGCTATATTCAGGGAAGCAGAGAATGGATTTCGTACCAGTGCAGCAGCTTCTTCTGTAAGCTAAGGAAGGACCGCTGAAATTCCTTTTCAAGGGATTCAAGGTGCCCAGTAATCTCCTCCTTCAGATTCTCATCTAATTCACCTTCTACCACACTGCAGAGTTTTTCAAACATGGCAATGTTTCCAAGATTTACTTTCCGACGCCAGTTTTGCAGCTTGGATACTTTCTTGTTCTTTGTTCACCCTCAGATGTCAACTTGAATAAGTTCAAAGAAAGCAGTGGTCAGCCTGAGGCTGTTGATATCTCCGTAGATTTTCTCCAGGAATGGTACTGGTGATGGCCATATGCGTTTTCTCTGTTCCTCATATGTTGGGCATCTTTGAAGCAGATGTTCGGCAGTCATTTTATCCGTGCCACAGTCACACTCATCAGTAGTTCCTATCTTTAATTTGTTGAATAGATGGTATCTCAATCTGTTATGACCTGTGCAAAGTCTGAAGATTACCACTTGTTCACTTCTGCTGAGCTGGTAATACGGATCATTTTTTGTGTGGCCTGGATGCTGTTCTTCCCACTTATGCCTGTATCTGCGCTTGATAAAACTCTTGGACTCCTCATAGGTTATATTTGTGTCAAGTTGAGGAAGTTTTACCCCTTCCTTTGCCAATCTGTCAGCCTCTTCATTTCCAGGGATGTTGCAGTGAGAAGGGATCCACTGTATCACGACTCTTTTGTATTGCTGACATAGTCTGCGAAGTGTTACTCTTAGGTCATCCAGTTCAGCATTACTTTGACTTTTCAGCATTGTAATCACTGAGAAGATAGCTACTGGTCTCTCTGAGCTTTCTTCTGTCATTAGAATTTCTGATGCAGTTTTTAAGGCCTCTGCCTCTGCCCTGAAGTTACTTGAAAATTTTCCTGTTGCGACTGCTATCTTTTTTTGTGTGCCATTGCTTAAGCTCAGAAAGACTCCTCCACCCCCATCTTCTGTTGCATTAGTTGCTGATCCATCTGTGTATGCATGGATCCAGGTGTTGCTTGGGTAATGTTTCTCTATATATTTTGTGGTTAGGACTCTCCTTTCTGTTTCATTTTGGCTGTTCTTTCTCTCAATACCAGGAACGTTTTCTATCATTTCAGGGAAGCACTGTTGTTTCCAAATTGGTAGCTTGTGTGCAGTACATATTGGTGTAGCTGTTGATATTGCGTTTATGGGGTCTGCTCTCATCTGTGTTTTGACTGTCTCTACAAAGTTGCTTCGCTTCAGTCTTCCCCTTCCAAGTCCATTTATTCTCTGGTGCATTGGGTGGTCTATCAGCCTCCTGAATTTCTCGGCTTGTTGCTGGGCTCTGCTATCTCTTCTATCCTCCATAGGCTGGAGGTGAGTAATCTTTTCCAACTATTTTATGGGTGTTGAAGCTTGGATACAAATGTCTGAAGATTGTCTTGAAATTGGATAATGTGTGTTTCCTTTCCCTGAAGTTTCAGGTTCAGCTTATTTAGCTGGTCTAAAATGTCTGCTAAGTAAGCAACTCTTTTCTTCCAAGCTTCATCATTAAAGAAAGCCACAAGGTCATGTTTCCCTTGCACTTCCAGGAACATATTGAAATAAATAAGTGTTGAAAACCTTTGCGGTGAAGTTTCCTATAAAAATATTTGCAACTAAAAATAACCGCAGTGACCCCCCAGAAAACGCTTTGCGACCCCCTTGGGGGTCACGACCCCACAGGTTGGGAACCCGGGTGCTAAGATCATGGGTATGGTGCTGAATCCAAAAAGTTGTTGTAATGGTCATCTTTCTTAAAGCTTGTCTTTATTGATGCTGTACGGGTTGAGTCCCAAAAGTAGTTTCACTCTTCTTAATATAGCAGTTCAGTGACAGAAGTGATTTTCATACAGTTATCACTAATTGTGTACCTTCAGTGGCGCACTGGGGAGTGCGAGGCGAACAGTCCACCGTGGGTGACAGCCAGGAGGGGGTGCCATAGGATACTTTTATGATAGTACTTAATATTAAAATATACTTGCAGTTGTGTTTTAGTGGGGGGGGGGGGTGGGGGGGGGGGGGGGATGTGCCAAAGATAGGATCCACCCCGGGTGCTAAATACTTTAAGCACGCCTCTGTGTACTGGTAGTTTGTTGTGCTTACTTGAGTACTTCTAGCTGTAATGCTTTGATGTAATGTGATGTCACTGTGTTCCAGATCAAGATTGGAACCCGACAAGTCTGATCAATGTGTCGTTCTGTTAAATAGTTTATATTATATAGTTGTCTTGGCTTTATCATCTATGTCCTTCTGTTTAATAGTTTCTATTTTATAGTTGTCTTGGCTTCATCATCTATGTCCTTCTGTTTAACAGTTTCTATTTTATAGTTGTCTTGGCTTCATCATCTATGTCCTGCTGTTTAACAGTTTCTATTTTATAGTTGTCTTGGCTTCATCATCTATGTCCTTCTGTTTAACAGTTTCTATTTTATAGTTGTTTTGGCTTCATCATGAAGTATAAAAGTTTAAGCAGGAGATAAAAATGCATGATAAGTAACGCTTGAAAATTACTTTAAAAACAATGAAAGTGTGTGTCAAAGTTGTAATATGTCCAATGACACATGTGCTTGTATATAAAGTTGGTTCTCTCTTTTGTGGGGTAGGATCCAAGAGATAGATCAGTAAATAGAACTCCTAAAATTGTAAATCATTTGTGTCTTTGCATCATCATCTAACTTCATTATTAGGATGTCATCATCTGCTATATATTTCACAAACGTTTTTTTTTCAGACTCCAAGAAATAGACAGGCACCCCTTCCATTGATGGGTGCAAAAATGAAACTGGAGAGGGATTGTAAAGTGAGTTATTTTTGGTTCTTGTTAAGATATCATTCTTCTTGGTAGTTATGTCCTTTGTATTTTTGTTGGATTTTGTTCTTCGATTCTGATTGTTTAAAATATAAAAAAAAAAAAAAAAAATCAGTGGAAATCATTTAAATGTTTAGGACCCAAAGATGCAGCAATAGTGAATGCAGTCAGCGACCCATAGCTTGACTGCTTGCATCAGAGTCAGCGAACCAGAGCTGACTAAGACCGTACTCCACCTCCACGTGGTGGTCCTGGAAACAGTCTGCAGCAGTGCAGTCTGGCTGAGCGAGTACGGATCGCAATGGGAAGGCAAACCCGGTTCCCAAAAAAAAATGCCGTGCTGAAGTCGGATGTGTCGACCGAAAGGTGCAGATATCACAGCTACAGCGTAAACAGACACAACGCAACCACTGTCCTTTTCAGGGCGAACGAGGAAGAAGAAGAATTTAAATGTTGAGAAAAATCCTGTTTTATTAGAAAATGACGTATCTTGTGACTTGTTGCTCTGCTTTCTGTTTCATCAGGTGGAAAAGAATGTGGAAGATGATGTCCCTGTAAGGGTGAAAGAGGAACAAGATAATGAGGTAAATAAATTATTTCTTAAATTAACAAACAATTGCAATTTAGTTTTAACTTATACGAAACTGTGCTAACTGACACCCATGTGTTACAAGGGCCTGAAAGAGGTGCAGACAATAGTAATTCTGTTCCCTACCATGCGTGTCATAAAAAGATACTAAGGAGGGTTGGGCGTGGGGTCAGTTACTTCAGCCTGTTTAAAAAAATGACACACCACAAAAACTTCAACTGCATTTCCTAACATACAGATACAGAAATGCAGCCAACAGCCTTATATATAAAATACTACTTCTTCTTTCTTCTTAGATCCTTAACCACCGACCGTCAAAGCAGTCAGTGGCCATCACGCCTAGTGGCGTCTTGTAGGGCAACAACAAATTGATTCCACTTTGCTCGGTCGGTGGCCATCCTTCGTACAGTGCCCCAACTCTGGTTCATTCTTTGCATCTCAACCTCCACAGTCCTCCACCAAGTTGTTTTTGGTCAGCCTCTCTTTCGTTTTCCTTCAGGGGTCCAAAGCATAGCTGTTCTTGTGATGGCATCGGGGTCTCTTCTGAGGACATGACCAACCCAGCTCCAGCGTCTGCCAGCTATAATGGTGTGCATGTCCTCTTGCTTGCTACGAGTAAGCAGATCTTGGTTGGTGATGGTATTTGGCCAAAAGATTCGGTTTTTTTTTTTTTTTTATGTAAAACGTTTGCCTCGTTTTGGCGAGGCGCGCCGCGTTCAACCTAGTCGGTTATATTAGGGCACATGTCCAAATATAAAAGACCCTTAGGTCTGGGGAGATTCAGTGAATTTTTCTTAGGCATGTTGTGTGAAAAGAGGACAATTTCGACATTTCCTTCTCTGTAACTCTCCAGCTCTCCGCACCATAGAGAAGCACAGAAAGCACACAGCTCTGATATAATCTTAATTTTGTGCTTGTGCTGTATTGGGAGGACTTCCAGATGATGTTTAGGCTAAAGAAGGCTGTTCTTGCCTTATTCATTCTGATGTTGATGTCTTTGCCTGCCCCACTGTCTGATGTTACTATGCTTCCTAGGTATGTGAAGGTATCTGTCTGTACCAGTTGCTGATTACTTACTTACTTACTTAGTCGTTCCCCTTCTACCGTGAGGTGTAGAGGTTTGGAAGAGAGAGCACCAGACTATTCTATCGGCTGTCTTCCTCCTGGCCTGGTTCCATTCTAGTCCTCGGTCCTTCAAAGATTGTCTAATGTTGTCCTCCCAGCGGACTCTGGGTCGTCCTCGGGGTCTGGATCCTTGGCTCTTTGTTTCCCATGCTTGTCGTGGTAGCCGATCTTCTCCATTCTGCAGACATGGCCAAACCATCTTAGTTGGGACTGTTCTACTTGGGTCTGCAGGGGGTGGCATTTTAGGCCTTGACGTATCGTCTGGTTGCGTACCATGTCTCTTCTTGTTACTTCAACCACCTTCCTCAGATACCTCATTTCTGAGGTTTGGATCTGGCTTTTATGGGTTGTAGTCATTGCCCATGACTCGCATCCATATGTCAAGACTGGGACATAGGTGGAGCGGTATACAGCCATCTTCGTTTTCTTACCAACCTCTCTCTTGCTGAGGAATCCTCGATTTATGGCCTGAAAAAGTCTCCCAGCTGCTGCTTTTCGAGTGGCCAACTCTTCTTTGATGCCTCCCTTTCGGTCTATAATAGCTCCGAGGTATTTAAAGTGGTCGACCTGCTCCAGGACCTGTTCTCCCAGCTTAATCTGATGTCTTCTTTCTTCTCGTGATATCACCATGGATTTTGTTTTAGAGCTGCTTATGACCATCCCTCTCTTCTCCAGCTCTTCCTTCCAGACTTGCAGGTTGGATTGGAGATGTGCCTCTGATTTAGCAATCAGGGCAACATCATCAGCAAATGCCAGCTCTGAAATATAGACCTGTCTCATCTTCCAGTACCCCACTGAATACTTTCTTGTTCTCTCCTTACATGCCTTGATGACATCGTCCATAAGGAGTATGAAGAGGTAAGGTGATAGGATATCACCTTGTCTTACACCAGTGGTGGTCCTGAACTCTTCTGACTTATGGTTTGCTGTCCTCACATAATTTCTGCAAGACTTGTAGAAGCTCTGTATAGCATGAATCAGAGGTGCTGGAATATTCTTCCTTGCCAAACAGTCCCAAAGTTTGCTCCAAAGGACCCTGTCAAACGCCTTTTCCAGATCTATGAAACAAAGATGGATCTCACTCTTATACTCAAGGGCCTTTTCACTCAGCTGTCTGAGTGTGAAGATTAGGTCTTGAGTACTTCGGTTTGCTCGGTCCAGTATCTGATTCCTTACTGATATGGGCTCAGGGCTGCTCACATTGAGCGTCATGACCTCAGACTTCTTTAAATTGATGTTCAAGCCCACCTGCTGGCTAAACTTATTAAGTCTATCCATTTTTTCCTGGATGTGTTGATGTGAATGTGCTAGTAGTGCAATTCTTCTTCTTCTTCTTCTGTCCTTAGCCACCGACCGTCAAAGCAGTCAGTGGCCATTACGCCTAGTGGCGTCTTAGGGCAACAGCAGATAGGTTTTCTTTGCCATTGTTTCCCATCACGCCTATTGGCGTCTTTAGGGCAATGGCAAATCAATCCATTTGCTGTTGTTTCCGTAATCGAAGTGACTGGCAAACGGGTGATCAGCCCGTTGGTAGTAGTGCAATGTCATCTGCATATTCCAGATCTTCCAATGTAGAAAATGTAGTCCATCTTATTTCTCTTAGACTGCCTGTGTTGTCTGGCACATCACCCAGTCTATGACTGTTAAAAATAGAGTGGTTGATAAGGGGCATCCCTGTCGTACTCCTGTCTTCACCTTGAAGATTAGGTTGCTCTGCCCAACACTACACGTAAAGTTGGCATAGAGGCTTTTTATGATTGACACTATGCAGCTTGGAATTCCATAAGCCCTTAGTATTTTCCATAAACTGTCCCTATGTATGCTGTCAAAAGCCTTTTCAAAATCAACGAAATTTATGTAAAGCTGTCTTTGCCATTCTGTGCACTGCTCTATAATGTTCCTGAGAGTGAATATATGATCTACGCATCTTCTGTTCTTTCTAAATCCTGCTTGTTCTTTCCTCAGTTTGTGGTCTACTGCCTTTGAAATTCTCTGTATAATTATCCTGCCTAGTATTTTGCTGGGAACTGAGAGAAGAGTGATTCCTCTCCAATTATTGCAGTCTGCAAGATCTCCCTTCTTGGGCAATTTGACAATTATTCCTTTGTTCCACTCTGATGGTGTTGTCCCCGTTTTCCAGACTTGTGCAAATAGTGGTTCTAATAGTTCTGCTGCTAGCTCAGGGTCTGTCTTAAATAACTCTGCATTTAAGTTATCATGGCCCGGAGCTTTGCCGTTCTTTAACCCTTTGATTGCTGTGATGATTTCTTCTTTTCGTGGAATGTCTGTATTTACATCTAAATCGTTTTCAGCTTCAGGAACATTCACTTGTGTCTCTGGTGGTTCCTTGTTCAGAGTTTCTCTGAAGTGCTCTGCCCATCTTGTTTCCTGTCCCTCTGCTGTCATGATGAGATTACCTTGCTTGTCTCTTACTAATGTAATATTGTTTGCACCTTGTTTTCCACTGATGAATTTAGTTATTTTGTATACTGTGCTTTGTTCATTTCTCAGTGCTGCCTCCTCTGCCTGTCTTGCAAGATCGTCTAGGAAATTCCTTTTGTTGGCTCGGGTTTGGCGTCTAACTTCTTTGTCCAGCTGACTGTACTGTTCGCTATATAGTTGCTTTAACCTGGGAGACTTCGCTTCTGTTTTCTTTCTTTTCATTTCCTTTCTCATCTTTATGGTGTTTAGTGTTTCTGGTGTTATCCAGTCTTGCTTCTTCCTTTCCTGGAATCCCAAGCATGATTTGCTGCTTTCCTTATATATTGTTGAAATGGTGTTGAAATTCTGGTCTATATCATCAGTCAATGTCTTTTCCTGGCTTTTGGCAAATTGATATCGTTTCTTAATGTCGGCCGCAAAAGCTTTTCTGGTAAGGGGGTCCTTCAATTTGCTGATGTCAAACCTTTTCTGTGTAGTTACAATTGGTCTAGCCCTTCTTAGTTTCACTTTCAGTTTTGCTACTACTAAATGATGATCACTTCCCACATCTGCACCTCTTCTTACCTTCACATCTTGTAATGCATGTCTCCATCTACCGTTAACCATGATGTGGTCTATCTGGTTTCTGTCCCCATTTATAAAAGTCTGTAGCTTTTTGGTTGTTGTCTTTGTTGTTCTCCATGTCTCTGAGCCATACAATAGGACTGACTTCACATTTGAGTTGAAGATTCTTATTTTCGTGTTGGATCCTATTTCTCTTGTTCTCCATATATTTCCCAATGCAATGAAAGCTCCTCTTGCCTTTTGTATTCTTATTTTGATATCACTGTCTGTCCCTCCAACTTTGTCTATATTGCTGCCAAGATATGTGTACGATTCTACATCTTGTATTGGTGTTTCTTCAAGTTCAACCCTGTTATCATTACCTGCATTTATTCTCATTATTTTTGTCTTTTCCCTGTGTATTTTCAGACCCAATTGCTGTGACCTCTCATCGAGTGTTTTCAATTTGTCCTGCATCTGATTACGGTTATGGGACAGAAGAGCCAAGTCATCAGCAAAATCCAGATCATCCAACTGCTTAGTCAGAGTCCACTGGATTCCATTTCTGTTGTGTGTTGTCGATGATCTCATAACCCAATCTATTGCCAGCAAGAAAAGAAATGGAGACAAGAAGCATCCCTGTTGCACTCCTGTTTTTATCCCAAACGGTTCTGTAAGCTGTCCTTCATGAAGAACTCTGAATGTCATGTCTTCATATGTTTTCTTTATTAAATTAATGATCTTCAGGGGAACTCCATAATGCCTCATCAATTTCCAAAGTGATTCTCTGTCTACACTGTCAAATGCCTTTTCGTAGTCCACAAATCCGATGTATAGTGGTGAATTCCATTCCAGACTTTGTTCAACTATTATTCTCAAAGTGGCTATCTGGTCTGTACATGATCTGTTTTGTCGAAAACCTGCTTGTTCATCTCTCAGTTTCTTGTCTATGGACTCTTTTAATCTCTCAAGGATAATCCTGTTTAATACTTTTCCTGGCACTGATAGTTACATTATTCCTCTATATTTTGTGCACTCTTGTAAATTTCCCTTCTTAGGCAACTTAACCAGATATCCTTCCTTTCATTCTGCTGATATCTCTTCCTTTTCTCAGACTTTACCAAGTAATTTATATAACATCTCTGTAGCCATGTCGATATCTGCTTTGATGGCCTCTGCTGGAATGCCATCAGAGTCCCCTTGGATGGCGGGAATGCACAGTATGCCACACACTACTTACTCCTAACTTGGGACCAGATGTGATGATCTTTTAAATGCAAGCCAAGCTGGAGAAACTGGAGCTCATGACTTCAACTCAACACGTTTCGGAAAGGCAGAAGAGCCACAGGAAAAGCCTAGATCTACAGTGTAGATAATACCAAGGAGTCTTCAGCTTGGTATTTGCTGCTAAAGAGCTAGAAGCTCAGCAGCCCTAGTTAAACAACAACAACAACACCCATCAATCCACTCCCAAATCATGGGTCTAATGATAACTGAGTCATCAGTGAATGACCCCAAGTCTAAGGTGGACCAATGTGCCAAGAGACTGAATGTCTGCTGGTTAAGCAGCCATGGACATTGGAGGTCGAGCTGGGCAGCACCAGGCAAATGGACTCCGTAATGACATCCCTTGCCTCTTCCCTGGTATGGTGGCTCTACCAAGGTGACTAAATACTTCCACCATTTATTGCAAATACACCATGAGAATTTTAACTATCCTGAATCATCGTGGGAGCTATGGAGATCGTGCTGTGTCATTGATACCCGCAGCAAATGAAATGAGGAAATACAAATGCAGAAGGAGAGGTAGGGGAGAGAAGAGAGAGAGAAAAAGAAGGGCAGGGAAGAGAAGGTTCAGAAAGAAAGCAGATTACATCTGGATGAAATATGTGCATTTAGGATACGGGAATTGTCGAAGTGCCAATCAACGGGCAGCCATTATATAAACAATCATCTACAATTTCAATATCCTCATGATCCAGGATACAAATTTAAAAGCCAATAGTGTTATCAACTGCCCAGCCTACAGATGTTACTCCAATCCATGTGGGCCTGGTAAACAAGGGCAAGCTATATATGTAAAACATGAGCTCCCTCATACGTGGCTGGATACAAGTTGCCACACTTATGAGGATGCAGAATTGCAGGGGATTGCTGTGAATATAGGTGGTCAGGAGTGGCGAGTCTACAATTTATATGCCCATGTCAACCATCTTACGGAAGAGTGTAGTTGGAATTTTCTGGCGGAATTGTCTGAAGATTCTAACTTAACTTTCTTACTTAGTAATTCCCCTTCTACCGTGAGGTGTAGAGGTTTGGAAGAGAGAGCGCCAGACTATCCTATCGGCTGTCTTCCTCCTGGCCTGGTTTCATTCTAGTCCTCAGTCCTTCAAAGATTGTCTAATGTTTTCCTCCCATCGGACTCTGGGTCGTCCTGGAGGTCTGGATCCCTGGCTCTTAGTTTCCCATGCTTGTCTTGGTAGCCGATCTTCTCCCATTCTGCAGACATGGCCAAACCATCTTAGTTGGGACTGTTCTACTTGGGTCTGCAGGGGATGGGATTTTAGGCTTTGACGTATCGTCTGGTTGCAGACCATGTCTCTTCTTGTTACTTCAAGCACCTTCCTCAGGTACCTCATTTCTGAGGTTTGGATCTGGCTTTTGTGGGTTGTAGTCATTTCCCATGACTCGCATCCATATGTCAAGACTGGGACATAGGTGGAGCGGTATACAGCCATCTTCATTTTCTTACCAACATTTATCTTGCCGAGGAATCCTCAATTTATGGCCTGAAAGTCTCCCAGCTGCTACTTTTCAAGTGACCAACTCTTCTTTGATGCCTACCTTCTGGTCTATAACAGCTCCGAGGTATGTAAAGTGGTCAACCTGCTCCATGCCCTGTTCTCCCAGCTTAACCTGATGCTTTCTTTCTTCTCGTGATATCACCATGGATTTTGTTTTAGAGCTGCTAATGACCATCCCTCTCTTCTCCAGCTCTTCCTTCCAGACTTGCAGGTTCGATTGGAGATGTGCCTCTGATTTAGCATCTGATCATCAGCAAATGCCAGCTCTAAAATACAGACCTGTCTCATCTTCCAGTACCCCACTGAATACTTTCTTGTTCTCTCCTTACATGCCTTGATGACATCGTCCATGAGGAGTATGAAAAGATAAGGTGACAGGATATCACCTTGTCTTACACCACTGATGGTCCTGAACTCTTCTGACTTATGGTTTGCTGTCCTCACATAATTTAAGTAAGACTTGTAGAAGCTCTGTATAGCATGAATCAGAGGTGCTGGAATGTTCTTCCTTGCCAAACAGTCCCAAAGTTTGCTCCAGGGGACCCTGTCAAACGCCTTTTCCAGATCTATGAAACAAAGATGGATCTCACTCTTATACTCAAGGGCCTTTTCACTCAGCTGTCTGAGTGTGAAGATTAGGTCTTGAGTACTTCGGTTTGCTCGGAATCCGCACTGGACCTCATCCAATTGTGGCTCAGCTAGGCGTCGGAGTCTCTGCTCTAGGATTCTAGAGTAGATTTTACCAGGGACACTGAGAAGGGATATGCCTCTATGGTTTCCACATTGTCGATTGTCACCCTTTTTGAAAATTGGTGTTATGATGGCAATCTCCCAATCCTTTGGTATGGTCTTGTTGCACCAAGCTGCCTGTAGGACTCTTAGGGGTAATAGGTCGCCTACTGCTCCCATGTACTTAACCATTTCTGGTGTTATACCATCATGCCCTGCTGCTTTGCCCATCTTGATTTTCTCCAGTGCTGCCTTCAGTTCTTCCATCTTTATGTCATCTTCACCACCTTTGGTTTTCTGTTCTTTGCTAGTGGTTATCATTTCTAATGCTTGACCTTGCTCACCATCTTCTGAGAAATATTCTTTCCATCTTTCCAATTACTTCCTTCGGGGCAGTAAGCAGTTTGTCTTGCTTGTCCTTTATAAATTTAAGAGGGCATTGTTTTTAACTTCCTCATGTTCTTTAGGGTCTTATAGAACATAGTCTGGTTTTCTTGCGCATCTTTTTCTAGCTTTTCTCCAAATTCTTCCCAGGACTTCTGTTTTGCTGCTAGCACCTTGTTCTTTGCTTCTGTTCTGAGTATCACATATTCTCTATATTTCTCTATTTGTCCTGCTGTGTTTTTAGCTCCTAAGTATTGTTTCCATGCCATTTTCTTCTCTCTTATTTTTTCTTTCACTTTCTCTGTCCACCAAGGTTTCCTCTTTCTTTTGTTCTCAAGTCGGACTTCACCACGTGCTTCTGCAGCAGCTGTCTTTATGGTGTCCTTGAATTTAAGCCAAAGGGTTTCCAAGTCAGCAGGTTGTTCTTCTGTGTTTCTCACTGCTGTAGCAATAAACCCCTGATATCTGGTCTTTATTTCTGGCTCTCTCAGATTGTAGGTCTTAATGCTTATTTCTCCTGTTCATTTACTTAGTTTCTTGCATGATGTTAGGCAGTTCCTAGGCTGAGCAACTCTTTCAGTTGTTCTTTTGATTGTTAGCAGATAGTGATCACTTCCAATCTCTGGCCCCCTCCAGACTCTAGCATCCCAGACATATTTGAATGAGCTCCTCCTAACTATGGCATAGTCGATCACTGACTTCTCATTCCTTATTGGTTCACATCTAGTGTATGCATGTATGCGCTTATGGGGGAACTTTGTGTTTGTAATGATCAGATTCTGCTCACTGCAGAATCTAAGGAGTCACTTTCCATTGTCATTGAGAGTATCTTCTCCATATCTTCCGATAACTCCACCCCATCTAGCATGGTCATTTCCAAATCTGGCATTGAAATCTCTGAGCATGATAATTTCATCTAGGCAGTCATCCACTGTCCTTTGAAGCAGCTCAAAGAATTCCTCCTTAACCTCTGCTCTCTCATCCTCATTTGGCCCATACACTATGACAAGGATGACTATGGTTTCTCCTTCTTTTAGTTTTACAACCATAATGCGCTCCGAGACAAAGTTCCATACCTTGAAACTATCTGTTTGGTTTTTTGGCCACAATTCAACCCACGCCCCCTTTAGCTCTTTCAGGTGTGGGTACATCACTGTAAAGCAGCTTGTCGCCATTGAGATCCATGACTCCTTGTCCCTTCTTTCCCATTTATACTTCTTGTGTTTCAACTTCCGTAGTCCATTCCAGTTCATCGCCTTTAGAATCAGTGCGGTTTTCTCTCTTGTATTTCGCGTAATCATGATTTAAAGCAAACAGGTGATTGGCCTGTTGTGCCTGTGCATGGTGGAGGGGCTGCCTCCTTACGGCCTCCATGCAGGCCACCCTCCTCCTTTTTCAGCCGGGCTTGGGACCAGCCTAGGCGGAAGATTCTAACATAGGGTTTTAATTGATGGCGATTTCAATGCTAGATCCAAGGAGTGGGGAAACATCACGGAAAATAGGCAGGATATAGCTTTGAGCCAAGCATTATTTAACATGAACCTTACCATCTTGAATGATGGACGTCCAACAAGACTGGCAACTAAACCTGGGGATACAAATGGTGTCATAGATCTGGCAGTCATCTCTAGTGCTGCCACCACCATGGCACGTTGGGATGTATTATGTGCACAGGAAAGTGATCACCTACCTTGCGTCATACTCATTGCAAAGGGTAGGACCACTAGACACAGGAAACCTAAAAAACCTTCAAGAATCCTACAGGTCTACTCAACTGTAACAACCCTTTACACACATTGCGTCAAAATGCCAAACAAAAGACAGCGAGAACACCTTTCTCCCAACCTCCCTAGTGGAATAAGACAGTGGAGAAAGCATGGGTAGAAAAAGAAAGAGCAACAAAGGAATGGCGTAAAGCATTTTACAGAAGAATAATGAATGAGGGAGAGGTTGAAGAGATGAAGGAGAAAAATCAAAGAGCCGTTAATAGATTCAAGAGCTTGGCAAGGGAGGTGAAGAATAAAGTGTGGGAGGACTTTGTGACATAGGTAGGCACCTACAGAAAATACTGGTCCTTGTATCGAAGAATGAATAGGAAAAGTGCAAGCCAACCCATCCCTAATATCAAAAGCTGTACAGGACTAAGCCTGAAGACAGACAAAGAGAAAGGAAGAGAATTATTCAGTCGATATGGATATGTGGAGCAAACGGATAAAGGTGACAAAAATGCCCGCCTGAAAATAAAGGACAGTATACTTCAATCTCATTTCTGAAGAGGATGTGATGTACGCATTGAGAACCAGCAGAAACACTGCTCCGGGTCCTGATGGTGTACAGTACCATCAAATTAAACAGCTCAATGACACAGCCATTATAAATATGGTCAGCCGGAAGACTGGCTACACAATTACCTTTGCCCACTTCCTGAACCTGGCAAAGACCCCACACTGCTCAGCAGCTATTGAATTATCACCCTACGGAATATCTGGTAAATTACTTGAAAAGATAGTTGCAAGACAAGTAATGAGCCACCTCAAAAATGCACACATCCTTCCTGATACCCTGGGTAGCTATAGGCCTATGAATACAACATGAGGTGACACTGGAACATTTGTGTACGATGCGTATGAGGGATTCTAGGGTAAAAGAGAAACGTTGCAACCCTAATAGATTGTATAATGGCATGTGGTGTAAACCCTTGGATAACAAGGTGGATAGCAGTTCCCTTAATGGAGAGATCAGTTGCTTTTCGCTTGGGAACTTGAACATCAGAATCAATGCGCATTTGCCCATGACTACCCCAGGGTTCTCCACTATCACCAGTGCTGATTAACATCTACACAGCAAAAGTAGCAACCTTTCAACCAACATGACTGGGACAAACATTAACTTTCGCAGATAACATACTCATGTACAAAACTGGCTCAGACAGACAGGAAATGTTCCAAGGCATACAAGAGACACTACAGGCAGTTTCTAAATGGTATGAGGAAAGCTGATCAAAGTTCAATCCCAACAAGGCCTGTGTGATGTGGTGCTCTTTGAACAACTCCATAGTGAAAGCAGACCTTGCAGATATCACTTTCAATGGGCAGAACATTCGACATTTGCTGAGGGAGACTGAGCACCTATGGGTTTGCCCAGAGTGCAGTGAGGTCGATTCTGAATAACAATAATCAATCTTAGTTTATTTCTTAGACCTAGTCTCAATTGCCTGCAGCACTGTAAATAGAGCCAATAGTCTAGTTGTTTTTTTGGTCACATGGCTTACTCACGTGATACAGTGTAAATAGTACCTACGATCTCAGCTCTCAAAAACAGAACACTGATATTTATTCAACATACAATAATATATTTGTCATCCAAATAAGTTCCATGTGAAGCACACGTGGGCCATAGCCGTAAAGCAACCCCTGACACATATGCATGTATATAAAGGGTAAAACAGGAACAAGAAAATGAGGTAAATACATTTTTATGTTGTAAATTATTAACAGTCACAGTTAAATTTTATTTTATATGAAACTGATTTTACTGAAGTCGGATAATGCTTTTGTCAGCAGCTATGGATGTCATTTTGGCAGCGAATGAGGATTCTGGTCTTTGATAAATTTATCAGTTATATTACCATAATGCTTAAAAGATATCCTGCCATGTTCTATCACTCATTCTTTCCAGACTTCAAGACATGTTGAGGCCACGACTGCATTCACTGGGGAAAAAATAAAACAGGAACAAGTTTGGGAGGTCTGTAGTTTTTATTTATTTATTATATAATTGTATTTGTAAATATTCAAAACTCAAGAGCAGAGCACTCCTAAGAGGTGACTGATATGAAGTTGTAAATGGGGTTGACAACCTTATTTAGTAATATAAACTTCTGAAGAAAAAAAACATTACTGCAACAAAAACATAGGGGCTATTTTGCTTTGTTTCCTGCAATGGTATCACCTGGAGAGCTGCCTCCATGCTCTGTATGAAGCTATAAAAAAAAATTAAACTTGAACAGATCTACACTTGGAGTATTGCATCAAACACCTCATCAATCACTCATTATCATTAAATATCAAGCTAAAATGTGTACATGTTCATTTTCCTTCACAACCTCTGCCTTTATTGTTTTCTATGAATTCTGTTTGTGACTTTCTCCCATGCCATGTTGTCAGTTCTTCTACTATTTCCAGTGTCTTTCTCTAACTCATGTTTGATAGCATGAAGGCAAAGAATTATGGCAATTATACACATGTTATTCTCCTATACTACAGTATATAGCTCTCCCACAATCTTTTTAAATATTAAAACTAAGTCACCCACATTTCTCAGATAACGTTATATCCTCCATCCAAAATTCCTCATTATTTTTTTGCTGTAGGGGAAGCAGAAGTCAGGTGACAATACACAATGTCCATTTTTTTGCTTTTCTTTACCCGGAGCACAAACCTTCAACAAGCTTCCTATCCTGTGCCTTCCATTCAAGCTCTTTTCATGTATTCTTTATTTCTTTTAACCCTGTCCTCAGTTCTCTTCTGTGTGTGTTGTTGGTCTCCTTCTATTTCAGAACAAGAACATTTTTCTTATATACCCAGCTTAGTAAATTTGTGTGCCAGCTTTGAAGCTCACTAAATAATTATCAATAATTTTTCCCCCAAGATGCATGATATGGTTGGCCTCATCGATGCAAAAATACCAAGCCCTAAGAAAGTAGAACAACTTGGATTATTTGAAAATGAAGGTAATGAACAAGTAGACATGCTGATCAAGTTTCCTATTTTAGTGTTCTGTACATTTCTACACATCTAAAGCTGATTACTTAGAAAAAAATCTGCAAGATTACCATACCTTCTATCAAAGAATCTCTATATATAAAAGGCAATGTCCGTTTGTCTGGTGTTCTTTATATGTTTTAGACCGCTTTGTACTATTTACATGAAACATGGCAGAGTTACTTCTTAGGATTGTGCAGGGAATTCCAGCAAGTTATGTCATAGCAATTGCCATCAGTGGTACCTATACCTTGTAGCGGTATGGCAGCTTGCGTACCCTAACAACCCCCAGAGCTATGCCAGCGGGAGTTTTACTCCTGGTAGGTTCAACCAAGCTGGACAGGTCTGCACAGGTAGGGGTCAGACAAAAGCTGGTATCCTGGTCCTCCAGGTTGGGGATTTTAGCACAGGGCCGACATCCCTGTGTGTGTAAAAAATCTTAACCGTTATGGAAATGGCAATAAATGCAAAAACTTTGATGCGGTAAGGACATCTGGAGTCTGAGGCTCGTATGACTGTCAGTGGTGAAAGCCAAAAGGAAGCCATTGGCATGACAACGGATTTGGATTCTGGAACGTCAGAACCATGAATGAGGTAGGAAAACTGAGGCAGATCACAGCAGAGATCAGGAAATACAGATTACATATCCTGGGAATAAGTTAGAGCAGATGGACCGGGACCGAAAGAATACAAACAGTAACAGGAGAAACAGTACTTTAATCTGGTAGAGAGGGTGGTCAACACAATGAAGGCAAAGCCATTATCCTAAATAAAAGAATAAAAAGGTCATTACTGGAATGGAAACCCATCAACAACAGACTGATACAAACAAGACTGAGAGAGAGATTCACCAACACCACAATAATACAGTGCAATGCACCAACAAATGACAGCGATGAAGAGGTCATGGACGAATTCTATCAACAGCTACAAAAGGAAATAGAAATCGCACCTAGATCCGATCTTATCATAGTAATGGGAGACCTCAATGCAAAAGTTGGAACACACAATACATATAATTAAAGAGTAATGGGAAAATGTGGCAATGGAACAGTAAATGAGAATGGGGATAAACTAATAAGCTTCTGCAGCATTAACAACTTGGTCATTGGAGGAACACTTTTTCCACACAAAGAAATCCTTAAGTTAACATGTGAATCACCAAACGGCCAGGACAGAAACCAGATAGACCACATTATGGTCAATGGTAGATGGAGGCATTAACTACAAGATACGAAAGTAAGAAGAGGTGCAGATGTGGGAAACGATCACCAAAAAGTATACTGTTCAAAAAAAGAAACGCATAGCTACTGAAGGCACACACATAGCCATAATTTTGACATTCAATAACTTTTTTAATTTAATGAGTTGCAGAATGGGAGAAGATCGGCTACCACGACAAGCATGGGAAACAAAGAGCCAAGGATCCAGACCCCGAGGACGACCCAGAGTCCGCTGGGAGGACAACATTAGACAATCTTTGAAGGACCGAGGACTAGAATGGAACCAGGCCAGGAGGAAGACAGCCGATAGAATAGTCTGGCGCTCTCTCTTCCAAACCTCTACACCTCACGGTAGAAGGGGAACGACTAAGTAAGTAAGTAAGAGTTAATTGTTCAAATTGCACACAAGAATACCTTAGGGTTCAACCAATCAATTGACAGTTGTTTTGCATCTGGGTCACGAGAGTTTTTTTATTTACGGGCTTTCCCGTTAGTATGGTGTGTGGCCTTCTCTTGCATCGATCAGTGACTGGCATCTCCTGGGCATGGATGCGATCAGACGTCTGATGTGGGCCTGTGGGATGGCTGCCCACTCTTCCTGGAGTGCCTGGAACAGATCACGACGATTGGCTGGAGCAACGTCTCGGCGACAAACACGTCTATGCAGCTCATCCCACAGGTGCTCAATCGGACTCATGTCTGGAGACAGGGATGGCCAGGGAAGGGTGAGAATGTTGTTGGCAGTCAGGAACTGCGTGGTCAACCGTGCACAATGGGGTCTGGCGTTGTCCTGTTGAAACACAGACCTTTGGGCAGCCAAAAGTGGAAGGACATGGGGTCGAAGAATTTCATTGACGTATCGTTGCGCATTTAAGCCTCCTTCAATGTGCACCAATTGACTCCTTCCATTGTAACTGATCATTACCCATACCATTGCACCTCCACCACCATGCAGCGGAGCTTCATCAAAGCAATTTTGGGCAAAACGTTCATTTCGCCTACAGTAGACCCTACGCCGTCTATCATGACGCTGCAACAAAAAGAAAGATTCGTCACTAAACCAGACACGTCTCCATTGATTGTCAGCTGCCCAGGGACGATGCTGGTTGGCCCAAAGAAGTCGATTTTGGCGATGGCGGCACGTAAGGACAGGTCCTCGGTGAGGTCATTGTGTCCAAAGTCCAGCGTCATGCAGTCTATTCCTGACAGTTTGATCAGACACATGACGTCCTGCAGGCAATGACTGGGCAGTTGAGGAAGCTGTTGTAAACCTGTCTCTGAGGTGACGAAGCCGAATAAAGCGATCCTCCGCTGCTGTTGTCACTCTGGGTCGTCCACTGCGATGCCGGTCTTCAACTGAGCCAGTGGCTTGGAACCGGTGCCAAAGTCGACTGATGGTACTCTGGTGCACGTTTAGATGCCTGGCAACCTGACTTTGACTTTCGCCTGCATGCAGTCGGCCAATAGCAATGTTCCTTAAATTTATCGATAGAGACGCCATAAATGTCTGCTTGAAAATGAACTGAATTTTTTGTGTGTAGCGTTATCCTTTTATAGGGTTTCAGTTGCGTAGTCAGTGAATAGTGTTCACCCCAAATTTTGTTGCTTTCACGTGCGCGCAACATGAGCTGTGGTCAAAAATTGCGTCATAAACATTATTGACCATTGCATTGTAACGATTACAAAAACAAACGCAATTCAGGTCAACACTTGCATTTGACACTGTAAAGAACATTTGAGGCTGGTTTTTATATACTCTAGCACCAAATTTTACTTACAAACTCATAAAAATGCGCCCTCGGATAGCTATGCGTTTCTTTTTTTAAACAGTATAGTAGCAAGACTGAAGGTGAAACTTAGAGCTGCTGGACCAATTGCAACTAAACAGAAAAGGTATAGCATCATCAAACTCAAGGACCCTCTCACCAGAAATGCTTTTGTGGTTGGCGTAAAGAGACGATAGCAAGGAAAAGACAGCGACTGATGATGTTGACCAGAAATTCAACATCATTTCAGCTATATATAAGGAAAGCAGCAATTCATGCTTGGGATTCCAGGAAAGAAAGAGACAAGATTGGATAACACCAGAAATGTTAAACACCATAGCGAAGAAAAAGAAATGAAAAGAAAGAAAATAGAAGCAAAGTCTCCCAGGCTAAAGGAAATATATAGCAAACAGTACAGTCAGCTGGACAAGGAAGTAAAACGTCAAACCCGAGCCAACAAAAGGAAATTTCTTGACGATCTTGCAAGACAGGCAGAAGTGGCTGCACTGAAAAATGAACAAAGCACAGTGTATAAAATAACTAACACTATCAGCAAAAAACAGGGTGCAAACAATATTATGTTAGTAAGAGACAAGCAAGGAAATCTCATCACCACAGCACAGGGGCAGGAAACAAGATGGGCAGAGCACTTCAGAGAAACACTGAATAAGGAACCACCAGAGACGCAGCTGAATGTTCCTGAGGCTGAAAATGATCTAGACGTAAATACAGACATTCCACGAAGAGAAGAAATCATCACAGCTATCAAAGGGTTAAAGAATGGAAAAACTTCTGGGCAAATGTGCATTGGTTCTGATGTCCATGTTCCCAAGCAAAATGCAACTGCTCTCTCAGTTAAGGCAGCTGCCATTATAACCAGGATTACCTCACGGTTCTCCACAATCACCGGTGCTGTTTAAAATCTATGCAGCAAATATAGCTGCAATCCAACCAACAGGTTTGGGATGAACATTAACTTTTGCCGATGACTTACTCATTTACAGGACTGGTTCAGATAGACATGAAATGGTTAAAAGCATACATGAGACACTTGAGGCAGCTTCTAAATGGTGCGACGAAACCAGTTCCAAGGTCAGTCCCAACAAAGCCTGTGTGCTTTGGTGCTCCTTGAACAACTTCATATTGATAGCAAATCTTCCAGATATTACTCTCAGTGGACAGAAAATTGAAAGGCAGAACAAGTTGAAATACCTTGGAGTAACATTCAATCGTGAGCTATCTTATAAGCACCATGTTGATCACATCATACAGAAGTGCAAGAGAGGGTCTGGCAGCCTTAAAAACAATGGCTGCAGCGCACCTGGAGCAGAGACTACTGTCTCTCCTGTATCATCAGCTGGTCTTGTCTGTAATCGAGTATGGCCAGGGAATACTCAGGCTGTCAATATCACAGTGTGAAAAACTGGAACACATTCAAAATGAAGGGATGCGTATAGTCTTGGGCTATACGCGAGATACCCCCATTGTGATGATGCGACACAAGCTTGGATTGCTGTCAGTTAGATCCAGATATACGATGGCTCAGGTAAAAGCATATATATGAGTAACCACAGACAAAATGCATCCCCTGCATGGGAACATAGCTGACATCAAAGGAGCAAGAATAAAGAGGAGACTATTAGGCAGATGACCACAGTTTAAAATATATTCAAGGGAGACGAGTGGAGTAAGTCAAATGAGAGCTGGATGAACTACCAGCATGTCATCATCAGCCTTGGTAGAGAGTGCAGAACTTGGGCCAAGGGGACAGCAGAGCTGGAAGTTGATCAGCTTATAAATGTTTATGCTGCGGATGATGATGCCAGTTTACTGGAAAAGCTGGGTACATAAAGCTAGTTTACATATAAAAGTGTAGCTACTCATGAACCTTTTGACCCCTGTGATTCAAAAATCTAAACTAAACTTTACTACAGGAAGCAGTCTGATCAATAGAAGGACTATTTCTCTCTCCCTCCTTCACTACTTCATCTGATGATTTGCACAGCATCATTGCTTATCATGTTTAGTGCCTGTGGGTCTCTATGGTGACAGTGAATGAATAGGACTACTGCTACCTTGAACATTTTGTACAAGACAACTAATATGAGGTTATGCCTTTCTAGCTTTGTATTCTTCCACAACCTACTTCAAGGGGAGGAGGGTTTCCACTGTACTTTGACTTGTTTCTTATATAAGCAGTGGCCATAGCAGTTTAGGGATCAACATGAACCTTGAGGTACCAACTTTGAACATTCTTCTGCTTTGGTCCAAATCTGCAGTGCTCTGCGATTTCTCTCATATTTTTTGTCTTTTAATGGGGAATCAAATATCCTACCAAAACTGTTTACAGGTTCTTCACCAACAGAAGGGATTCTTCATTTGATACCGTGAATGTCTTCTCTCTTGTGTCTTAACCTAGTCATAGTAGATAGGGAAATAAAGGCTCAAATTGCATAGTGGTTGGACATTTCAACAACCACTCAGAAAGATGGGGATATTTAGATACAAACAGCAGAGGAGACAAAGTGGACTGGGAGATGATACAAACCTCCATCTAATCAACAGGCTAGATGACAAACCCAGTTTTTGCTTCAGAAGAAGGCACACCACTTATACTCCAGATCTAGCCTTCTCTGCTGGGAACATCCTTCACAAAATTGACTGACAGGTGCTTGATCAGCTAGCTGTTAGTGACCGCAGACCAATAAATAGTTTAGTAGCCCCTTCGGTAATTACTGACTATGAGAACGACCAGTAAAGCTGTAATAAATATGGAGTGTTGTCCCCAGAAAATAAAACCACTACCCTAATGGAACTGCAAAAGAGCTCACTGGGACAGATTTGCCGGGCTGGCAGACAGGTTTAGAGACCAATAACACATGAAACAGCAATATGAAAACAATTGTTGATAGCTTTAATAAAGCAATGCTCCAAGCAGCCACAGAGTCCATTCCCAGAGGGGCGATGAAGAAGTACAAACCATTCTGAACTGAAGAACTACAAAAGCTCAAGAATGGGGTAACAGAAGCTAGAAACACAGCAGAGAGAGAACAAACAACTGAAGCAAACAGCTTACTCAAAGCCATCAACACAAAATACAAATGAACATTAAATTAAACAAGAGTCAGCTGGAAGCAACAAAACACAAAATAACAATCTTAATTTAGATAGAGAAAGGAACAATATATTGAAACCAGTTAGAGCCTTGAACAACAATGAATCTTATTTTAAAAAACAAGTCACAATCAAGGGGAGGGGGGGGGGGGGGGAAGAGTTGTTAATTCACTTATGAAACACAACACTAGTGCAAACCACACTGATGTCCCATCAGACAGAAAGAAAGCCATCATTGATGAACAGATCAGTTACAACAACACAAAAGATTACATCAGAAGAGCACATGATGGCAAATTTAGCAATGAAGAGGCAATGAAAACACCAAAGAAAAAGTATTCTCTCATCCACTGCTTTTCCCTGTTTGGCACTTGCTTGGAGATATTTTTTTTTTTTTTAAGTAAAACTTTTGCCTCGTTTTGGCGAGGCGCGTCCCGTTCAACCTAGTCAGTTATATCAGGGCGCATGTCCAAATATAAAAGACCCTTAGATCTGGTTGTCAGTAGTAATTGCATGGAGATCTGTGGTTTATTTGAGAGGGAAAACACTGTGTATGTTGTTTTCCCTTCATTTATCTTCACTAGCCATGCTTTGGCCCACTCTTCCAGTGATGTTAGGGCTTGCTGCATCCTAATGTTTGCCAGGACATTGTGGGTTCTTCATGGAATATTTTCTTATCATGTTGTTTATGCATGCAAGGAACAGCATGGGCGACAGGACTCCCCCTTGGGGAATACCCTGCTCCAATATCATCGTTCTACTGGTCTGTCCTTATACTAGTTGTACTCTGGCCATTCTATTCTCAAGATAGTGACTGATCCATTTGTACATTCTTCCACACTTCACATCTTTGCAGCTTGACTTTCAATCCCTCTTTCCACACTCTGTCAAATGACTTTTCGAAGTCCACCTAAACCACCAGCATGGCCCTTTTCTCCTGGAAGAAGTCCTCAGTTTTCTGAGCTAGAGACATGATCTGATCTTTAGGGGGTCTGGTTTGTCTGAATCCTGCCTGCAATGGAGGGGGGGGGGGGGGGGGGGGGGGGGGGGGCGGGGGGGGGGGGGGGGGGGGGGGGGGGGGGGGGGGGGCTAAAAGGTGTTTTTCATCAAGATGCCACATCAGTTGGGTATTGATTATATGATCCGTCAGTTTTCCTACACAGTTAAGTAGACATAGGCCTGTAGCCATTTGGTTCTTTCAGGTCTTTGGAATCAGTATGGCATCTTTCTATGCCTGGGGTACTATTCCTCTTTTCCAGCTGCAGTTTAGGACGGCTAGAAGCTTCTTTTTTGCCTTTGTGCCTAGGCCCTAGCATTTCATTTGTTATCACATTTTTTCCCAGTGACTACTTTCTCTTTAGTGACTTCATTGCCTCTTCCATTGTTAACTTTGCTATCATGTGCTCTTCTTGTGCAAGCTTTATGTTTTCATGACTCCATTGTTCGTCAGTGATGGCCTTTCACTGTCGATCGGGACATCACTATGGTATGCACTAGCATAGTGTTCCATGAATACATATGCTGCTTTTTTTTTTTCTGAGAACACATTGTCACCATGTTTGATTGTACTTTTATAAGGTGCTTCATTGTTCAAGGCTCAGCAAGTTTTCACAGTTTGTTCCTTTATTTATCTAGGTTGAGATTTTCAGTTGTTTATTTCCAGCAGTCTCTTCTTGTTTGATTTAATGTTCTTTGGTAAATTGCAGTGGTGGCTTTGAGTAGGATATTTGCTTCAGTTGTTTGTTCTGTCTCTGCCATGTTTCTGGCATCTGTTACTTCTTCAAACTTCTGCAGTTCTTCAGTCCAGTCTGTAGTTCTTTATTGCCCCTCTGGGAATGGTCTCAGCGGCTGCTTGAAGTATTGCTGTATTACGGCTTTAAGCCAAAGTTTTCATACTGTTGTTCATGTGTTGATGGTCTCACAAAACCTGTCTTTCAGCGCTGCAAAACTACCAGTCAGCTCTTTTGTAGTTCATCCTGGGCAATGGTTTCACTTTTAGGGTAACATGCTTCATATTTACTGCCAGCTTTATTAGTCTATGGTCGCTACCGGCTAAATAGTCAAGCACCTTTCAGTCAGTTTTGTGAAGGATGTCCCCTGTGGCGAAAGCTAGATCTGAATTGGAAGTGATGTGCCATCTTATGGAGTAAAAACTGGGTTTATCATCTGGCCTGTTTATAAGGCAAAGATTTGTATCCATCTCCTAGTCCTCCGCTTCCTCCCCTCTACTGTCTATACCTGGGGATCCCCATCTTTGTGAATGGCTGTTGAAATCTCTAACCACTGTGCAGTTTCTTCATTTCCATACCTGCAAGCGACAGGTCTTCATTCGGTGGCCATACAGATTGTAGATACATGTGCTCAGGTCCTTTATTTTTATATCAACCCTTATGATTTCTGACTGATCGTCGAAGTTCAAAGATACCTAGCTACTTGATATTGCATTCCACTTAAGTATAAATACACATCATTTGTGTCATTCTTGATGGAATCAGAAAGCTTTTGTAGGTGTCTTTCTATGAGTAGCGATTGTGGAAGACTTCCCTACGGTGCTGACATGCGAAGTACAATATTAAAGCTGGTCAAACAGTCAATTGAAGTCCAACAAGGGGCACGTCAAATAATGTCAAGACTGAAGTATTCAACTCTTTGATGCAAAGTTCATTCAATTTATTTACATAGCACGATTGACGAGACGAGACATTTGATCTTGACACATCACAGTTAATAATTAGCATCATGATAGGTAACGTAGTTTCATAATTCCTTCTGGTAGTTCCAGACAAAATCCTATAAGTAACTTGTGGCAGAACATTTGAATTCATATCATCAAGTACATAACAATGAGGCAATTAAATCCTAAGGTTGAACCGATGACGGTTGACCTTTCCCAAGGACAGGAAATTCTTATTATGCTTTCGCATTTTTTTTTTTTTTTTTTTTTTTTTTTTTTTTTTTTTTTTTTTTTTTTTTTTTTTTTTTTTTTTTTTTTTTTTTTTTTTTTTTTTTTTTTTTTTTTTTTTTTTTTTTTTTTTTTTTTTTTTTTTTTTTTTTTTTTTTTTTTTTTTTTTTTTTTTTTTTTTTTTTTTTTTTTTTTTTTTTTTTTTTTTTTTTTTTTTTTTTTTTTTTTTTTTTTTTTTTTTTTTTTTTTTTTTTTTTTTTTTTTTTTTTTTTTTTTTTTTTTTTTTTTTTTTTTTTTTTTTTTTTTTTTTTTTTTTTTTTTTTTTTTTTTTTTTTTTTTTTTTTTTTTTTTTTTTTTTTTTTTTTTTTTTTTTTTTTTTTTTTTTTTTTTTTTTTTTTTTTTTTTTTTTTTTTTTTTTTTTTTTTTTTTTTTTTTTTTTTTTTTTTTTTTTTTTTTTTTTTTTTTTTTTTTTTTTTTTTTTTTTTTTTTTTTTTTTTTTTTTTTTTTTTTTTTTTTTTTTTTTTTTTTTTTTTTTTTTTTTTTTTTTTTTTTTTTTTTTTTTTTTTTTTTTTTTTTTTTTTTTTTTTTTTTTTTTTTTTTTTTTTTTTTTTTTTTTTTTTTTTTTTTTTTTTTTTTTTTTTTTTTTTTTTTTTTTTTTTTTTTTTTTTTTTTTTTTTTTTTTTTTTTTTTTTTTTTTTTTTTTTTTTTTTTTTTTTTTTTTTTTTTTTTTTTTTTTTTTTTTTTTTTTTTTTTTTTTTTTTTTTTTTTTTTTTTTTTTTTTTTTTTTTTTTTTTTTTTTTTTTTTTTTTTTTTTTTTTTTTTTTTTTTTTTTTTTTTTTTTTTTTTTTTTTTTTTTTTTTTTTTTTTTTTTTTTTTTTTTTTTTTTTTTTTTTTTTTTTTTTTTTTTTTTTTTTTTTTTTTTTTTTTTTTTTTTTTTTTTTTTTTTTTTTTTTTTTTTTTTTTTTTTTTTTTTTTTTTTTTTTTTTTTTTTTTTTTTTTTTTTTTTTTTTTTTTTTTTTTTTTTTTTTTTTTTTTTTTTTTTTTTTTTTTTTTTTTTTTTTTTTTTTTTTTTTTTTTTTTTTTTTTTTTTTTTTTTTTTTTTTTTTTTTTTTTTTTTTTTTTTTTTTTTTTTTTTTTTTTTTTTTTTTTTTTTTTTTTTTTTTTTTTTTTTTTTTTTTTTTTTTTTTTTTTTTTTTTTTTTTTTTTTTTTTTTTTTTTTTTTTTTTTTTTTTTTTTTTTTTTTTTTTTTTTTTTTTTTTTTTTTTTTTTTTTTTTTTTTTTTTTTTTTTTTTTTTTTTTTTTTTTTTTTTTTTTTTTTTTTTTTTTTTTTTTTTTTTTTTTTTTTTTTTTTTTTTTTTTTTTTTTTTTTTTTTTTTTTTTTTTTTTTTTTTTTTTTTTTTTTTTTTTTTTTTTTTTTTTTTTTTTTTTTTTTTTTTTTTTTTTTTTTTTTTTTTTTTTTTTTTTTTTTTTTTTTTTTTTTTTTTTTTTTTTTTTTTTTTTTTTTTTTTTTTTTTTTTTTTTTTTTTTTTTTTTTTTTTTTTTTTTTTTTTTTTTTTTTTTTTTTTTTTTTTTTTTTTTTTTTTTTTTTTTTTTTTTTTTTTTTTTTTTTTTTTTTTTTTTTTTTTTTTTTTTTTTTTTTTTTATTTTTTTTTTTTTTTTTTTTTTTTTTTTTTTTTTTTTTTTTTTTTTTTTTTTTTTTTTTTTTTTTTTTTTTTTTTTTTTTTTTTTTTTTTTTTTTTTTTTTTTTTTTTTTTTTTTTTTTTTTTTTTTTTTTTTTTTTTTTTTTTTTTTTTTTTTTTTTTTTTTTTTTTTTTTTTTTTTTTTTTTTTTTTTTTTTTTTTTTTTTTTTTTTTTTTTTTTTTTTTTTTTTTTTTTTTTTTTTTTTTTTTTTTTTTTTTTTTTTTTTTTTTTTTTTTTTTTTTTTTTTTTTTTTTTTTTTTTTTTTTTTTTTTTTTTTTTTTTTTTTTTTTTTTTTTTTTTTTTTTTTTTTTTTTTTTTTTTTTTTTTTTTTTTTTTTTTTTTTTTTTTTTTTTTTTTTTTTTTTTTTTTTTTTTTTTTTTTTTTTTTTTTTTTTTTTTTTTTTTTTTTTTTTTTTTTTTTTTTTTTTTTTTTTTTTTTTTTTTTTTTTTTTTTTTTTTTTTTTTTTTTTTTTTTTTTTTTTTTTTTTTTTTTTTTTTTTTTTTTTTTTTTTTTTTTTTTTTTTTTTTTTTTTTTTTTTTTTTTTTTTTTTTTTTTTTTTTTTTTTTTTTTTTTTTTTTTTTTTTTTTTTTTTTTTTTTTTTTTTTTTTTTTTTTTTTTTTTTTTTTTTTTTTTTTTTTTTTTTTTTTTTTTTTTTTTTTTTTTTTTTTTTTTTTTTTTTTTTTTTTTTTTTTTTTTTTTTTTTTTTTTTTTTTTTTTTTTTTTTTTTTTTTTTTTTTTTTTTTTTTTTTTTTTTTTTTTTTTTTTTTTTTTTTTTTTTTTTTTTTTTTTTTTTTTTTTTTTTTTTTTTTTTTTTTTTTTTTTTTTTTTTTTTTTTTTTTTTTTTTTTTTTTTTTTTTTTTTTTTTTTTTTTTTTTTTTTTTTTTTTTTTTTTTTTTTTTTTTTTTTTTTTTTTTTTTTTTTTTTTTTTTTTTTTTTTTTTTTTTTTTTTTTTTTTTTTTTTTTTTTTTTTTTTTTTTTTTTTTTTTTTTTTTTTTTTTTTTTTTTTTTTTTTTTTTTTTTTTTTTTTTTTTTTTTTTTTTTTTTTTTTTTTTTTTTTTTTTTTTTTTTTTTTTTTTTTTTTTTTTTTTTTTTTTTTTTTTTTTTTTTTTTTTTTTTTTTTTTTTTTTTTTTTTTTTTTTTTTTTTTTTTTTTTTTTTTTTTTTTTTTTTTTTTTTTTTTTTTTTTTTTTTTTTTTTTTTTTTTTTTTTTTTTTTTTTTTTTTTTTTTTTTTTTTTTTTTTTTTTTTTTTTTTTTTTTTTTTTTTTTTTTTTTTTTTTTTTTTTTTTTTTTTTTTTTTTTTTTTTTTTTTTTTTTTTTTTTTTTTTTTTTTTTTTTTTTTTTTTTTTTTTTTTTTTTTTTTTTTTTTTTTTTTTTTTTTTTTTTTTTTTTTTTTTTTTTTTTTTTTTTTTTTTTTTTTTTTTTTTTTTTTTTTTTTTTTTTTTTTTTTTTTTTTTTTTTTTTTTTTTTTTTTTTTTTTTTTTTTTTTTTTTTTTTTTTTTTTTTTTTTTTTTTTTTTTTTTTTTTTTTTTTTTTTTTTTTTTTTTTTTTTTTTTTTTTTTTTTTTTTTTTTTTTTTTTTTTTTTTTTTTTTTTTTTTTTTTTTTTTTTTTTTTTTTTTTTTTTTTTTTTTTTTTTTTTTTTTTTTTTTTTTTTTTTTTTTTTTTTTTTTTTTTTTTTTTTTTTTTTTTTTTTTTTTTTTTTTTTTTTTTTTTTTTTTTTTTTTTTTTTTTTTTTTTTTTTTTTTTTTTTTTTTTTTTTTTTTTTTTTTTTTTTTTTTTTTTTTTTTTTTTTTTTTTTTTTTTTTTTTTTTTTTTTTTTTTTTTTTTTTTTTTTTTTTTTTTTTTTTTTTTTTTTTTTTTTTTTTTTTTTTTTTTTTTTTTTTTTTTTTTTTTTTTTTTTTTTTTTTTTTTTTTTTTTTTTTTTTTTTTTTTTTTTTTTTTTTTTTTTTTTTTTTTTTTTTTTTTTTTTTTTTTTTTTTTTTTTTTTTTTTTTTTTTTTTTTTTTTTTTTTTTTTTTTTTTTTTTTTTTTTTTTTTTTTTTTTTTTTTTTTTTTTTTTTTTTTTTTTTTTTTTTTTTTTTTTTTTTTTTTTTTTTTTTTTTTTTTTTTTTTTTTTTTTTTTTTTTTTTTTTTTTTTTTTTTTTTTTTTTTTTTTTTTTTTTTTTTTTTTTTTTTTTTTTTTTTTTTTTTTTTTTTTTTTTTTTTTTTTTTTTTTTTTTTTTTTTTTTTTTTTTTTTTTTTTTTTTTTTTTTTTTTTTTTTTTTTTTTTTTTTTTTTTTTTTTTTTTTTTTTTTTTTTTTTTTTTTTTTTTTTTTTTTTTTTTTTTTTTTTTTTTTTTTTTTTTTTTTTTTTTTTTTTTTTTTTTTTTTTTTTTTTTTTTTTTTTTTTTTTTTTTTTTTTTTTTTTTTTTTTTTTTTTTTTTTTTTTTTTTTTTTTTTTTTTTTTTTTTTTTTTTTTTTTTTTTTTTTTTTTTTTTTTTTTTTTTTTTTTTTTTTTTTTTTTTTTTTTTTTTTTTTTTTTTTTTTTTTTTTTTTTTTTTTTTTTTTTTTTTTTTTTTTTTTTTTTTTTTTTTTTTTTTTTTTTTTTTTTTTTTTTTTTTTTTTTTTTTTTTTTTTTTTTTTTTTTTTTTTTTTTTTTTTTTTTTTTTTTTTTTTTTTTTTTTTTTTTTTTTTTTTTTTTTTTTTTTTTTTTTTTTTTTTTTTTTTTTTTTTTTTTTTTTTTTTTTTTTTTTTTTTTTTTTTTTTTTTTTTTTTTTTTTTTTTTTTTTTTTTTTTTTTTTTTTTTTTTTTTTTTTTTTTTTTTTTTTTTTTTTTTTTTTTTTTTTTTTTTTTTTATTTTTTTTGTTTTTTTTTTTGTTTTTTTTTGTTTTTTTTTTTTTTTTTTTTGTTTTTTTTTTTTTTTTTTTTTTTTTTTTTTTTTTTTTTTTTTTTTTTTTTTTTTTTTTTTTTTTTTTTTTTTTTTTTTTTTTTTTTTTTTTTTTTTTTTTTTTTTTTTTTTTTTTTTTTTTTTTTTTTTTTTTTTTTTTTTTTTTTTTTTTTTTTTTTTTTTTTTTTTTTTTTTTTTTTTTTTTTTTTTTTTTTTTTTTTTTTTTTTTTTTTTTTTTTTTTTTTTTTTTTTTTTTTTTTTTTTTTTTTTTTTTTTTTTTTTTTTTTTTTTTTTTTTTTTTTTTTTTTTTTTTTTTTTTTTTTTTTTTTTTTTTTTTTTTTTTTTTTTTTTTTTTTTTTTTTTTTTTTTTTTTTTTTTTTTTTTTTTTTTTTTTTTTTTTTTTTTTTTTTTTTTTTTTTTTTTTTTTTTTTTTTTTTTTTTTTTTTTTTTTTTTTTTTTTTTTTTTTTTTTTTTTTTTTTTTTTTTTTTTTTTTTTTTGAATACAAAACAATTATCTCCTTTAAAATACATACACAAACTACTCCCAGTAATTGCAACTCTATCAAGTTTTAACCATTCTATAGACCATCACGTGAAGGTACTAGCTAGAGGTCGCCTTGAGTGACAAAATGTCAATGAAAATATATAACATGTTATTTCAATCGTTGATTGAAATAGAATAACTTACGTTGGTGATACAATGGCTATAACTTCGCTAAGTAGAAGGCCAATCACAACTATAAACTCAATATCTGCTACCGACCCCAAGAGAGGCTGGAAATCTACTCAGACTATCTGTTTGGCTGTTTTTTTGTGATTCATGGCTATTACTTCTCTATGGAGAGGCCTGGTTTTAAATCTTATAGACAAGCAGTAATCTACGACCAATCATCTCATTTTGTTGGCAACAAGCGCGCCAGAAACAGAAAATCTATATATACAAAATTGTGTGTTATTGTGCGCGATAAATAAAATATACAAAAACTATTACTAAACACCTTAGTTGGTGCGTACTCTCTTAACAAAAGTAGGGACCCTGATGACTACTTGTGAATGTTAAGGGAACTCATAAAGGACGCACACTCTCCTCCTTACCACCAGTCGCAAAAAAATTAAATTCTATTAATTTTTCTCTTTAAATTACGCGGAGAGAGGTGAATCAAGTTTTACCATCTATATATTCTAATAATAAACGACCTGTATATTAATTAATAATAACAGAGTGAATATAAAATAGAATTCAACTCAAATCAACAAAATATATGCAAGAAAGCATATCACCACTATTGACCAACTTTAGAACAATGTGGGAAAAATTAAAGAAATTAAAGTATTAAGGATGATTGAATTAAACCGAATGTAAAAACAAATAAAAAGAAATGTTAATAAATGAATTTAAAATAAAAAAGATGAGAATGCATCAAAAATGAGAAGTGAAAAAGTAAAAGAATACAAATACAACACGTGAAGTGATCAACACACTTAACTGTGTCTAAAGATAATTAGTAGCATTACTTAATTACGAATGCTGAATCACTACACATAATGAGTGACAATTACTAGCTCTAATAACTGGTATTAAAATCATTCTAGTTAACTATATTAAATATTAAACTAATTAATTAAATGTAATTGTGAAAATCTACTGAATAGTTTTTCAGATATTTAAAATGTTATTAGTTCCAATAAATTTTCTGAAGTTCCAATGTTATCTTCAGAAGCAGTCAATAATACACAGTTCCGGTATATTAAAGTCCAAACACGTAGAAATGTTACTTTCCGAGCCATCCAGTAATTCAGAATATTCCACTGGAAAAGTATAGATCTATCACAATAGAAGTATGGTTATATATATACTTAATGTAACTTTCGGACGAAAATGTTATCACTTTATAAAGTTATATTCTCATCAGTGTAATAGATAATTCACTGTTTTCGCATTATAGCAGTATAACTGAATGTTCACACTTTATTCAAAAGTCAAGTTAGATACTAAACGTTAATGATGCAACTAATCACAGTTCAATGAACAGCACGTTACAAATGTGAAGTTGTATGCGTAGAGGTCTCATTCTCTGCAGGGCGTAGCAACTCGCTTGATTCACACGGACAACGGGATAGAATGTCCGCCAAAACGTTCTGTGATCCAGGTATGGCCCGGATGGTAAAACTGTAAGGTTGCAAGGATATCGCATATCTCGTAGATTTAGCTGACTTGACGTCTTTGGTATTAAGAGCAGTAAGTGCTTTCTGGTCGGATTCGACAATAAAGTGCGATCCAAGTAAGTAGCTCTGGCATTTCGTTATCGACCATACAAGAGCAAGAAGTTCTTTATCCAGAACCGAATACTTCTGCTCTGTCGACGTTAATTTTCTCAATACATACATCACAGGATGCAAGGTACCTGCGTATTCCTGGAGCAAGACACTTCCTATTCCATAATTTGACGCATCACTGCGAAGGATGAAAGGAAGGTTTGCATTAGGTAACCTTAAAACAGGAGCTTTTGAAAAAAATGCCTTGATGGTATCCAACGCGATTTGATGTTCTTCCGACCACCGAATCATGTTAGCTGCGCCCATCTTTAACAAAGAAGAGAAAGGTGCAGTAATAGTAGATAGATGAGGTATGAATTTACCATAAAATTGAATTAAACCCAACAAAGATCTCACTTGTTTCTTTGTTTTTGGTGTTGTAATGTTTAGGATTTTTGAAACATTGCTGTCCTCAGTGTATAACCGGCCGTGACCAACACGGTGACCTAAAAATGATATTTCGTGAAAACCCACGAATGCTTTCGATGGTTTAGCCGTTAAGTTATATGACTGTAACGTGGACAGTAATGTGTTTAATCCAATAACATGTTCATCCCATGAGTCGCTAAAGAGACAAATGTCATCAATGTATGTAATGACATCGGGACGATGAGATAGTGTGTGACGCATCATGCGTACAAATGTGGCAGGTGCGTTTACCAATCCAAATGGCATAAAGTTCCATTGGAATAAGCCACGAGGAGTAGAAAAAGAAACGATGACTATTACAAGAAAGAAATGATGACTGCATAGGCTGAGTCATCAAAGATTGTGATATCAAAATCTAATATCAGTAGGTTAATATCTGCGTGACGCAGAATCAGGTACCAATTGTAACCTTAGAGAATGGTGGTGAAAATACACCATTGTCTCGCTCGATAACCATGCGATTATCTCTATTGGTTCTAAATGTAATCATGGCGTCACCATACCTGTTATTGGTATGTGGCAATAAACGCACAAACTTAACGTCTGCCGTGTAGTTGAAAAAATTTCTAAGTGCATGCCAAGTAGTTCGTTGTGGCAGATTTTGCACTAGAATGGTGCGCGAATATGCACTTTTACCAATATATGTGGTACCGTTGTCACAAGAATGTGAACAAGGTTGATGATTAAGCTTAGTCTGTTTGGGTACATTGTAATATTTATTATTCTTGCCTGTAGAATTATTGTTATTAAATGTATCATACTTTTGTACTCGAGTATGACCACTTGCGCCAGGCGATGGTGTAGGTGTACAGCATGTCGTAGACACCTGCTTGCTGGGCAAAGTGACAACTTTGCCGACAGACTTATTGGTTTTACTTTTCCCATATGAGTTACAACTCTTATTTTTATTAGGAACATTCTTTCCTTTTTTCTCAAACTTAACCTTTTTCTTAAGATAAGTTGTCTGCTGATCATGTCGCCAAGATTTGTTATCTGGGTTAGCAGTATTATTATGCCGAGGGAAGGTATATCTCCCACGGAATGACTTACCAATCTTAACAGGTTGTGTTGAAACCTTAATATCATTCTTAGGAATGAAAGCATGTCATAAAGGTTGTAACGAATCGGCAACAGTGGCGTAATGAACAATGGAACCATTTTCAATGCTAGATTCCAGGACCTTAGAGTTACATAGCATGTTAGCAGTATGTGCATGTGAAACAAATCTTGGTATAGTCGTAAATGCATTTGCATAATGTATATGTTGGTCTTCCCAATCAGCTATCTGCTGTGGGGTACACTCTTTAATTCCATGAATGCGACTAATTATCAGGTCACTAATTGGTGCTTGAAGAAGACATGCGTGTATTTTTCTTGAAAAAAATGGAGTTTTAATATCAATAACAGCTGTAGGAAATGTTTCCACAGTCCCTCCAAAAGTCACACACTTGACCGTCTTGCCAGTTGCGCAGGACGGGTCGATCAAAGAGTTTCTGACGCCGATGGTGCTACAACCTGAATCAAAGAGAACAGATGCAGGGATATTATTAACAAAACCACGATTTAATTTAAGGCATCCCGTTCCGTCGTGTGTAGATGCTGACGTGGCCGTACACACAGCTGGGAGGCTTGGTAAGACATGTCCACACCGCAGCGTCGTGATCGCCTAGGGCTAGAATAAGGTTGTGCATTCCTGGCAACATTTAACCTGGTCATAATCAATAGAGCAAGACATTGCATTATGTGTGTTACCGTTTATGACTTGATCTACGTTACTTGGTGTATCAATCATAGCTACATTTGACTGATGACGTGGTGTACTGTTCGAAGATCTTTCTCTTCTCCGCAATCGATTTTGATTATTATCTCTGAAATTGCCATAATTGCCATTTCTGTTTTGGTTAAAATTTTGGTTTGCACTCCAATTATTGTTATCACTATTGTGATATTGACCATTTTGTTTATTTGGATAACCCTGTCTGTTATTGGAAGACTGTGATCTAAATTGCCAATTATGATTATAATTATTTGCTTGATTATTTCCAAAATTATTTCTGTTAAAATCTCGTGAATTGTGAGGTTGACCCCAAGAAACATTATATGGAGAATTATGATGAAATTGTTTCCCCTTATAAGAATTGTAATTCTCGTTATTTCCCTTTTTAAAGTTCCTATCGTTACTTAAAGAACAATGGCGTGAATGACTACTTTGTTGCATAGCGAACGCGACAGGTAATTCATCTTTAACCTGGGAATTGCTAATTTCCATGTTTGGATGGGCTGTGCAATATTTTATGCAGTTTTCCTCCATTTCTGTCACATTTGAAGGTTTACTTTCGTGCAAAAAAGCAAGAAATGACGGGTTAACCAAGGACAAGACTTTATCGCATAAATCAAACAGAGCGTCATAGGATTTTTCTATTTTGGATAATTCAATCCATCTTTCCATTGTGAGATGTATTAGTGAGATGAAATCACTAAAATTTTTTCCGTTCTGTGGTAAAAGAGATTTGAAGCGTAAACGGTAATCATTTTCTGACATTTGGTATTTCTTAAGTAAAGCAGCTCTGAGAGCCTCATAATTATTTTTATCAGTAGAAATAGTCATATGATAGACTGCCATAGCTTCGCCTGTAAGCAGTTGTGACAGTTTTACACAATACTGTGATTTATCAACGTTATAGACTTTACATGTTGCTTCAAACCTGTCCAGGTAATGAATCACATCGTCTGATGGAGGATTAAATTTTGGTAATTTTAAGTGAAAATCTCTAATATTTCCATTATTAAATCTGAATTTTTATCTCATTTTCTTCAGCGGCTAATTTTCTATTGTCCATTTCCATCTGAAGTTTTCTCTGTTCCGCCTCTACTTTTAAAGCTTCCAACTTCTGAGACTTTTCATATTCCGCCATTGCAAATTGTCTTAACTCTTCAGGAGGTACCTGAAGGGTTTTAGCCTGCTTAATAAAATAATCCAGCGAATACATTTTGACCAGTATGTCCTTGAAATACTTCTTCCTGAAAAGATTTACTCAAATAATTCACAATTATTTTTCAATCTAGTATGTGCAACACGTTCCTGTCCAAGAACGGCACTCAATAGCAGTTAATTATTCAATATATTATTAATAAATGAAATAGGTTATGCAATTAAATGTTATTATAATACAATAGCATAGACAATGTAGACAATATAGACAAGACAAGATAGTATAAGACGAATGAGAACGTCCGCAGAAATCAACTAAAATAGAATGAAGAACTAAAAAGTGAACGTTGCAAAAGATGCAATGATAGCTGCGACGGGAATAAGAACAAGACAAGAGACATCACAATGTATAAACACAAAGGTGTAAAAAACTAAACGAAAGCAAGATGGAGGAGAACGACCGTTACAAACAAAAGACATCATAAAACTAAGTACGGATAAGAAAATTACTCTGAAAACAACAATTAAATAACTCGACGTCACAGCTAAACAGTTAGTTGTCACAGACAACCAAACACAGTAGACTTAAAATCCTTCGACACTTACGCGTCGGAACATTCCACTGCAGGAAGTCTGTAAATGTCTCTACAGAACAGTCACGAAGGCCCTGGTGTGAAACTGGGATGTTTCCTTCGTGATTCTCCTTTCCCAACCTCCCACGAAGAACATTGAACATATAACATGCAACACGGATAATATAAGGGTGCACATAATCATAAGAAGAGGCTCAGCTGTATGTAAAATGGTGGAGTGAACACACAACGTTTTTACTTATCTTGATGTAAGAAAAAATTTTCCCCGCATCTGGGTGCTGTATGTATGAGCCAAACTGGACATTTGAAATAACAATTGAGATTGCGTCCAACGTTGAATATAACAGTTGAAGACCCTGGGTTGATCTTGAATAACCGTTATGTACAATTCCAAGTCCACGATGTTGTCGCCTGGAAAGTTCCAACAATTTCAAACGATTCTGTCATGGCAATTCGTTCCCTTGAAATTTGTTCAGAGCACACTGCGCTACCAAAATTGTAGGTGTCTTTCTATGAGTAGCGATTGTGGAAGACTTCCCTACGGTGCTGACATGCGAAGTACAATATTAAAGCTGGTCAAACAGTCAAATTGAAGTCCAACAAAGGGCATGTCAAGTAATGCCAAGACTGAAGTATTCAACTCTTTGATGCAAAGTTCATTCAATTTATTTACATAGCACGATTGACGAGACGAGACATTTGATCTTGACACATCACAGTTAATAATTAGCATCATGCAAGCATCTACGTCATCTCATTTTGTTTGGCAACAAGCGCGCCAGAAAATCTATATACTCAAAATTGTGCATTATTGTGCGCGATAAATAAAATATACAAAGCCTATTACTAACACCTTAGTTGGTGCGTACTCTCTTAACAAAAGTAGGACCTGATGACTACTTGTGAATGTTAAGGACTCATAAAGGACGCAACAGCTTGTATCCTCTGACTGAAAATGTGGTTGCTGTTGAGGTGTGTCTCTTGAATGCAAGCCACAATGATCTGGCCTTCATAAAGGCGATTTTTCAGGGGGGACTTATTTTTTGTTAAGAACTCCTGCATTCCACTGCAGAATGTTGAGTGTTTTTTCTACATTCAAAAACTAATAGATTTAAAAAACAACAAAAATAAGAGTATTACTTTATTTTGGTGAGACCTGCCACGTTAAACCTAGACACAAGGGCACATGTACAAATATAAAATACTTTGTGGTCTTGTAATTTTTACTATTAGAGATATGTATTCTGTAAAGCAGGGTTTCCTAAGCTGTGGTTCACAGATCCCTTTCAGGTTATGAATGGATTGCTCCAGAATCTGCCACTGCAAGAGCCCATGAGTCAGCTTCCTGTAAGGGAACAAGCTGCAGTGGTAGTTCCATTCTCCACAAAAACAAAAATTGATAATATTCAATATGTCGAGTGGAAATAAAATGCTGCTAAAACATTCAGTTACACACCATTTGAACTACATTGATACAACTAATAATTGACTGCATATTATGTATTAGTTATATATTTCCAACTAAACTCCATATAGTTTCAGATGTGCCACTTCCAGATCAGAGCATCAGCCTCACTGAAATTGTATACAAGAAAGATAACACCAATGTTGCAGCACTGAAAAATGACAATGGAATGACTGGAAATGATGTGGCTGTAGATTTGATTGTCTGTCAAGAAAGAGGAGCAGATGTTTATGAGACCCAAAATGATTGTAAGGTGACACTTCTTAATGAAATAGGGTCGTATGATGTAATTTTAATGAAAGAGAGAAATACTGAACTTAGTAATCTTGATATGAGTTGTAGATTAGTAAATAAACAACGGAGGAAGGAAATACATACAAGAAACAAGCCTTACAATTGTGGTGTAGAGTTTATACCATGCAGTCATCTGAAAACACACAAAAGAGTAGATGCAGGAGAGAAAACTTACAAGTGTGATTTTGGATTTAAACAGTGTAGTAATCTTAAGAGACAGAAGAAAAAACATACAGCAGAGAAGCTTTACAAGTGTGATGTTTGTGGTGCAGGGTTTACACATTTTAGTCATCTTAAAAGACACATGAAAATGCATACAGGAGAGAAGTCTTACAAGTGCAGTGTTTGTGGTAAAGGGTTTACAGAGTTTTGTCATATTAAAACTGACAGAAGAATATGTACAGACGAGAAGCCATACACGTCTGATGTTTGTGGTATAGGGTTTGCTACTAATGGTGATCTTAAAATACACAAAAGACAACATACTGGAGAGAAGCTTTACAAGTGTGATGTTTGTGGTGCAGGGTTTACATATTTTAGTCGTCTTAAAAGACACATGAATATGCATACAGGAGAGAAGTCTTACAAGTGCAGTGTTTGTGGTAAAGGGTTTACTACTAATGGTGATCTTAATATACACAAAAGACAACATACTGGAGAGAAGCCTTACAAGTGTGATGTTTGTGGTTTAGGGTTTACACGGTGTACTAGTTTGAAAATGCACAAAAGAATACATACAGGAGAGAAGCCTTACAAGTGTGATGTTTGTGGTGTAGGATTCAGTGAACGAGGCCATCTTAAGAAACACAAAAGAATACATACAGGAGAGAAGCCATACAAGTGTGATGTATGTGGTTTTGAGTTTACAGTTTGTAGTAGTCTGAAGACACACAAAAGAATACACACTGGAGAGAAGCCTTACAAATGTGATATTTGTGGTGTACAATTTATACGGTGTGCTAGTTTGAAAACACACAAAAGAATACATACAGGAGAGAAGCCATATATGTGTGATGTATGTGGTATTGAGTTTACAGCTTGTAGTAGTCTGAAGACACACAAAAGAATACACACTGGAGAGAAGCCATACAAGTGTGATGTATGTGGTATTGAGTTTACAACTTGTAGTAATCTGAAAACACACAAAAGAATACACACCGGAGAGACGCCTTACAAATGTGATATTTGTGGTGTAGGCTTTACACATTATAGTAATCTGAAAACCCACAAAAGAATACACACTGGAGAGAAGCCGTACAAGTGTGATGTATGTGGTAAAAAGTTTACATTTTGTAATAGTCTGAAGACACACAAAAGAATACACACTGGCGAGAAACCATACAAGTGTGATGTATGTGGTATTGAGTTCACAAATGGTAGTAATCTGAAAACACACAAAATAATACATACAGGAGAGAAGCCTTACAAATGTGGTATTTGTGGTTTAGGATTTACACAGTGTACTAGTTTGAAAAGACACAAAAGAATACATACAGGATAGAAACCTTACAAGTGTGATGTTTGTGGTGTAAGGTTTGCAGCATGTACGAGGGAAGGTCAAAAAGTAATGCCTCCTATTTTTTATGTATGTAAATACTGCATCGGTGTGCAATTTGTAAATTTAGCAGGATTCCTCAAACACTCTTCTGCACTGTATAGCATTACCAACCTGTTTCAGTAACAGGTGGCACCACTGTAACAGTTTAAAAATGGCTGCCAAAGACGTTTGGTTAAAACGTTATGTCATAGAATTCCTCAATGCTGAAGGCGAAACCCCAATTCGCATCCACAAATGTTTGAAGAATCTTTATGGAGATTCAACAGTGGATGTTAGCACTGTCCGACGTTGGGTACACCGTTGTGACGAAGCTGAAGTAGGTCAATCCTCAATGGCTGATGCAAAGCGGACTGGCCGTCCGTCTACTGCAGTGACTCCAACACAACATTCATCGAGTTGATGGCATCATTCGTGGTGACCGTCGGGTAACACTGGATGAATTTTCTTCCATGTTGTCCATTAGTAAAGGCAGTGTCCAGAACATCATTAAAGACCTGGGTTATTCAAAAGTTTGTGCACAGTGGGTACCCAGAATGTTGACAGACAGACAACATCGCCGACAAGAAAGAAGTTCAAAAGTTCACCATCTGTAGGGAAAATTATGGCCTCCGTGTTTTGGGATGAGAAGGATGTGATTCTTCTCGACTTCTTGGAACAGGGAAACACGGTGAATGCAGACCGTTACATTGAAACTTTGAAGAAGCTTAGAGGTCGTCTTCGGCGACTTTACCCATTAAAAGATCAGAGAACTGCACTACTGTTGCACGATAATGCCACGCCACACACCACTAAACGCACCATTGATGCGAATGCAGAATTTGGCTGGACATTATTACCACATCCCCCTTACAGTCCCGATCTTGCACCTTCTGACTTCCATCTGTTTGGACCACTGAAAGAAGATCTTCGCGGACATCACTTTGAGGACACCGAGACCCTTAAACGCGCCATACGCCCGTGGTTTAGGAAAAAGGACACAAATTGTTACCGTGCGGGGATACATGCCCTTGTGAGAAAATGGACAAAAACTGTAACAAATAACGGAGACTACATTGAGAAATAAATTTTTGAAGTTCAGACTTGGGGCTACATTTCAATGTGAAATTTATCTGTTTTCTTGCCTATTGAATGAAATTAAAAATTACGAGGCATTACTTTTTGACCGTCCCTCGTAGTTATCTTAAAAGACACAAAATAATACAAGGGGATTGACATAAGTCTTGGGCCTGACCATGAAGGACATGTCACAGAGAGCTGAAATTTTGTATAGTGTTTATTTCTTTTCAATATAGCCACCGTATGAATTGACACACTTCTGCCATCTCTGCTTGACCTTGAAAAAACCTTGGGAGTAGAACACCCTATTTTTCAAACTAAACCAGTCATCAATGCCAGTATAACCTCTTCATCGCTGTCAAAATGATTTCCTTTTAGCTGTTTTTTTAAGATTTGGGAATAGAAAAAAGTCTGACGGAGCCAAATATGGTGGATGTGGAAGAATTTCAATATTCAAATCATTGGCTGCTAGCTGCACAAGCCGTGCTTTGTGAGAGGGCGCGTTGTCTTGAAGCAAAGGAAGATTTTGAGTGCGCGTTATCCCTCGTTTCCTGGTCACAACCTTTCTTAACCTTTCTTAGTTTTGTGAGGAGATCTGCATAGTACTGTCCATTAACTGTGTTGCCACGAGGCAGATAATCTTTCAAAAGGACACCTTTGCCGTCCCAAAAAACAGTCAGCATCACTTTTCCTGCAGATTTCTGCACCCTCGGCTTGACAGGTGTTGGGGAGCCTGGGGTTTTCCATTGCATGCTGGCAATTTTGGATTCGGGGTCATAATAGTGTACCCAAGTCTCATCTACTGTCACCATGGTCTCCAAAAAATGTAGGTGTTTTTCCCTGAAACATCAGAGATTTTATCACAGCTCTGGCCTCCTTCTTTTCCATTGTTTTGTCAAATCTTTGGAGCAGCAGATCCGGTCAATAGGGTACATTGCACCGTGTACCGTAGCGGGAAAACCCATTGAAGAAACAAACGCGTACTTCACACATTCAGTGCAAATATGATGAACTTTAAATGTGCCAAGTTTCATCTTCCTCCTGTGACTTCTTCATGGTCAGGCCCAAGACTTTTGTCAATCCCCTTGTACATACAGGATAGAAGCCTTACATGTGTGATGTTTGTGGTGTAGGATTCAAAACATGTAACAATCTTAAGAGACACAAAAGAATACATACAGGAGAGAAGCCATACAAGTGTGATGTTTGTGGTTTAGGGTTTACACAGTGTTCTATATTGAAAACACACAAAAGAATACATACAGGAGAGAAGCCTTACAAGTGTGATGTTTGTGATGTAAGGTTTGCTACATGTAGTAAACTTAAAACACACAAAATAAAACATACAGGAGAGAAGCCATACAAGTGTGATGTATGTGATATTAAGTTTACAGATTGTAGTATTCTGAAAACACACAAAAGAATACATACTGGAGAGAAGCCTTACACATGTGATATTTGTGGTGTAGGGTTTACATGTTGTGGTAATCTGAAAATACACATAAGAATACATACAGGAGAGAAGCCTTACGAGTGTGATGTTTGTGGTGTAAGTTTTGCTACATGTAGTAATCTTAAAACACACAAAATAATACATACAGGAGAGAAGCCTTCCAGGTGTGATGTTTGTGGTGTAAGGTTTGCTGCATGTAGTAATCTTAAGAGACACAAAAGAATACATACAGGAGAGAAGCCATACAAGTGTGATATTTATGGTGTAGGGTTTACATGTGATAATCTGAAAGCACATAAAAGAATACACACAAGAGAGAAGCCTTAATAGTGTGATGTTTGTGGTGTAGGGTTTACACGTTGTGGTAATCTGAAAGCACACAAAAGAATACACACAAGAGAGAAGCCTTAAAAGTGTGATGTTTGTGGTGTAGGGTTTACACGTTGTGATAATCTGAAAGCACACACACGAATACACACAGGAGAGAAGCCTTAAAAGTGTGATGTTTGTGGTGTAGGATTCAACGAATGTGGCAATCTTAAGAGACACAAAAGAATACATACAGGAGAGAGGCCTTACAAGTGTGATGTTTGCAGTACGTGGTTTACACATGGTAATCTGAACACACATGAAAGAATACATACAGGAGAGCAGCCTTACAAGTGTGATTTGTGCGATGTAGGATTCAACGTATGTGGCAATCTTAAGAGACACAAAAGAAAACATACATGCATTACAAGTCTGATGTTTTTTATGTAGGCTTTAACCAGAGTTTTAATCTTAAGAGAGAAAAGAAAAAACATTTTGGGGAGAAAATTTACAATCATGATGTTTGTGTGGGATTTAATCGGTGTGATCATCTTAAAACGCACTTCAGAAAATATATAGGAGAGAAGACTTACAAAAGTGATGATTGTGGAATGGGCTTACATATTTTGGTGATCTGAAAAGACACATGAGTATTCATTTTGGACTGAAGACCTGCAAATTTGATGTTTGTGATGTGAGCACAGCTGCCTGTGACTTATCAAAAGTTGCTGCTTTAATTACTTGCACATTTGGCTGACTCCAAGGTATTAAATCTTGTCACAGGGTCACCTGCATTTTCTGTGGTGCGATTTACCAGCTGATTTTGTACTCAAAATAATGAAATTTAAACTATTTTATATGCATTCCTCTTACTGAAATAATTTTTTTTAAAATGACATTAGGCAAAGCACTATCTCTTGTGCGCATTTGCCTTGTTTTATAACATCTTTTGTAATAATCGTTAGATAACAGCATAATATTAGGTACCACAAACTTATTTTTTATATTTGTTAAATTGACAATTCAATAAGATATTTAAAAAGTATTAAAAAAAAAAAAAACATCAAAATAGGTCTATAAATAAAATAGTTATAAATTTTTATGTATTTTTCGACTTAGAAATGTTATCGCTTGTTACAATGGGGGTTTGAGAGATTGGTTGAGTATCATGCTGATTTGATTTTTTTACGCTGTGAGTGTCCAACAACAATGTAATAACTTGCATGTACTTGATAACGATCTTCGTGGCTGGGTCCACAGACAAAAGGTACATTTATTGATGAATCATCACATAATATTCATGGCAATCATATAGTACATACATTAGATCAGTCTCCTACAGTCAATACTTCATCGTTGCATGTCTGGCCTGTATACTAGTGATGCCGGCAGGCGGATTCATCTAAGTAGTGATAACCGACAGCTGACGATGGCAATATCATAAATATACTCCCTGAACTTTCTTCTTCATTGAAATGCTCATTAAAATAGGATGCTCAAATACTGCATCATGTAGAATTAAAGTGGTGACCTTCGTCCTCATATAAGCCACGTAGGAGATCTATAAACTTCAATAACTTGGGAGCAATAATAATCCACGTCTCACTCAGACGGATTCAAACGACTAAAGGCCAAGAAAGACCGTTTGCATACATTAGCGCAGCACCTCATTACGTCATCAACACCCAGTGACGTACACCCAAGACACAGTTAATTGCGATCACTTACAATAAAATATAGTACAAAAATACATCATGTTGACTTCAGATAAATATGTTACGCGTGAATTTAAACTGCTAACAAATTTAAGTGAGGCCAACATGTAATATACATAATAATCTTCCTTAACAGTTTTCCTGCCTTCTAGTATTATCAGAAAATATTAACAACGCAATTAATTTAACTGAAAATCGTGAAAAATAAGACATACGGCCAGAGATGTTTACAATAAAACAGTGTCTAAGGCCATTGTCCTAATCATAGTATGTCACACAAATGAACAATATATGTACGAAATATTAACTTAACTAAAGAAAATAATCTTCAACAGTCAATATTAGTAATTATCAAAAAGTTCCAATTACGAAGCATCCAATGTTATTTTCACGAAAATCCATATTGTTAATGAAGTTGAACTTGTACAAAGTGTTAATTCCGCTTTGTCGAATCCTAAGAAGTACATAGACACCATGGACAGTGTACATATTAAACATTCCAGTCAATGTTCGATCAGGTAGTGCAGGTAGATTGCACCGAATCAAGTGGTAGATATACATGGACACAATCCAAAGTCCATTACCGTAAACATGAAGTACCAATATTGAGTACCAACGTAACATGACTTGATATAGTTCATTACAATTTCACGTAAGTTGACAGAAATGATTCAACCGATAGTCTGTAAAGTACCATCACATCGCAGGTACATAAAGTGAAATTCACCAACGTAAATGTAGAATGTTACTATTCATCACCGTACAGGACTGGACGAGTTTGAAGTAAGAACGTAATTGTTCATGGAACTCACGCTATGACAGGGTATCCCGTACTGGTGCAGATTTCCTTCCGCAATAGAGAAGGATATCGAATCAGTTATCCAGAGAGGTACAAATGTCGATGGACATGAAAACGATACGTGATGACGACTTTAATTAGTCTTTGTCAGTCAAAGTTCAAAAACATCCACTGATGAAAGTGTGTAGCTTTTTGGTTTTTGTTTTTGTTGGTCTCTATGTTTCATAGTTATTAATTAGTACTGACTGACATTTGAAATGAAAATTCTGATTTTCGTGTTGGACCTGATTTCATGTGATCTACATATATTTTCCAGTGCAATGAAAGCTTCTCTAGCTTTTAGAATTCTTGTTCTAATTTCATTGTCCCTCCTTCCAACAGTGTCTATAGTGCGACCAAGGCCTGTATTTGATTCTACATTGTGTAGTGCTGTGTCTTCCAGTACAATCTTGTTATTGTGTCCTGCATTTATTCTCATTATCTTAGTTTTCTCCTTGTGTATTTTCAGACTCACTTGTAGTGATCTCTCATCAAGTATTTTAATTTGTCTTGCATCTAATTATAGTTATGGGACAAGCATTTTGCCCAATTGGCGTAGGGCATGGCGCCAGGGGCTACTTCCGACAGTGGGAGAGGTTCTAGGATCTCACTGGACAGCTACCGCCCGCTTCAAGCTGGGCAGCCCCCAGTCAATAAGGTGTTGTCCCGCCACTGTCTGCTTTCCCCATTGGGTGCATGGGGATTAGGGTCAAACCCGAACTGTGGACAGAAAATTTTGCACCAAGCAATTATCGAAAAAATAGAAATAAGCAAACTCTCAGATTGGGATGCTGGAACGTCCGGACTATGTTGACTGGACTATCTGAAAACCTACAGGATGTAAATGATGTAAGGAAGACAGCCATAATTAATGATGAGCTTAAACGACTTCAGGTGGATATAGCTGCACTTCAGGAAACGCGCCTGGCGGGCTCTGGAACGGTGAGCGAGAAGGACTACACATTTTATTGGCAAGGGAAAGATCTTAATAAAGCTAGAGAACACGGAGTAGGTTTTGCGGTCAAAAAAATCGCTAACTAAAATGGTTGAACCAGGCGAGAATGGATCAGAACGCCTGTTAACGCTCCGCCTGCAAACTAGCACAGGTCCCATCACCCTTGTCAGTGTGTATGCTCCTACTCTGTACTCTGCCTCAGAAGCTAAAGATGAGTTCTACGAGAATCTAACAGCAATTATCAAAAGCATACCTAGGCAAGAACAGCTTGTTCTCCTTGGTGACTTTAACGCTAGAGTGGGTGCCGATAATGTTTCATGGCCTTCATGTCTGGGCAGGTTTGGTATTGGCAAGATGAATGAAAATGGACAACGGTGTGGTGAAGTGGGATGTTATAAATATTTATAGGGGACTTAGTGTACTGACTGAGATCAGCTGTGAAGGTATCTATATCTAATAAGTGTAGTGTATTATAGATAACCTTACTTGCTGCCACATATATATATATATCTCAGTCAGAATTATTCTGGAATAGTGTGATGACTACGTTGTATGTCTAGGGTATGTGTATGATGAAGTGTAAGTCATAACAACAACAGACGGATAAACAATTTAATTTATTCCACCACACTTGACAACACTGTGACACTCACATACATAAAACACTCTACAAGGATATCTTAAAGGAGTCACTGATAACTTTTCAAATAACAATATGTATTCATTGCTGGCATGAATGAATATGTGTCCTGATTCAACTACAAAGGGAACCAGGAATCACAATCAATTTAAATTACAAGTTATATGTACAGAATTTATCAATATGAATATAGTAGTGACATATATTATTAAAAGTATCCTATGTGTGTCAGTTGTGTAGTAGTAATATGAGGTAATACTGGTTTTGTTTTGTTCAAGCTCTGTTGGTATTTGTCATCATGACTTCAATAGTTTGTCTTTAGGGGAACTATTATTGGAGATGTTCTCAGTTCCTGATATTAACACAATTTAATTCCCCTCTTAATGTTATTTTTTACAAGGTCATTTTAAGCTGGGGGTACATAATTTTGAGCTCAGCTGGCCACATCAGCTTATCTGGCGTGATGGCGGCAGGAACAGACTCCTCTGCTCGACTCTCCCCTCGGCTCTGGAGACACCTCACTGATAGCTAAATGGACCAAGGAGTATGCTGTCCGACTCTGGATTCAGCAAAGCTCTGACCAGGTGCTGCTCAATACCATCAAGACCACGGTCCCACAATTCATGGAAACAAACACAGATACGTTGATTAGCAATGAATTCTGGCACAATTACTGGCACAAATTCCCATCTGCTTATGTTCCAGGCTTTTATTTAGCAAAAATATGAGCTGGCTTCAACGCACTGTTGCTTTATCAAGCTTATTTGCACTAGTGGTCTCGAACTAACGCTCCTAAGTGATTATATCAGCGAGTCTAGCCAATGGAGCCACGTTTCGACAAGTGTTTGAAAAAATTTTAACTTCCTACGTCTCCCCTAACAACCAAGGATAGCATTTATAGCCCGACTAATCGTGTTTAGCCTTTCATATCATTCCAGCCAATCAGTTCAATTTGAGTTAACTTGTAGGCCCATTTCCGTAACGTAATGGTTTTGGTGAAAAAAAATCTACCACTGAGCGATTCTGATTTTGGGTGTTGTCTGACAGCACTATCATTTTATTTTGGCTATAACTTATTAATTCCTGGACTATTTGCGTAACGTTTTACATATTCTTTGTCAGCAAGCCCTAAGGAACCCAAATATCCAAATTTAAAAGAGCTACGTGGCTGCGTTCAAAATATGCAATTCCTTCTACCTCCTGTTTCGAAGATGTGCTGTCTGGGTACTGTAATGTTTTCAAACGTAAACCCATCTATTGTTATCTTTCCTAATAAGCGTTTTTTTGTGATTTTAAAACCTAACTCTGGGAAGGGTAGTGAATTTATCACTGTCCGTCTGAAAAAAAGTTAGTGCATGTAGTCTTACACGCGTGATGGCAGCATTTGTGTATCGCGCGACGCGTGTTTAGTGTTCGGCTTTCTGCCTCTCCCTTCTCGCTATCCTTTAGTCCATCTGTCTTTTGTTTTTGGTAACATAGTGTAGAAAAAGACATGAATGGAATTTAAAATTTAGGTCAACTTGCATATTTCAAGGTTTTTCTTAGAAAGGCAGCACATTTTATTGTGTGTTTGGGAAACGCGTGTATGTTGCAGAAGGCCTTTAATATCAACGTGAAAGCGTTACAATTTGCCGACGAAGTAGAAAAGAAGGGGGATTTCGAGTACTGTCATTGTGACAGCACTGTTCTTTACCATTCTTCTTCCTTTATTTATTATATGTATTTATTAGGCTTTATATTTACTTGATAATTTATATATGTGGATTAGAATATTCCACGACATCTCCCCTCTTAAAACAGACATTATATGTCAGTCCTTTATTCTATATACACATAGAGAAATTTATTATTAGTTCTGGGGTTTACGGTGATTCTCATCACACGGATGGCGGCTTAAAAAATCCGCTCCCAAATTTGTTTTTCCAGATATATACTCAATGCTAAAATTATATGGAGCCAAAAGTAAAGACCATCGGAGTAACCTGGAGTTCTCATGCCTAGCCTGTGCTAGAAACGATAAAGGTTTGTGGTCTGTTTGCAACTTAAAGGCCTTCCCATACAGATAAATATTGAATTTCTTTATTGCCCATATTACTGCAAGACATTCTTTTTCGCTAGTTGAGTAATTGATTTCGGCTTTATTCAATTTTCTGCTAGCATATGCCACTGGGCTTAATTCCCCATCCAATGCATCGGATTTCTGTAGTAGAGTTGCACCTAACCCAATATTACTTGCATCCGTCCTTACTATGAATTCTTGACTTAAGTCAGGTAATTTCAAAATAGGTTTACTTGTGAGCTTTTCCTTCAATTCTTGGTAAGCCATTTCACATTGTGGGGTCCATGTAATGCGATCTGGATGTCCTTTACGTGTCAAATCAGTTAACGGTGCACATATGGAATTAAAGTTCCTGATATACTTCTGGTAGAAACCACATAATGAGACAAAGGATCTCACGTCCTTCTTGGTTTGTGGTCTCGGGGCTTTCTGTAGTTTCTCTAAATTCTTTGGGTCAGGGGTCATGTTTCCCTGATAAACTGTGTGTCCCAAAAATTCCAATTCTTTACATCCAACGCAACATTTGGTGGGTCGGGCTGTTAAATTTGCCTCCCTAAGTCGATTAAACAGCATGTTCAGAGAGTCAATGTGTTCCTCAAATGTTTCTGTGGCTATCAGGATATCATCCATGAAATTTGTTATACATGGATTATTCAGAGGGTCCAATAATTTTCTCATCATTCTAGAGAAGACACTAGGCGCATTCTTCAATCCAAATGGCAATCTATTAAACTCATAGTGTCCTTCTGAGGTACTAAAAGCTAGGTATGGTCTAACCTCAGGCTTTACTGGAATCTGATAGTATCCTTTACTCAAATCCACTTTTGAGAAATATTTAGCTTTATTTAGTCTGGCAAACAGCTGAGTTGTATCCGGCAATGGATCCACCTGTCCTTCTGTAATAGCATTCAGTCTCCTGTAATCTATACAGAGTCTATGTTCTCCAGAGGGCTTCCTTAAGAGTACAACACCGGAACTATATGAGGATTCACTGTGCGAAATAATTCCTTCCTTCAACAGATAGTCTATCTCTTCCTTCAAAGCTTTCTCCTTAGCAAACGGAATCGAATATGGTTTCATACAGACAGGTGTGGGGTCTATCAGTTTCATATCATATTCCAATAGGTTTGTATGCCCTGGTCGGTCTGTTAACACCTCTGCATGATTATTTAGAACCTGTTGCACTCTCTCTTTCTGAGTTTTCGTTAAATGTGTACTGATTTTTACCTGTGCTGCTGTCTCACAGGGGTGTAATGGATATTCAAATGATGAAAGTGGTTCCTTTTTCATCTCCATGGCGATGGACAAGGTCAACAAGTGTGTCTCTTCCTGATGTTCTCTTTCCAAATATTTCTTCAGGAGATTCACATGATAGATTTTTTCTTTCCCCTTCTTATCTATCTTATAATTTGTTCTAGATACCTTCTCTAAAACTGTATATGGACCCTGCCATCCAATTTGTAACTTATTCTGACTCCCGGGCAAAAGAAGCAGTACCATCTCTCCCACAGCCAAATCTCTGTCTTTCGCCTTCCTGTTATAATAGGCAGCATGTTTCTTCCTGGCTTGTTTTAAATTTTCATTGGCAAGTTTCCAGCCAGTTTTCAAACGAGTGGTCAGCTCATTCACATATTGGTATGAAGATGTAATGTTTTCCTCTGCCTTTTCATCAGTCCACGTTCTTAACAAAGCTACATATGGACCTTTAATTGTGTGGACCTATTTGTCCATGCACCGGTATGGTCTCTTCCACTCGAAGCTTTATAGTGATGATTTTTCCTCCCAGAATTATCATTCACAAAACGACCGCTACCAATTTTTCTTGTCTTGGGGCTTTCTCCCCTCTTAAAATTCTTGATGAGAGATTTCCTCTCTACATCTTCTTCCTCCAGTTGGTTTAAGTCCGATTGAGGGATTGTCGGCTTATCCTGGGGTAAGACATCTTTTTGCACTCTCCGCATAGTGGCCATTGTAAAACAGTTAAGTGAAGCTTGTCCGTGAAAAGGGGCTTCCCATTCCATTTGGTCCACTTTATCAAATCTATATTTCTTTTTATTATCAGGCCTAATTTTGCCCCGTGGCGTGTCCAGGTCCTGATCCATGTTCCCACTTGTGGGTGTTCCCTCATGTGCTATGCTACACCTTTCTACAAAATTCTCAATGTCCCATCTTGCTTTGGGCCAATAATAATTGTGAGCCACCTTTTGAATGATGGTACCTATCTTCTCATGGTCCCCATCTGGTTTCACATGTAGCTCCTTATTAAGTCTGCCCTATATCTTTTAGGAAGTACCAGCTGTCCGTGACCTTTGGATCTAGCTCCAGTCTTCCTATACATCAACTTGTTTTTCATGTAAAAATCTCCCTTGCCTGGAGTTGTATGACAAGTTGACAATTTTCTGAAACAAGGCTTGAGTGTTTTATCCCCAGCCTGTGCCTTCCTCATCTCTTCTGGAGTGGTATCTAACATAATATCCTCCTCCTGTCTTGAGGTCGACCTGACCTGAAGGGTTGCCATATACACAGGTTTCCTTCTGCAACGGTCAGTGTCATGATTGTCCATCTGACAGTTTTTACACCACCTTTTTCCTTGGTTGAAAGATTTTCTTTCATCATATTTCCTTTCATCGAATTGTGGGAATTTATTTTTATTTTCATACCGTGGCCTATCAAATTGGTGCTTACCTTTATTTTGATCCCTAGGATCAAATTTATTAAAGTTCTGTGGTGCCCTAAAGTTATCCACTTGTTTCTTTTTATTACCTGTTACCTCTGCTTGAGCTGCTTGATACCTTTCAGCAACATTTAGCAACTCACCCAGCCTCTCTGCACCTTGTTCCATGAGAAACTTTCTCAGGTCTGGAGCCATGGACTCTCTTAGTTGCTCTATAAGGACCATTTCCTTAAGATCTTGGGTTTTCCCCAGAGAAGTCCATTTCTCCAAGTATGTCTCTATTCGTGCAGAGAACTGGTGATAGGTTTCACCTGACAGTAGTTTAGCATTCCTAAATTTTTTCCTATAGAATTCTGCATTCTTTTCATATCTTAACAAAAGAGCCTGCTTTAGCATGTCATAATTTTCCTGATCACCTCTGCTCATTTTTGCAAAAACTTCATAAGCTGCCCCACGAAGTCCCTGAGATAACTTTAAGCTCCACCTTTCTCTCTCTAACCCATACGTGGTAGCTAATAGTTCATACCTATTTAGGTAGCTCTCTATATCATCGTCTTTCTCAACAAAATGATCTAAATGAAAATTCATAGCTGAGGTTGAGGCTCCCTGGCTAGCAGTGGCATCAGAGGCAAAGGGACTGGCACCATTTTCAGGAGCATGGCCCTGAAACTCAAACTCCCTTAGTCGTAACTCATGTTCCCTTTGTAATCTCTTATCTTCTGCTTCCCTTTCTGCAGCTAATCTCTTCTCTTCTCTTTCTGCAGCTAATTTCTTCTCTTCTCTTTCTGCAGCTAATTTCTTCTCTTCTCTTTCTGCTCCAATTTCTTAGCCTCAGCCTCAATCTGCAACCTCTTAGTCTCAGCCTCAGCCTCAAATTGTAACTTCTTAATTTCCCTTTCAGCCTCTAACTTTCTTTCGGCCTCTTTTTCTAATCTTCTTTCTTCGCGTTCAATAAATTTGTCACATTCCGTAGTAACATAGGCAACCATAACTTGCCCATCTAATCCTAACTCTTTTGCAGTCTGAACAGCAGCAGATCGAAATTTGGCCAGGTCCGCCATTGTCTATCAGGTAAATTTATACAATGTCTAACCAACAATTTAATCTCTAAATATATCTAATGGACAACACAGGCACCGTGAGCTCAACCTTATTTAATTCCACCCAAGGATACCTTTTAATTCTTATATTCCCTGAAGTGAATTACCCCCAATATTTTAAATAGGGAAAGATTCAAAATCCCAAGAGCGAGACCCCAATATATGTGGTGAAGTGGGATGTTATAAATATTTATAGGGGACTTAGTGTACTGACTGAGATCAGCTGTGAAGGTATCTATATCTAATAAGTGTAGTGTATTATAGATAACCTTACTTGCTGCCACATATATATATATCTCAGTCAGAATTATTCTGGAATAGTGTGATGACTACGTTGTATGTCTAGGGTATGTGTATGATGAAGTGTAAGTCATAACAACAACAGACGGATAAACAATTTAATTTATTCCACCACACTTGACAACACTGTGACACTCACATACATAAAACACTCTACAAGGATATCTTAAAGGAGTCACTGATAACTTTTCAAATAACAATATGTATTCATTGCTGGCATGAATGAATATGTGTCCTGATTCAACTACAAAGGGAACCAGGAATCACAATCAATTTTAATTACAAGTTATATGTACAGAATTTATCAATATGAATATTGTAGTGACATATATTATTAAAAGTATCCTATATGTGTGTCAGTTGTGTAGTAGTAATATGAGGTAATACTGGTTTTGTTTTGTTCAAGCTCTGTTGGTATTTGTCATCATGACTTCAATAGTTTGTCTTTAGGGGAACTATTATTGGAGATGTTCTCAGTTCCTGATATTAACACAATTTAATTCCCCTCTTAATGTTATTTTTACAAGGTCATTTTAAGCTGGGGGTACATAATTTTGAGCTCAGCTGGCCACATCAGCTTATCTGGCGTGATGGCGGCAGGAACAGACTCCTCTGCTCGACTCTCCCCTCGGCTCTGGAGACACCTCACTGATAGCTAAATGGACCAAGGAGTATGCTGTCCGACTCTGGATTCAGCAAAGCTCTGACCAGGTGCTGCTCAATACCATCAAGACCACGGTCCCACAATTCATGGAAACAAACACAGATACGTTGATTAGCAATGAATTCTGGCACAAAATACTGGCACAAATTCCCATCTGCTTATGTTCCAGGCTTTTATTTAACACAAATATGAGCTGGCTTCAACGCACTGTTGCTTTATCAAGCTTATTTGCACTAGTGGTCTCGAACTAACGCTCCTAAGTGAGTATATCAGCGAGTCTAGCCAATGGAGCCACGTTTCGACAAGTATTTGAAAAAATTTTAACTTCCTACGTCTCCCCTAACAACCAAGGATAGCCTTTATAGCCCGACTAATCGTGTTTAGCCTTACATATCATTCCAGCCAATCAGTTCAAATGTAACTTGTGGCCCATTTCCCGTACAATGGTGGTGAAAAAAAATCTACCACTGAGCGATTCTGATTTTGGGTGTTGTCTGACAGCACCATCATTTTATTTTGGCTATAACTTGTTAATTCCTAGACTATTTGCATAACGTTGTACATATTCTTTGTCAGCAAACCCTAAGGAACCCAATATATATATTTAATAGAACTAATATGCTGCGTTCAAAATATGCAATTCCTTCTACCTCCTGTTTCGAAGATGTGCTGTCTGGGTACTGTAATGTTTTCAAACGTAAACCCATCTATTGTTATCTTTCCTAATAAGCGTTTTTTGTGATTTTAAAACCTAACTCTGGGAAGGGTAGTGAATTTATCACTGTCCGTCTGAAAAAAAGTTAGTGCATGTAGTCTTACACGCGTGATGGCAGCATTTGTGTATCGCGCGACGCGTGTTTAGTGTTCGGCTTTCTGCCTCTCCCTTCTCGCTATCCTTTAGTCCATCTGTCTTTTGTTTTTGGTAACATAGTGTAGAAAAAGACATGAATGGAATTTAAAATTTAGGTCAACTTGCATATTTCAAGGTTTTTCTTAGAAAGGCAGCACATTTTATTGTGTGTTTGGGAAACGCGTGTATGTTGCAGAAGGCCTTTAATATCAACGTGAAAGCGTTACAATTTGCCGACGAAGTAGAAAAGAAGGGGGATTTCGCAGAAAACCCACGATCCAAGCACTGACACCAACTTGACCTGATTCTCGTCAGAAGGCCACTCCTCAGGTCTGTGATCTCCACGCGCTCGTACCATAGTGCAGACTGTGATACAGATCACTCCTTGGTTTGCTGCAAAATCAGAGCACAACCAAGAAAACTCTATCGTGTCAGACATGAAGGGAAACCACGCATTGATACCAGCAAGATGTCAGACCCTTTCATGATCACTCAATTCACTGCGGCCTTCGAGAAAGTGCTCAGTAGCCCTCAGCATGGTGATACTATTACAGAGAACTGGGAGCATCGATGGAACACCATTCAAAGTACTGCACTTGCCACCTTTGGTAAGAAAACAGCAACGTCAAATGACTGGTTTGATGCTTCATCAGATGTGATGGCACCTGTCATTGAAGCTAAGCGCAGTGCTATGAATGAATACAAACGTTCACCGAGTGCCAGAACCCTACAGATCCTGAGGGCTACGAGAAGCAAAGTTCAACAAACTGCTCGACGATGTGCAAATGACTACTGGCTCCAGCTCAGTGAGAGCATCCAGATTGCAGCGCAAACAGGCAACATTAGACAAATGTATGACGGTATAAAGAAAGCACTTGGCCCCCATAAAAGTAAGACGGCACCGCTAAAAACCATCAGCGGAGAGAAGCTAACCGATAAGGGTAAGCAGATGGAGAGGTGGGTCGAGCACTACTCTGAGCTTTATGCTAGAGAAAATACCGTCACGCCTGCAGCCCTTGATGGTGTCAACAGTCTGCCAACTATGGAGGAGCTGGATGCCGAACCAACATTAGAGGAACTCAGCAAGGCCATTGATAGCTTGGCCTCTGGCAAAGCACCAGGCAGTGATGGGATTCCTCCTGATTTAATCAAATGCTGTAAGAGTACGCTATTACATCCCCTGCATAGGATGCTGTGCCAGTGCTGGGAAGAGACAACTATTCCTCAAGACATGCGAGATGCCAAGATTGTAACACTGTATAAAAATAAAGGAGACAGAAGTGATTGCAATAACTACAGAGGCATCTCTCTTCTTAGTATTGTTGGTAAGGTTTTTGCCAAAGTCATCTTAATGCGACTACACAAGTTAGCTGAGCGCATATATCCAGAGTCACAGTGTGGATTCCGAGCTGGCAGATCAACAACAGACATGATCTTCTCTCTCCGCCAGCTTCAGGAAAAATCAAGAGAGCAGAAAGACCATTATATATCGCCTTTATAGACCTCACAAAAGCATTCGACCTGGTTAGTAGGGATGGACTCTTTAAAATCCTCCTGAAAATAGGCTGCCCTTCTAAAATGCTGGAAATGATAAAGTCATTCCATGACGGCATGAAGGGAACAGTCCAATATGCTGGAAGCACGTCACAGCCCTTTGATATACGAAGTGGCGTTAAACAAGGCTGTGTTCTGGCTCCGACCCTCTTCGGAATCTTCTTTGCCTTACTCTTGAAACATGCGTTCAGAGATGCAACTGAAGGAATATGCCTTCACACTAGCTCAGATGGCCGTCTGTTTAATCTTTCAAGGCTGAAGGCAAAAACAAAAATCAGAAGGGTCACTATAAGAGACTTGTTGTTCGCTGATGATGCTGCAGTCGTCACTCAAAGCCAACAGGAGCTTCAGATCTTGATGAATCGCTTCACTAAAGCATGCAAGGACTTTGGCCTCACAATAAGTCTAAAGAAAACGAATGTGCTGAGTCAGGATGTGGGTGCTGCACCAGTTATCACTATCGATAACTATGAATTGGCAGTGGTGCACCACTTCACATACCTAGGGTCTACCATCAATGACAAACTCTCACTGGATACAGAAATCGACAGTCGCATTGGCAAAGCTGCAGCTACCTTTGCCCGCCTCACATCGCGTGTTTGGGGAAACTCTAAACTCACAATGAAGACCAAAGCTGCGGTATATAATGCCTGCGTCACCAGCACACTCCTATATGGCAGCGAGACCTGGACGACCTATGCTAAGCAAAAAAGAAGGCTCAATACCTTCCATTTGCGGTGTCTACGCCGCATCCTCGGCATCTCGTGGAAAGATAAAGTGACAAATGTCGAGGTGTTGTCACGTGCTGGCCTTCAAAGTATGTATACGCTTCTTAGACAGCGCAGACTTCGCTGGCTTGGCCATGTTCGCCGCATGGAAGATGGTCGCATCCCAAAAGATATCTTCTACGGACAATTAGCAGATGGCAAGAGAACAGTTGGGCGACCACAGCTGAGGTTCAAGGATGTGTGCAAGAGAGATATGAGGGCACTGGACATGGATCCAGCAACATGGGAGGATGAAGCTGCCGATCGCACTAAGTGGCGATGCTATTTACGGCGCCACCTCAGATTGGGCGAAGAGAGGCTCACACAAGAAGCAGAGGGGAGGAGAAAACGTCGAAAGGAGCACCAGGAAAATAAGCAGCTGAGGGCTGTCACCTCAGGGGCGCATTCCCATAGTCAGTTATGACTGAAGGGGCTATTATTACTGGCGGATCTAGGAATTGTCCACGGGAGGGGCGATACATCGGAATGATAAGGCTTCCCCCTCTCCTTATTTACACATATTTTTAGACAATTAAAAAACAAAATAACGAATTTCGAAGAAAAAAAAAGTGACGATAATTTTATTCTACAGTAATTCAAAAATGTTTAGTGTTATTTTTAAAATAGAACTTTTTATCACATAATTACATAAAAGGAAGGTACAACTACAAAGAGACACAATTTTATAAAAATGCTTTCATATTTTATATTATTGGATAACATTTTTTTTATTTGGGATTCGCCGCTCGATACAGAAATTATCCGCCTCTAGTCATAAAGGGATGTAGGATAAAGAGAGAGGGATAGTACCTCACGGTGAGAGACAGCCATGTCCTTTTTAGGATAGTCAGGATCCTATTTGGTTCTCCTCTCTTTATCTAGCTCATGTATGGCTCCTCGAATACCGCTTGTGTACGGCGGTGGCCACATCCCGGGCAACAGTCTTGGCTGACTGGCTAAACTACATGGGTGGAGTAGGAGCAATCTTACTCAAGGGAATGTCCATCCCTAGTACACAAAGACTGAGACGGTGAGTGAGGCGGAGGAATCTGAGAAGATCAACGGTTCGCAAAGCGAAACAGCAAAGTGTGTGGCGCACTAGAGGCGTGTCGGACATAGAAAAAGACAATGGCTAGCCACCGTGGAAGAGATTGGGGCCTTACCACGTACTTCCTACAGAACGTAATGGGATCACAACAACAAGATAAGAAACGATATGTAGAGAACTCTCTGTCCCCTGGGGAAGAATCTACTGTACAAATTAACAGGGAAGAGGCAACTCCTCTAATGAGTAAGGAAGTACATAATGACGAGTGTTCCTTAAATTCTGTTGAAAGGGAGCATTCTGAGAAAGACCACCTAAAAACTAGTAGGAGAAGCCTAAAAATAGGAACATGGAATGTTAGAACTCTGAACAGAGAAGGAAAGCTTGACAATCTTATATTAGAAGCAACAGACATGAAACTCGATATACTGGGAGTTGCAGAGGCAAGACTTTTGGATACAGGCTACATAAAAAGAGACCAGTACACGCTTATACACTCAGGCGGAGAAAAACATGAAAGAGGGGTAGGAATGTTGATAAAGAAGGAGTTAGAAAAATACGTATGTGGATACTGGACACACAATGACAGAATGATGTTACTAAAAATGAGAGCAAAGCCATTCGACATATCAATCTTACAAACTTATGCACCAACTAAAGATCACAGCGAGGAAGAAATAGAAGAATACTATGAAGAGCTACAACACACACTTAAACCAGTCAAATCAACAGATGTGTTGATAGTAATGGGGGATATGAATGCAAAAGTAGGAAAAGGAAAATACAAGAAAATAGTAGGACAGTATGGATTAGGGACAAGAAATGATAGAGGAGACAGACTTATCCAGTTCTGTGAAGAAAACCAGCTGGTCATATGTAACACCTTTTTTGAACACCACCCAAGGAAATTATACACATGGAAAAGCCCAGGAGATATAACACGAAATCAAATCGACTATATCATGATAAAACATAGATTTGAGAACAGTGTCACAAGTGCAAAGACATATCCTGGCGCCGACATAAATTCAGATCACAATCCAGTCGTCATCAAAGTAAATATAAAGCTGAAAAGAGCAGGAAACAGAAGACAGGAGGAACCCCAGATAGAAATATCAGCGCTGAAACAACCAGATATAAAACAGAAATATTTAATCGACGTCAAAAATAAATATCAACAGTTATTGACAGAAAGCATGGAGCAGTATAGAAGAGAAAACCCAGAAGAAAAAGCAACCGCAAAATGGGAATGCTTAAAAACAAGCATACAATCAGCAAATGCAAATTTACCTAAAAAGGAGTCTAAGAAAAATCAAATTTGGATGACAGATGACATCTTGAATAAAATGACCGAAAGAAAGAAAGCAAAAAACACTCCAGAATATAAAACAATAGACAATGACATACGTACTATGTGTAGAGAAGCAAAAGAACAGTGGATAGAAACAAAATGCAAGGAAATAGAAGACTTGGAAGCAAAGCACAGGACAAGAGATATGCATGAAGAAATAAAGAAATTATCAAATCGGTCACGGTTTGCACAAGGAGGAAGCTGTAATAATAGTAATAATAATAATAGCCCCTTCAGTCATAACTGACTATGGGAATGCGCCCCTGAGGTGGCAGCCCTCAGCTGCTTATTTTCCTGGTGCTCCTTTCGACGTTTTCTCCTCACCTCTGCTTCTTGTGTGAGCCTCTCTTCGCCCAATCTGAGGTGGTGCCGTAAATAGCATCGCCACTTAGTGCGATCTGCAGCTTCATCCTCCCATGTTGCTGGATCCATGTCCAGTGCCCTCATATCTCTCTTGCACACATCTTTGAACCTCAGCTGTGGTCGCCCAACTGTTCTCTTGCCATCTGCTAATTGTCCGTAGAAGATATCTTTTGGGATGCGACCATCTTCCATGCGGCGAACATGGCCAAGCCAGCGAAGTCTGCGCTGTCTAAGCAGCGTATACATACTTTGAAGGCCAGCACGTGACAACACCTCGACATTTGTCACTTTATCTTTCCACGAGATGCCGAGGATGCGGCGTAGACACCGCAAATGGAAGGTATTGAGCCTTCTTTCTTGCTTAGCATAGGTCGTCCAGGTCTCGCTGCCATATAGGAGTGTGCTGGTGACGCAGGCATTATATACCGCTGTATCAAGAACAAAAATGGTGTAATATTACTTGATGAGAAAGACATATCAAACAGATGGGCAGAATACGTAAAAGAATTATTCGAGGACAACAGAGGTAAAACACCATCACCAGATTCTAATGAAGGCCCAAACATTCTCAGATCAGAAGTAGAGAATGCCATTCATATGATACAAAAAGGAAAATCAGCAGGCATGGATAACATAAAAATTGAAATGACAGAAGCTCTGGAGAGGTTTGGTATAGATACAATCACAGAAATATGCAATGATGTATACAATACAGGATATATAACACACGACATGAAGACATCATTTTTTATAACATTGCCCAAAAAACCAAATGCAACAGAATGTTCAGACTTCAGAACAATCAGCCTGATGAGTCATGCTATTAAGATACTGCTCAAAATCATACAGGAAAGAATAAAAAGTAAAGTAGACAGCGAAATCCAGGAAGAAACAGTTATCTCACAAATTAAAACTGAGAATCATAAAGTGTTATATATATTCTGCATTTCTGTATGGTGCAGAAACATGGACGATGAATAAGCAGTTGGAAGAAAGAATTGAGGCTCTTGAAATGTGGATATATAGAAAAATGGGGCGTATCTCATGGAAAGAGATGAAAACAAATAAGGAGGTCCTAGAAAATCTAGGTATGAAAAGAGAACTAATGAGGGAGGTCAAAGTTCGACAGCTAAAATACTTTGGCCACATAAAAAGGCATAACACCTTGCAGAAGACCATAACAGAAGGGAGAGTTGAAGGCAAACGTGCATGGGGAAGACAGCGCTATAAGTGGGAAGACAACATCAAGAGATGGACAGGAAAGAGTCTATCAGAGTGCACCATCAAGACAAGAGACAGAAGACGTTGGAGATCCATTATAGCCAACCTTCGTTGTGGAGATGGCAACTGATGATGATGATGAGCCATAAAGAAATCTGTTTTTGCGGTTCGAGTAAAGTCCCCCTGTGTCCCCTGCCTGGCGCCGTCTTTTGTCTCATTACTCGTAGAATTACTTGGAAACTACGTTCGTAACCTTTACGGTAATTACCATTGTCCAGTACCTGACATGTTTTAATTCGTCCGTCGTCCGACCTAACAATTACTTACATTTAAGTGAGGGAAAAATACTGGTGCGGTTGAAATGAAATAAAGGTTTTCAAATTCCCAGGGGAGGGGCGATGGCCCCGTCGCCATCCCCTTTGATTCTCCAATGGGTTGAGGTCAATGTTTTCATAACCTATAAGATTGCCAATAAGAAGTGAAATGGTGACAAAAGACATGCCTGTCTGTCGTGGTTGAGTTAGAGTGTAGAGTATTTGTCGAGTTGGACAACTGTAGTGAAATCGACAAGGGATAGTGGACTGACAGAGTTATAGATTACACTTTAGATGAGGTGTAAATAGGAGATGGACTTGAGACAACCTGGAAGAAGATTTATTCAAATGATCTCTCTCTCCAGGCCTCAACTCACTTTACTGTCTAAGCATCTCCTGCTCTCTCTCTTTTCTCTTATCATACATAGAGATTCTAGTAAAGAGCTAAAAATACAAATATGGATGGAAAGGTCGTGAACAGCGCATTAATAAATGTGTAAAATTTATTAAAGAAGAAAAAGCATGGAATTAATGCATATCATCACAACAACATAAAATTTCATCAATAATCAAATATTCATCGATAATCATATACACCAACAATCACACACACAGATCACCATTCATAAAACCTGTAGAACACAAAGAGAAATAAATAAACTGTCTGCCAGTCTGTCGGTTTTCGTGGGACCAAGTACAATGCTTCAGACAGTGTCTTTTTTTACGTAAAGATATACTCCATGGGTGATGGACTTGACCTGTATAAATCCACTGTAGTCGCTATTGTTGGTGGCACCCCTGATTTCGCGATGGGACTGGAAGACTGTCTATCTCCTGCTGACCAAATAAACAAACTGAGCGACAGCATGTCCGTCCGCTTTCGTGGGACCAAATGGGATAGCTCCAATGTCTTTACGTAAAGATATACTCCATGGATGATGGACTTGACCTGTAAATCCAATGTAGGCGCTATCTTTGGTGACACTCACTCTCGTGAGGGGTTGGCAGACGCTGTATATCTTTGCTGGCCGCTCATAAGTGCGAGGTTTTAATATATCCAGGAATAAATACACAGGACGAAGTCACTTGAGGACAAATTGTCCCTTGCGCGTTTATCCGGCGCTAGAATCGGCTTTCGTACTTGGTATAAATCCTGTTTAAACTGGTTTGGCTGTGTTTTGCTGAGTGCCCCGTTTAGGCACAACAAAGGCGGGTGATATGGAATTCTGCTATAGGCATGCTGAGCGGGTTTGATATTCTGGAAGCCGCAATGCTCTGGCTGGTAATCCAATAGGCGAGTAGAGAACTACTACTGCGTTTGGCGATCCAGATTTAGCGTTGGCTCCGTTGCACTGCGTGAGCTTAACTTGGCGTTGACAAAAAAGGGGTTTTGATTCAGGAACGGGGTGTGACGATTCGTGACGCTAGCGGTATTCAGAACCCTCTAGATCGAAGAGAATATTTCGTTCTTCGCCTGACTGGAATCTGCTCTCGCGAGTCGGTCCCCCCTGGAACTGAGACCCAAAAGAGACACCTTTTAACTTCAAGCAACGCTAAAATCAATCTAACTTTATACAGAAAGTTTCGCTCCAATATGGGATTAAATTTATTGTAGTTATTGCTATGATAGTTTAGGGCTGTCTTTAACCATGTCTCCTGTTCCTTAAAAATATCAATTATCAACACGCGCCCGCATAGGCTTAATATCTTTTGCACACCCATGTAACTGTCATTAAATATTCTGACAGCAAAATCTACTCCTCTTCTCCCAATCTCAACATACAGGAAACCTAACCTGTAGTTACAGTTAAATGAATATGCTTATTCATCTTACAACATTAAATGGAATTTACATAAAACCGATTACAGCATTTGACATTACACAAATAAATCGTATGTCCCCTTTGGGATAATATATTAGCATTTCCACAAAATGAGTACAAAGAAAAATGCAATGTTCTTGCTATAAATAATACAGTTGTGGCTAGATCATACGATATAATTATATCTATGCCTGGTGACTGCTTTCCGTGAAAGTTATAGACTAGTGCCCTAGCCACACAAGTAAGCATAGAATGATCCTCCCTTGCCACTAGAAATGATCCCTTCTCAAAAGGAATAAGTGACTATCTCCTATAATCCAGAGTTATTACCTGTGCATCTCACTATTCCGTTTTTAAAGTGAACAATACCACACCTGACATTATCTTACAGAAATGACAGTTAATTTTTGCTGACTCTTAACCCAATGGTAAGCATTCGTGGACTGATTCTACGCCTAATATCTGTTATTGTAAGTTTAACATTTAACCCATGATAAACCGTAACAGTGTAAGCACCACTTAATAGGCCGTAGACAGCGCTACCTTATCACTGAATAAATTACTAGGAGAAGTCCTCAGAAATAAATTCACTTCCCTAACAGATATATATAAAAGCTAACATGAATATATCATATTTATAAGATATGTCAACTCACCCCGAAAAATGCCAAGAAATAGGCGAAAAACAGTTAGTTCTGTGTTAATGTTTGCCTTATTTCCATAATGGTCTATCTCGGGCCAGGAAAATTTACGAATGTCTTTGTCTATTAAACCAGTCTACTCTTATAGATTACAAGGGACGCTCCCCCCGAACACCTGGCGTGCGTATTTCTACAGAAGTTCGGCGAAAGACGTAATCTAGAGAAGACAAAAGAAATCGTGCGAAAGTTCCCCAGGCCTCAAAGGGTACCCGCCGCTCGTCATCAAACGTTTTAAAGCGACCAGAGAAATTCCCCTGTTGGGACCACAGAGGGTACCCGCCGCTAACGAACCGTTTCTTTCACAGAAACCGTCTTGGCTCGTTCTAACACTTAAAGCGGACCCGAGAAATGTTTCTCTGGTCGAACAGGTGCGTGTAGATAACATTACGTCTAGCGTTAGCTGACCGCAGCTGGCCAGCGTAAACAACCTCGGGTGGGGTTTGAGAGGGTGAGAAAGTTTGGCCACAAAGGTAGAAAATGAAAGAAACGAAAATACAAAATGTCTCGGAAAACATAACATTTAAGGGAGTAATCAAATTATGGACAAGATGGTAAAATAAATTATCTTTCACGTGACAAGTGCCCCCCCTTTTAAAGTTCGAGGAATACGGACAAAAATGACAGTAATTTATCTTTTCCATCGTCTTTTGTTACCTGTCATTGGAACATCCTATACTCATAAAACCAAATACGTTTCCAATTTCTGTCTGTCTGTATGACTAGCTCCGAGTTCATTTCTTTTCTTCCCTCTGTCTAATAGACGTTCAGCGAATGGGATTTTGCGAGGCCAGTCGGCACTGACATAATCTGTTTCCGTGTGAACATGACCTTCCTTCCCCAATTTGCTTTGTCTCTCCATGGTCCGGAAAATTATCCGCACCTGTTGTGAGTTTCGGCCCCGCCTGAACTCACTGGCCACTGCGTAGATAATCCGCCTGTTACATGCAGTGTAATCGTTGCTGGACTCGGGCTGTTTAATTTCCGTTATGGGTTTACCTGTCGCGGACTTGAATAACCCTGTATAGCTGCAGTCTATAGGGACTTTTCGCGCGCGTATAACCCTAGTTGGTAAATAAAGCCGTTCGTTGGCCGAAGAAATACTAGCATTTTCCTTCTGCCTCTCCACACCTACTCCGCTGTTTCGGCGGGAGCATTGATCAATCTTCAGACCTGTGCCGTCTAAAGGCGGGTCTGGAGCTTTCCTTGCCTTGCCAGTCACAACTCTGGCTTGGTCAACGGAAATGATCAAGTTGTTCTGTAATGGCCTGGCGGAGGCGACTACTTTGCTGTCCATCAGTGGGGTTGAGACCACTGGAATAATGCGATTTGAATGAGAAAACTCTGCTGCCTGAAGCAAAGAGTAATCGATCGCATTCTGGGGTTCTACTAAATCATAACGGATCTCCGTAGCTTCTATCCGTGAAGACAGATAGGTAATATCTGCGAGTTGCAGAGCTTGTTGAGTCGCTTTACCATTACTAGCATGACGTGAGCCAAGGCTCTCAACAATGGCTCCTTGTACAGTAGTAAGGCAGCTTTTCTCACTGTCTTCTGCCCTGAGAAGTGTGAGAGACTCAAATGGAATACAGGGATCCCTTCGCCTGGAACCCTGTGTCCATCATAAACGTCAACTTTGCCCTCCCCTGAGGAAGTTACTGGCGTCAGTTGAACTTTGTCCTGCAATGCGAGATCCACTTCCTGGTTGACAGGCCCCGCAGACTGCATGCAAAAGACTGGACGGTTTGAGATCCCGTTTGATCGCGAAGTGCCCGAGAGAAAACTCTCGGTGTGTTTTTCCAAAGTTCCTTGGAACGGTTTGGAAAGTTTAACCCTTTTAGCAGGCGACTTATTCTTGCACCTTTTAAGCTCAGGGTGATAAGAGGAGCGGCGCCTCCTTTCTACGATCGTTGAGTTGGAGGGATGCGCCTCTGCATATGGTTTTTCGCTGTCCGGCCGGGAATCTTGCGAAATATAACGTGATAGGGTGTGGCTCCCTTTTCTCGACGTCACGTGTCGGTTAGGTGCTGCTCGGTCTGGAGCGTGAGAGGCTCGGGGTTCGCCGCTTGCCAGACGGGAACAATCCGTATTACAATGCTTGTTAGCACCTCTCTCACCTTTGAGCAGTTTCCATGCCTGGGAACGTTGCGTAATTTTCCCCGTGGCCTTAGGTCTGCTATCCCGACGTAAATTCTTTCCTTGTTCGGGCTTCGGATCCAAGTCCAAAGGAAAGTCAATTTTCTGGAGTTGGGGTTCGGTTTTAGCAGGCAAGTTTTCTTTCATGGGCGCAAGGTTTGCAGGGGCGTTGACCGTTAAGGGCACAGTAGAAGGGGAAGTAGAGTGACTACATTTAGTATCTGTTTCCACCCTCCGAATTTGGCTATCCAGTTCATTCATTCTGATTTGGTGTAGCCTGTCCCTTTCTTGTCTTTCTCTGTCCCTTTCTTGGCGCTCTATTTCCCATTGCTTGTCCCGCTCTTGTTTTTGCTTTTCCCTTTGCTTCTCGTCTTCTATCACTTCTTCTACATACTGTCGGGTGAATGCTTCACTCTCCCCAGTTTGTTTACAGGACCATGCTAAGATTAAACGGCTGTCAAACCAATTGTCTACCTCGTATTGATCCTGCAGGCTTACTGCAAATTCTAGAAAGGGCTGGATTTCGCTATCCTTGTACTCCATGTACTTAGCTACCTCGAGGGCAATCCTATGCACTTTATCTAGATCGGCCATTATATCAGGGTGAGCAAACACTATAGAAGGATAGAACCTAGAGATCTTAGTTACCTAGTCCACTACGTGCTGATTAACTTAATAATCAATAAAATCTAGACTAGCCTGGGAACTTTAAAAAACAAGAAAGTTTGTAGCTACTCTGATCGACAAGCAAAAACCCAAAAAACTCCAAAAAATGTAAGTGATGTAAAACTTACTATCACTTCACCCCAGTTCTGTCAGTACTACGCTATTGAGAGGATTGGTTGCTATCATCCGAATGAACACCCTCCCTTGGTACAAATGCAAGCTAGTAACTGACTATCTGTAGCTTCTTATCTTTGATTAAAGAGCTACTTCTTAAAAAAATATTAACCCTTAAAAAAAAAAAAATTTCTGACTTTTACAACAATAGTCGTCAGATTTGTCAACCAAAAACTCAGCAGTGATACCATCAACCTTTACCAGCTGTCTCATGTGTAGCATGAACAATAAATGTAACTTAATATTTATGATTGCTGTGGAGAAAAAACGCTGTTCAGACTTCCTCCAAAAGAAATAGTTCGATATGTCTAGGGGAAAGAAATTCCTATAATCTGCCGAACACTAAACTCTAAGAATCCAGATAGAATCTTGTGAGAGATTCATCCTCGGATCGAGCACATATTAAATGTCGTACTAGATGGGTTCTAGAATCTCGGACGGGCTCCCAATTGTCGTGGTTGAGTTAGAGTGTAGAGTATTTGTCGAGTTGGACAACTGTAGTGAAATCGACAAGGGATAGTGGACTGACAGAGTTATAGATTACACTTTAGATAAGGTGTAAATAGGAGATGGACTTGAGACAACCTGGAAGAAGATTTATTCAAATGATCTCTCTCTCCAGGCCTCAACTCACTTTACTGTCTAAGCATCTCCTGCTCTCTCTCTTTTCTCTTATCATACATAGAGATTATAGTAAAGAGCTAAAAATACAAATATGGATGGAAAGGTCGTGAACAGCGCATTAATAAATGTGTAAAATTTATTAAAGAAGAAAAAGCATGGAATTAATGCATATCATCACAACAACATAAAATTTCATCAATAATCAAATATTCATCGATAATCATATACACCAACAATCACACACACAGATCACCATTCATAAAACCTGTAGAACACAAAGAGAAATAAATAAACTGTCTGCCAGTCTGTCGGTTTTCGTGGGACCAAGTACAATGCTTCAGACAGTGTCTTTTTTTACGTAAAGATATACTCCATGGGTGATGGACTTGACCTGTATAAATCCACTGTAGTCGCTATTGTTGGTGGCACCCCTGATTTCGCGATGGGACTGGAAGACTGTCTATCTCCTGCTGACCAAATAAACAAACTGAGCGACAGCATGTCCGTCCGCTTTCGTGGGACCAAATGGGATAGCTCCAATGTCTTTACGTAAAGATATACTCCATGGATGATGGACTTGACCTGTAAATCCAATGTAGGCGCTATCTTTGGTGACACTAATTTGCGTGAGGGGCTGGAAGACGCTGTATATCTTTGCTGGCCGCTCATAAGTGCGAGGTTTTAATATATCCAGGAATAAATACACAGGACGAAGTCACTTGAGGACAAATTGTCCCTTGCGCGCTTATCCGGCGCTAGAATCGGCTTTCGTACTTGGTATAAATCCTGTTTAAACTGGTTTGGCTGTGGTTTGCTGAGTGCCCCGTTTAGGCACAACAAAGGCGGGTGATATGGAATTCTGCTATAGGCATGCTGAGCGGGTTTGATATTCTGGAAGCCGCAATGCTCTGGCTGGTAATCCAATAGGCGAGTAGAGAACTACTACTGCGTTTGGCGATTCCAGATTTAGCGTTGGCTCCGTTGCACTGCGTGAGCTTAACTTGGCGTTGACAAAAAGGGGTTTTGATTCAGGAACGGGGGGTGACGATTCGTGACGCTAGCGGTATTCAGAACCCTCTAGATCGAAGAGAATATTTCGTTCTTCGCCTGACTGGAATCTGCTCTCGCGAGTCGGTCCCCCTGGAACTGAGACCCAAAAAGAGACACCTTTTAACTTCAAGCAACGCTAAAATCAATCTAACTTTATACAGAAAGTTTCGCTCCACTATGGGATTAAATTTATTGTAGTTATTGCTATGATAGTTTAGGGCTGTCTTTAACCATGTCTCCTGTTCCTTAAAAATATCAATTATCAACACGCGCCCGCATAGGCTTAATATCTTTTGCACACCCATGTAACTGTCATTAAATATTCTGACAGCAAAATCTACTCCTCTTCTCCCAATCTCAACATACAGGAAACCTAACATGTAGTTACAGTTAAATTAATATGCTTATGCATCTTACAACATTAAATGAATTTACATAAACCGATTACAGCATTTGACATTACACAAATAAATCGTATGTCCCCTTTGGGAAATATATTAGCATTTCCACAAAATGAGTGAAGTACAAAAGAAAATGCAATGTTCTTGCTATAATGATACAGTTGTGGCTAGATCATACGATATAATTATATATATGCCTGGTGACTGCTTTCAGTGAAAGTTATAGACTAGTGCCTAGCCACACAAGTAAGCATAAAATGATCCTCCCTTGCCACTCGAAATATCTATCAAAAGGAATAAGTGACTATCTCCTATAATCCAGAGTTATTACCTGCATCTCACTATTCAGTTTTAAAGTGAACAATCCACACCTGACATTATCTTACAGAAATGACAGTTAATTTTTGCTGACTCTTAACCCAATGGTAAGCATTCGTGGACTGATTCTACGCCTAATATCTGTTATTGTAAGTTTAACATTTAACCCATGATAAACCGTAACAGTGTAAGCACCACTTAATAGGCCGTAGACAGCGCTACCTTATCACTGAATAAATTACTAGGAGAAGTCCTCAGAAATAAATTCACTTCCCTAACAGATATATATAAAAGCTAACATGAATATATCATATTTATAAGATATGTCAACTCACCCCGAAAAATGCCAAGAAATAGGCGAAAAACATTTAGTTCTGTGTTAATGTTTGCCTTATTTCCATAATGGTCTATCTCGGGCCAGGAAAATTTACGAATGTCTTTGTCTATTAAACCAGTCTACTCTTATAGATTACAAGGGACGCTCCCCCGAACACACCTGGCGTGCGTATTTCTACAGAAGTTCGGCGAAAAGACGTAATCTAGAGAAGACAAAAGAAATCGTGCGAAACGTGCTTTCCCCAGGCCTCAAAGGGTACCCGCCGCTCGTCATCAAACGTTTTTAAAAGCGACCAGAGAAATTCCCCTGTTGGGACCACAGAGGGTACCCGCCGCTAACGAACCGTTTCTTTCACAGAAACCGTCTTGGCTCGTTCTAACACTTAAAGCGGACCCGAGAAATGTTTCTCTGGTCGAACAGGTGCGTGTAGATAACATTACGTCTAGCGTTAGCTGACCGCAGCTGGCCAGCGTAAACAACCTCGGGTGGGGTTTGAGAGGGTGAGTAATGCCTCATGAGTTTCCAGTGATTCTCAGTCTACACTGTCAAGTGCCTTTTCATAGTCCACAAATCTAATGTATAGCGGTGAATTCCATTCTAGACTTTGTTCAACTATTATTCTTAACGTTACTATCTGATCTGCACAGTATCTGTTTTGTCTAAAACCTGTATATTCATCTCTCAGTTGTCTGTCCATGGACTCTTTTAATCTCTCAAAGATCCTGTTTAATATTTTTTATGGCACTTATAATAACATTATTCCTCCGTAATTTGTGAACTCTTGTAAATCTCCCTTCTTAGACAACTTATCCAAATATCTTTCTTTCCATTCTGTTGGTATTTCTTCTTCTTCCTCCCATACTTTAAGGCGTAGTTTGTATAATATCTCTGTAGAAGTGTCAATATCTGCATTGATGGCCTCTGCTAGAATGCCAGCTATCACGGGACAAACGCTGCTTACCAGACAAACAGTGGCGTAACTACATTATAAGGGGCCCCAGGGCACAAGATAAATGGGGCACTCCTAATATGATTGGCCAACAAATGTAGTCAATATAAAGCAAATATGTGCCCGGTCCAACAGGGCGGTAGATGCACCACTGCATCCAAACATGTCTGACGAGGACATGCACATCTTTGTCTCTGACGACAGCAACATCCTCACTAATCTAACAGTAACAACAACGACGGTAACGTTGTCCTGCGGACAAATGTCCACACTTGTACATAGCAATAAATAATTAAACTCAAAGATAGGAGTCGGAGTGGTTAAGAGGTGTGGGTCTGCCTCTAATTATAAAGAGAGCGCGGGCGTATCGGAGCGCAATACAACGTTTCTCTTACCCTGGGAATTCCAGAACAAAGAATTTCATGTAATACACAAATAAATTAATAAACTTTTTTTTAGCTGCACAAGCAGTATGGTCCTTCAACAAACACGTACCAAGTCCTATCCCGTACCGTCAGCTCATGTTTCAAGGTCTTCCGCACATTTCTATCCCTAGCTCTATTCTCCGTGTGTTCTTCGGTTTGTGTCCACTTTTCTTTTCCCGACAATTACAAAACAAGAACTGACTGCTAATGCCAGCAACAGGTTTCTTCAATTATCTCCAATCCATCACAAGCGTCTTCTTAATGCACATATGGTTTATTATAAATTGTCTAATTCCTTTCTCCGAATCTTGTATTTCTTTACTGTCCTCCCTCTCCCTCTCCCTCTCCCTCTCTCTCTCTCTCTCTCTCTCTCTCTCTCTCTCTCTCTCTCTCTCTCTACCTCTCTCACTTTTCATTCCTCCCGTCTTCTGCCAGACACGTTTCTTCTACTTATTCTGTCTTTCTTCCTGTCCTCTCCCCCCAAGTTTGAGCACATTTTTTTCTTGTACACCAGTGCTATATTTATGAGCTCAGGTTGCGTTGTTTCGTCATTCCTTACGTCACTTGCGCGTAGATTTGCTCATATTTGGCAGACGTCATCAAACTTCCGTGTTCCGCTTCCTCTAAAATTCTGAATAGTTGTGATCTGACTTGTCATTAATTATTGTTAATGTTATAGCTTATGACGTCTCAGTGGTGGGCCCCGTGTAGGTCCCCTGGGGGTTCTCTGAGGGGACAAACACATAATAGGTCTACTGCACCATCTGGCATGTCGTAAGACGCGATTAAATACGAGGTTGTGCATGCAGCTGGCATCATGTAAAACACATGTTTAAAGAAATCTCTACTGCAAGTGGCACATGATTGCGTTGGTACAGGCTTCTTGATGTGATGGGTTTATGCTCCATAGGGAACATAAAGTAATTGTGATGACGATAAAGCGCAATAGAAAAAAAGCAATTTCTTTGCTTCTATTTGACTTTTCTTAATTAGCTTGTTTACATTTCACTGTGTCCTATTGACAGAATGGTTAGAGCGCTGATCTCTTGCGGCAAAAGTGCCGGGATCGATTCACGGTATCGCCACGCTCCAGTCTACCAAGCTGCAAATGGGTACCTGACGTTTCTCTTGAGTTGGAGAAGGAAAAGGCAGCGCTGAAGGAAACTAGTCACCCCACCTCTCGATGCTGGACTAGTACAGTGAAGTCTCTAACACTTCACCCCCACGGCAGTATCTGCTTTAGGACAGCCTTTACCTCTACTTTCACTGTTATAAATATGCATACTTTTTGTTATTAATATGCGTTTTTTTGTAATTAATATGCGCACTTTTTTGTGCATCTTGTTGACTTCCTACCCTGTGCTTCAGTTCAAGTTCTTTTTGTGCCCCCATTATCCCTTTTAATACTGTCTCAGATATAATTCTGTATAATGTTTTTGAGTCTTTCTCAATTTTTTTTTAACCTATTTAAAAGTGTAGTCAAACATATCTGGATGCATTGGCTATGAAGTCGCGGAATAACCCGTCACAAATAACGGGGGTTCGGGTTGTGAAAAAAGGCACATAGACTGAAAGGTGACTAAGTACTTAACAAATCTTTGATCAGACATTGTTTGTAAATGCACTGTTATCTTTAAAAATTTTGTCTTAGTAACCTGTATTCTGAATACATGCTTTAAGATAGTCATTGTTCCTTCCTAGTGTTAGCATACATAAAATTGACTATAAGCAAATACTGGTTCTGCTTTCCTTCAGGGGTTGTTCTTGTGATGACATCAGGGTCTCTTCTGAAGACGTGGTCAACTGTGACGAAACGCCTAGACGTGTTCTTTTGGTAGCTTTCTCACACCTTTAGCCACTACGGCAGTATCATTTCATTTCTTGATTTTCTCTCCACCCGCTCATATTTGGCAATTGTTATGCCCTTTCATTAATTATTTTACTCTCTATGCTGAATCTAGTAGGGGAAAGTCTCTAACACTCCACTCCCCTACAGAAGTATCTGCTATGGGGCTGTCTTTATCTTGTTTCCCAGTCCTCAGACGTATTTACGTTCCGCCAGGTGAACGGTGGTATTATCGTAACAATACCCGGTCATTATCACCGGTCAGCGGTAATACGCTTATCAATCGACTTAGTCGTCGGCCACCTTTGATAGGAGACGATCCTCTTTTAACACAATATGGGCTCGTACGAGGATAAATAGGTAGCCAAGATTGTCTGTCTGGATTGCCGACGACCGTGACTGTTTGTCAATTCTTGGCCCCAACATGTAATTACATATGGGTGGTAGCATAATGCGTTTATCGTTCCCCCCACGGGACCAGTCTGCATCCGTGAGCAATTGCAGATGTGTGTGATTACTTTCACGATAATTCTGTCTTCATATGAGAGAGGCGACATTTCCGTATTGGCGATAGGTAGCATCTGGACATCAAATGAGTTCACAGATGGTGTTTATGAGATGTGCACAAGATGCCACCGAAAATATTACCGCATGATTAGACAGAGGTCACACGTGGAATATTACAATTAATATTTTAAAACACGCGAGGGGATATTTTAAATGAAACACCTTAACCCACGTAGTGTTAGAGAGATTTGATTGGTTTGAAGTGAGAGCCGGAATATACAATGAATTCTATTGGAAAATTCGACGAAAATGCAATCTGTGATTTGCATCGAGACCTAAAAATATAATCGCGTGCAATCAGATTCACAGTACACACACTGCAGCGCAAAAATCAGATTAGCGACTCCTAAAAGTCAGAAAGAAAAAGGAGACATTGGACTTAGAAATTCCACAACTATAAGTAACAGATCGAGTATTGGGCAACTTAGGAATTTACAAGTAAACCCGCATTTTTGATACAAGACTGGAAACTTAGGAATTTGATCACAAGTCATAGAGGAATTAAACAAAAAAATTTCCTCAGGTCAGTGATTTCGCAGAACATCCGCCGTCAGAGAAATTAACTCTTAATTTCCCAGACCAAGTCATAGAGGAATTAAACAAAAGTTTTCCCAGGTCAGTGATTTCGCAGAACACCCGCCGTCAAAGGAATTAACTCTAATTTCCAGACCCAAGTGATTCGAAGCATCTAATACAGAGCTGTGTCCACTCTAAATCTGTGCAAGGAGATTGTGTATTCCCACAAATTTTGGGATAAGTGTAAACAATTTATTTACAAATGTGAATTAACATGTTTCTTGCTTAGTGGTTTTCGCATATATCCGCCGTATATATTTATACCATATATATATTTAATTTTATATACCCGCCGTCAAAGGAATTACTCTAATTTATATATTATATATATAAAATATATATATTTACAAATGTGAATTTAACATGTTTCTTGCTTTAGTGGTAAAGTTATATATTATATATATATATATATATATATATAATAGATTATAAATATATATATATATTATATTATATATATATATATATATATATATATATATATATATATATATATATGAGGCTTGGCAACCTCACCATATAAAAGGCTAGTATATTCATGAACCACTACAGCAAGCGTTGGTGATTGTTTTTTGCTAGTCGTGCGGAAAACCCGACAGCAGAGGTGACCCCAGACTCCGACTGGAGCAGTGATGAGCGATGATTACATCACATGTGCCTCAAGTGTATCATATCATTTTGTGAGATGTATGTAACTTGTTAATGTTAGTTCAGGCACAAATCATTATTTGCGCTGTCCAGATACAGTTCCCAGTTAATACCCAGAGGAATATTGGTGAATTTTATTCATCTTTCCTGAGTTGCACTGTGTATACTCAAGAATGTAATTCTTCCGAGAGATTAACATTGGTGGGTGGACAACGAGAAAATGCGACTGTTAAGCTTCCAACTCAGTGTACTTAGCAGAGGCATTTTGTTCTTTCTATTTTGTCCAAAGGTTAGTGGAACGAAGCTAGTTGTGAGTGAAACGTAGGGAATCAACACCAATTGCCTAAATCGGATAAGTTGTGTGAAGAAGTGCCCTCATCACCAAGCAGTGACGAAAATCACAGCTGCAGGACTCACCTAAAAAAGTTAAGTGCTTATGAAAAGGCACCAGAAAAAAGGACATAATTTTTCTGAAATATATCCTCACCCTAAATCTCTGCATAAAAGGGTGGCTGGTATCGTTTGGCTCTAAATTGGTGCGTAAAATGAATATTCGTGATGATTTCGTATAAATTAATATGTTTTGAGGGGCCTTTACAACTAATTTTGGACCATTATAAGGAGACGTTTATTTGCATCCAGGTTTCAGAACAACGTGACAAATGTACCAATTTTGAGCTTCAGTAGGTGCGGAGGCATTCAAGATAGACACTTCTGATTCAGAAACTCAACTGAGCAATTAATTGTATCATTGGGGTTTTCAGTTACCATCGAATGAAGCGTCACAATAAAAGAAGAAACTGAACACAGAGGAAATGGAAATGTTGAAGAAATGGCACACCATCGTGTGTTTTCCTGTCAATTTTTACATAGGCTATAGTAGGAATATTTTCCTTTTTTTTTTATTGCTTTAAAATGCAGTGCTGTCGTTAGTTTTAACAGAACGTTCAAGTGTTGAAAAGGCATCGTAATGTATTGAGTGGCTCTTATATTATGAAATTAAGTTATTATTAAAACTTTTCCGTCATTTCTTGATAGGTTTCTAACGAAGAAATCTGTCAAATCCAGACAAAATAGAGATTGTTGGCTTCTACTTGGGATGATTCCTAAAGGTGTTCAAGATAACTTCCACTCAAAATGCACTGCAATGCGGCCGTTTCCGTATGTTCCGCAGTTGTCTGATAAAAGACGTGAAGAAGACAGTGGGTGGCTGTATGTTCCCGAAATTTGGTGCGAGTATTTCTCCCCTTTCAGACGGTACAGAATTTCATACCAAGCAAATTATTATTGTTAAGAATGTTTACGTTTGCTCAGAACCCAATAAAAAATATGATGCGTACTTAGATACTCCATGATGAGTATCATATTATTCTTTTTTTTTTTCACTGCTCTTCGGCATCACGTCTATCTGTTTATTGCACCGTCTACATCCATCACAATTGCATCACTACCTTTACAACCCGCTGCCAAATTCAAGCATCTTCTGCTCCTAATCTTTCTAAAGACAATTGTTTTTTTCTTGCCACCCGCTGTCTTCTTAACGTCTTTTATCAGGCAACCGTGGGTGCATATTTAATTTTCGATTAACTTACAAAATCTAGTGCTGGAAGTTGAAACTGCGAGATCAGCAAAGTACGATACGTCGCCAGTTTGTTCTCAGTGAGTCTGGACATTGTGTCTTCTCCCCGCATTTATTGGTTTTCAAAGGAAGACGTGTTAAACCCCCCAACTAACGAAAGGAAGACGTGTTAAACCGCCCAACTAACGAAAGGAAGACGTGTTAAACCCCTCAACTAACGAAAGGAAGACGTGTTAAACCCCCCAACTAACGAAAGGAAGACGTGTTAAACCCCCCAACTAACGAAAGGAAAACGTGTTCACCCGCCCAACTAACGAAAGGAAGACGTGTTAAACCGCCCAACTAACGAAAGGAAGACGTGTTAAACCGCCCAACTAACGAAAGGAAGACGTGTTAAACCCCTCAACTAACGAAAGGAAGACGTGTTAAACCGCCCAACTAACGAAAGGAAGACGTGTTAAACCCCTCAACTAACGAAAGGAAGACGTGTTAAACCCCCCAACTAACGAAAGGAAGACGTGTTAAACCCCCCAACTAACGAAAGGAAGACGTGTTAAACCGCCCAACTAACGAAAGGAAGACGTGTTAAACCGCCCAACTAACGAAAGGAAGACGTGTTAAACCGCCCAACTAACGAAAGGAAGACGTGTTAAACCCCCCAACTAACGAAAGGAAGACGTGTTAAACCCCCCAACTAACGAAAGGAAGACGTGTTAAACCGCCCAACTAACGAAAGGAAGACGTGTTAAACCGCCCAACTAACGAAAGGAAGACGTGTTAAACCCCCCAAAGGACTACAATTTGTTTATGTCTCACAGAATCACCATTGATTTATCACTTTCCTTTTCGCTTCTCGTCGATCATGCAGCCACCACAGCGGCTGGCCTGCTCCAATAAGCCGGCTCCAATGCATTCATATGCTCCTGCAGCAGAAGTTTTTTTACACTTCTGTTTACATAATGCGGTTACATATTCTGTTACGTAAACTCATATTAGTCGCCCGAGATAGTAGTAGGTCCATTCTTTCTTTACATTCTCATAGACCCCTGTGAACTCTAGTAGTTCCCTTCAGTCAGAAATGATAATGGGAATACGCCCTTGAAGTGATAGCTGCTTTTTTTCCTTTCGGGGTACTCTTTTCTCTTCTGCATGTTGTGGGAGCTTTTTTTCGCCCAATCTGTGGTGGCGCATCTTCACTTGATGCGATCGGCAGCTTAATGCGATCGGCAGCTTAATGCGATCGGCAGCTTAATGCGATCGGCAACTTAATCCTCCCAGGTTGCTGGATTAATGTCCAGTATCTTCGTGTCTCCCTTACACGAACTACACGACCATAAATTGGTAGACTCCAAATTGCGGAACAAATCAAAACAAATAAATATGCCAGAGAAGGACAGTATCATGGCAAGGAACACTGTTTTGGAGGATAATGTAAAGCGTCTTACATTATTTCACATTGCCGAGAACCTAAAAGTACTGAGAAGTAAAACGTGTAAATGTGGTAATTATGTCCCATCTGGCTCCTGATCACGCCGTACAAATTTTTCCATGCATAATTTACACCACAACAATGTCTCATTAATCAGCTATACTATGAAGCAAGTTTGTGCACAGCAGATCAAAGATCTAATTTAAATATCCATCCATCGTGGCCACTACCACGTGATCTTTGATTTTTTTAAATAACTATTTTTAATCAACTACACGATGCAAGGCACGAAATGAAGTTGTCTTTATGGTCTAAAACGTAGCCGTAATCAATGGAGCAGCTCATAGATTACTCGTCACACGCAAGGCAGGAAGATTTACCGCTACAGTAACCATAATATTGGTCTATCTTGAGATTGCTCCCTAATGCGGAAGAATGTATTTTCCTCCTGACACAAATAATTCAATGTGAGAAGAGAGTGAGAGATTTGGCCAGGGGCGATGTCTCTTCGTGTGCTAGATTCAGAAACCATGGTTGGCGAGGGGTAAAAGGGGACGTGACGTAAAAACGGTTCATGTATCGGTGCGTATTCTAGTTTAGCTAAATGCTGAGTCTACGATTCTTCCACCCCACCCTTCTCCCCTTCTTTCTCCCCACCGCATATTCCTTCGTTCTCTCACACAGTTTTGGCATATTGTTTCCTTTCTCACAGTCACGGAATTGCCTCGCCTGCTTTGCAGTAGTGGTCCAACAGTGGACAAAACTCAAGAGTATCTAATATGGGCCTTCAAAAGTGTCTACCTTCGCACTAGATTACTCTTGGCAGAGTTGTAGATAAAAGGATAATGATGCTTCTATCTCAAGGGAATATTCATAAGATATTTCCGAACTCAAGAACAATGCTGCATTGGCAGGGCAATTGTTAAATTATATCGGTCCGCCGCCTTTTATGAAGAATTAAGAAAGCATTAATGTTAGCTCGTTCAAGCCCACACCCAGATTTACTCAGTGGAATTCTTATTATAATGGTATAGCTCTGTTTAGAGTGTATTTAGTAACTTGGCTGAGACAAACATGCAGTACATTCAAAATGATTAAATCGACGTTAAATTTGTAAATTTTCAAATAACAGATTTAATAATTATTTAGGTTTAACAAGGTTTTAGAAAATTTGAATAATTATTTATAAAAAAAAGTTTATCATCACTGTTGTGATGGAATAGAAGTGCGTAAAGGGGGTAACCTGGCAGCTTTTTGGGGTCACTTAGCTGTCAGTGACCGTTCTGCTCCTTCTGATGGTTTGGTTCTTAATAGACTGATCACGCTCGTCGCTGGTAAAGGTTGTAGGGCGTAGCACGCTCCGAGAAGTGCCAGGGAGTGTCTACGAAGTTGGTCCCTCGTCTTGAAGCTGAGGCCACTTTTCCCTTCTTGTTCCAGAGATAGTACACTCAACTGGTACCACCAACAAGCCAGTCTTGGCTCACATACTGTTTGCTCAGAGAAGTAGGTGAAAGGCACTGGCAGATGCCTTTTATTCACGTGTCTTGGTTGTTAGCACTAAACTCCCACTATGACTCCGTGTTTCAGTTTCCTCAGATGCCGGTCTTCCTTATTAAAATTGTTTCCTGGGCTCTTTGAGTCGTTCAAGATGTTCCACAAAGCCCGGTCTGATAAAGGGAATTCTGAATTTTAACTTCTGGCAGTCTGGTTTTGTCTTGGCAAACTATCCTGACAGTGAATTTTCACAGTGTCTTAAAACTGCGAAAATGTCAGGTTATATGGCCCTTCTTTCCCCCGCATTTGTTTTGTTACGATGCTAAGAAAGCTCCAATCGTTTCAAACATGCGTGTTTAATGGGGTAATTTCAAAATTATTTCCGCCTGAAATAATGTGCGTGATGCAAAAGGTCACCTCTCCCATATATGGAAATGAAACATCCAATGCCCTGTATGCAAACTCACAAACACATCTGTAAACTCATTCGACAATATGTGTCAGATGTAACATCTTACTTTCCTGCTTTGCCACAAGGTGTGCATGAAACAATGATGTCATTTCTGTGCGCTGAAAAATAAGTTATCTCGCCGTAGTGCTATCAAAATTTCAGCGCACCCTGGCCTTATCAGCGATTAAGCAAATATGCTGGGCGATTGTATTGTTAATCGGTAGTCTGATGTCGGCCACACGCGAGATTAACCAACATGGTTGTCGATTAATTATTATCTCAGCCGTTCCTTGCAAAGCAGGGAGAAACGGGTAGCCAAACAGACATGACGACGTAACACTGAGAGGTGTGTAAGAATGTTGAAAAATGCAAAATATCTGCTACATAGCAGAGAAAGAAAAAGGTGGCGGCCATACTGATTACTGCCGTAGTGAAGCAGAGATCGAGAAGAGGTCGCCCCAAATCCATCTTGTGACACACCCCTATCCTAAGATATTTGTAGAATATCCAGCTGTAGGGCGGTCACTTCTCCGTGGGTTTACTGTGCACTGGGTTCTCTCTCTCTCTCTCTCTCTCTCTCTCTCTCTCTCTCTCTCTCTCTCTCTCTCTCTCTCTCTCTCTCGTAGAGTTTTCCTCTCTTCCCTTATCTCAGTGGCGAGTGACTTGAGTTTCTCGCTTTGCAGAATGTGCAGCTTTGAATGTACTGACGCACATCTGCCCACCGTCTAGGCAAAAAGTAAACCTCCTTAAGGTTACTCATAGTGGTTCCCACTGAAACATGTTCTCTCGATGTGGATATGTGAGCCGCTTTCAAAACGGAGGGTCCTAAGGGGAGAGGCACCACGAGTTGCTTCCTTTGCCTCGTCCATCGATAAATAATTCCATCTTCTTTGTGGAAAGTTCCAGCTGAAGCATGGGTTATCTTGATCTGACTCTATTCAGAGAACGGCGCTAGGGTAATGTCATCCTTCTGAGTTTGTCGTAACTCTGCTTTACTAAACAGAAGTGGTGAGTAGAGGTACGAACTGTCCAATGTTGGGTGTTGGATACTCTGCTCAAACTCTTTCTTCGCAATTTCACCCTTCTGGTTGTCCAGGTTATGGCGAACAGAGAAATCTCGAAAAAACTGTCGAATATCGTGTTGCATATCTGACCAGAAGTATTTCAAGGACACATGTTTTGCTAGGGCATACGAACCTTTAATGGGATGGATTATGGTTGAATGCATTTCCTGCATTAGGCGGGCGCGATAGGTTAATAAGACAACTAACTGTCTCTTATTCCCCACCCGTCTATACACCAAACCTTCTTCCCTGTAATATGCTCCCTGAGGAGTATGGGAGTAATTACCAAACAACTTAGCAAAACAAGGCTTTAGGGTTTTATCGGCCCTTTGTGCTTTCTTCAGCTCCGATATGTTCGGGCTGGTTAGAGATAAAAGCTCAGGGGCCGCTTGAGTGTGTCCTGTGTTCTCTCTCTCTTGTGTCGATTTGGGTTTCTGTGAAGGATTCCCAAGGAAGACATATTTTCTCCCTAAAATGAGAGGGTAGACTAAATTGTCTACTACGGCGGCATTGATGTTCCCCCTTACATACCGGGTTGAAACATCAATTTCCGCAACTGGAAGAAGCATAGGCTCTATACTATTTCGGGGCCCCTGTATTTCTACAGTTTCACCAGTGTACTGGTAGGCCTTCACCAAAGATGGGGAAACTAGAGCTGAATATTCTAAGCCTGAATCATATAAGCACCGTATTGTTTGGTTACCAGCGGTTACTTGCTCAGTAATAGAAGGGTGGCTGAAATTCTCTTCATATCCCTGGGGGTCATGGTTCCGTATCAGCCTCTTGATCAGGCATGCGACATTATAAGGGCCTGTTTTCAGACTCTTACAATCCGATGTAAAATGTGTATCGGTTCTGCACGATTTACAATATCGTCTTCCAGTTCCCTGGGCTGAATTGCTCTGTTTCTGCCTATGGTGATCCTGTGGTTGTTGTTGAGCTGCCTTATGTTGTCCGTACTTTTGGAGTTATTATCTGGGTGATCATTTTGTCTGAGGTGAATTTCGTGTGGGCGCCTTTTAGACGGGTTCACTTCCGACTGGGCGCTCTGGTACCAATCAGCAAAAAGTACCACCAGCTCAAGAATTTCGGCCTCGTGCTCTGCCAGAAACCGTCTCATGTCAGGGGTGAGCGAGTCCTTGAACTGCTCCACGATAATCATCTCCTTCAGCCCTTCGTACGATTCATCGAAGATGCTGAGGAACCCCCAACTCCTCCACGTAAGTTTCTAGCCTTGTATGCAAACTCACAAACACATCTGTAAACTCATTCGACAATATGTGTCAGATATAACATCTTACTTTCCTGATTTGCCATAAGGTGGCGACCATACTGATTACTGCCGTAGTGCGCAGAGATCGAGAAGAGATCGCCCCAAATCCATCTTGTGACACTCACCGTTTTGTTCTGTTGGAAATCTTGCCAGTTAGTAATCGTCGTTTCACTGCTTTATCATTGCGTGTCCATCGCAGTAAAGTTTCGTGTAACGAACGAGTTCCTGTCTTAAGGATGCCCATAACACGATTTCGTACTTCTTCTTTGATTCTTAGTCACCAACTGTCAAAGAAGTCAGTGGCCATCACGCCTGGTGGCGTCTTATAGGGCAGCAACAAACTGCTATCACTTTGCTCGGTCGGCTGCCATCCTTCATGCAGTGCCCCAGCTCTGGTTCATTCTTTGTATCTCGTCCTCCACAGTTCTCCACTACGTTGTTTTTGGTCGGCCTCTCTTTCACTTTCCTTCAGGGGTCCATAGCATAGCTGTTCTTGTGATGGCATTGGGGTCTCTTCTGAGGACGTGGCCAACCCAGCTCCAGCGTCTGCCAGCTATGATGGTGTACATGCCCTCTTGGTTGTTCCGAGTAAGCAGTTCTTGGTTGATGATGGTATTCAGCCAAACGATTTAGAGAATTTTCCTTAGGTACATTGTATGGAAAGATGACAATTTTGACATTTTCTTGTTCTTTACTCTCCAGCATTTTACACCATAAAGAAGCACAGAAATACACAGCTCTCATATAATCTTAATTTTGTGTTTGTGCTGTACTGGGAAGACTTCCAGATGTTGTTTAGACTAGCAAAAGCTGTTATCGCTTCATTCATTCTATTGTTGATGCCTTTGCTTGTTTCGCCGCCTGGTTTTACTATGGATCCTAAATATGTAAATGTGTCTGTTTTCTTCTGGTTCCTTATTGTTATGGGCCCAGGATTGCCCACATTGAATATCATGACTTCAGTCTTCTTTAGATTGATATTTAGGCCAACCTGCTGGCTATACGAATTACGTCTATCTGTTTTTCTTGGATGTGTTGATGTGGATGTGCGAGTATGTCATGGGATTTACTCTCCTTGCTCTACAGTGATGGTCCAACAGTGGCCAAACTTCAGAGTATCTACTGATGTACTTCAAAGGTGTATACCTTTCGCTCAAGATTACTCTTGGCAGAGGTGTGATAAGTAATTACAGATAACAAGGTAAAATAAATAATGGTGAAGTGTAATTTGAATATTCTTTAAAATTTCATCATGGGTGATGATCTGGATATGGTGTTAGAAACAATGTTTTTAAGGAAAAGCGTTCACTTGGCAGCTCTGAATGTGTACTTGGCTGCCAGTAAGATGCTGGTTGGTTTCTGATCCTGCCGATGTTTGTTCTTTGCAAGTTCTTGATATGTTCACTCGTCACTGGTAACGTCTGGTGGCTACAACACGTTCCTCGTAGTATCGTGGGGTAATTGCGAAGATGGTCCAGTGTCTTTTAAAACTCCTCTGATGTTTTGTCTAGCCTTGACTGATGGCGACATATACTACACACTTGTTCCACACACTAGTGCCACCAATTGGTACCACTGACTAGTATCGTGAAATAAGAGAGAAACAAATACTCTCCTCAGAATTGGGTTTCCTGGCACGAAAAACAGGCGTCCCTCTCCCCCCTTTTTTCATTCCACCATGCCATCTGCCTCAGAACTTTACCCTCTCTGAGCATTAATGTTAATCCCAGTGAGTGGAAAATACCCATTGCATTTATATTGAACATGTTTACATTTACATATGCACTGGTTGAAAAGGTTAATATAATAAGTATGTACATCACTTCTGTCATCATCCACTCCCTGCTTCATATGGAACTTGGGACTACCTCAGCTTTTGGTTCTCTATGAGAAACCCGCATAAAGCTGTCACCAGCTCTTGCAGTAGTGGTTCATGAAACTATCATTCTATATGCTGAGATATCCAGCCTCGTATGACTCGGACATCCACTAGCAATTTTCAGATGTTAATAATGCAAAATATAGAATTATAAAATGCACAACTCACCCCAAATAATAATAATAATAATAAATTCTTTAAGCACCAAACACGACGCATAAGGCAGAAACCAGTGCTCTCCAGGTTGTACGTTGTGACGCCACTCCTCTTAGCTCTTGCACATTGTTTAATCCCAACGTTCTTCCTTCTCTTATTATTGTTCTGAGTGTTTCTTTTGGTCTTCCTTTTTTCCTCTTACCCTCAGGAACCCAAGTGAGTGCCTGCAATGGTATTCTGTTGTTTTGCATTCGTAGGACATGACCGATATATGACCATCGTCTTTTCCTTATATAGTTGGAGACATATTTCTGCCTATAGTCTTCTCTTATTTGTCGATTAGTCTTGAATTCTTTCAAACTGATGTTCATGAGTTTTCTAAGACATTTATTCTCGAATGTATTCAGCTTGTTCTCCAATGATTTTGTTATTTTCCAACTCTCACCGCCGTATGTTAACACTGAGATAACATTTGAATTAAACAGACGAAGCTATCGAGCCTGGTTCTGTTTCGATAACAATCGCTTGTTTTACGATAGTGACTTGTTAATTCTCTAATCAACCCTCCTATCCAACCGACCGATTCGAGGGTTTCGAGGTCGGTTATAGGAAAATATCTACACCACTAGATACTCTGATGTATCTTTTATTCTATAATTTAACATAACATGGTACTATCCATCCAAATATACACATTCCTGATGTTTTTCTTTCGGCGTCTAAGGTGAGAAAAGAATTTCACCTCCATCTTGGAAGGGTAGATAACTCACCCCAAATACTTGGGCAATATACAGAGACTTCTGGCCCAGAGGAATAGTTTTGGCAACTTGATTAAGATACCTCTTACACGTGGTTTGGGATATTACTTTACAATAGACTCTCACTATGAATTAGTATTCAGGTTCCTAGGATTCCGTGTTTTCCGTATTAATAAAGGGCAAGTTGTCGTTGTTTAATCCACACGATGCGCAACCACGTTGTCCGGTTCTTTAAAGTGGAATCCTGATCCTTTTCCTTATTCTGGCTTGCCTGACTGTCTTCTTGACGAGTTGAATTTCATAATGCCATAAACTCAAAAGGCGCTAAATTATAAGGCAACTCCGCCCACGCACCCAGATTGCTACTATATGACAAGGCTCCAATCAGAAATTATTTTAACATCTCCAATACCAAATCAATAGCATGCAATTTGCGTATATTTCGGTAGGAGTATATTCTCACTACCCTCTCATGTCAAATTCATGCGTGACGCACAAAAATGTGATGTTTCCAAGTCACTTCTCATATAAGGTATGTCATTTTTCGTCTGTTATCGATTATGTTTACACTTACGACTTCATAATCTATCCCAGGAAATCTCTTTCAAGATGGATACTTATCGTAACCATCGCCTACCTCAAGCCTGCAAGGAAATGGTTATGTCACTTACCCGGTCAAGCCAACACTACCGACAACCTGGTCCGACAGAAACAATTTTCAGAGACACGAAAATCGACTGTGGCCATCCCAAGGTTGTTTACTCACCAATCCAGTCGCTCCTACACACTGTCTGGTTGGAAATGTGTTACGCTTAGTAAATCCCATTCCTCTCTACTGATCCAAGGTATCAATATGGGTTCAAATAAAAGTGATTGATTACCCTAATAAGCAAAGATGGTCGCTAAGTTCCGACATGACAAGGATTGAGGAAAGGGAGTGTAAACAATTAATTCAAAATACCAAATACTGTCAGAGGTGGAAAAAAGGAAAGTAAAGAGCGCATAATGAATTACAGGTAAATGTGACGTTCGATGTTATTTTGTCACAGAGTAATGCAATCACATCTGCATATTATAGATCTTCCAGTGGAGACAACGCTATCCATCTTATTCCTTTTGGACTGCCTTCTGTTGTCTGGCACATCACCCATTCTATGACTATCACAAATAACGTGACTGATAAAGGGCATACCTGTCGTGCTCCTGTGTTCACCTCAAAAGTTAGTTTGCTCTGCCCAACACACTACATGTAAAGTTAGCTCAGAGGCTTTTAATGAAGGAAACAATGCAGATGGGAATTCCATAAGCCCTCAGTATTTTCCGTACGCTGTCTCTGTGTATGCTGTTAAAAGCTTTTTTCAAAATCAACAAAGTTAATGTATAGCTGTCTCTGCCATTCTGAGTACTGCTTCAAAATGTTCCTGAGGATGAATTTATAATCTGTATGTCACAGTATAGACATTCGCCGAAATATTAAGTTGGCCACGCTGGGGAGTGACAACATGGATAGAATAAAAAACCCGTCTGGTCAGGTGACTCAGAATGGAAGAGGATATAAAACTTTTGGCGCAAATCATTAGATGTGATGGCCGTCGTCCTGGAAGGACGTTGTCCCTTTGTTAGCAGTTTTGCTGGGAGTATTTGGATGCCATTGGAGTCATAGTTCTTGCTAGTTATTCATATGGTCAGGATTAATGCTTTATTTCTCGAGGGGTTGTGTAAGTTTTCTCGAGCGGCTTTTCTGTAGACCATGTATGATTATTTATGTTGCATTTGAGTATTGCTTTACTACAGTACAGGGCTTTGCCAGTGAGCGAAAGTCATGGTGTTATTCACTGGATAGAATATGTCGATGATGATTGTTGCGCACATATTCTTTTGTATGGAATTATGCGACGCACGGATTACTGTAGGTAGGTAGGCATACAAATGTATTGTATGACTATTTGAGATGAACAGTATTTATTTTGAAATGCTCTCATGGTCAAAGTTATATCACCCATGAATTAATTCATACTTTTGTTGTATGGGTGATCTCTCTTGAATATCGATTTGGCGGATGGATCTTGACTCCGTTGATCTATTCTCTGTTTGGTCAGAAACCGATTATTCTTGCTTAGGTTTATGCAGGGATGTTTATGGTCCGAGTCTATGTTTACTGTCACGTGACCGATAATGTATTTTACCATCTTGTCCATAATTTGATTACTCCTTTAAATGTTCTGTTTTCCTGGACATTTTGTGTTTTCTTTTTCTTTCATTTTCTACCTTCGTGGCCTAACTTTTTCACCTTCTCAAACCACACCCGAGGTTTGGTTACGTTCCGGCCTGTAGCGGTCAGCGAACGATAATATTATCTAAGCCGCACCTGGTCTGACCAGGGGAATATCTCTTACGTTTAAAGTCTTTGACCACGAGCGAGAGGAGCCTCTGTGTAGTCTTTGATCGCTAGCGGGAGAGAACTCGTGCGGTCGGTAACAAGTTTGATCTGTTTCAGGGGGAGATAACCTGCTGCTAGTCTTTGTTGTTTGCCCTTAGATGAGCAAAGAGCACATAATATTATGATTGTCTCTCTGGGGAAATTTTCGCAAAGTTGTTGCTTCTGAAACCTTTGTCTTACCCGGTATTACGATTACGCCGATACATCACATCTGTAGAAATATGCAGGCCAGGTGTCCGGGGGGAGCGTCCTCTGTAATCTATAAGAGTAGACGGGTTTTAATAGACAAAGACATTCGTGAATATTCCTGGCCCGTAGATGACCATCATGAGATAAGGCAAACTTTAACACAGTACTAGAATGTTTCTTTGCCTATGTTCTAGTCATTTTCGGGTTTCAGGGAGACCGAATCGCTAGAGCAGACTCCAATCAGGCGAAGAAAGTCATATACTCTTCGATCTAGAGGGTTTCTGAATACCGCTAGCGTAACGAATCGTCAACCCCGTTCCTGAATCAAAACCCCTTTTTGTCAACGCCAAGTTAAGCTCACGCAGTGCAACGGAGCCAACGCAAAATCTGGAATCGCCAAATGCAGTAGTAGTTCTCTACTCGCCTATTGGATTACCAGCCAGAGCATTGCGGCTTCCAGAATATCAAAACCGCCCAGCATGCCTATAGCAGAATTCCATATCACCCGCCTTTTTGTGCCTAAACGGGGCACTCAGCAAACCACAGCCAAACCAGTTTAAACAGGATTTACAGCCAAGCCGAGCCTAGCGCCGGATAAGCGCGCCTGGGACTTTTTGTCCTCAAGTGACTTCTTCTGGTGTATTTTCTGGATACTTAAAACCTCGCACGTATGAGCAGCCATCTATGGACAGAGTTCCAGCCCCCCCTCTCGCGAGTAGCGGTCACCAACGTTTAGCACCAACAAAGAAAGTTTTGTAGGCTAGTCCCTCACGAAGGATCTACAAGTAATACACTTTCTGGAGCTAGCACATTTGGTCCCACGAAAAACAACAGACAGGCTGTCGCTCAGTTCGTATTTGGTCAGCAGGAGATAAACAACGTCTTCCAGTGTTCCCTCGCGCAATTAGGGGTCACCAACGTTTAGCCCGACAAGGAAAGTTCGGTATTTCACTTCAGTCATCTTGAAGGATATTTATCGGTAAGACACTTTCTGGAGCTAGCGCCTTTGGTCCCCGAAAGCGGACCCTCTGTCGGACAGCTTAGTTATTTTCTCCGTGATATTTTTTACAGGTTTTATGAGTGTTGGTAGTGTTGGTGTGTGTGTTTGTGGGTGTGTATTTGCATTATTGGTTGGTGTATATGATTATTGATGACTATTGATGATTATTTGATTATTGATGTAATTTATGCTGTGTATGATGATATGCATTAATTCCATGCTTTTCTTCTTTAATAAAGTTTACACATTTATTAATGCGCTGTTCCCGACCCTTTCATCCATATTTACATTTTTAGCTCTTTACTAGAATCTCTATGTATGATAAGAGAAAAGAGTGAGAGCAGGAGATGATTGGACAGTAAAAGTGAGTTGAGGCCTGGAGAGAGAGATCCTTTGAATAAATCTTCTTCCAGGTTGTCTCAAGTCCATCTCCTATTTACACCTTATCTAAAGTGTAATCTATAACTCTGTCAGTCCACTATCCCTTGTCGATTTCACTACTATTGTCCAACTCGACAAATACTCTACCACTTTAACTCAACCACGACAATTAATGGGGTCTCGCCGCGGAATTTGAACTACATCTGCAGAAATCGCAACAGATGAGGTTGCAGTCTGGTAGGAATCTCTCACAAGATTCTATCTTGATTCTTAGAGTTTAGTGTTCTGCAGATTATAGGAATCGATATCCCTAGACATAACGAACTTTTTCTTTTAGGTGGAAGTCGAAGAGCGTTTTTTCTCCACAGCAATCATAAATATTAAGTTACATTTATTGTTCATGCTACACATGAGACAGCCGAAAAAGGTTGATGGTATCACCGCTGAGTTTTTGGTTGACAAATCTGACGACTACTGTTGTAAAAGTCAGAAAAAAAATTTTTAAGGGTTAATATTTTTTTCAGGAGTAGCTCTTTAATCTGAGATAAGAAGCTACAGATAGTCAGTTACTAGCTTGCATTTGTACCAAGGGAGGGTGTTCATTCGGATGATAGTAACCAATCCTCTCAATAGCTTAGTACTGACAGAACTGGGGTGAAGTGATAGTAATAAGTTTTACATCACTTACATTTTTTTGGAGTTTTTTTGGGGTTTGTGCTTGTCGATCAGAGTAGCTACAAACTTTCTTGTTTTTTAAAGTTCCCAGGCTAGCCTAGATTTTATTGATTATTAAGTTAATCAGCACCTAGTGGGCTAGGTAACTAAGATCTCTAGGTTCTATTCTTCTATAGTGTTTGCTCACCCTGATATAATGGCCGATCTAGATAAAGTGCATAGGATTGCCTTCGAGGTAGCTAAGTACATGGAGTACCAGGATAGCGAAATCCAGCCCTTTCTAGAATTTGCAGTAAGCCTGCAGGATCAATACGAGGTAGACAATTGGTTTGACAGCCGTTTAATCTTGGCACTTGCGCCCATGAAAGAAAACTTGCCTGCTAAAACCGAACCCCAACTCCAGAAAATTGACTTTCCTTTGGACTTGGATCCGAAGCCCGAACAAGGAAAGAATTTACGTCGGGATAGCAGACCTAAGGCCACGGGGAAAATTACGCAACGTTCCCAGGCATGGAAACTGCACAAAGGTGAGAGAGGTGCTAACAAGCATTGTAATACGGATTGTTCCCGTCTGGCAAGCGGCGAACCCCGAGCCTCTCATGCTCCAGACCGAGCAGCACCTAACCGACACGTGACGTCGAGAAAAGGGAGCCACACCCTATCACGTTATATTTCGCAAGATTCCCGGCCGGACAGCGAAAAACCATATGCAGAGGCGCATCCCTCCAACTCACCGATCGTAGAAAGGAGGTGCCGCTCCTCTTATCACCCTGAGCTTAAAAGGTGCAAGAATAAGTCGCCTGTTAAAAGGGTTAAAGTTTCCAAACCGTTCCAAGGAACTTTGGAAAAACACACCGAGAGTTTTTTCTCGGGCACTTCGCGATCTAACGGGATCTCAAACCGTCCAGTCCGTTGCATGCAGACTGCGGAGCCTGTAAACCAGGAAGTGGATCTCGCATTGCAGGACATTTGCCAACCGACGCCATTAACTTCCTCAGGGGAGGGCAAAGTTGACGTTTATGGTGGACACAGGGTTCCATGCGAAGGGATCCCTGGTATTCCATTTGAGTCTCTCACACTTCTCAGGGCAGAAGACAGTGAGAAAAGCTGCCTTACTACTGTACAAGGAGCCATTGTTGAGAGCCTTGGCTCACGTCATGCTAGTAATGGTAAAGCGACTCAACAAACTCTGCAACTCGCAGATACTACCTATCTTTCCCCACGGATAGAAGCTACGGAGATCTGTTATGATTTAGTAGAACCCCAGAATGCGATCGATTACTCTCTGCTTCAGGCAGCTGAGTTCTCTCATTCAAATCGCATTATTCCAGTGGTCTCAACCCCACTGATGGACAGCAAAGTAGTCGCCTCCGCCAGGCCATTACAGAGCAACTTGATCATTTCCGTTGACCAAGCCAGAGTTGTGACTGGCAAGGCAAGGAAAGCTCCAGATCCACCTTTAGACGGCACAGGTCTGAAGATTGATCAATGCTCCCACCGAAACAGGGGAGTAGGTGTGGAGAGGCAGAAGAAAAATGCTAGCATTTCTTCGGCCAACGAACGGCTTTATTTACCAACTAGGGTTACACGCGCGCGAAAAATCCCGAAAGACCGCAGCTATAGAGGGTTATTCAAGGCCACGCCCGTGACAGGTAAATATATACATAAGCAGCCTGAGCCCAACAATGATTACACCGCGCATAACAGGCGGATTATCTACGCAGTGGCCAGTGAGTTCAGGCGGGGCCGAAAACCACAACAGGTGCGGATAATTTTCCGGACCATAAACAGGCACAGCGAATTGCGGAAGCAAGGTCAGGTTCACACGGAAACGAAAGGCGTCAGTGCCGACTGGCCTCGCAAAATCCCATTCGCTGAACGTCTATTAGACAGAGGAAAGAAAAGAAATGAACTCGGAGCTAGTCATACAGACAGACAGAAATTGGAAACGTATTTAGTTTATGAGTATAGGATGTTCCAATGATAGGTAACGGACGTCGATGGGAAAGATAAATTACTGTCATTTTTGTCCGTATTCCTCGAACTTTAAAAGGGGGGGCACTTGTCACGTGACCGATAATGTATTTTACCATCTTGTCCATAATTTGATTACTCCTTTAAATGTTCTGTTTTCCTGGACATTTTGTGTTTTCTTTTTCTTTCATTTTCTACCTTCGTGGGCTAACTTTTTCACCTTCTCAAACCCCACCCGAGGTTTGGTTACGTTCCGGCCTGTAGCGGTCAGCGAACGATAATATTATCTAAGCCGCACCTGGTCTGACCAGGGGAATATCTCTTACGTTTAAAGTCTTTGACCACGAGCGAGAGGAGCCTCTGTGTAGTCTTTGATCGCTAGCGGGAGAGAACTCGTGCGGTCGGTAAGTTGCTTCTGAAACCTTTGTCTTACCCGGTATTACGATTACGCCGATACATCTGTAGAAATATGCAGGCCAGGTGTCCGGGGGGAGCGTCCTCTGTAATCTATAAGAGTAGACGGGTTTTAATAGACAAAGACATTCGTGAATATTCCTGGCCCGTAGATGACCATCATGAGATAAGGCAAACTTTAACACAGTACTAGAATGTTTCTTTGCCTATGTTCTAGTCATTTTCGGGTTTCAGGGAGACCGAATCGCTAGAGCAGACTCCAGTCAGGCGAAGAAAGTCATATACTCTTCGATCTAGAGGGTTTCTGAATACCGCTAGCGTAACGAATCGTCAACCCCGTTCCTGAATCAAAACCCCTTTTTGTCAACGCCAAGTTAAGCTCACGCAGTGCAACGGAGCCAACGCAAAATCTGGAATCGCCAAATGCAGTAGTAGTTCTCTACTCGCCTATTGGATTACCAGCCAGAGCATTGCGGCTTCCAGAATATCAAAACCGCCCAGCATGCCTATAGCAGAATTCCATATCACCCGCCTTTTTGTGCCTAAACGGGGCACTCAGCAAACCACAGCCAAACCAGTTTAAACAGGATTTACAGCCAAGCCGAGCCTAGCGCCGGATAAGCGCGCCTGGGACTTTTTGTCCTCAAGTGACTTCTTCTGGTGTATTTTCTGGATACTTAAAACCTCGCACGTATGAGCAGCCATCTATGGACAGAGTTCCAGCCCCCCTCTCGCGAGTAGCGGTCACCAACGTTTAGCACCAACAAAGAAAGTTTTGTAGGCTAGTCCCTCACGAAGGATCTACAAGTAATACACTTTCTGGAGCTAGCACATTTGGTCCCACGAAAAACAACAGACAGGCTGTCGCTCAGTTCGTATTTGGTCAGCAGGAGATAAACAACGTCTTCCAGTGTTCCCTCGCGCAATTAGGGGTCACCAACGTTTAGCCCGACAAGGAAAGTTCGGTATTTCACTTCAGTCATCTTGAAGGATATTTATCGGTAAGACACTTTCTGGAGCTAGCGCCTTTGGTCCCCGAAGGCGGACCCTCTGTCGGACAGCTTAGTTATTTTCTCCGTGTTTTACAGGTTTTATGAGTGTTGGTGGTGTGTGTGTTTGTGGGTGTGTATTTGCATTATTGGTTGGTGTATATGATTATTGATGACTATTGATGATTATTTGATTATTGATGTAATTTATGCTGTGTATGATGATATGCATTAATTCCATGCTTTTCTTCTTTAATAAAGTTTACACATTTATTAATGCGCTGTTCCCGACCCTTTCATCCATATTTACATTTTTAGCTCTTTACTAGAATCTCTATGTATGATAAGAGAAAAGAGTGAGAGCAGGAGATGATTGGACAGTAAAAGTGAGTTGAGGCCTGGAGAGAGAGATCCTTTGAATAAATCTTCTTCCAGGTTGTCTCAAGTCCATCTCCTATTTACACCTTATCTAAAGTGTAATCTATAACTCTGTCAGTCCACTATCCCTTGTCGATTTCACTACTATTGTCCAACTCGACAAATACTCTACCACTTTAACTCAACCACGACATTTACTCAGTGTCTGTTGGAGACGATTCGGTCTTATATCGGGTTATCTTTGTATGTCTATGTCGGACTATTTTTCTTGTACTGTATTTTTAGGGTCAGGTGCTCTTCGGCGCATGAAGATACGTTAGGGGGTTCTTCGGTGATGGCGAAGCCGGCGGGAAGTCATGTCTGAGACCTGCCCAGAGTTTGTGATCTCTTTTTTGATTATGGGAACGAAGATAGTTTCTTCTGGGATGGTTAAATCCATGAGTTCCCTAGTGTTCATTCCATAACGCGAGGAGAAGAGCGTTTCTGTGTTTGCTAGTGGTTTTTTCCTATGACAAGGTAAAAAACTGTTTACCGAACTTTTTCCATTCCTAGGCCTAAGATGGGCAGACAGCTACATGAATTGAACCATGTCAGTATGTCGGAACGACATGTTATCTAGCAGCACTGATTATATATATACAGTAGAACTCCATTTATCCGAACCCCAATTATCCGAACATCCAATTATCCGAACACTTTTTCCAGAAAAAAAAAAAAATCAGATGCCACAGTCACGTTAGACTAAAATTCTGAATCCAAATGTGTTCCAATGCCTTGATGAAACAACGATTAAGGAATAGACCAAGGCATGTAATGTCGGACAGTATTTCAGTGCTACTTAACTAAAGCGGCATGCACCCTCTGGGGTTGCGAAACCGGCCTTCTAGGGTGCGAGACGTGCGCAATATTTAAACAGGCGAATCATCATAAACACTGCATAATACACAAATCTCAAATATATTTGTACAAATAAAGTATTAACAACAACGGCGATAAAAGAATGCGCTACATACAGAAAACATGTGATGTTTTTTCGGGGCCTTGTAGAGGACGTATAGTAGTTATTTATAGATTTATTTATAAGCAGCCTGCGCTACAGTAATACAAAGGACATGTCAAGACGTGTGTTACCGGGGCCTGAAGAGGACACAACGAATAGTAACATTATAACAACTTACCATCTCGCGAGTCTCTGGACGGGATAAAGGAAGTATTGCACTACTGAAATCTCAAGCGTGTCGTACAAACACTACTGCACCCTCAGACAAGTCGTATAAGGCAACTGATTTGAGGCTGTGTTTGAGGCTGGCAACCTCATCATATAAACTATATCATCACAGAAACTACTGCTACAAGATCACGTGACTGCTTGGTGCAGATAAGGGCCCAGCTGTAGTGGTGATTCTATGCTCTGTAATAAGCGCAAAGAAAACTGATGATGATGAACCTGCCATGCATGTCGTAAAATGCCATTAACTGAGGTTGGGCACGGGACTGGGCTGTCTAATTTTTAAACCATAAAAACTTCATTTTTCCTGAGATTAAAACTTTAAACATAAAATACGTCACATGTTGATAACGATATCTTGTGTAATTTATGAATAAGTCGCAAAGAAATTGAGATCACCAATATAAAATTCATGACAAGTTTTTTTTTGAAAGCCTATGCAGTTTAATACCAGGGAACATATTTTTAGGTTACAAGAAGATTGGACACACAGAGAGGATAACATGTTGATAACACTATTAGACAGTCATTGTTCTTGAATACCCCGCGTAAAAGAAGTAGAGATAGAGAGAAAAACACACGGAGAAGGACGAGAAAGACACGGAAGGTTCTTGAGCTGATGGCACCAGATAGGAAGAAGTCTTTGTGGAGCGGAATGATAGAGATTGTCTAACTGATGTTAAGGTATGGAGCTACAGCCCATTTTAAGTCAAAGCAGCACATAAATGAACATTGGTATTAGTCTATATTCATATATTCCCTTGAAACTAAATCTGTGAAAATTATTTGTTAGAACACATTCAAAGTAGGTTTATTTTGATTTTGCAAAGTGTTACATGTACCTTAAGAAATTGAGTTTCTAGTTTGTGAAGAAAAATGAAGATTTTTCGGTTTCAATCAATAGAGTCTACTTTACAAATGTTCTTATAAATTGCACAGTTTATATTCAATCAATATGAGATTTGGCACACATACTTTCAATTCGATAATAAAACTTTCGTCAGATCCTATTTTTGATATATTATCAAAAGTGTGATTGATTTATTGCAAATACTGTTGTAAAGATTTGAAAAAAATAGTGATTATATTTAGATACAAACTTTAAAGTTCTTTATCTCATGATCTACTTAAGTTATCAAAAATTCAATTTGACAGAAATTTTAATGATAAACATTATGTTTAAATTTGGTATTGATAGCTCAATTTTTAAAAAAATCTGAGCAAATTGAAATAGAACAATAGAATCAAATATGGCAGCCGTTCCCATGGATACCATTTATGCAATACCATCAAACTCTTCATTATGCGCAATGTATAAGTTTATGAACATTGAAATCTTGTATAAGTTCTAGGTCTGTGCTTTAGACATTGAAACTTGTGAAATAATTATGTCTGCATTTACTACATTGAATAATTTTGGTGTATGATTAAGTATTTTCTCTGTGCGATATGGCATCTTCCAGTAGGCCTAAATGTCATATAAACAGGAACCGCAATGTTTTGTCAATCTTGTGAAACGAAAAACATAAATTATCAAGAGAGACTAGGACAAGGTGAAACTGTGTCTTCATTGCGAGTAATTTTCATGTGTGGCTTTACAAGCTAACCAGTCTCTGACATCAAAAGTAACAAGGATAAAATTATGAGTTTTTGCATCGAAATGTGATAGTGATTGAAATGGGTCGAAGAAACTGTAAAAACCATGAGAAATGCGAAAGATGTGAAATTGGAAGAGGCTTTGTATATATGGTTTGAGTGTGCAAAGAAGAAGCAAAGGGGAACCTATTCTCTGGTTCTCTGTTGTGTGAAAAGTGCACTTCAGTTCAACAATCAACTTGACGGTCCTCCTGACTTTAAGGCTAGCCAGGGATGGTTAAGAAACTTTAAATCTCGTCATGGCATACGAGAATTGGAGATTCAAGGGGAATCTTTATCTAGCGATGCAACTGCCGCTAAAAATTTTAAAGAAACATTCTTGGCTTTTTTGGAAGATGAAGGTTATTCACTCGATGATGTGTATAATGCCGATGAGACTGGATTTATACTGGAAATCATTGCCTCAAAAATCACTTGCATCTCAGCGCGAAGCAGCTGCCCCTGGGTTTAAAAAGTGCAAAGAGAGAGTAACAATTTTGGTAGCCGCGAATGCCAGTGGAAGTCATCGTTTACCGGTGCTAATGATCGGCAAAGCCAAAAAAACCACGTTGTTTAAAGAATGTGACATGTCTCCCATTGTGCTACAAAGCATAGAAGAGTGCTTGGATGAATAGTGAAATATTTCTTGATTGGTATACAAATCAGTTCATCCCAAATGTGAAGAGGTTGAGAGAACAAGAAAAGAAAACTGGAAAAGTAATTCTTCTACTTGGGGACAATGCACCATCTCATCCAGAGACGGATACATTTGAATGCAGTTGATGCAAATTTTTAAAGTAATTTTTCTGCCTCCCAATGTAACAGCTTTGATTTCAACCAATGGATCAGGGTGTTATAGCAAAGCTTAAAAAGATGTACAAGAAGGAAGTCCTGCGTCGTTTATTGTTGGCTGAAGATGAAGAAAGTGTGGTGGCGTTTTCCAAAAAGCTTAATCTCAAAGACTGCTGCTATATGTTTAGCTGATGCTTTGACCACCCTGTCACAAGATAATCTCAACAAGGCTTGGAGTAGATTGCTTGGGAAAAAAGGAGGAAATGAAACTACTGCAAGTGGACACAAATGATGATTGTATAAATGAAGTTGTGGAACTGTTTCAAGCAATGCCCGGATTTTCGGACTGTGACAAAGATGATGCACACATGTGGCTAGAAGATGATAATGATTCTGGTTTTCAGTTTTTGAATGGCGAAGAAATTTTGTCTTTTGTGCAAGAAGAAAACCAAATACATGTAGTGACCGATGATGAAGACTCCTCAGAAGTACATGATGTACTTGTAGATTATGAAGAAAAACCAAAACGTCGACCAAGTCCTGAAGAGGCCTTTATAGCACTAGAAACAGCGATGGCTTGGTACGAGCAAGAAGATGACAGCTGTCCTACACAGCTTCTGCTGTTGAAGAGAATGTGGGACTTAGCAGCCAAAAGAAGACTATCCAGTTTGGTGCAAAAGAGGATTCCTCATTATTTTTAATAGTGGGCTACATCTGTGCAAGTACATATATACGTAAGTTGCGCCTGGTTTTGAATCGTTTGTAATGTTATTTTGAAAACATTTCTCTTTCTTAACAAAAATAATTAATACAAGTAGTACATGCACTGCAGTGTAATAAAAGATTTTGGTGATACAGTGATCTAATACAGTGTGGGTATTATTATTACAGTACAAGTAAATATGTTTTATAGTGTATTTTCCTTGTGATGGTTAATTATTTTTAGAAATATGTGTACATGTACTCGATACATTATGTAATCCAATTATCCGAACATTTGATTATCCGAATATATATATATATATATGCAGCAACTATGAGGAAAGAATATGCTGAATGTTATAGAAAGGGAGTTATCTACCCTTCCAAGATGGAGGTGAAATTCGTTTCTCACCTTAGACGCCGAAAGAAAAACATCAGGAATGTGTATATTTCGATGGATATCACCATGTTATGTTAAATTATAGAATAAGAGATACACCAGAGTATCTAGTGGTGTAGATATTTTCCTATAACTGACCTCGAAACCCTTGAATCGGTCGGTTGGATCGGAGGGTTGATCAGTGAGTTAACAATTCACTATCGTAAAACAAGCTATTGTTACCGAAACAGAACCAGGCTCGACAGTAAACAACCTGGAGAGCACTGGTTTCTGCCTTATGCGCCGTGTTTGGCGCTTAAAGAATTTATTATTATTATTATTATAGAAATAGTTATGTTCATGAACTGAATCTTTATACTAGCTTCATTGTACATTGTTATAGTGAGCGAGGCTCACAAGACTAGAAGCCATTTTGGAATGCTATTTGTTGTTGATCATTTACCAGAGAACAGGGACGCCCTTATTATCAGGTGATGATAAAGAGATCATACTTATGCAAGGAAAACCTACTATTGGTAGTTTAACGTTTTCTCAGGAAATAATGGCTGAACTGTATTTAACGGAATCTTCGCTAGAGTGCAAGTTACGTTTATGCTAAAGAGGTTCGATCTAGGAATCAGGTTGAAACCTTGTATATTAACTGACATGATTAGTCAGTAAGGCCTGATGAATATTTATATAAGATATGGAACTCTGAATGCTTGTATACTGACGTTCCATTGTGATTTTCAACATGAATGCCAATTTATTATTGTACACCGTGGGTCAACAATATGCTATTGATGTCGACCTGTGTTCCTGTAACTGTACCCGTTCTGTCCAAGTGTGTGCGTCAAATTAAACTATTGAAACGTCCACAGTAGTCTGCATCAGTAACTTCTAGATACGCATGAATGAGTGTTTGAACCTTCAGTCAACTCCACAGAACAGTCTACACATTCGCGTATTGACATTTCCTGTACACTCATTGTCAACAATGCTTCTTGTTGGGGCCTCATTGTGTTCCAGGGCAAGGTGACCTGTATACCTGACACTGTGCTTGGTTATTAGAGTTGACCAGTTACACCAATACACCTTTACAACGTGTTTCATATATACACAGTAACGATGAAGCAGAACAGAGCTTTATCAATGTGGTAGGCCAGATTTCTGGGCTTAACCTGCACAGTAGACATTGCCGGAAGTTGACAGCTACTGATACCAGTTCGTTTCCCTGACGCCTGATACGACACACCAGCAGTACAAGTCTACAATATGTCAGCAGAGTTTTCCACGTGACCTATCAAGCGTATACTGAAACTAGGTCAGTGCGTGTTGACATTGTTCATAGTACAGACATCATTACGCAGCAGGTTTGCTGGCAAGAATTAGCTGTGTTAGCAAGAAATGCTATTGAACTGAGAAGTCTTACACATCAACGGTGGAGCTTCTTGTGTGCATCTACATATTGTTGAACATTGTAATAATTAGTTCAAGAATTTAATATTGATTAAAGTGGCAGTTAATTTTATTAGAAACTGTGCCATACTGTAAAAATTGAGCCTTCTCTGCAACACTCAATCCACAACACATCATATTGACATGCTATTTCTTTTATGTACTAATGTTTATATTACATGTTATCTGTTTATATGTATATTTATGTTTACATGTTTATATGTGACTAGTATAAGGTATACCGAGTAATATTGGTCTTATATTAGCGTTCTGTATGGAGCCGCGGTAGCATAGTGGTTAGTGCACTGGCTTCCTAGCGCAGTGGTCTATGGTTCGATCCCCAGATGAGGCGGAAAATTTTTAGGCCACAAACGGCTCCTGGGTCGACCCAGCCCCCAAATGGGTACCAGAGCTACTCTGGGAAGGTTAAGGCGGCCGGCGTGATGCCGACCACATCACCCCTCGTGTGCCGACGGTCAAGATAATATGGGCCTAACACCATATTCCCAATATGCCTCAATGGGCGGGTAACGGGTTCCTTTACCTTTTTTTTTATTAGCGTTCTGTAGGAGCAATTTTCTTAATTGAAAATTTGCAGGCAACATCTGTTGCTATTTGTGTTAGTTGTGATGAGGTGTTCTTTTCTTCGTTGTCTTTGTTAATAATTTTGTGTTCCTTAGTTTTGTTTGATCTGTTTGTATTTGTAGATCTCCCCTTTTCTGTCATTTATTTCTATACACCAGTATGTCTATACACTGTGGCGTTATTTGTCTTGTTGATTCCATTGCAGTTGTCGTCACAGATTCTGTGATTATTTTCATTGATTTCTCTATCTGACTTAGTTGATTTCTGCAATTGTTTTCATATTGTCTTTTATGCTTGTCCTTTGTTAATGTCTTTGGTTGACATATTATATGAGATAGTTGAGTACACGTATGTTATATTATAGACCAGTACTTATTATTATTATTGTTGTACAAGGAAATATACAAGACCTTTGTAAGGCTTGTCTCCCACAGAGATTGGGATAGTGAGCTAATTAATCAAGTTCATTGAGAACTTGTTCCTGTTTACTTGGAAATAGATTACATTTTTGTGTCAACTGATTACTATCATTATTAGACATCATGTCTACATTGGAATACTTTATTACGCAAGGGAAATCCCTTGATAAGACTGGTAAGGAATTTAAGGAGTTTGCAACTGCTCAATTTGCCATGGTATTAAAATCAGAAGAGAAGAGGCAAAAAGAGGAAAATAAATGGAAAGCAGAAGTTGAACAAAAGAAGATAGATGCTGAAAATTTAAGATTGCAGATGCAAGCTGAGGAGAGAAAAGCTGCTGCTGAGGAGAGAAAGCTTCAAATAGAAGAAAAAAGATTAGAAGCTGATCAGAAAAGATTAGAAAGAGAAGCTGAGGCTGAACAAAAGAGATTAGAAGCTGAGGAGAGAAAAGCAATAAGAGAACATGAACATCAAAAAGAACTTTTAGCATTTGAGTTGGAAAAATTGAAATTGACAAATATGAGTAATGTTAATCAGTCAAATGGTAATGGTAAACCCTTTACTTATAAGGTCAAGGTACCAGCGTTCAATCTTTCCAGTGACGATATTACATTCTGGCTGGATAGATTTGAACGCTCTTGTCGAGCTCATAATGTGGATAAATCACAGTATGCTAATCAGTTGTCAGAAAATTTGAAAGGTGATTCTCTGACTAGTTTAAGTTTGGTTGAAGAGGCTGACAAGGATAATTATGATGTTATTAGGGCAGCCTTATTAAAAAAATATCAATTAACTGAAGAAGGTTACCGTATGTTGTTTAAGAGAATGGTACCCGAATCAGGGGTAGAATTCTCAGAATTCATTGCAAGGACACGTCTTACATTTAATCGTTGGATTGAGCTGTCCAAAACAGAAAAGACATATGAAGCACTTATGGACTTATTGCTCACAGACAAGATAATGTCAAGCATAAGTAAACCATTCCTTGAATTCTTACATGAGCGTAAACCCAAGACACTAAAAGAAATGGAAGAATATTGTACCCAATACGTCACGGCACATCCGGACGTAGCTTTTAGCAATGCTAAGGTTAAGGAAAGTATGCCAGTTGCTTCAGCAACACCATACAACCCTAATTATTCACACAAATTTCAGGGACCACAAAACAGGTTTGATAAAAAAAAAGGTAACCATAATAGTTATCAAAACCAAGGTAACCAGTCATTTCATGGTTCTTCTTCGAAGAACTGGAGACGAGCCGACAGCCCTCGATTTAGAGGTGGTCATAATTATAGGAACTTCCGCAGAGGAAGTCATTATGGGAACTATCCAAGTCATCCATCATGGAGACAACAAGACCATAATTATAGAGATACTCATTATAATCAATATGATGATGGTAACCATGAGAACTATGACTCAAACCCAAATAGGGGTTACAAGAGAGGAAACAATAATGATTACAGAGGCAATAATAATCGAGGTAGATCACCATACAAAAAACATAAATCATATTATCATGGAAACTCTGCACAGCAATAGTCACATGAAGCCTATAAGCAGACTAAAGATAATAATGATGCTAATAATATGGCTTGTTCCGCTTTTGATTTTGGGAGAGCATCTCAGTGCCCCCAGTGCAAAACATTATTTGAACCAACTACGGTGTCCACTTTAAGTTGTGGCTATCCTCTTCCTGCTCTTCCTGCGTCAGTCGCGCATGATGGAAGAGGTTCTCTTGTCTTACATAAAGGTTTAGTAAATGACAATCCAGTCTCAGTTCTTTTTTATTCTGGATGCACCACAATTGGTGTTAGGCAGTCGCTGGTAGATACTTCTTGTGCCACTGGGAAAATAGTCAAATGTGTGACATTTGGCGGCACCTTAGAGAAATACTCTACTGCTATCATTAGGATTGCTACTCCTTTCTTTACAGGAGATGTACACGCATGTCTTCTGCCGAATCCGATCGCTGATCTTATCATCGGTCGTATTCACGGAGTCAAAGAATGCACTCCGCAACAAATTTCCGTTTGGGAAAAACAAAATATGCAAACTGCTAATGCTGTAGTCACTAGAGCTCAAGCTCGTAATGCGCCTCAGTCTTCACCTACTGAAGATAATGAAGTGCATAACCAAGATGATCCCTTGGTAATTTCTCGTGAATCGTTTATAAAACAGCAAGAAGATGATCCGACTCTAAAGAAATTCTTCACTCTTGCAACAAAAGGTGATCCGAATAAAGATACAAAGCGTAATTCTTGGATTACAATGAAGAATGGCGTACTTGTACGTATGGTGCAAGACTCCGCTAAGTTAAGTCATTCTCAGATTCTTGTTCCCAAGAATTTGAGAGTTAGAATTTTGCAACACGCACACGACTCTCAGTGTGCTGGACATATGGGTTTTTCCCGTACAAAGTCAAGAGTTCTTGCGGCTTTCTTTTGGCCTTTTGTGAACAAAGACATACGGATTTATTGTCGATCTTGTATAGTATGTCAAGAAGTTAAATCCAAAGGTCCACGCCATGCTGCACCTATTCAGGCTGCAGACATTCCTATTCGACCATTTCAGAAAATGGCGATAGACATAATTGGTCCATTTAAGATCAAATCTGCTAGAGGACATCAGTTTATCTTAACGTGTGTGGACATGTGCACACGTTGGCCAGAGGCTATTCCTCTGAAGAGCATTACTACTGCTGATATTGCAGATGCTCTTTGGCTTATATTTTCTCGTCTGGGATTCCCCGGAGAATTATTATCAGATCATGGCACCCAACTAATATCGGATACCATGTCTCAAGTAATGTCTACTCTACAGATAGAGAGATCTTTGAGTAGTATCTATCATCCTATGTCCAATGGGATGATCGAACGGCTAAATAGAACACTCAAGAACTTACTAGGGAAGATAACTGAGGATCATCCTCAAGATTGGGACAGGGTTTTACCCGCGGCCCTCTTCGCTTACAGAGAGGTCCCCAATGAACATACATGATTTTCTCCCTTTGAACTTGTCTTTGGCGCGCGACCGCGCGGCCCTATGTCTTTGCTTCATGATCTCATAACCGCTGATAATATTACCGATGACACGAAATCTTCTTACGAATATGTCATCGCGCTGAGAGAAAAGATTATCGAAGCATGCAAATTGGCAACTTCTTCTTCTGAATTTGCTAAACAGAAGGCAAGACAATTTGCCAATAAGAAAAGAACCTTACGACAACTTTGTCCTGGTGACAAAGCATTTGTTTTGCTACCTTGTAGGGAAAACAGACTTCTTATTTCTTGGAAAGGTCCATACGATATAATCTCGAAAATTTCCGATGTTGACTACATTGTCGATATTGATGGGAAGCATAAAACCTTCCACATCAATATGCTTACGGAATTCCATGAACGTCCGGATTATTTACAGCCTATTTTCCAGACGACGGACGATTCACCAGTCCAACATGGTCATTGCTCATCACTGTCTGTAATACAGGATGAGGAAACAAGTTTTTCGGATGTTAATCTTCCGCTTCCGATGATCCCACTTCATTCTAGTGAATCCTGGAAAAATGTTACTGTTTCTCCCGATTTATCTCTAGGAGAACAGCGACAAGTTTCGGTTATGTTACAAACATTTCAGGATGTCCTTACTGACATTCCTGGACAAACTCATGTCATTGAACATGACATTATTCTAACTGACCATAATCCTATTAGAGTCAGACCTTATCCTATTCCTATACATTTTCAAGCACAGGTTGAGAAGGAATTGGATGAAATGATAGATTTAAAAAAAAATTGAACCATCCACTTCCGCATATTCTTCGCCGATGGTTATTATTCGGAAAAAAGACAATAACATACGTCTTTGCGTTGACTATCGCAAATTGAATCAAGTTACGAAGTTTGATGCTGAACCTATGCCTTTACTAGAAGAGCTACTTACTAGGCTTTCTAAATCTCATTTTTTCACTAAACTAGATTTGTCCAAAGGATATTGGCAAGTTCCTCTATCTGAACGCGCCAAACCTTTTACTGCTTTTTCTACGCCTAGAGGCCTTTTTCAATGGAATTTCATGCCTTTCGGCCTTATGAACGCACCAGCTACATTCGTACGCATGATGCGCCGAATCCTATCTTATCGGTCAGATGTCATTGCATATCTAGACGACATCTGTCTTTTCAGCAATACTTGGGAAGATCACTATTCGGGGTTAGTTGAATTACTATCTACTCTACGCGAGTATAACCTGACAGCGAAACCCTCTAAAGCCTGTATTGGTTTTAGCGAAATTGCTTTCTTAGGTCACCGTGTCGGTCATGGTTTCCTAAAGACAGAGGACCATAATACAAGTAAAATACTTAACATTTCTATTCCTAAGACTAAAAAGCAAGTGCGAAGTCTCTTAGGTCTCATACAATTTTATGGACGATTCATTCCGAATCTGTCCTCGATCATGGCACCTCTTTCTTCCTTGCTAAAGAAAGGGTCTCTTAATATAGTCCATTGGACTCAAGAATGTCAATCCTCTTTGGATAAGATCAAAACTATGTTTTCTACTGCACCTATTTTAGTGTTACCTACTAAAGATAAGACATTTGTTCTTCGTAGTGACGCTTCATCCACAAGGATTGGAGCGGCACTAATGCAAGAGTACTCTGGAACTCTGCATCCTGTGATGTATATTTCTCGAAAACTAAATGCCGCAGAGAAGAATTACTCGGTCCTAGACCGTGAATTATTGGCGATGGTTTGGTCAATTCTTAAACTTCAAAGATTTCTTCTTGGCGCGCGTTTTATTGTAGAAACTGACCAGAAAGCTCTTACAGCTATTCAAAGTAAAAATCTGAAGAGCGCGAGATCAACGCGATACGCGATTGCTCTTCAGCCTTTTCATTTTTTGGTGCGAGCTATCCGTGGCTCAGAAAATGTGATGGCAGACATTTTGTCTAGATGCCCACATGATTCCACCTAACTGTTAGATCCTTAGGTTTAACTCTACTACAGTTTTTTTTCTCTCTATGTTAAAATATGTACACATATGTAATGTATGATATATTAATTGTATCACTACTTAGCGGTTCATTGATGTATATTCACCGCCAGGTCTTTTTAATGTTTTCTTCTTTGGTAATCATGAACTTAAGATATCTAATATGAAATTATTGGATAAACGATTGTATAAATTGTGGCATTGCCAGTAGTGTAGTAGGCGTTGGTGACACCTCTCTGGAAATATTTATACTTAGAGAAATACTTTCTCTGAGATCTTGAGATATATTCTCACTTGTCGTTTCATATGATGACTTAGCCTCACATTAGGCGTTATATTTGTTTGGAATGCTTATCATCTGCGCATTGTTATTCGTGCGTTGTGAGCCTATTGTATGTTGCTCGTAGATGTATTTAAAAAAAATGTTTCATTTTTTTCCCGGGGGGTGTGGTAATCTGTTGCGCACATATTCTTTTGTATGGAATTATGCGACGCACGGATTACTGTAGGTAGGTAGGCATACAAATGTATTGTATGACTATTTGAGATGAACAGTATTTATTTTGAAATGCTCTCATGGTCAAAGTTATATCACCCATGAATTAATTCATACTTTTGTTGTATGGGTGATCTCTCTTGAATATCGATTTGGCGGATGGATCTAGACTCCGTTGATCTATTCTCTGTTCGGTCAGAAACCGATTATTCTTGCTTAGGTTTATGCAGGGATGTTTATGGTCCGAGTCTATGTTTACTCGGTGTCTGTTGGAGACGATTCAGTCTTATATCGGGTTATCTTTGTATGTCTATGTCGGACTATTTTTCTTGTACTGTATTTTTTGGGTCAGGTGCTCTTCGGCGCATGAAGATACGTTAGGGGGTTCTTCGGTGATGGCGAAGCCGGCGGGAAGTCATGTCTGAGACCTGCCCAGAGTTTGTGATCTCTTTTTTGATTATGGGAACGAAGATAGTTTCTTCTGGGATGGTTAAATCCATGAGTTCCATAGTGTTCATTCCATAAGGCGAGGAGAAGAGCGTTTCTGTGTTTGCTAGTGGTTTTTTCCTATGACAAGGTAAAAAACTGTTTACCGAACTTTTTCCATTCCTAGGCCTAAGATGGGCAGACAGCTACATGAATTGAACCATGTCAGTATGTCGGAACGACATGTTATCTAGCAGCACTGATTATATATATATATATATATATATATATATATATATATATATATATATATATATATATATATATATATATATATATATATATATATATATATATATATATATATATATATATATATATATATATATATATATATATATATATATATATGCAGCAACTATGAGGAAAGAATATGCTGAATGTTATAGAAACAGTTATGTTCATGAACTGAATCTTTATACTAGCTTCATTGTACATTGTTATAGTGAGCGAGGCTCACAAGACTAGAAGCCTTTTAGGAATGCTATTTGTTGTTGATCATTTACCAGAGAACAGGGACGCCCTTATTATCAGGTGATGATAAAGAGATCATACTTATGCAAGGAAAACCTACTATTGGTAGTTTAACGTTTTCTCAGGAAATAATGGCTGAACTGTATTTAACGGAATCTTCGCTAGAGTGCAAGTTACGTTTATGCTAAAGAGGTTCGATCTAGGAATCAGGTTTGAACCTTGTATATTAACTGACATGATTAGTCAGTAAGGCCTGATGAATATTTATATAAGATATGGAACTCTGAATGCTTGTATACTGACGTTCCATTGTGATTTTCAACATGAATGCCAATTTATTATTGTACACCGTGGGTCAACAATATGCTATTGATGTCGACCTGTGTTCCTGTAACTGTACCCGTTCTGTCCAAGTGTGTGCGTCAAATTAAACTATTGAAACGTCCACAGTAGTCTGCATCAGTAACTTCTAGATACGCATGAATGAGTGTTTGAACCTTCAGTCAACTCCACAGAACAGTCTACACATTCGCGTATTGACATTTCCTGTACACTCATTGTCAACAATGCTTCTTGTCGGGGCCTCATTGTGTTCCAGGGCAAGGTGACCTGTATACCTGACACTGAGCTTGGTTATTAGAGTTGACCAGTTACACCAATACACCTTTACAACGTGTTTGATATATACACAGTAACGATGAAGCAGAACAGAGCTTTATCAATGATGTTACTGTTAGATTGAGTTGTTGTTATGGCAAGCTAGATTGGCATTTATATTGCATTGTTTTCTCATATGTATTGCCAGCCGTGTATGGCTTCTATGTGTGCAGTATTTATTAAAGGGACTGTACCTGCTTCAGGTGTTATTGGTTAATTAATGTTAGCTACTGTATGCTATGGTCGCCCCCTAGTGGTTTGAGCCAAGTGTATGAAAGTATTCATAAAATCCATAGTGTAAGTAGTTTATCTTTGACACTGTACATCTTCTACTCTTTCTGAATCCAACTTGTTCTTTCCTCAGTTTATGGTCTACTGCTTTTGAAATTCTCTGGATAATTATCTTGCCTAATATTTTACTGGGCACTGAGAAGAGAGTAATTACTCTCCAGTTGTTGCAGTCTGCTATTCCTTTATTCCACTCCATTGATGTTGTCTATGTTTTCCAGACTTGAGCAAATAGTGGTTGTAATAATGTTGCTGCTAGTTCAGGGTCTGACTTAAATAACTCTGCATTGAAATTGTCGTGACCAGGAGCTTTTCCATTCTTGAACTCTTTGATAGCTGTGATGATTTCTTCTCTTAGTGGAACCTCTGTATTGACGTCTAGATCATTTTCAGCTTCATGAACATTCAGCGGCGTCTCTGGTGGTTCCTTTTTCAGTGTTTCTCTAAGTGCTTTGTCCATCTTGTTTTCTGCCCCTGTGCTGTGTTGATGAGATTTATGTGCTTATCTCTTACTAACGTAATACTGTTTGCGCCCTTGTTACGTGCAGTCTTTGATATCTTACAATATAATACATTTGTATGCTTGTTATGTTCGCAAATATTTTGTAAACAAAATAGATACTTTTTAGTGCTTAAGGAAAAGTCATTATTGAGTTACTTCCCTTGAAAGGAGTGTCGTCACTTCGATCGAACTCCGCGGATGAATCCAGTTTTACTGCGATTTATTCTTTGTTTGGGTAGAAATAGGTTGTTCTTGCTTCAGTGTATCTATGGCCTGAATTTATGTGTATTGTTTGTCTGGGTAGGACGAGTCTGTCTTATATCTGTATATCTTTACATATCTAAGTCGAACTATATGGTCTTTTGTCGTTAGAAAGGTCAAAGGGCTGTTCGGCGGATGTGTCGCTAGGGAGGTGTGATTTGGCTTCGCCCTGCTGGGGCTGTGATTTTTGTGTAGCGGCTTGTCGCCGGAAAAAGTGATCTCAGTATTTATGGGGAAAGTGATAGTCGTCTAGACCTATCGTGTATGCTTTACCCCAGTGTTTATTCTTATTGCCAAGGAATGGCAGAATCATATTTCTGATACCAAGGTAACAAAAGATTCTCCTTATGAACTCTCTTACGAAGCCACCGTTTTTCGATAGGCACGATTTGTACGTCTGAGAGAATATATTTAACTAGATGAAGATGACATTCATTCCTAGCAGCACTATATCTTGTATGATGAAGTCAATTGTATCATGATAGAATCTACAGAGCTATGAGAACATTTAATGAATGACTAACTTTAATACAGATTCATTATCTGTATCCAAACGTGAGTGACAGCTCACGAGAGAAGCCATCTTGTATCCCAATATTTTGTGACTTTAAAGAAGAGAAAGGGATACCCCGTATTATCGCTTGATGAGTCCAGAGATCACTGCTACACATGAGAACCCAGTACTAGCGGTTCAATATGATTATATGAAAAATATGTGCTGAATATTATTTCAAGGAATCTTCGCTAGACGAGGTTAGGTCTAGAAGCCATCTTGAATGTTGTTTATAATCTGACGTGCTTTGTCAGTAAACTCAGATGATATATATATATGGGCAATACTGAGTGCTTGTCTACTGACAGTCCATTATGCTATTATTCTACATGAGTGCCCATGTATCATTGCAAGACCATTTATCCACTGTACCATGATGTATTATGCCAACCTGTGATTTGTCACTATCTGTGCTGTCGAGTGTGTACGTCCAATTAAACTGTAGCAAAGGTACACAGTCGTTGGTGTCGATGACTTCCAGCCATACATGAGTGTGAGAAAAAAAACCATTTGTCAACACCACGAACTCTTCTTATCATTCGCATATTATACTCACAATCTATGTCTACACACCACTGCGTAGGTCGAGTTGACATTCCATACTCAAACCACAAGCAACACAACAACACAGCATGTAGCTCTGGTGATGTTCAAGTGAGCTTATATTTATCAACTGATGATGAGCAAAGAAAATAGAGTTATCAAAAAAGAGAGACTTTATCAGCCCTGTTTTCTGCTGATGGCTTTAATAATTTTTAAATGCTGTGCTTTGTTCATTTACCAGTGCTGCATCTTCTGCCTGTCTTGTAAGATTGTATAGGAATTTTCTTTTGTTGGCTTGGGTTTGTCGTTTTACTTCCTTGTCCAGTTGACCTACGGTTCGCTATGTACTTCCTTGTCCAGTTGACCGTACGGTTCGCTATGTACTTCCTTTGACCTAGGTAATTTTGCTTCTATTTTCTTTCTTTTCTCACCGCTATGGTATTTAATGTTTCTGGTGTTATTCAAATTTGTCTCTTCCTTTCCTGGAATCCCAAGCATGATTACGACTTGGTACACAAGTCGAAACTTCTCACTTTAAAATGATTAAACCACATTTTACTAGCATTGCCCTGTTACCTAGATTCATCTTGCCCCTCCGCCCAACGAGCTGCCTTTAAGTGTCCAAAAAAGCTTTCTAACCTTTTCTTGAATTGCAAATCGGCAGATACCTGTCATTTTGGTCCTCAATCCAAAAAAATAATAACCGCTCTATTTCAATAAACCAATCACTACACTGCCTAGTAATGATCGTTAACTTTAACCTGTGCTGATCCTTCGATACCTTCTAAAACAGGGGTTCTTGACTTTTTTTTGCTCATGGCCCCCCTTCTGAGTCTCATTCACCTCTGTGCCCCCCCCCCCCCTCTCCCTGATAGTCACGTTTATCTGGAAAAAAAGGTACGAGGGGCGTTCAAAAAGTAATGCCCCACATCGTTTTTCTCAGGAGCTGTTTATTAAAAAAGCATGAAATTTATACACAGTATACATGGATATGTCATGTAAACATCGGTATTATTCAACATAATCCCCATCAATTTGTACGGCTTTATGCCAGCGCGAAACAAGTGCATGTATTCCTAACCCGTACAAGATTTTGTCTTGATCATGTTTCCATTTCTTCGCTGCATGAATCACTCCTTCATTATCTTCAAACCTTGTTACACGGAGTGCATCTTTAAGTGGACCAAATAGATGAAAATCAGAGGGTGCCAAATCGGGACTACAGGGTGGATGGGGTAGTACAGTCCAACCCAATTTGGTGATTGCTTCCCGTGTTGCCAGACTTGTGTGAGGTCGCGCATTGTCGTGAAGGAGAAGCAGGTCTGCTGGATTCTTGTGCGGCTGAATTCTGCGAAAACGTTGATTGAGTTTTTTCAATGTCTTAATGTAAGCTTGCGAATTGATTGTCTCTCCTCTTGGCATAACGTCCACAAGAATCACACCTTCAATGTCCCAAAAGACAGTGATCATGACCTTTCCAGCTGAAGGAATTGTCTTGAATTTCTTTCTTCGTGGTGATTGCGGATGATGCCACTCCATTGACTGTCTTTTTGTCTCAGGTTCAAAATGGTGTGCCCAGGTTTCGTCACCTGTAACGATCTTAGCCAAAAAGTTCTCTCCATCAGCATTGAAACACTCCAACAATTCAGAAGAAATTGCGTTCCTTTGCAATCGGTGGTCATTTGTGAGACTTCGAGGAACCCATCTTGCGCAAACCCCTTAGAAAATCCGAGAGTTTTTATAACTGCATTTGCACTACCAATACTGACTGACATCTGTTAGGCCAATTGTTGAGTAGTGACTCGCTTATCAGTAAGAATAATGCCCTCAGCGCATTTCAACATTTCTGCATTGGTGGCTGTGGAAGGACGTCCACAGCGCGGCCGATCAAGCAGTTCCGTATCTCCACTTCCTGATTCTTTGATTCTCTGAACCCAGCGACTGACTGTACTCCTGTCGACTGCAAAACTTCCATACACATCACATAGACGCTTGTAAATGTTCACAACAGTTTCCTTCTCTGCAACGAGAAATTCTATCACAATTCGCTGCTTATAACGCAAGTTGCTAACACGCTTTATTTCAACGGTTTAGGGCAGCCGTATTATTTGGCCGGTTGCAATGCAATTTGGTGCACACAATTGGCACATGCCATATTTGAAGTGTGCAAAATGTCATGCTTCTATCTTCATTATTAGCTGAGAAAAACGATGTGGTGCATTACTTTCTGAACGCCCCTCGAACTTTACCATCTTTTGTGGCCCCCTAGAAATATGGCATGGCCCACGTTGAGAATCACTGTTCTAAAATACGAGACTTTGCCAGTCACAATTGTTTCGATCTACTTGGCCTGTATTCCAATTCCTTCCCAACGTGCGATAGCGTTTCTTGCTTCCTGCAGAATTTATTATTTCCAGTTTTATATCCATTGTTTTTTATTTCCTTCTATTAGCGTCACTGATGGATACACAATTTGGAGCCATGATTATGGCAATAAACAAAAATATGTTATACCACTAACCGAAGATCGCAAGAAAGCCGTGAGTAAGAGCATGAGTTGACATAAAATAATAACACGTTCCTACGTGTAGCGTCAGTCACGTGCATACGCCTGATATTCACACACGTTAGCCCCATTTGCAAGTAACGCGAGCTGGTGTCGCTACATTGGTTGGCAATTAATTGAAATTTAATCGAAATTGAAAACTAATGAGTATTATGGGCTCGTTTGTATCGGCGGATTGCCGTAAGTCGAAACCGCCGTAACCCGATACTTGCCACAAAGAACAGGAAACTATCGTGTTAGTCTCTGTAACTTCTGAAAATATCATTGTTAGCTACAACCTACACCACGCGATCTAGAGAGGTGAACGCGTCTTTTATATAAACGTTGCCTCGTTTTGGCGAGGCGCGCCAAGTTCAACCTAGGCACACGGTCCGTCGGTATATTAGGGCGCATATCCAAATAAAAAATACATTGTGGTCTATTTTTTAATCAGTGAAAAGTAGTGAACGAATATGATGTGTCTAAAACGTTGGGAAAATTGCCAAAAATAAACACATACAAACTAATCAGAATCATTAATTCTCCAAAAACACACAGACATGCAATGATACGATATAACAAATAAAATACAATACAGGAGAATTATTAGAATACGCAACAGCAAGAGAAACGTCTCCAGTAATACATGTACACAAGTGATTTCCAGGCACCGTTAGTTCCTAGGCTTTTCCGGATTATCCGTTTTACCTCACAGAGGTCATCCCATCCCAATCCCAACTAACATAATTGTCGATGTATGTTACGTCGGTCGGTCTAACTCAAAATAGTAACTCGCGCCAGAAAAAAAAAAGTGCGCAACGCACGGTGTGTAACTTGCGCGGCGTGGGTGTTATATAAAACAAATAAATATTAGACAAACATAAAGGTATGTTTTCAGGCACTCGTAAGAAATAAAGAAGTAGAAAACTAGACAACAGAAAAACAACAAGTTATGAACGTAAGCTTGATCAGAGTTCATGACTTTCTTCAGAGAACCTCAAAGTAAATGGGACAGTATTGAAACAAGTCAGTTGATTCAAGTATCAGTGCAAGTTAATGTTTGGTGATGCCTAGATGGCAGGGAGGATAGTATGATTCGCTTTCATAGCTAGGCGGGGTTGTCGCACGGAAGGTCCTGGGTAAGCCACTCACGTCTGTTGTTTTTCTGTTGTCTAGTTTTCTACTTCTTTATTTCTTACGAGTGCCTGAAAACATACCTTTATGTTTGTCTAATATTTATTTACTGTTTACAGGCCTCGGGTTTCCCTTCGTTATGTGTTATTAAACAAATACTTTGGTTTATTTTTTTTTTTTTTAATTCTTTCACGAAATTAGTAGCGCTCGACAAAGAAAAAGTGCGTAAAAATTGGTGTGCGTGAGCCCTCAGCCGATGTACAAATCATGAAAACTTGAAAGCTTTGTTAAAACCACTTATTATCTGGGAACGCACTTTCACACGAAATGTTGTCATCAAAGAACTTTTAAATTTAATCTAAAATAACATAATTCTTGCCGTGTGTACGTTGGTCACAGCTGAGGAATGCAATCGTGTTGTAAAATTGTATTGTTTCCATTATATAGACTCTCTCGAAAATAGTTACAATCAACAAAGAAAAGCGTTCAAATGACGGTGGTCATGAACAGTTTGATTACACTGTATAATGGATAGAAACCAAAAACACTATAAGAATGTACTTCTATCTGCTCATCCGGAAACGGAAACAGCAAACTATAACAAGTTTGACGGATTGTTGCTAGTGTAATAATAATTCAACAATGAACACTAATTATATACTCCCTGTGTCTATAAAAACCACGACTAACAGACACTTACATTTTTTTAAAAAGTAAATATAAATGAAATGATTGAATATTATTCTCAATACAATTCCCTCATTGAAATTCCACAACGTTTCTTAAACCCTTGAAGCTGTCCATCGCTATAGTTATACTCAAGTTTTAATAAAAGTTTGTCATAGAACAACTGGATCTGTGACCATTAACATTACACCCGAGAAGCCCACTCCATCACTTCGACGTTGTAGAAAATATTCTATCATTACCCGATCATGCTCTTTCTGTTTTCGTTCGTCTGTCCCCAACGAAGGATTTGTGACCGCAACGTAAGTTTTTCTCGTCTTTTGTCCTACTAAGACGAATTATCTTTTATATTTTTATGTTTTATTTCCTTGACCCCACCGTTTACCACCGTCTTACTGCAGTCTTCTTCATTTCCGTACAACCTTCAAGTTATGAACGTAAGCCGGATCAGAGTTCATGACTTTCTTTAGAGTACCGTCAAAGTAAATGGGACAGTATTGAAACAAGTCAGTTGATTCAAGTATCAGTGCATGTTATAATAACAACATGTTGATGACGTATATCAGAGGTTAACAGTAGAATAGCAGCAGCGTTCAATAAAATCTTCTTCTTCCTCGTTCGCCCTGAGACTTCTAAATTAATGACGGAATTGTCACGGTCACTTCTCAGCTTTCATGGGAAATGAGTACCTTAAAAATACAGCTAAGTGTTAAATGCTGGGGCAGTGTGTAGGCTTAAACATTATAACAAGGATGTCCGGAAAGAAAACAATGTATAAAGGAAGCTTATTATTCACGTTATAGTGAAGCAATCTCTTTTCTTTGATAATGAAAGGTGGAATATATTGTGACAACATGGTGGATTAACAAAAACACAAAATATAGAGGTCGACAAAGAGAGAAGATACTGGAAAGTCTGACATGGTGGCATGGACAGACGTCAACATACCAATTCTTAAAGAGCACTGGGGACAGGAAGTTGTGAAGAGACATGATCACCGGTACCAGCTGACATGGTATTTGAAGCGGAAGCGGAATGTTGCTGGTACCTTTCATGTAATTTAATAGGCTGCTATTTTTTTTTCTGTGGTTTTTTTGTTTTGTTTTTATGTTTTACCTCCGTGTAGTGTTTCCATGGCGCAGTTGATGTCCTCTAGATCAGAGGTTTAACCTTGTTTGCACCGTCAACCCCTTTGAGGAACCTATGCCATCTAGGGATCCCTTTGATTATCCAATGAAGGTTATAGACTCCTTCTTGGAAAATAATGTTAAAAAAACTTTACAGTTTAAATTGTAAGTTGTGTACACGGACCTCGTACAATCTATTTATAGACCACTCGGAGTCCATGGACCACAAGTTAAGAAACTCCGATCTAAATTGTATTCTTCACATTTAATTTCAAAATAAACATTTTATTCTTATTAGTCTGGGGCTTCGTGAATGAACTTTGCCCCCCCCCCCCCCCCGTCCCCCCTCTTTCCCACCCCAATCGGAAAATGTTCCACCACAGGGAAAGTTCGGAAAACAGCAATGATCTAATCGTAGGTTTCATCAGCGCTAAGGACGCGACGGATCACGACCTTATAAAGAAGCTCTCACGAGTACTTTCAGACTCTCTGTCTCGTCTCGGGTTATTGCTGAAGTTTGCGAGTCCGCTCATCTTTTTCACATTATGGCTAAGCTGGCTTTACGGTAATCAATATTCTTAAGCCGAAATACTAACTTCTTTCAGGTTTGTCACTAGTTGCTCCTCATTACAAAGGTGTACACGAACTCTGACTCATTCATTCACATCATTTATTCGTCCTCTTTTTCCTTCCTTGCGGATTATGGGACTACCACTGCAGCTGACCCCTGTGCATGAAATCGGCGTCAAAACACATACAAAACACATACAAAACACATACAAAACACATACAAAACACAAACTCCCTGAATCGTTCGGGGTTTTTTAAAGGAAAGTGGAGGAGAGCATTCTAGCAACATATGATCTTTGCCTCCGCTCATTACCCCATCCCTGTTCAACCCAATTGTCAGTTATAATTAGGATATTTAGTGTTATTTTATTGTCAATGTTTAAATTAAGATTATATCAGAGCTGTGTGCTTTCTGTGCTTCTCTATGGTGCGGAATGCTGGAGAGTTACAGAGAAGGAAATGTCGAAATTGTCCTCTTTTCACACAACATGCCTAAGAAAAATTCACCGAATCTTTTGGCCGAATACCATCACTAACCAAGATCTGCTTACTCGTAGGAAGCAAGAGGACATGCACACCATCATAGCTGGCAGACGCTGGAACTGGGTTGGTCATGTCCTCAGAAGAGACCCCGATGCCATCACAAGAACAGCTATGCTTTGGACCCCTGAAGGAAAACTAAAAAGAGGCCGACCAAAAACAACCTGGCGGAGGACTGTGGAGGCTGAGATGCAAAGAATGAACCAGAGTTGGGGCACTGTACGAAGGATGGCCACCGACCGAGCAAAGTGGAATCAATTTGTTGTTGCCCTTCAAGACGCCACTAGGCGTGATGGCCACTGACTGCTTTGACGGTCGGCGGCTAAGGATCAAAGAAGAAGAAGATTGTCAATGTTGTGTTATATTCAAATACCTATGTCATTTCAATTGATTGCTGTTGGTCGTGACAATTTAGATTAGGATTTTTAAATAATCTTTAGGATTTGTTATTATCTTACTTTTGTTACAGACAGTTTCACACGCCGTGATGTTTTTGTTATTTCGTTGGTTTGTTCCTTACACTATGAATTGTTAGTAGTAGGGACCGAAGACGCATCAAAAGTGAGGAATGCAGTAAGCGACCCATAGCTTGGCTGCTTCCGTCAGGGTCAGCGAACCAGAGCTGACCAAGACCCTACTCCACCTCCAAGTGGTAGTCCTGGAAACAGGTTGCATCACTGCAGTCTGGCTGAGAGAGTAGGGATCGAAGAGGGAAGGCTAACCCGGTCCCAAAAATGCCTCACCGAAAACGGATGTGTCGGGCCGAAAGGCGCAGATATCGCAGCTTTGCTGTAAACGGCGACACAACGTAACAAACGTCCTTTTTAGGACGAACGTAGAAAAAGAAGAAGAAGAAGAAGTTAGTAGTGTCTTTTAAATGTTGATTTTTATTTTTTTATTTATTTTTAATAACGGCGTCTTTGTTTTTGTGAATTAATTATTAGGGTGCTTTGGCTATTTTCTTTTATTTGTATTTCTTAAAAAGACTTATAATAATAATTATTATTATTACGATTTTCACTGTTATTACGCGTACTTAGAGACTCAACTTTGTACATGGGGTAGGTTACCACTAGGATAGGAGTATTTCAGGCACCCCGAATCCTGTGTATCGGAGTTGGGGACATCCAGATGCTGGGATTTAGAGGCATTCAGTATCGAAGGTTTCTCTAGCAATTTATTTTATGTGTTGATGTTGCCAGCCCCATAGGCCAGCTTCTCCCACTCGTCGTTTTGTACGTCTGCTTGAGGAATCAACAGTCCTTTTCTCTCCCCCCCCCATCCCCCGGGGGGGGGGGTGAACAACATGGGACAAGGACTCTTTAATGCGTCTGTAATAAACAAGTTTAACACACCATTTCTCCATAGACTGCTGCCCCCCAACATTAATGTGAGTCCTCTCCCGAGTCATAATTCGTCTTGAAATGACAGAACATGCTTTGCCAATTTACCACTCAGGTTAAGAGAGAAGGAGCGAGAGAGAGAGAGAGCAAAGACAAGGTGAGCAAGAGAGAGAGAGCGCGCGCGAGAGAGAACTGTCTTGCCACGTTGACACACTAACGTTTGAAGCAGTGTGTAGGAGCATTTAAAAATACGACCCTTAAAAACAGACCTCTTTGGCACACACTTACCTGTGCACGTGATGTGTCTGCAAGCTAAGGCAACGCTGAGACAATAAGAACTGCTAATAATTACTTATAAACCAGTGCCGTAGCAAGGGTTACAAGGGTAGTCAGGATTAAAGAGGATATGGTGCGATAACAACAGATATTACCCGGGCGTAAAAACACGTTGCTGCATATGTGGCAAGTAATAGTGTCTATAAACACGTTTGAAAAATCGGATCTAAATTTCATAGTTTCGGGTTTTGTCAGGGAAACGACTAACCAAGTGACTTCACTGTTTTTTTGGCACGTGCTTAACTGGCCTATATCGTAACACAGTTCGCTCTCGCAGCGAGGCAAGGGATCTTTTGGATGTACTTGAATCCAAGCTCCAGAGTGATTTTTCTTTTTTTCTTATTTTTTCTGTTAGTATCCATTTCCTACCGCCCTTCTTTCTTTCTTTCTTCCTTTTTTTCTTTCGTTCTTTTCTTTCATTCTTTCATACTAGCGCCTACTGTTTACCTGTTCTGGTTATTTATTTATGTAACATAAGTGCTGTAAACTTACATAATTTGTAACTTCCACTTTCATCTCCCCTATCCACACAAGAGTTAATTACCACTTATCTGTTAAGGCTATAAAGAAGAGCATATTTTTGTTTTTGTAAACGTAAGAAATGCATTTCAAAGGCGTTATAATAGGATCGGAAATGGTGGTTGCATGGGTGGGTCCACAAACTCATGAAAAGAGGAAGAGAGTCAGGTAGTTTTCTTGATAGTTTTTTTTCCCTTAAGTTAAAAAAAATTAGGGTGGGGGAGGGGGGGAGGAGGAGGGGAAATGATACCTAGTTCCCAAAGACCTCCTGTGGCGAGAGGTTTTATTTTGGCTCTAAGATCAGTATAGTACTGACAATTACAGAAATAGAATTTCTGCAGAAAATGGTGAAGTCCCAGTGTCTGAGAGAACTACTGGTATCACAAATTAGTTACGGCTGTGAATGTTCTGATCTCGAAAAATTAGTAGAGAGGAGACCGACATAAAGCGCCACCTCCGCTGTGTAACTAACTGTGATATTAATAAAACAAGGAAGCAGATTTTGCTTAACAATGATACAATTGACAAGTCTTCAAATACAATTTCCTAAGTATTTATTTAGTATATACACTATCTACTCTTGTGCTGAAGGGTGAATGTTGAAAAAAATGGGATGTAATGGGATTGTAAGTTTACATGTGATTTACAAATATTTATTTTATATATATATATATAAATATTTTACATCAAGTTTTCCAATTATAGGAACAAAAAAAAATTATATCAGCTGTGCTGTTATTTAATTATAGTACATGGATCAGCTGTGCTGTTAATTAAGGATATAACACTTCTCAGCTATGCTGTTAATTTTGTCTCTTGCTATGTTAAGTCACTTTCTCATCACTGACAGTTTCTATGCTCACAATGCTGACAGAAATGGTACGAATGTGTACTCATCTCTTAAAACAGTTCTGTTCTCCGTAGTTTGGTTCACACCACTCCTGCTGAGACTCGTTACTTTAGCCCACCCAAGACTGAGGGGGACTAAAGATGTAGCTTCTGTACAATCTCTATGCTCCTGAGAAGTTCCAGGCAGCGGGATTGACTCGAACATACGACCTCAGGTTTTTAGGACACAAATAAACCTGTAACAAAGCAAAAATAGGGGCTAATTTCTGTCCTCAAGCCCACCTATTTCTAGTGTGAGTGAAATGAGCGTGTCTCAGATGTATGCATGTAGGATGAATGACAACATGGCTCAGTATGATTTAGCAATAGCGAGACAAGACAGGTGTCTACTTGCAAAGCATTCTTTCTGATAAACTAATACATGGATACATTCAATAATATAGATTCAATACATGAATACATTTAATACATGAATACATCCCATAATATAAATCAATACATGAATAAATCCAATAATATGTACACCTAGGTGTGATACAACAATGTAACATATATCCTAACAATATTGTTATGTTCTTATGATGGGAGTATATGAGACGAAGACTGTTTGGTGATATATCAGGTTGGAGTTATAGGAGACAATAGATTGGAGTTAGATGCGACAATAGATTGAGTCCTGACAAGGACTGTTTTGGTTATATTGCAGTTGGTCTTATCTGAGACAATAGATTGAGTTATAGACTGACAATAGATTGAGTCCTAACAAGGACTGTTTTGGTTATATTTGCAGTTGGTCTGAGATAATAGATTGAAGTAAAGGAGACAATAGGTTGAGTCCTAACAAGGACTGTTTTGGTTATATTGCAGTTGGTCTTATCTGAGATAATAGACTGAAGTCGTGTGAGACAATAGATTGAGTTATAGGAGACAATAGATTGAGGTATGAGTCCTATTAGTCTTTGTCTATATCAATCATTTACATTCATAGTGAACCCAAAATATATTAAATATATACAGGTGTAGGTAGTATAATGACACACAACAAATACCAACATTATATACCTGCTGAAGGCCTATTTTCCTAAAGGTTATCGTAAATTTATAATTACCCTCCAAGATTTAAAAAAGGCCAGTTTGACTCGACTAGTGAAGTAGGTTGCAGGTCGATGCCCTCAGGTAAACTATAAATCAAGAGGTGACAGCTTCTTCCTCTTCAGTCAGTATCTCTGGCGTCAAGTTCGGGATTGCGTGGTTAGCATAAAATCCGCCCGATTATATAGGCAAGTAAATACTTGAGGAAAGCTTTCGGTTGGTTCCTGGCGGAGCAAGTTGATTGGTTTCCTCCGGTTTAGTCTCAAGCGCTGTACAGCCTAATTTTATTCAGTTTAAATCCGCCATCTTGCGTGAATTGCGTGAACAGTATAATTTATTCTGTCTCAGAGACTGGTGAACGGTGCAAGTTGATTGGTTGAAGCAAATCTGTATCTCGACATAGTGATTAACAAAGTAGTGGGTTACACTTCGTTTCACGACACCTCCTATGCGCAACCTCCAGTCGAATGTGGGTTGATGTGATTGTTAAGTTATTTTCGCGGGGGAGATAAATGTTTGAGATCTTCACACGTGAGTCTAGTATAGACGCACTTTTGAGTATCTAAGTTAATTGTAGGTTTAATTATTTGCGTACCACCGTGCACCATGTTTGAACAGTATGGCGCGGTTTGTTGCGGCGATCTGTTGCCATGCAGCAAATATTCTGGAGGCAGATCCCAATATTAGCCGTCTGATATAGACGTGATTTTCTCGTGTACTTATCTTTGGTTCGGAAAGACACGAGCATTATAATCATCTTTAAGATGAAGACGTCGCTCTTGAAGTAAACGTGCCAAGACGCGCCTGAGTTGAACGTTTAACCCAAAACGATTCATTTTAAGTACCTCACCTTTGATACTTGGTTCTTCAAGATTGTTTATTGTTGAGCTTTGACTTGACTAGTGGAGTCAAGTCACTAGTGCGTCAATACAATGCTTGGAGTCATTATTGGATCTTCATATGTATACTCAACGCTTTGACCATGAGCGATTTTAATAATCTATGCATCCCACCACTTCGTTGCCGTAGTATTTCCGTTAACCTTCACGGGGTAACGGCCAGTGAAGTCAGTCAACGCCCATGTTGACCATTAGTGACAATGTACATTCTCTTGTCATGAATTATAATTTGGTATAATCATTTATTTCAAATAATGATTGCCTGTATCGTTTCGTCAACATATTCAAGTCTGTACCCATTAAATGATGTCTCATTGCAAACTGTACCCTGCGAGTCCAGCATATACTTTCTCTTCGATTTGGTCATACAGTCTTGACCCGTTATAGTATTATATGCCAACACAATACCGGCCCACTAAACATTCGCAAAACTTACTATGCAAAGATACGTCGGCCGCAGACAGTAAGCCCGACAGGCCAATAACCATGAAAGAAAGTAGGCAACAGTGATATAGGGGGGAATAGTACTATTCTCTCTTTTTCTCTTAAGACCACCCGGGAACTCCACGGGGCGTTCTCGTAATAATGACAGTAGTAATACAGGGATGAAATGATCTTTTCAATAATTTAAAACGTGATAAAAAATCCAAAAATAATAAGAAATAAATATTAGATCTACATTATTTTTTCACTTCAACACAACTATTATCTAGATGGAAAATAACACATCTTCCTGTTTTGTGTCTTTGTATCATTCTATTTTTTTCCGTTTCATGTCTTTTTTATTTGTTCGTCTTTGTTTCTTCTGGAGCCGCGGTGGCACACAGTGGTTGGTTAGTGCACTGGCTTTCTAGCCCGGTGGTCCATGGTTCGATCCCCAGTTGAGGTGGGATTTTTTAGACCGCAAACAGCTCCGGGGTCGACTCAGACTCAGGAATTGGGTACCAGAGCAACTCTGGGAAGGTTAAGGCGGCCGGTGTGATGCTGACTACATAACCCCTTGTGTGCCGATGGTCAAGAAAATATTGGCCTAACACCATATTCCCAATATGCCTCAATGGGCGTGTAACGGGATCCTTTACCTTTGTTTCTTCTACTATTGCGTTCTTAATCTTCCCTTGGATTGTTGAAGATCAGACCTATTACCTGGAATGGTGAATTACTATCTATCTATCTATCTATCTATCTATCTATCTATCTATCTATCTATCTATCTATCTATCTATCTATCTATCTATCTATCTATCTATCTATCTATCTATCTATCTATCTATCTATCTATCTATCTATCTATCTATCTATCTATCTATCGATTGATCCATCCATCTATCTATCTATCTATCTATCTATCTATCTATCTATCTATCTATCTATCTATCTATCTATCTATCTATCTATCTATCTATCTGTCTGTCTGTCTGTCTGTCTGTCTGTCTGTCTGTCTGTCTGTCTGTCTGTCTGTCTGTCTGTCTGTTTGTCTGCCTGACTATCTGTCTGTCAGTCTACATCCAAATATTGATCCACTCATCCAGTCACCCATATTTACGCCTATCTGTCCGCTTGCCTGTCTGTCAAACTCTTACTCGCGGTTTCAGCAATTCCTACCATATCTTTGATTCATTCTCCTCACCTCTGATATTTTCAGCTCCTGTCAACTTTATTGTCTCCGATCAAACATTTTTTACGCGAAGTTAAATGTTTATTGATGCTCCACGGTAATTGTCAAGGTTTTCTACTGACAGATGTGTACTGGCATGGCATTTACTAAATATCTTTGTTGTGTAATGGCAATGTGGGTAATTTGCATCTGAGAAAGTTTCGTCTTACTGACTTTATGAATTTTCTATTTGTATGAATTCCTGTTTCTACATGCTTGTCTAATCTTTATGAAATGGAAAAAAAGAGCAGAAAGATTGAAGAAGATCCCCTATTAAGATGGTTTATTACGTAACCCATAGAAAACCGACAGAAGGCTGCGTTGTTGATTCATATCTTTTCTTCTTAAAAAAATCTCCAGATTTGGCAACTGGAATGTTCGAACACTAAATGAAAAGGAAAAACTGTAAAGGTGGCAGCAGAAAGGCAATATTAGAGATCAAACTAATAAACACAGAAAACGGAATTAGACATAGACGTGAAGGGAACAAAGAAGACAAAGATATACCTTGAATGGAAAAGGCTTAGTGTCTTTTTGTTAAAGACATGCGCTGCACAGTGAGCTGAAGGATGGTTATTTCGTCCATCCCCTGCTGTTTACTTGTTCCAATCATTCCTCTTTACTTGTCCCAAACACTCTTCTTTATGTGTTCCAATCACTCATCTTTACTTGTTCCAAGCACTCTTCTTTACTTGTTCCAATCATTCCTCTTTACTTGTACCAAACACTCCTCTTTACTTGTTCCAATCATTCCTCTTTACTTGTTCCAATCATTCCTCTTTACTTGTTTCAGTCACTACCTCTTTACTTGTTCCAAGCACTCTTCATTACTTGTTCCAATCATTCCTCTTTACTTGTTCCAATCATTCCTCTTTACTTGTTCCAATCATTCCTCTTTACTTGTTCCAGTCACTACCTCTTTACTTGTTCCAAGCACTCTTCATTACTTGTTCCAATCATTCCTCTTTACTTGTTCCAATCATTCTTCTTTAATCATTCCTCTTTACTTGTTTCAATCATTCCTCTTTACGTGTCCCAAACACTCTTCTTTATGTGTTCCAATCATTCCTCTTTACGTGTCCCAAACACTCTTCTTTATGTGTTCCAATCATTCCTCTTTACTTGTTCCAATCATTCCTCTTTACTTGCTCCAGTCACTCCTCTTTACTTCTTTTCCAAGCACTCTTCATTTCGTGTTCCAATCATTCCTCTTTACTTGTTCCCTTATTTGTTCCTTATTTGTTGCACTCATTCATTTTCTCTCACTTCAAACATTAATAGTAACTTACTACTATCATTCACTGCTTCTTACCTGTTGCATTCACTGTCCGTTGTTTCTTTCATTTGGTCTCTTTGGTGTTGTTATTCAGACATCTCGTCTTTTTTATCATCATCACCAGCATCATAGTTATCATCATCGTCATCATCATCATATCCTTTTCACTTCATGTGAAGCGAGGAGCTACAACCGCATCTGATCCTTTTTCATGAAGCCAATATCAAAGCTTTCATATTCTAGAGGTGGTTTTTGTAGCTCTTTCTTTTGCCTGATGAAATTGCCAACTTCATAAATAACCTCATATTAGTCACCCCATAATACATGTCTAAGGCAGTAGTAGTTCAACTCTTTGTCTCCTCAAAGACCCACACTGGGATCTTTCACTCACTGCACATTATTTCTTTTCATTTCTTACAATCTCTATTTCCGCCCCTCTACCAAAGCAGGCTAATTAGCTGGGGCACACAAAACTAGGAAACACGCAAGCAGAATATTTGTAACTCCAGTCGTTTCGTCTGACTATTTGACTATCTCGTTCACGTCTGACGGACGAGATAATTCTGCTCAGGTTTTCACAGTTATAGAGTTTTCTGACAGAGAAGGCCAGAAGTTGAATACAAGAGAGGTAACAAAGGGAAACTGGTTGACGTCACGGACTTTGATGGTACCTGGGACCATTTGAAAGAGATAAAAGTGGACTCGAAATGGGTTTAATTAAGGGCATCTTTTGACATTTTTTCTGAATATGGTGTTCATTAAAATTCAGACAAATCATTTTCCCACAAGAATTAGGGCGTACGTATGTTTCTCTGCCTGTCCATATGTTTGCCATAATATGTCCATCGATCTGGCCATCCGTTTGATGATCTATCTATCTATCTATCTATCTATCTATCTATCTATCTATCTATCTATCTATCTATCTATCTATCTATCTATCTATCTATCTATCTATCTATCTATCTATCTATCTATCTATCTATCTATCTATCTACCTGTCTCAGTCTGTCTGTCTATCTATCTATCTATCTATCTATCTATCTATCTATCTATCTATCTATCTATCTATCTATCTATCTATCTATCTATCTATCTATCTATCTATCTATCTATCATAATCACCTGAAACTGGATGATGTTACAGTTACAAAGGTTTTACAGTTGCTAACACCCAAAACAAATAAGCAAGTGAGAAGTCTAATTGGACGTGTGAATGTTTATCACGTTCATTCCCCAGTTCTCTTCCATCTCAGCTACACTTACCTGGCTGTCGAGAAAGGGGATGCCAAATAGGATCGTGTGGACACAAGATTGCAAGGTAGCCTTGTCCAAAATCAAGATTGTATTCTCAAGGAAACTCATCCTGCTTTTGCCAGATTTATGCAAACCCTTTGTGTTGCTGACATCTTTTGTGGGCATTGGGCCTTGTTTAATTCAAGACCACCAGAGTACCTTACATCCGGTGATGTATGTGAGTCGGAAGCTGTTGCCGGCTGAGACTAGGTACTCCACAATTGAATGCCTGGCAATTGCGTGAGCCGTTTCCAAGTTGTCCCGATACTTGATAGGTTCACTTTTTGTATTACAGACAGACACCATCGACCACTCTCATTTTTACAGTCGTCGAAATCGACAAGCTCAAAATTAACTCGTTGGGCCCTCTTACTGTAGCAGTACAAATTTATTGTTTTACCCCTAGAGGGTAAGCTTAACGTTGTAGCTGACACTCTGTCTCGATTGTAGAATGCTTGTTTATTTCTTGGTTTTTCTCCCCAAAGGGTTGTTTAATGGAGTATGCAAGATATGTGAGAGCAAGAAGGATACGAAGATTAGATGTCACAGCTTGTGGGCTGTCTATGCTCCGCTGGGAGTAGGTACGTAAGGTCAGTCGTGTATGAGGGGTAGTCAGTAGAGCGGTGTGAAGTTGACTACACGAACTGCGAGGTCAGCAGGTCAGGGGTGAATGCAAGGAGAGTTATGATTGGTGCAGGAAAGAAAGTAGGTTTTTTGGGGTGGTGATGATGGATTTGAATCGCCGATTGCGAGAAGATATTTATTTGTGTGGATATCATGTATTTTTCTGATCTTCTTTAATGTGGTACACTCCACTGACTGTATAGTATTGTAACTTTGTGGTCACAGTTTTTCTAAATATATTGAACAGAGATGGGAATATAACTTGTATTGATTATTACTTGAATGTGTACAACTCCGTCCCTCGCTCTCTTGTGTAGTATTTCGAGGACTAAGACATATGTGTGTTCTATGTAAAATACACTGTGTCAAATGTGATGTAGCATTTTTATGTAAAGCAAGGCAGTAAATTGATTTTTTTTAAGCGTTTGTGTGATATAAATTAGTTAGATATGAGTGAACAAATAACAGTGTAAAAATAGCAAGTGATTTTTTTTAACTTTTTAATCAACCTTTAGATGGGGGGGAGGAGGGTGGTATATCAACAATGAGCCCCTGATTAGCCACCTGTTACCGGGAATCCTGCCCTGAAACACTCCTAAACAACGCCTCTTCTTCTAGACAAGGACATTGTTTGACTTGTTGGGGTATTTATTGGGGTATTACTGACAAAGATAGTGAGTCGACTTTACGTTCCGTTGTTTTTATTTACTCTTGTTTTGGATATAACGATTCTTATTTTGTATCTCTTGTATGATACCTCAAATGCATTTCTGTGTTCTTACGGTTTGTTTCACTTCTTTGTACAGCTAACTCTTGTCGTCTGCAAAAGTCTTTTGGTTCATGGTATCGCACTCTAGGTGAAAGAGCTGACAGACTAGCTTCAAGAGCAACCATAGTGGGCTCTTTGAATATGGATAAGGGAGCGATACAGTGGGTAATTAATGATCGCCTATTAGAGAATGACACTGAAATCGATGAATCAACAAGGCTAAGATTGCTGGAATTTGGCATCAGAGGTAAAAACAGCAGGGAGGAACGTGTTACAGGATGCATCCGGCGTGTTAACAACCAGCATGCAACAGGAACTTTCAGCAATCATACCCTTCGGCATTTGCTGAGTGAGACTAAGCACCTGTGGGTTTGCCCGGAGTGCAATGATGTCGATTCAGAACAACAATAGCAATAACTCTTAGATTTTCCACTGATGCTATCTGGTTTATAAACATGGTTAACAGCGGAAGCTTTCACAACACGGACGTCTTCTTCTTCTTCTTCCGTCCTTAGCCACCGACCGTCAAAGCAGTCAGTGGCCATTACGCCTAATGGCGTCTTAGGGCAACAGCAGATAGGTTTTCTTTGCCATTGTTTCCCATCACGCCTATTGGCGTCTTTAGGGCAACGGCAAATCAACCCATTTGCTGTTGTTTCCGTAATCGAAGTGACTGGCAAACGGGTGATCAGCCCGTTGGTACAACACGGACGTGGTAACACAAAATTTATTAATCTAAAGCCCCTAATTTATTGCTATAATGCATAGCTGTAACATGCTATTGACTTTAAGGTAATTGAAATGAAATGACAATAATGGTAAAAGGCAACATATGTTTTTCAATAACCTCTTCAAAACAATGACAGGGTCACCAAGCGGCTGCGTAACTTACGTCACCACTGTCCTATCACGTGACATCGTTTCGAGCGGCCACTTAAATTACAGCTTTAGTCTCGTCTCTTATGAAATCAGAAGCCCGAGCATATATTCTCACTTGCATGTATTCTATACTTTTCGTTCTAAATAAAATTTGTGTACCTACAATATATAAATAATAATCTCTAATATAAAACTCACAAGAGAAAAAAGGATGATTTGAAGTTTAGCTGCACCTATTTTTATGTCCCTTTATTTATACTTAAATTATGTCCCGCGCAAGAAGCCGTAAGCACTTACCGCATGCACATGATGTTGATAACGATACTAGTAGTAATGATGATAACGATGATGATGTATACGCACTTAAGGTCAAACTGAGACAGAAGTATGCAAGATAAACAACAATATAATACACAAGGCATGCGGTGGGTAAAGGAGCGAATAATAACAATGCTAGAAAAACGACAATTAGAAAAGTGTCAGTAGAGAATGTGACAATTATTTAATGGCATTTCCTGGAAGAAAGGAAAGAAGGAGTAAGGCAAGACTTTTCCGGACCCATTATTCTGTGTGATATAATTCTATTGATTTCAACAGCTCATTAACGAAACACAAGTATTACAACGGAACTGTAATGGAAAGCTCACCATCACTGAAGTTTAACAAGAGTACCACAACAACAGGAAGTTTCTGAAATGAGTGGTCGCATGGTTGAATCTCAGAACGGTATCGATGTTAGTATTGTCTGTAGTGCGAGTTGGGTAACTGAATTAATTGATATTGATTAGGTGTCGATTACAGTTCATTGTAAGGAATCAGTACTGGTTACCCGAAATAAATCTTGTAATGATTAGTATGGATTCGAATCTTATAAATAATATATACCTAGTGCGGTTGTCAGAGATATCTGAGAAGATAAGGAAATAATAGGACCACCCCCACATCAGGCATGTCGTTAGATACGATCAAAGGTAGATTATGAATAGGGCTAAGGACCTCATTATGTAAAACAACTTGTTGCACAAATCACCATAAAAAGACACATAGCGTGCCTTGTAGGCTTTCTGTATGAGGGACCAAATGTCAACGTGGCTTGATGCCATTCAACGGTATACGGTATGAGAAAGGAGAAGACAAAAGACAATCATTATATATCATCATCATTCCTTTTTGGTTTTACTTGGAGCATAGGTCCCTTCCTGTTGCTTGTCATAACTTTTTATTTGGATCGTCTTTTGAGCTCTAACCACTAGATCCTGGCCATCTTGGCTCTTTCTTCCGCCGATTGTGTCCATGTTCTTCTATATATCCCCACTCTTCTCGTCTCCTGTAGGTTCTAGTCATGGGCATGTCTCATCATACAGATTGCTTGTTTTCTGAGAATGTGTCCTATCCGTCTCCACTTTCTCTCTTTAATCTCCAGTTTTATTAATCGTTGTCTGACTATATTTCACGTGTGTGTTTGTTATTAAATCTGACAATTTGGTGCAGAGGATGCGCGGAAACATATGATGGTGCAGGTCTGAAATCTGTGCATGACATCTTTGGCAGCATCCCATGTTGCTACGTTTCTTTGAGATAACTGAAGGCAAATCTGGGCTTATTTATCCAGACCTTGAAATTCTGGTTTGTTCCCCCTTCTTTGTCGATGTTAATTTCTAAGTAGATGACGTTGCGTTCTTCTTCAATTGCCTGGTCCATGATCTTTATGGGACCTGCGTGTATATTATTTATTGTCCTTTGTCATCAAGCTGCGTCCGTCGTCTAACTCGAAAGTTGAAAGGATTCTTCCGGACTTGGGCTGGTAGTTATCCGAGTCAAAACTTAAAGTGTCTGCCAAAACTGGAGGGCCGGTTGTTCTCTCTTTGTCTGACCTCTTCCTTATGACCTGTTAACCTCGACTGAACCGACCACGAGCACTAGGCGCCCGCTAAAAATACTCATCGTATTAATGAGGTATATACTCCACAATAATGTCAGTTTCTTCTTCTTCTTCTTCGTTCGTCCTGAAAAGGACGGTGGTTGCGTTGTGTCTGTTTGCGCCTAAGCTGTGATATCTGCACCTTTCGGTCGACACATCCGACTTCTGCACGGCATTTTTTAAGGACCGGGTTTGCCTTCCCATTTTGATCCATGCTCGCTCAGCCATCCTGCACTGCTGCAGACTGTTTCCAGGACCACCACGTGGAGGTGGAGCACGGTCTTGACCAGCTCTCGTTCGCTGGTCCTGACGCAGGCAGTCAAGCTATGAGTCGCTGACTGCATTCACTATTGCTGCATCTTGGGGTCCCTAATGTTAGTTTGATGACAGATACCAATTACGGGGGATGCGACTTATGTATTATTTTGTCAATGCCTGCAATTTAAATCTGACTAACACGAGTCCTATACTCTTGGTAGGTATGACATTTTCTATCGTGTATCCACAGCTTTTCGCGATGGGTGTAGGGGTCGTCCACACATGACGTCACACAATTTTTGCCATTATTAAAACGCCCCTCCGTTGTCACATTTCGTTACATAAACCCAGATTCCCCCTCTTATGTGATGTCACAAATATCTAACCCCTCTCCCTGCTTGTCCTACTGAAAAGAAAGAATGTAATCGTATTATATTAGTTAACTAATGGCTACAAAATGTCAACCTTTTAAATAAAATTGTGTCTAATTTATCATGCTTTTACAGGAAGTGCTTTGCTGGACAAATGTGGCTAAATTTATTAATAATACAGCTCATTTTGGCTTCATTTAATTTCAAGCAAGAACAATAAATTTAATTTAAAGTAAACACATTCATAACTTCAGTTCTTACTTATGTTAAAGTTTTATAAAACAATGTTAAACGTGAGACAAAAATCCATGCATCCTTAACGAAAACCTTGTGTTCATAACGTAACTCGTTTCTTTGCTTTTGTCGTACGACGTAGACTGCCTGTTATCATTCACCTCACTGCTGGGTTAAAAAAGGTAAAGAAAGCCAAAGAATATCTTGAATCAACCCGTAGCAGACCACCAAATACAGTTTTCCACTAGATAATCCGGGCATCCAAATAAGTCAGACTTTGTACGGCGTATGTTTCTGTTACATAGACTGGTCTTATGTCCACAAATTCCGATGTGTTTGTGTCCAGACATTTTGAGCTACTGCTCGTGGGGCATCATCGACTCCACTCATTACTCAATAAAAACACAAGAGACTGACAAATAGAGTCAATAGATGTCAGTGTTGCTGTAATGTTGCCTGAATGCCTGGGACCAAGGCTTTGATTTGTTTAGTTAATATTAAACTTACATCGCTGACGCAACACAACTTTGTCAGTTTTGTTGAGATAGTGCGGCTTTAATTGGACTCACTCGGCGACTTAAAATATCACTTAGGTCGCGTGATTATCGCTAACGAGCAAGTAAGTATCCCGCCAAAAAAATAAAAATAAAAACAAGATAACGTGACGGCCAAATTGAACGCCCATTAAACGAACGCGCATGACTTGCACTCCTTTCATGATGCATTTGCTGGAAAATATGGAAACGGCGCGCAGTGCACCAAAAAAAGCTAAATTGAACACAGATGAAAACGTCACGCAGACCTTTCAATTTTTTCATGATACATTGACCATTGACCATAAGACATGATACGGTTGACAACAAAGATGCAATGAAGTTAAATTTGAATGGAATGGAATAATATGACGACAGGTGAATTAGTGCCGTCACCAGGACATACAGCAGAAAGAGCACAACAGTCCGGTTATGTTTTGGCGAGTTACTTCCTCGATAAAGTTGAATGTAAGGTAATGTATACATGCATTAAGTAATTTATCATTATTAACAGAATAATAAAGTAATGAGGACAGAAATTATCGTATAATTTCGAGAAGTAGAGTAAAGTAAAGAGAGCAGAAATCGTAAAATAGTGGTGAGAGCAAAGTACTCTGAGATGAGCAGAAACTATAGTATAATTTACTAGCAGCATAGCAGTTTTATAAGTGATAGAAATTACAGCTTTTTTTTTGGAGCAGTGTAAAGTAATTATATTAGAAATAATAGTATAATGGCGTAGAGCAGAATAAAGGAATGAGGGCAAAAATTGTAGTATATAAGGTATGGAGCAAAATCAAGTAAAGAGGATATAATCATAGTGTAATAGTGAGATTGAATTTAAATGATGATGGCATCAGGCAGCAGAGTAAAGTAACGAAGGTAAAAGTCAAAATAATTGTAGGGCACAGAGTAAAAAGTGAGGATAGAAGACATAGTAATGACAGGGAACAAATTGAAGCAATAATGGTAGAAGACATTGAATAATCTTTGGGAACAGAGTAACGTAATGAGGTAGATGTCATAAAATAATATCAAGGAGCAGAGTAATGAAGTAAGTATAGAAGACAGTAATGGCGAGGGAGAAATTAAAACAATGAACATAGAAATGATAGCATAAATGCGGGGGAGGAAAGTAAAGTAATGAGGGTAGAAGTCATAAAATAATTGTGGTGAACAGACTAAAGTTGTGAGAATAGAAGACATAGTAATGACAGGCACCATAGTAAAAAGAATGAAGGTAGAATTAATAAAGGTAGAAAAATCATAGCATAATGTCAGGGAGCAGAGTGAAGTAATGAGCTTAGCAGTTATAGAATATCTGTGGGGTTTAGAGTCAAGTAATTTAGGCCAAAGTCACGGATTAACGGTGGGGAGTAGCGTAGAGTATCGAGGGTAAAATTCATAGAATAACTGCGGGGAGTAGAGTAGAGTAATCTAGGTAAAAGTCAGAAAATAACTGGGGAGTAGAGTCAAGTAATGCGGGTAAAATTCATAGAATAGCTGTGTGGAGTAGAATAAAGTAATCTAAGTAAAAGTCACGAATGAACTGTGGGGAGCAGAGTAACATACTGAAGGTAAAAGTCATAATGGCTGTGGGGAATAAAGTAATAAGAGTAACGTCATAGAATAACTGCAGGGAGGACAGTAAAGTAATAAGGGCAGGAGTCATAGTATAATGTTGGCGAGCAGTGTAAAGTAGCTCACAGTACAATTCGGGTAGCATAGCAAAGTTAACTCTCAAAATATGACAGGCGGGAAGACTACAAGAAATTTCACGCACTTGCCACCCTGTAAATCGGCCAGAAGTAAAGTTTTATGTTCCTACACAAGAAAAAATAAAAACCCCGCATCCACCAAGAACACATAAGATCTCTGCTTACCTAGTTTATGCAGTAAACAACACACGTTGCCAAGGAAATAACAAAAGAATGTCTACGTGAATATGGGCCCAGGAATGACAACAGGATAAGTTTGATTAAGACAGATAAGCACACGACGCGTATAGACAATAATGCAGGTGATAAGCTCTATGGCATCAAGTGCGTCACTAGAATAATTGCGTACCTCCCTCAAATTCTGCAACATTCAAACAAAATACGCACAGGAAAGAAGGAGCGAAACAATTTCAATTACAGTGCTGTTTATCTGTTAAATTGTGCTTATTCTGTTTATCGACGTCCGCTCCTAGCACAAAGAGAAAGGGATTGTGTTTTCTGGTGTGAATATATCTTATCAGAAGTGAGTAATTTTCTAGCATGTTAAAGTCTTACCCATAACATCCTTATCTTGTTTGTTTGTTATTAAAAGTTGGTTGTTGTGCAAGTAATTATCTATTTATCGTTTCTTTCTTGTCAAGTTTACGCTGCAATGTACAAACTGTATAATTTAGCTTACCCCGTGTAGTTCCAGGGAGTCGCTGAAAAGACAAAGAAAGAATGGGCCCACTACGCCACAAGACATGTTTGCACAAACAGGGAGTCGCTGAAAAGACAAAGAAAGAATGGGCCCACTACGCCATAAGACATGTTTGCACAAACAGGGAGTCGCTGAAAAGACAAAGAAAGAATGGGCCCACTACGCCATAAGACATGTTTGCACAAACAGGGAGTCGCTGAAAAGACAAAGAAAGAATGGGCCCACTACGCCATAAGACATGTTTGCACAAACAGGGAGTCGCTGAAAAGACAAAGAAAGAATGGGCCCACTACGCCATAAGACATGTTTGCACAAACAGGGAGTCGCTGAAAAGACAAAGAAAGAATGGGCCCACTACGCCATAAGACATGTTTGCACAAACAGGGAGTCGCTGAAAAGACAAAAAAAGAATGGGACCACTACGCCATAAGACATGTTTGCACAAACAGGGAGTCGCTGAAAAGACAACGAAAGAATGGGCCCACTACCCTGGCAAAGGGGCGACCGACCCCAACCAGGCGCGTCCACGGGTGGCGGATAGTGGAACGACCTCCAGATATGGTGTGTCAGCTGCGAATTAAGTCAGCATTGCTGGACGAATAAGCAGTCGCGGACCAAACGGCGATGTCCTCCCAGCAGGACGGGGAGGGGTAACAGGTGGCACTGATACCCCCACTGAAATCCCCCATTTGTCCTACGACGGGTGCATCAAGCGAGTAAGAGCCGCTATAAGCTCTAGCCATGGGGAAGGTAAACCTCGGTAAACAAACCAATCTGCTGCCTTGCAGCTACCACCGGGAGATGGAAAGGCTATGGGAGACAACCCTGAACAACAAACACAATCCGGCCTGCCGAAGACGGAGTGTGTTAGCTACGGCGCAGACACCGGGAAAAATTAGGACACACACGCTTTTGCGGTATGGAGTCATGCGACAATCTCGACTTACGTCATGGCGTCGCTCCAATCAGCTACAACCGGGGAGGAGCGGAGCCGAGCCCCTAGCCTCGAAAGGGCCCACCCAAGCAACCGGTGCCTTTGCCAACCAAATGGTCGGGGGAAGGCAAAGTAGAGCAACTGACCAACCAACCCACTATCTTACAGTGGCTCAATGGAATGCAGAAGGAGTGAGGAACAAGAAACCGGAGTTACAAGAATTCCTCAGGGAAAATAACATTGATATAATCTGCATCCAAGAAACTCACCTAAAAGATACCCAACGATTCTTTGTACGTGGATACCAATCCTTCCGCCAAGACAGGGCAAAAAGAACTAAGGGAGGAATCCTCACACTGATTAAAACCTCAATCCCAGCAGTAGAGACACACAGATCTGGTGAGGACGAACTTGAATACATAACAGTCCAACTACTGCTGCCCAGTGGAGACTTAATGATCACAAACTGCTACAGCTCTCCAACCACAACTCTGGAGCTACACAAAGTGAAGCTTGCAGCATCAAGACACCTCATTATGGGTGACTTCAATAGCCACTCACCCAGCTGGGGCTATAACGCAACAGATCCAAGAGGAGAAGAGGTGGAAGATTGGATGGTAGAGAATAAACTAATTCTAATAAACCAACCAGAGGATAAGCCCACCTTCTATTCCAGAGTATGGAAAACAACGAGCACACCAGATCTTGCTATGGCTACAGATGACATACATCGACTCACCACCAGAACAGTAAATACTCAACTTGGGGGGAAGTGACCATGTACCAGTCACATTACAGATATCTGAGATAAGAAGTGCAGGAGAAATCAATATGTCTCCTAGCTGGAATTTCAAAAAAGCAAACTGGGGATTTTTTAAAGAACAAGCCGACAATTTCTGTCAGAACATTGCCCACTCAAATAACATCAAAAAAAAAACATCTCCATCATCAGTGAGGCAATCATCCAAGCAGCAAAGAAGTCAATTCCACGAGGTAAACGACGAGACTACAAACCATACTGGAGTGACAACCTGGGAAAAATTCCATAGTGAATTAAATAAAGCACGGAAAAACTATGGAGCAAAATCCCACATTAGAGAACACACAGAGGCACAACAGCATAAAACAAGCCTTCAATGAACAAAAGAAAGCTGAAATCCAAAGGAGCTGGCACCAGAAGACCAGCAGTCTCAACATGGAAAAGGACTCAAGCAAGCTATGGAATCTGACAAGAGTACTAAATGAAGAAACAACAACCAGCTACTGTAAGACTGTCATCAAGGAAAATGAAAAATACCACACAGGAAAGATGGCAGCAAACATCCTGGCAGATTTCTACAAGGAAGAAAGCACCACATCACTTTCACATGTACGGATCCAAGAAGTACGTAAGGAAGTAAAAGAAAAAACTGAAGCACCAAAACCCAGATATCTGCATGAAGTCACCCCTTACTATGAGAGAACTCAGTGCTGCCATAACAAAACTAAAGAACAGAAAAGCTCCAGGAAAAGATGGCATCACAAATGATATGATCAAGAACCTTGGACCTGTAGCCAGGCACAAGCTCCTCCTAATCTTCAATCAATCATGGAGTACTGGAAAATTTCCAGATCAATGGCGAGAAGCAATCATTGTTCCCATCAGAAAGAAACAAAAGGAGAAAACAAGCAAGTCCAGCTACCGACCAGTTAGCCTACTGAGCTGTCTGGGTAAGGTAATGGAAAGAATGGTGAACTCAAGATTACTGAAACATCTGGAAAAAAATCATCTGCTTGATAACACACAGTCAGCATTTAGGAAAAATCGCAGCACCGAAGACCAACTAGTATATCTAGCCCAGGAAGTAGAAAATGCTTTTCAGGAGAAAAAGAAAGTGCTGGCGGTTTTTGTAGACTTGACAAAAGCCTTTGATAAGGTGTGGAAAGAAGGACTCCTCCTTAAGATGCTCAACAGCAAAATTGAAGGGAGAATGTTCAACTGGATACGGGACTTTCTTCGATACCGCACAGCAAGAGTAAAACTTGACGAGAAACTGAGCCATCGCGTCACTCTACAACAGGGTGTGCCACAAGGAGGAGTTATCTCCCCCACACTTTTTATCATATATATAAATGATATTGCAGAGAAACTGTCTGGGCATATCTCCAGGGCTCTTCATGCTGACGATTTTGCTGCCTGGTGTGCTGCTGAACATTTGCCTACTGCGAAGTTCAGGATGCAAGCAGCGCTAAATACCATTGGTAAATGGGCATCAGATTGGGGAGTACAGATAAACGTCTCCAAGACAGTAGCAACCTGCTTCTCTCTGTCAAATCGCCGAGAAACGATCAAACTGCAGCTAAATGGAAGTGAACTTCCAATCGAGGAAAACCCAACCTACCTGGGAGTCAAGTTGGATAAGAGACTCACCTGGAAGCCGCACATAAAAGCAGTAGAACAGAGAGCAATAAGAAAGCTCTCTATTATGAAGAAACTGGCTGGCACAAGTTGGGGGGCAAATACCAACATACTTAAAAAAGTCTATACAGGCACAGTCATACCTGTACTTGAATATGGCATGTCAGCCTGGGCCACAGCATCTAAAACAAACACAGAATGTCTAGGGAAAGTGCAAAATTCAGGCCTTAGACTAATCACTGGAGGGATGAAGACTTCTCCAATCCAGGCAATGGAGCGATACACCAACATCCGCTCTCTTGATGACAGACGTGAGGAAAAGGTATTCACTCACAGTGAGAAGCTTCTACGAATGCCAAGTCATCCAATGCATGCCAAACTCCATAGTGTGACAAAGAACAGGCTGAAAAGAACCAGCTTCCTACACATCTCCAAACATCTGCATCGATGCCATGAAGACCTCCTCCCAAATCGATCTACTGAGATTGAAATGTTAATTGATTACGAGGAGCCAGACGACTGCCATGGAAATATATCTATCATCACAGAAGTCCCTGAAATAAAAAAGAAAGGCCACCTGACCCCTCAACAACTAAAACCTTTGGCTCAAGAAATGATTGAAGAAAAGTACAACCCGAAGGAGTGGACACATGCATACACAGATGGATCTGCTGAGGGGACAGTAAAGAACGGTGGAGGAGGCATTTTTATAAGATTCCTAAATGGAAAGATCATCCGAAAGGCCTTCCCAACTGGAAAGATCTCCAATTTTAGGGCAGAAGCTATGGCACTACTGCAAGCCCTGAAGATCCTCACCAGACCTGAACAGCAGCCACAAGCTAAGATAGTAATCTTCACTGACTGCAGATCATTACTTGAATTAATACAAAACACCAGAAATGATGAATGAGATCAGATCTGAGCTGAACATCATCCAAAGGTCATCAACCATTGCCCTTCAGTGGTTACCTGCCCATTGTGGAATCACCGGTAATGAGAAAGCAGATGCTCTATCAAGAAGTGGCAGTAAAATGGAACAATACAGCCACCCATTGCCCTATCGGGAAGCAAAAACCATAATCCACAACAAGTACAAAAATCAGTGGAAGGAGGAAGGGGATATATACAGCAGAGATGACCCAATCCACCACCTAAACAGACACCAACAAACGACAATTTTCCGCCTGAGAACTGGTCACTGCAGATTACTTGGACATCTCTATCGCCTCAAGATATCCCACACGAATGAATGCCCTTGTGGAACTGATATCCAGACTCCAGAACACATTCTCCAGAACTGTCCAACCCATGATAAATTGCGACGTGCGACCTGGCCAAAAGGTGATGAGCTCCAGCAGAAGCTATGGGGCTGCCGCGCCGACCTGGAAAAGACTGTGGACTTCGTCCTGGCGACAGGCCTGCAGATTTAGCATGACTACAAACCGAACGCAGAAGAAGAAGAAGAAGAAGGCCCACTACGCCATAAGACATGTTTGCATAAACAGGGAGTCGCTGAAAAGACAAAGAAAGAATGGGCCCACTACGCCATAAGACATGTTTGCATAAACAGGGAGTCGCTGAAAAGACAAAGAAAGAATGGGCCCACTACGCCATAAGACATGTTTGCACAAACAGGGAGTCGCTGAAAAGACAAAGAAAGAATGGGCCCACTACGCCATAAGACATGTTTGCACAAACAGGGAGTCGCTGAAAAGACAAAGAAAGAATGGGCCCACTTAGCCATAAGACATGTTTGCACAAACAGGGAGTCGCTGAAAAGACAAAGAAAGAATGGGCCCACTACGCCATAAGACATGTTTGCACAAACAGGGAGTCGCTGAAAAGACAAAGAAAGAATGGGCCCCACGACGCCATAAGACATGTTTGCACAAACAGGGAGTCGCTGAAAAGACAAAGAAAGAATGGGCCCACTACGCCATAAGACATGTTTGCACAAACAGGGAGTCGCTGAAAAGACAAAGAAAGAATGGGCCCACTACGCCATAAGACATGTTTGCACAAACAGGGAGTCGCTGAAAAGACAAAGAAAGAATGGGCCCACTACGCCATAAGACATGTTTGCACAAAGTGGGTCATATGAGGTTGTGCATGAGCCTGGCAACCTCATCACGTAAAGCAAATTGCCAGAGAAACCATTACGTGTGAATGCTTGGTGCAGGCTTCCTGTAAGGTAACCAGATAGGCCTACAGTGGTGGTTCCGTGCGCAGTAAGGAGAGCAAAGGACAGTGGTGATGATGATGTTTCAGCTTGAGATATTGCGTAGTCAAATGTATCACTGGCAGCCTAGAGACCCTCGTCGGTTCGAGTTGTATTGCGGATAGAGAATTAGAGAGAAATAGCCACGTACACCAAGGAACCGAACTTAACATTTCAAGAATCTGCCTGTAACTCTCGCCATTCTAGAAAACATTGATTTCACTATGACAGCTACAATCAGATGAGATCAATTGCTATCTCTACATCGAAAGTTGGTTTTTTGTCATGCAATGGATCTCCAACATTTCTGTCTCTTGGCCTTGAAGGCACATTTTGTTGTATTATTTACCATTCATCTGTTGATATTTTCTTACTACTTTCAGCGTTGTCTTCTTCCTTTGCCTTTGTCTTCAAATTTTCCTTCTCTCTTCACTTTTCTTTGATGCGTGAAGGAAAATTTCACACATCACAAACGAATCAAAGAAGAGTTGGCTACCCGACGAGCGGCTGCTGGGAGATTAAATCGAGCCCATAAAAAGATGGCTGTATACCGCTCCACCTATGTTCCAATCTTGACATATGGATGTGAGTCATGGGCAATGACTACAACCCACAAAACCCAGCTCCAAATTTCAGAAATGATGTAACTAAGGAAGGTGGTTGAAGTAACAAGAAGGGATTTAGTCCGCAACCAGACTGTCACAGGTTGCCTCCCCTTAGCTCTGCAGTAGTGGTCCAACAGTGGACAAAACTAAAGAGTAACTAATGTGGGTCTTCAAAGGTGTCTACCGTCGCACAAGATTACTCGTGGCAGAGTTGTGGGTAGAAGGATAATGATGCTTCTACCTCAAGGGTGTGTCCACAAGATATTCAGAAAGCAAGAACAATGCTGCATTGGCTGAGCACGTTAACTTTAGTACTGCCGTCAACTTTTGTAAAGGATTAGGTAATATAATTTTAGCTCGTACAAGCTCCCAGCGGAGTTAATTGAGCAAATTTCCTCATATTATTTTTTAGTAGCTCTGATTGAGTGGATTAAAAAATTGTCTGAGACATATGGACACAACACATTCAGAATGATTAAATCAACTTTAAATTTGGATAGATATAAAACAAATTTAATAATCACTTAGGTTTTAACAGTTATTAAAAATTGAATATTCTTTAACAAAAATTGGTCATCATCATATGATGTTAATGGGAAGTTTCACTTGGCAGCTTTTATTTGACTACTTAGCTGCCAATGAGGTTTCTGCTCCCGCTGGTGTTTTGGTTCTTCGCAGATAGGTGACTGGATTGCTTGCGTCCCTGGTCAAGATTAAGAGTTGCAGCACGTTCCAAGTAGAATCAGGGAGTAACTGCAAAGCTAGTCCCGCGTCTCTAAGACTCATCTTTTTTTTTTTTCGTACGCCCGCTAATACTCGAGGCGAAATCTCAGGTTATTATTAATGTCTAGCCTGACATTGTTTTTACGTGAGTATCCATTTTCTTGTACAGAGACAGGAGTCCCTCGCCATTCAGGCAGATACTCGCCGATTTCGGAGGTACCCATTAGAGCTGGGTCGGATCAGGAGCCGCCAATCCCTGGTCGACGACACTCCTTCAAATGTTCTCGCCAGATTTCGAGTTAATCCAGTCCAATTCCCGGTTGACGAAAAATCATCAAATGCCGTCGCCCGGGTTTGATCCTGAATCACCCGGTCGCCAGAGCGGTGTTGTAACCACTACGCTAGCGCGGCTCCCTTAAGACCCGTCTGATGAGGGTGTCTAGCGTCGACTTCAGGCCACTTATACCCTCACTTGTTCCAGAAATGTGGCGATATTGTGGCCTGTTTAAAGCTATTTCTTCTGAAGAAGCTTTCAGAATTTGTACTCCTCTTGCTAAAAATATTTAGCTAGGAATGCACTAGATAATTAACTAGTGTTTTAGAATTTGCTATGGCCAAAGCTTACAAAACTTTTTATAGCTACTCTGAATTCTGTACTGGTGATATGAAGCTCATTGCAGAGAGAGAGTGCTGGAGTATTGTATGTAGTCTACTTTTATGTGGTTTCTGTGAGATCGAAAGGGTGGTCTCTGGCGCTTTAATGTCTGCCGTTAAAAAATGAGATGTTCCACCTTCCCTGAACAAGAAACTTTAGATGCATAAATGAGTCTTCTTCAGCGTTCAGTTTGTAGTCATACTAAATCTGCAGGCATGTCGCCAGGACGAAGTCCACAGTCTTTTCCAGGTCGGCGCGGCAGCCCCATAGCTTCTGCTGGAGCTCAGAACCCCTTGGCCAGGTCACACGTCGCGGGTCATCATGGGTTGGACAGTTTTGGAGAATGTTTTCGGGAGTCTGGATTCCAGTTCCACATGGGCATTCATTTGTGTGGGATTTCCTGGGGCGCTAGAGATGGCCAAGTAATCTGCAGTGGCCAGTTCTCAGGCGGAAAATGGTGGTCTGTTGGTGTCTGTTTAGATGGTGGATTGGGTCATTGTTGACTCCATTTTTATCGTTGAGTTCAGTGAAGAGGTAAAATTGAAACGCGAATGGTAAAAATGGAATGAATGTCAACAATGTTCTTCAAACGAAATTCCAACAAGTGTCGTTGAATTGGGTGAACTGGGCAAGTATTGGCAGCACACAAGTCGGTGATTACTGTACATATATTTTATTGACGTGACACCAACGAAGTGGAACAAGACAATCATAGTTACAGATGCGAAGATCATACGTCAAAATGTTAATATCACTGTTAATAGTTGTTGTAGATTCTCTAACAGTTAAGTTCTCTTATATTCCAGTGACTAAGGATCACTTCCATTACCATATAACAGCCATGGTATTAACGTCCGTTGACCTTCTCCCAAGGACGTTTATTAAGGCAAACGGATTCATTCTCACGGAGCAATAATTTATATCATATTTGTAAGCATCCCAGACTTTCTTCATAAAATTCTTAGATAGCATATCCAATCCAAACAAAGGCAGATATAACAATACAACCAAGTTAGTGTTTCATCTTGGCTAACCTCTCGGTATCCATACCACGACTTTGGCATAGGTAAAACGGCATATTAAACATGTGAAGCATATATATATATATTCATTAACTTGATTCCACATATGGATTCTCCCTCTACAAAAGATTCCAAAGGCTATCGACTCCATGTGTCCAATTCTAGGAATGTCATCTCCGATGAATTCCCGCTAGACCATTAATAGGAGCGGCCTGATACTTTAATTTACATAATTAAACTTGCCATAAGAAATGGGGCGACACTTACTTCATTCTTCCACTATTGGCTTCGCCATGAAGACCAATAGATACGAATATAACTGATGGCTTCTTCAAATTTGCCAGGAATCAAAGAATAACACTGCGGACATAAATGTCGTCCGAGCTGCCCCTATCATGACGTCACAATCTCCCCAACTAGGTTACACGTGCGTCCAAAGCAACTCACACAGCATTGTGCACGTCAGTGCGTGAATCAATCGAACGCACAAATAATATAACTATATAAAACTGGTGCGTACATTTGGCAGGACCGAAGACTACCCCCGTAGGTAATAAATGTACGTAACAGTCATCTTTGCTGTATATATCCCCTTCCTCCTTCCACTGATTTTTGTACTTGTTGTGGATGATGGTTTTTACTTCCCGATAGGGCAATAGGTGGCTGTATTGTTCCATTTTACTGCCACTTCTTGATAGAGCATCTGCTTTCTCATTACCAGCAATTCCACAATGGGAGGGTAACCACTGAAGTGCAATGGTTGATGACCTTTGGATGATGTTAAGCTCAGATCTGATCTCATTCATCATGTTATCATTTCTGGTGTTCTGTATTGATTCCAGTAATGATCTGCAGTCAGTGAAGATTACTATCTTAGCTGGTGGCTGCTGTTCGGATCCGGTGAGGATTTTCAGAGCATGCAGTAGTGCCATAGCTTCTGCCCTGAAATTGGAGGAGATCTGTCCAGTTGGGAAGGCCTTTCGGATGATCTTTCCATTTAGGAATCTTATAAAAATGCCTCCTCCACCATTCTTTACCGCCCCCTCAGTGGATCCATCTGTGTATGCGTGGGTCCACTCCTTCGGGTTGTACTTTTCTTCAATCATTTCTTGAGCCAAAGTTTGTAGTTGTTGAGAGGTCTGGTGGCTTTTCTTTTTTATTTAAAGGACTTCTGTGATGATAGATACATTTTCATGGCAGTCGTCTGGCTCCTCATAATTAATTAACATTTCAATCTCAGTAGGTTGTTTTGGGAGGAGATCTTCATGGCATCGATGCAGATGTTTGGAGATGTTTAAGAAGCTGGTTCTTTTCAGCCTGTTTTTGTCAAACTATTGAGTTTGGCATGCATTGGATGACTTGGCATTCGTAGAAGCTTCTCACTGTGAATGAATACCTTTTCCTCACGTCTGACATCAAGAGAGCGGATATTTGTGTATCTCTCCGTTGCCTGGATTGGAGAAGTCTTCATCCCATTAGTGATTAATCTAAGGCCTGAATTTTGCACTTCTCCTAGACGTTCTGTGTTTGTTTTAGCTGCCGTGGCCCAGGCTGACATGCCATATTAAAGTACAGGCCTGACTGTGCCTGTTTAGACTTTTGTAAGTATGCTGGTATTTGCCCCCCAACTTGTGCAAGCCAGTTTCTTCATAATAGAGAGCTTTCTTGTTGCTCTCTGTTCTACTGCTTTTATGTGCGGCTTCCTGGTGAGTCTCTTATCCAACTTGACTCCCAGGTATGTTGGGTTTTCCTCGATTGGAAGCTCACTTCCATTTAGTTGCAGTTTGATCGTGTCTTTGAGATTTGACAGTGAGAAGCAGATTGCTACTGTCTTGGAGAGGTTAATCTGTACTCCCCAGTCTGATGCCCATTTACCGATGGTATTTAGTGCTGCTTGCATCCTGAACTTCGCAGTAGGCAAATGTTCAGTGGCACACCAGGCAGCAAAATTGTCAGCATGAAGAGCCCTGGAGATATGCCCGGACAGTTTCTCTGCAATATCAGTTATATAGAGGATAAAAAGTGTGGGGGAGATAACTCCTCCTTGTGGCACACCCTGTTGAAGAGTGACGCGATGGCTCAGTTTCCCGTCAAGTTTTACTCTTGCTGTGCGGTATCGAAGAAAGTCCCGTATCCAGTTGAACATTCTCCCTTCAATTTTGTTGTTGAGCATCTTAAGGAGGAGTCCTTCTTTCCATACCTTATCAAAGGCTTTTGTCAAGTCCACAAAAACAGCCAGTACTTTTTTTTATAAATGAGTCTGATTTGACACGGCCAGCACGGGAAATCCAATCTTTTTTTAATCTCACACCTGTAAATTGAGTGTGGTCCCGGTAGCGTGACTTGCATGCTAAATTACCTGCGTGGGAAGGGCTAAATAATTGAAGAGACAGTGAGCGAGAAAACTTAGGGAAACGATAATAGCCAAAACCATTAAACCAAGGAAAAATAATGCACGTCTCGTCACAAGAAATAGTACCCTCAACTGGTACCACCAACTAGTATAGTAAGAGAAGAGAAACAAATACCCTCTGAGTATTGAGTTTCCCGACACATACTTATGTGCTCCCCTCTTTTCATTCCACCATCCCATCTGTCTCAGAACTTTTACCCTCTCTGAGAATTAATCTTAATCCCAGTGGGCAAAAAACTATCTTTACATTTAAAATGAATAGTTTTATATTTAACTTTAGTTGAAAATGTAAAAAATATAGTTAGAATATGTTTACATTTACGTCGGTTGAAAAGGTTGTAAACTTTCATTACATTTAGAGTGAATATGTTTTACATTTACACTGGTTGAAAAGGTTGAAACTTTCATTAGAGTGAAAATGTTTTACATTTACACTGCTTGAAAAGGTTGAGACTTTCAATACATTTAGGGTGAATATGTTTTACATTTACACTGGTTGAAAAGGGTAATGATATAACAAGTATGTACATCATTTCTTTCATCATTCCATCCCTGCTCCATATGAAACTTGGGACCACCTCTGCTTTTGGTTCTTTATAAGAAACTCGCAATAAAGCAGTCACCAACCCTGGCAGTGGGGTTCAAATGACTTTGACATCCACTAGCAATTTTCACATATTAATATTCACCTATTAGTTCACATGTTAATAATGAAAAAAATATAGAATTCAAAATGTACAACTTATGCCAATCTTTAGGCTCACAGACTGCTGGCTAAGAGAAATAAAGGCACTTGTAGATGCCTCTAACACTTAGTCGGGGGTGTTGTTACTATAACAATAAGTTCCCACTTTGACTTGTGTTTCAGTTCCCTCAGATTCCGAACTTCCGTGTTAAAATGGCAGAGTTTTTCCTGGGCTTTTAAGTCCTAAGAATGCTTAAACAAGGTCCGGTATGATAAATGAAAGCTGATTGCTATTCTTAACTCTGGCAAGGTCTGATTGTCTTCTTGGCGCGAGTGAATTGTCACAGTGTTCTAACCTGGCTGAAGTATCAGTTTATATTGCCTGTCTTCCCCCGCATTTGTTTGTTACGATGTTAAGCAAGGTTCCAATCGGAAGGGCTGTTGTGCCCTCATTCCTACTGTCTGTCAATCGTTTCAAATATGCGTATTTTGTGGGGTAATTCAAATTATTTCCTCATGGAAATTTCTGCGCGTTACTGCAGAGGTCATGTCTCACAAATATGGAATGAAAACATCCGATCCTCTCTGTGGTAAAGTGGGATGTTATAAATATTTATAGGGGACTTAGTGTACTGACTGAGATCAGCTGTGAAGGTATCTATATCTAATAAGAGTAATGTATTATAGATAACCTTACTTACTGCCACATATGTATACCTCAGTCAGAATTATTCTGGAATAGTGTGATGGCTACCTTATATGTCTAGGGTATGTGTATGATGAAGTGTAAGTCATAACAACAACAGACAGATAAACAATTTAATTTATTCCACCACACTTGACAACACTGTGACACTCACATACATATAACACTCTAAGAGGATATCTTAAAGGAGTCACTGATAACTTTTCAAATAACAATATGTATTCAGTGCTGTCATGAATGTATATGTGTCCTGATTCAAATACAAAGGGAACCAGGAATCACAATCAATTTTAATTACAAGTTATATGTACAGAATTTATTAATATGATTCTTGTAGTGACATATATTATTAATGGTATCCTATGTGTGTCAGTTGTGTAGTGGTAATATGAGGTAATACTGGTTTTGTTTGGTTCAAGCTCTGTTGGTATTTGTCATCATGACTTCAATAGTTTGTTTCTATTGGAACTAGTATTGGAGATGTTCTCAGTTCCTGGTATTAAAACAATTAAATTCCCCTCTTAATTTTAGTTTATAATGTCATTTTAAGATGGGGGTACATAATGTTGAGCTCCATGGCCACACTCTCTTATCTTGCGTGATGACTGCAGTAAAAGACTCCTCTGCTCGATTACTGTAATGAGTTCTGGAGCCACCCCACTGGTTGCTATATGGACCAAGGAGTATGCTGTCCACCTCTGGCTTCAGCAAAGCTCTGACCAGGTGCTGCTCAATAACTTTAAGACCACGGTCCCTGAAACAAGAAGGTTGTACCTTCTACGTCAGAACTAATTTATACTCCATTTCTACACTGAGCACAGTACATCACAAACATTGAGTTCAGAGCGTTAGGCCAACTGTCAGCTTCATCTGAAATACTTTATACCAGTATTTCCCTCCCTAATGGTTACTACGCCTCTGCAATTCCAGCATTATTTCTTTCTAGTTAATAATCTAGGTGTCAGTGTACTGTTTGGCCATTCCATGCAGTTTTACTTTCCTCCGACACCTTCTGTTCAGGCTGGAGCACTATAGGCTTTACATCATGTTCGCTACTGAACCACACATATATACAGACATAAATTATCAATTTACATTCAATTTTCATTAAAAGATATTGAATATTTCAAGCTTACCACAATTCATGGAAATAATAATAAACAGTTTCGTTGACTGGCAATGAATATAGCACAACTCCGATCTGCCGATGTCCCAGGCTTTATTTTATAAAAAATATACACTGGTGCTCAACGCACTGTTTCTTAGTAGGTTTATTACAAGATGTGGCAATGAACAGACGCTCTGAATTGAGTATATTCGCAGCTCTACCCAATCAAACCATGTCTACACATCTTTTCAAAAAAGTACCCCTTTCTCACGTTTCCCCTGACAACACAAGATAGTATTTATAGTCCGACCAATCGTGTTTAGTCTTTCATTTGTTGCGCTCCAATCAAATAGGAGTTAACATGGTAGGCTATTTCCGTAACGTAATGTTTTTTCAAACACGTTATAAAAAAATTTTATGAGCAGAAATGATTTCATGCTGTCAGGCACCCCCACTATTTTATTTTGGCCATAACTTGGTAATTCCTAGACTATTTGCGTAACGTTTTACATATTCTTTGTCAGCAAACCCTAAGGAATCCAAATATCTCAATCTAAGGGAGCTAGGTGGCTGCGTTCAAAATGTGCATTTTCTACCACCTCCTGTTCACTTCAATCCCCATGTGGTGTCTGGGTACTGTCATGTTTTCAAACGTAAACCGGTATAATGTCATAATTCCCAATAAGCGTTTTTCAGGATTTTAAAACCTAACTCTGGTATGGGTAGTGAATTTTATCACTGTCGATTTGAAATAAAGTTAGTGCATGTGGCCTTACACGCGTGATGGCAGCAATTGTGTATCGCGCGACGCGTGTTTAGTGTTGCAGGTGTCCCTGCTTTCTGCCTCTCCCTTCTCTCTATCCTTTAGTCCATCTGTCTTTTAGTTACGCCGTGTATAAAATGGAATGAATGAAATATTAAATTTAGGTCATTGATCAGCTTGCGTATCTCAAGGTTTTTCCAAGAAATACAGTACACGTTTCATTGAAGAAAGCGGGTAATAATACAGTAGGCTTTTACTATCAACGTGAAAGCGTTACAATTTGCAGACGAAGTAGAAAACAAGGGGGATTTCGAGTACAGTCATTGTGACAGCACTGTTCTTTACCATTCTTCTTTCCTTTTATTAAATTTATTTGTTAGGCTTTGCATTTACGTTTTAATTTATATATGGGGATTAGAATAATTCACGACATCTCCCTCTTAAAACAGACATTATATGTCAGTCCTTTATTCTATATACACATAGAGAAATTTATTATTATTTCTGGGGTTTACGGTGATTCTCATCACACGGATGGCGGCTTAAAAAATCCGCTCCCAAATTTGTTTTTCCAGATATATACTCAATGCTAAAATTTAAGGGAGCCAAAAGTAAGGACCATCGGAGTAACCTAGAGTTCTCATGCCTAGCCTGGGCTAGAAACGATAAAGGTTTGTGATCCGTTTGCAACTTAAATGCCTTCCCATACAGATAAATATTGAATTTCTTTATTGCCCATATTACTGCAAGACATTCTTTTTCGCTAGTTGAGTAGTTGATTTCAGCTTTATTCAATTTTCTGCTAGCATATGCCACTGGGCTTAATTCCCCATCCAATGCATCTGATTTCTGTAGTAGAGTTGCACCCAACCCAATATTACTGGCATCCGTCCTTACTATGAATTCTTGACTTAAGTCAGGTAATTTCAAAATAGGTTTACTTGTGAGCTTTTCCTTCAATTCTTGGTAAGCCATTTCACATTGTGGTGTCCATGTAATGCGATCTGGATGTCCTTTACGTGTCAAATCAGTTAACGGTGCACATATGGAATTAAAGTTTTTGATATACTTCTGGTAGAAACCACATAATGAGACAAAGGATCTCACGTCCTTCTTGGTTTGTGGTCTCGGGGCTTTCTTTAGTTTCTCTAAATTCTTTGGGTCAGGGGTCATGTTTCCCTGATAAACTGTGTGTCCCAAAAATTCCAATTCTTTACATCCAACGCAACATTTGGTTGGTCGGGCTGTTAAATTTGCTTCCCTAAGTCGATCAAACAGCATCTTCAGAGAGTCAATGTGTTCCTCAAATGTTTCTGTTGCTATAAGGATATCATCCATGAAATTTGTTATACATGGATTATTCAGAGGGTCCAATAATTTTCTCATCATTCTAGAGAAGACACTAGGCGCATTCTTCAATCCAAATGGCAATCTATTAAACTCATAGTGTCCTTCTGAGGTACTAAAAGCTAGGTATGGTTTAACCTCAGGCTTTACTGGAATCTGATAGTATCCTTTACTCAGATCCACTTTTGAGAAATATTTAGCTTTATTTAGTCTGGCAAACAGCTGATTTGTATCCGGCAATGGATCCACCTGTCCTTCTGTAATAGCATTCAGTCTCCTGTAATCTATACAGAGTCTATGTTCTCCAGAGGGCTTCCTTAAGAGTACAACACCGGAACTATATGAGGATTCACTGTGTGAAATAATTCCTTCCTTCAATAGATAGTCTATCTCTTCCTTCAAAGCTTTCTCCTTAGCAAACGGAATCGAATATGGTTTCATACAGACAGGTGTGGGGTCTATCAGTTTCATATCATATTCCAATAGGTTTGTATGCCCTGGTCGGTCTGTTAACACCTCTGCATGATTATTTAGAACCTGTTGCACTCTCTCTTTCTGAGTTTTTGTTAAATGTGTACTGATTTTCACCTGTGCTGCTGTCTCACAGGGGTGTAATGGATATTCAAATGATGAAAGTGGTTCCTTTTTCATCTCCATGGCGATGGACAAGGTCAACAAGTGTGTCTCTTCCTGATGTTCTCTTTCCAAATATTTCTTCAGGAGATTCACATGATAGATTTTTTCTTTCCCCTTCTTATCTATCTTATAATTTGTTCTAGACACCTTCTCTAAAACTGTATATGGACCTTGCCATCCAATCTGTAACTTATTCTGACTCCCGGGGAGAAGAAGCAGTACCTTCTCTCCCACAGCCAAATCTCTGTCTTTCGCCTTCCTGTTATAATAGGCAGCATGTTTCTTCCTGGCTTGTTTCAAATTTTCATTGGCAAGTTTCCAGCCAGTTTTTAAACGAGTGGTCAGCTCATTCACATATTGGTATGAAGATTTAATGTTTTCCTCTGCCTTTTCATCAGTCCACGTTCTTAACAAAGCTTCGAGTGGACCTTTTATTGGCCTTCCAAACAATAATGTTGCCGGGGCCATACCGGTTGAACTATGGGGTACCTCCCGATAAGCAAAGAGGGCGGCGTGCAGGTACTGGTCCCATGTATCTGGTTTTTCGTGTGCCAACTTTCTCAGGATCGACATCAACGTGCCGTTAAATCTTTCCACTTGGCCGTTCCCTTGGGGATGGTACACACTACAATGGAAGTGTTTGGCCTGGAAGATCCTGAAAACTTCTTCAGTTAGTTTCCCCTTGAACTGAGAGCCATTATCAGTCAAGATTTGATTGGGAAAGCCTAACCTTGTGAAAATTGTGAGCAATGCCTCTGCCACATGTTTAGAATCAATCGATGACAGGGCTACTGCCTCTCCCCACATAGAACAAGTGTCCACCAGAGTCAGAATGTAGCTGTTCCTTCTCTTGGTTCGGGTGAGAGGTCCCACAAGATCCACGGCAACTCTCTCAAAGGGTGTTCCCACTATGGGCATTTCCCCCAGAGTTGCTGGTGCAGTCCAATGTTTAGGTGCTACTCGTTGGCACTCTGGACAGGATTTTACATATCGTTTGATATCTTCAGTTATTCCTGGCCAGAAATAATGACAAGCTATTCGCTGTCCTGTTGCGCTGATTCCCATATGACCACTGAAGGGAATCGCATGCCCTAGTTCCAACACTTTAGTCCTATATGAAGTGGGAAGGACCAGCTGTCCGTGACCATTGGATTCAGATCCAGCCTTCCTATATATCAGTTTGTTCTTCATATAAAACTCTCCCTTGCCTGGAGGTGTATGAGATTTGGGCAACTTCTTGAAACATGGCTTGAGTGTTTTGTCCTCAGCCTGTGCCTTCCTCATCTCATCTGGGTGAGTATTTATTGGATTATCCTCCTCCTTTTTAGACTGTGATCTGGTCTGCACTGTTGCCAATATCACAGGTCTCTTGGGATTCCCCAAGAAGACATATCTACACCCCAATATCAGAGGGTAGATTGGCTCATTTATCACTGCTGCTTTTATGATTCCTTCCACATATCGCGTTTTCACTTTTATTCGGGCGACGGGAAGTGTCATGGTAGCTACATCCTTGGTTGCAGTTTGAATCTCCACTGTTTCTGTGGTGTATTGATCGGCCTGCACCAGGTGAGAACTCACAACGGAATCGTAATCTAAACCGGTATCATATAAGCACCTTATAGTGACACCATTACAGATGACATCTTCACACACTGGGGGGGGGGGGGGGGGTATGGTTCCTGTAGTTCTTCAGGTTTGACCTTCTTTTCCTTTTTCCCCGATGTCATAGCAGCACAATGAGGAGGTTTCCTTCTACAATGGTCAGTGTCATGATTGTTCATCTTACAATTTTTACACCACCTTTTTCCTTGGTTGAAAGATTTTCTTTCATCATATTTCCTTTCATCGAATTGTGGGGTTTTATTTTTATTTTCATACCGTGGCCTATCAAACTGGTGCTTACCTTTGTTTTGATCCCTAGGATCAAATTTATTAAAGTTCTGTGGTGCCCTAAAGTTATCCACTTGTTTCTTTTTATTACCTGTTACCTCTGCTTGAGCTGCTTGATACCTTTCAGCAACATTTAGCAACTCACCCAGCCTCTCTGCACCTTGTTCCATGAGAAACTTTCTCAGGTCTGGAGCCATGGACTCTCTTAATTGCTCTATAAGGACCATTTCCTTAAGATCTTGGGTTTTCCCCAGAGAAGTCCATTTCTCCAAGTATGTCTCTATTCGTGCAGAGAACTGGTGATAGGTTTCACCTGACAGTAGTTTAGCATTCCTAAATTTTTTCCTATAAAATTCTGCATTCTTTTCATATCTTAACAAAAGAGCCTGCTTTAGCATGTCATAATTTTCCTGATCACCTCTGCTCATTTTTGCAAAAACTTCATAAGCTGCCCCACGAAGTCCCTGAGATAACTTTAAGCTCCACCTTTCTCTCTCTAACCCATACGTGGTAGCTAATAGTTCATACCTATTTAGATAGCTCTCTATATCATCGTCTTTCTCAACAAAATGATCTAAATGAAAATTCATAGCTGAGGTTGAGGCTCCTTGGCTAGCAGTAGCATCAGAGGCAAAGGGACTGGCACCATTTTCAGGAGCATGGCCTTGAAACTCAAACTCCCTTAGTCGTAACTCATGTTCCCTTTGTAATCTCTTCTCCTCCTTTTCTGCTTCCCTCTCTGCAGCTAATCTCTTTTCTTCTCTTTCTGCAGCTAATTTTTTGTCTTCTCTTTCTGCAGTCAATCTTCTTTCTTCTGCTTCCAATTTCTTAGCCTCAGCCTCAATCTGCAACCTCTTAGCCTCAGCCTCAATCTGCAACCTCTTAATCTCTTTTTCAGCTTCTATTCTCTTATCTTCGGCCAATCTTTCAGATTCTAATTTTCTTTCGGCCTCTTTTTCTAATCTTCTTTCTTCCCGTTCAATATATTTGTCACATTCAGCAGTGACATAAGAAATCATAATTTGCCCGTCCATTCCTAACTCTTTCGCGTCTGTACAGCAGCAGATCGAAATTTTGCCAGGTCGGCCATTGTCTAACAGATAAATGTCTAAACAATTTTATCTATGACTAATTAACTCAAGACAACACAGGCACTGTGAGCTCAACCTTATTTATTTTCACCCAAGGATACCTTTTAATTCTTATTATTCCCTGAAGTGAATTACCCCCAATATTTGTAATAGGGAAAGATTCAAAATCCCGAGGGCGAGACCCCAATATATGTGGTAAAGTGGGATGTTATAAATATTTATAGGGGACTTAGTGTACTGACTGAGATCAGCTGTGAAGGTATCTATATCTAATAAGAGTAGTGTATTATAGATAACCTTACTTACTGCCACATATGTATACCTCAGTCAGAATTATTCTGGAATAGTGTGATGGCTACGTTATATGTCTAGGGTATGTGTATGATGAAGTGTAAGTCATAACAACAACAGACAGATAAACAATTTAATTTATTCCACCACACTTGACAACACTGTGACACTCACATACATATAACACTCTAAGAGGATATCTTAAAGGAGTCACTGATAACTTTTCAAATAACAATATGTATTCAGTGCTGTCATGAATGTATATGTGTCCTGATTCAAATACAAAGGGAACCAGGAATCACAATCAATTTTAATTACAAGTTATATATATACAGAATTTATTAATATGATTCTTGTAGTGACATATATTATTAATGGTATCCTATGTGTGTCAGTTGTGTAGTGGTAATATGAGGTAATACTGGTTTTGTTTGGTTCAAGCTCTGTTGGTATTTGTCATCATGACTTCAATAGTTTGTTTCTATTGGAACTAGTATTGGAGATGTTCTCAGTTCCTGGTATTAAAACAATTAAATTCCCCTCTTAATTTTAGTTTATAATGTCATTTTAAGATGGGGTACATAATGTTGAGCTCCATGGCCACACTCTCTTATCTTGCGTGATGACTGCAGTAAAAGACTCCTCTGCTCGATTACTGTAATGAGTTCTGGAGCCACCCCACTGGTTGCTATATGGACCAAGGAGTATGCTGTCCACCTCTGGCTTCAGCAAAGCTCTGACCAGGTGCTGCTCAATAACTTTAAGACCACGGTCCCTGAAACAAGAAGGTTGTACCTTCTACGTCAGAACTAATTTATACTCCATTTCTACACTGAGCACAATACATCACAAACATTGAGTTCAGAGCGTTAGGCCAACTGTCAGCTTCATCTGAAATACTTTATACCAGTATTTCCCTCCCTAATGATTACTACGCCTCTGCAATTCCAGCATTATTTCTTTCTAGTTAATAATCTAGGTGTCAGTGTACTGTTTGGCCATTCCATGCAGTTTTACTTTCCTCCAACACCTTCTGTTCAGGCTGGAGCACTATAGGCTTTACATCATGTTCGCTACTGAACCACACATATATACAGACATAAATTATCAATTTACATTCAATTTTCATTAAAAGATATTGAATATTTCAAGCTTACCACAATTCATGGAAATAATAATAAACAGTTTCGTTGACTGGCAATGAATATAGCACAACTCCGATCTGCCGATGTCCCAGGCTTTATTTTATAAAAAATATACACTGGTGCTCAACGCACTGTTTCTTAGTAGGTTTATTACAAGATGTGGCAATGAACAGACGCTCTGAATTGAGTATATTCGCAGCTCTACCCAATCAAACCATGTCTACACATCTTTTCAAAAAAGTACCCCTTTCTCACGTTTCCCCTGACAACACAAGATAGTATTTATAGTCCGACCAATCGTGTTTAGTCTTTCATTTGTTGCGCTCCAATCAAATAGGAGTTAACATGGTAGGCTATTTCCGTAACGTAATGTTTTTTCAAACACGTTATAAAAAAATTTTATGAGCAGAAATGATTTCATGCTGTCAGGCACCCCCACTATTTTATTTTGGCCATAACTTGGTAATTCCTAGACTATTTGCGTAACGTTTTACATATTCTTTGTCAGCAAACCCTAAGGAATCCAAATATCTCAATCTAAGGGAGCTAGGTGGCTGCGTTCAAAATGTGCATTTTCTACCACCTCCTGTTCACTTCAATCCCCATGTGGTGTCTGGGTACTGTCATGTTTTCAAACGTAAACCGGTATAATGTCATAATTCCCAATAAGCGTTTTTCAGGATTTTAAAACCTAACTCTGGTATGGGTAGTGAATTTTATCACTGTCGATTTGAAATAAAGTTAGTGCATGTGGCCTTACACGCGTGATGGCAGCAATTGTGTATCGCGCGACGCGTGTTTAGTGTTGCAGGTGTCCCTGCTTTCTGCCTCTCCCTTCTCTCTATCCTTTAGTCCATCTGTCTTTTAGTTACGCCGTGTATAAAATGGAATGAATGAAATATTAAATTTAGGTCATTGATCAGCTTGCGTATCTCAAGGTTTTTCCAAGAAATACAGTACACGTTTCATTGAAGAAAGCGGGTAATAATACAGTAGGCTTTTACTATCAACGTGAAAGCGTTACAATTTGCAGACGAAGTAGAAAACAAGGGGGATTTCGAGTACAGTCATTGTGACAGCACTGTTCTTTACCATTCTTCTTTCCTTTTATTAAATTTATTTGTTAGGCTTTGCATTTACGTTTTAATTTATATATGGGGATTAGAATAATTCACGACACTCTCTCGGCAATGTTTACAAATAACTTCTAATTACTTCCATATAAAGTAATGCCTTTGTACCAAGGTGTACCGGAAACGATTATGACATTCTTGTCTGTCCAGAAATGTGTCGCGCATGCGAATAATCTAACTATCCGTCGCTTGCACAAACAAAATTCTTCTTTTACCCATCTGATCAAGGAAGGCACATCAGCCTTATCATCGGTTTAAACAAATTCGCTGGGCGATTTTAGCGCTAATCCGTAGGCTGATGTCGGGCACACCCGAAATTTTCCATCTTGATTGTCGGTTAATATTATCTCATCCGTCTCCTTTGCCAGCAGGGATGAATGGGTAAACAAACAGACATGACGACATGTCACCGAGATTAGTGTAAGGGGATTTAAAAGTACAAAATATCTGCTTGATAGCAGGGAAAGAAAATGTGCCGACTACAGAAATTTAGTACACAAAAAAGTAACTAAATACTTCCGGAGAGGAAAAGAAATCGACCCAATTATTGTGTGACACAGACGATATAGCAAGGCCTCAAAACCCAGCCCATGTAGACCCAAGTAGGAGAGTTCCAACTACTATGGTTTCGCCATGTCTGCAGAATTGGAGAAGTTCGGTTACCACGACAGGGAAACTAAGAGCCAAGGACCCAGACCTCTAAGACGACATAGAGTCCGCAAGGAGGACAACATTAGACAATCTCTGAAGGATCAATGACTAGATTGGAACCAGCCCAGGAAAAAGACAGCCGATAGGATAGTATGATGCTTTCTCTGGCAAACCTGCAGTGCTGTCCACCTCTTGTCCGTTTGTCTTTTAGTTTTACTTCTGCTAGGTTTTAAACAATGTAGTATCTCTTCACGGTTTAAAATGCGTTGTATAATTCTCATCTTTTATTTTGATCTCTTTACATTAATAACATTTCTACTAACTACCAACTCACGTCTGTTTTCATGAAACTTTACCCTAGACTTATTTACAAAAATATGATGTATTTTAAATATACAGTATTAAATTTTATATATTAAATTTTATTTTAATTTTATATATTAAAATTTTATAATTATTATTATAATTATTATTTTATAATTATTATTATATTCATATTTCAAAAGCCTCAATTCGGTCTTCCAACTGTTTGATATTTTGCTCATCTATTTGTTCATACAACAGCTGAAAGCGAAAATAACAGTTGTTGAGTCTTACTCTTAATTAGTTTGTGTTTGGATGTTAACGAATGTCAAATTTTGTTTAATAAACACTGGCAATTTCTAATATCTTCTCTACATTTATTTGGAATCGGTCACGCTGTTCTATAAGAAGCGTCACTATTGTCTGAATATCTGGCCATTAATGATTATTCTTATTGTTTACCTGTCTGGTGGAATAATAACCTCCTCAACTTCTGCAACATCCAAACAAAATACACCCAGAAGAAAAAGTAAGAAAGTGTCTCAATCACAGAGCTATTTATCTCATAAATTGGGCTTATTCTGGTTGTTGACGTCAACTCCGTCATCACATAGAAAAAAGAGATTGTGAAATTTTCTTTTTTTTTAATAATGATGTCTGATCAATGTTGAAAATATTTATAATTTTGATTGTCCCGCAAGTTCTTGCTTATTTTATTAACATTCAGCTGTCAAAGCTGAATCATTTACTTATCTAATTTCTTCCAATCATGTTTAGATGTAGCACTGCTTTGATCTGCGTGAAAAAAGTTTGTCCTTGTATAGATGTTAAAAAGGGATGGCAAAGGTACGCATTCTTATCTTACTTTTTCTTGTACATAGGGCACAATATTTGTCAGGCGGTATAGCCGCGGCGCATGTCTTGTACGGATTACTATTTAGTCATATTGCTGCGGTGTAACTCTTGTCAAAAGTGTCCGATTGACTAAGTAGTTACAGCGCTTTCCTCTTGTGGCACAGTTACCAGGTTCCGGGATGAAAACTAGGTAGTGTCACGCTTTAATCTACCCAGATGTAAATAGGTAACTGACTATGCTTGTGTGTTAGGGAAGGCAAATACAGCGAGGAAGGGAACTGGTCACCCTCTTCTTAAAGCTGGGTATAGTATAGTGAAGTCTCTAACACTTCACTCCCCTATGGTAGTTTTTGCTATGGGACTACCTTTACGTTTTTTTTTTAAACCCCTAGTCAAAATTAGAAAACAATCGTAAATCCTTCACTTCCTAACTTGTTTCATTAAGATTAACTTTACATTGCAGACTTTGACGAAATCTGTCCTGTACTAAAGGAAACAGGAATATTTGTGTGCTTCTCTGGTTTACCATCTTGTTAAAAAAACCGAACTACGATGTCTGTAAGTTAAAATGTTTCCAAGCCAAAAATCTTCAAAAATCCGAAGTAATAAGGTCAAGATGGACAACATATGGCAACATTAATCAATCAGCAACACACTTTAGCTCCCCATGGAACATAAGCCTTCAACAAACACATGCCAAGTCCTCTCGTCACGTGCCATAGGCCATCAACAAACACATGCCAAGTCCTCTCGTCACGTGCCATAGGCCTTCAACAAACACATGCCAAGTCCTCTCGTCACGTGCCATAGGCCTTCAACAAACACATGCCAAGTCCTCTCGTCACGTGACATCAGCTTCAGTTTTTTGAACGTCTTCCTCATCATTGTCCCCTCGGTTTCCAGTTGTCTTCTCCATGTGGTTTTCTTTTTGATCTTCCTCTCTTTCCCCGGGGATTCCAGGACATGACCTGCCGTGTAATGCGATCAAAAAGTTTCTTCAATGTGTGTCCCTTCCGTCGCCAGCGTCTTCCTCCCATCTCTTGTTCCACTGGCACTTGTCTGGTTCTTGTCATCAGTTTCATATTGGTGATCTATAAATACCATTATATGGCCATATGGTGATTCTCATTGGTTGCCGTCAATATATATTCATTTGTCATTTCCTGTCAGCTGCCCTTGGAGCACGCGCTGTCAACAAATACACTCTTAAAGTTTCCTTTCCGGTACTACCCGATCAAGGTCTTTCCATGTTTTCTTTATCTCCTTCAGGTCTATGTCTAATTCCCTCCTCCGTGTGTTTCATTTGGCCTCCATCTATTTTTTTTTTTTACACAAGGGATTCCAGAGCACGCGTTTCCCTGTAATTCTATCATCTTGTTTTCTCAATGTGTGTCCCATCCAACACTTCTTCCACTAGTATCTTTCCAACTGTTGCAAATAAACACATACATTAGGCTTAATGAAATCCTGGAACGCTTCTTCTAACCCAGCCTATTTATGTTTATGCTTAGTACACACGCTGCTTTATGCCAGGCCACATAAATTGACATCAAGTGCCGCTTGCAGCCCTCTGGCCACCGATTAGTCATCACTGACTTTGTTTGAACACTGTAAATTGATGTTGGACAACGCCGGGTAGTTATGTCAACGCTCATGTTACCAACATCAAGTTTACTACTGCTATAAATGTCCCGATAAGTTCCCGGGGGTCTCTGTGACATCGCTGAAAGAATAGACCTACTGGTTCTTCAGGCATGTCGTAAGAGGCAACTAACATAAGGTTGTGCATGGAGCTGGCAATCTCATAAAGAAAACAATTTACTACAAACACCATCACATTAAGAGCACCGATGAAAGCCTGAGTGCGCGCTTCCTATAGGGGAAAAGCTGCTTTGGTGGGCTCCTTAAGGAATGCAAAGGGAAAGGAATGAATGAATGCACTGATATAAAAATAACTACAGATTACAGGAACATTTATATTTTGGACACACGCCCAAATATAACCGAAGGGCTTTGCGTCTACGTTAACCTGTAGCGCGCCAACCAAACCGAGGCAAAAACTCTTTTACAAAAATTGCCACTTCTTTTCAGGCTGTTATTCTACGTGATCTGAGCTTGTTTCAACAGTTGTGGTTAGAAAAAAAAACAAGTAACACGGGCGTGCAATCAAAATACTACTTGAGAAGCTGAATGCAAAGGCGTGTCACACACTTAACTCCATTGTGGCTGCACTTCACGAACTCCTGCCCTGCCTTCTGCGTTATTCAAGGTCCGCATTCCCGCCATAAACATTTGAAAAGCTGAAATGTTGATTGCACGTGCTTCTGTGTGTGAGTGCTTGAGTTTTTTTTTTAAATCTTAACGTTTAATAGAGCGATTTTTTGTGATTAAAAAGGTAAATAAATCAGCGGGACGGAGTCAGCAAGTCATTACGCGTATGTTTTATTTATCTGACTCAAGAAAAACAAGAAATTATTCCACTGTTTTTTCTATACGATTTGAGGGCGTGGTACGGACAGCAGAGTGGGATGCACACATACAGTGTGTGTGTTTGTGAGAGAGAGAGAGAGAGAGAGAGAGAGAGAGAGTAAATTGTGATCGACATAGCCGTTTCTTAATTAATTAATTTATTTTGGTCACCTCTTTGATTAGTGTGCATGCTGCTATCAGAGGTACCGTATGTGCGAAGTTAAAGAAAATGAAAAAAAAATTTAAAAAAATAAAAATCAGTTCGAGCAACTTTTGCAGCTCAGTGTACTTATTGGGGACGAAAGAGCGGGTGATGATGTCATTATATGTTATGTACACTGAAACGGACCCTGCGTCTAGGTTGAACCTGGTGCGGCTCGCCAAAACGAGACAAAATTTTATTTTAAAATGGTCATATGTTAACACATCCGCATCAGCATCATCTTACTATTGTTGACAACCTTTAGGAAACCTATGCCGGGTCACAAACTCTTGCAGTGATGTTTACTCTAACAATTTTGTTTTACATGATCAGGTTGCCAGCCTCACACACAACCTCATATTAGTGGTCTGTTACGACATGCCTGAGTAGCAGTACTCTTGGCCTGTCTGTGTCTCTTCCGAGACCCCCCGAAATTATGCGGCGCACACGATATGATGTAAACTATAATATAAATAAGATACAAGCAGGACTGTGAAGTCGGAGTAGGGAGTCAGTTAAACATGACTCCGACCCCGACTTTATGTTATATCGTAACTTGTCAAATACTGTGGTCGGAGTCGGGAGTTTTACAATTTTAGGAATCCAAGTGGGAAAATTTGTTGGCCGACTTCACAACCCTGGATGCAAGCATCTACAGATAAACATGCACGCTTTTACAGCAAAGTATCACCAAAATAAATACAGTAAAATAAACATGAAAACCAGACATATTTACCAGGGGAGGGAAGGACGCACACAAATTATAGAAAGATCAACTTTTGTTAACAATTACTGTCGCTTGCTTCTACAGACGCCAGTGGTCACGTGACATTGTATTGATCACTAGCCGACACCGGCGGGAAGCTCGCGCAGTTCATCCATTTTTGTTTCCCGCCTGCACCTTTGGTCTAGTCCACAACAGACGAGTACTAGCGAGGAGCATGCGCGCACTCTGACGAGTTGTTTATTACCGGCTGAATATTGCGAATGTTGGCTCAGACTACGTTTAAATGTCAAGCAACTTGCTTGAGAGTTTTCTTCAGTTTACAAACAATAACGCAAACGGACGCTTGCTTTTTTTGTGGCCCTGGAGATTGTAGCGATAACCTTTATGCGAATAAACAAGCAGTGATCCGCCGAGTGCTGTCTCACTTTGCTGAAGGTAAGTTTATGTTGGTTGTACTCATAGATTGTCGTGTTTTGGAAGATAAAGCTGTCTGCATATTTGTCTGTCAACCTACATACTTACCTATCGAGCAAGCAAGCCATCCACCCTTCTATCCGTCCATGAAAAAAATATTGAATGCCTATTTTCTTTACCATGTAGGCATCACATAAAGATTTTCCTTCTATCTGCCTATCGCCTGTCTACCTAACTACCTACCTACCTACATACCTACCTACCTGCCTGCCTATCTACTTTCTTGCCTTCTGTTTATCTATATATCTGTCTGTCAGTCTGTTTGCTTATTTGAATGCCTGTCTAACTACCCGGCTATGTATCTCTCTATCACATCCACCAGTTCACTCATCCATCTCTTCGTCTGCCTATTCGCCAGTTGTTTTCCCCACCAGTCTGTCAGTCTTTACCCCCAACAGTCATTCAGTCTTTCTTTCTGTATACATATCTGTATACTTCTGTATTTACAATAACACTGACAAAGAATATTGTCAGCCTCACACGCTTAACGTTATGAGTTCAACCAATTAATGAAACATGCTAAGCATGAACCTAGGAATACATATGAGTATAAATAAAAATATGACAATTAAGGATTACATAATGTATCGAGTACATGTACACATATTTCTAAAAATAATTAACCATCACAAGGAAAATACACTATAAAACATATTTACTTGTACTGTAATAATAATACCCACACTGTTTAGATCACTGTATCACCAAAATCTTTTATTACACTGCAGTGCATGTACTACTTGTATTAATTATTTTTGTTAAGAAAGAGAAATGTTTTCAAAATAACATTACAAACGATTCAAAACCAGGCGCAACTTACGTATACATGTACTTGCACAGATGTAGCCCACTATTTAAAAATAATGAGGAATCCTCTTTTGCACCAAACTGGATAGTCTCCTTTTGGCTGCTAAGTCCCGCATTCTCTTCAACAGCAGAAGCTGTGTAGGACAGCTGTCATCTTCTTGCTCGTACCAAGCCATCGCTGTTTCTAGTGCTATAAAGGCCTCTTCAGGACTTGGTCGACGTTTTGGTTTTTCTTCATAATCTACAAGTACATCGTGTACTTCTGAGGAGTCTTCATCATCGGTCACTACATGTATTTGGTTTTCTTCTTGCACAAAAGACAAAATTTCTTCGTCATTCAAAAACTGAAAACCAGAATCATTATCATCTTCTAGCCACATGTGTGCATCATCTTTGTCACAGTCCGAAAATCCGGGCATTGCTTGAAACAGTTCCACAACTTCATTTATACAATCATCATTTGTGTCCACTGCAGTAGTTTCATTTCCTCCTTTTTTCCCAAGCAATCTACTCCAAGCCTTGTTGAGATTATCTTGTGACAGTGTGGTCCAAGCATCAGCTAACATATAGCAGCAGTCTTTGAGATTAAGCTTTTTGGAAAACGCCACCACACTTTCTTCATCTTCAGCCAACAATAAACGACGCAGGACTTCCTCCTTGTACATCTTTTTAAGCTTTGCTATAACACCCTGATCCATTGGTTGAATCAGTGCTGTTACATTGGGAGGCAGAAAAATTACTTTAAAATTTGCATCAACTGCATTCAATGTATCCGTCTCTGGATGAGATGGTGCATTGTCCAGTAGAAGAATTACTTTTCCAGTTTTCTTTTCTTGTTCTCTCAACCTCTTCACATTTGGGATGAACTGATTTGTATACCAATCAAGAAATATTTCACTATTCATCCAACCACTCTTCTGTGCTTTGTAACACAATGGGAGACATGTCACATTCTTTAAACAACGTGGTTTTTTGGCTTTGCCGATCATTAGCACCGGTAAACGATGACTTCCACTGGCATTCGCGGCTACCAAAATTGTTACTCTCTCTTTGCACTTTTTAAACCCAGGGGCAGCTGCTTCGCGCTGAGATGCAAGTGATTTTTGAGGCAATGATTTCCAGTATAAGCCAGTCTCATCGGCATTATACACATCATCGAGTGAATAACCTTCTTCTTCCAAAAAAGCCAAGAAAGTTTCTTTAAAATTTTTAGCGGCAGTTGCATCGCTAGATAAAGATTCCCCTTGAATCTCCAATTCTCGTATGCCATGACGAGATTTAAAGTTTCTTAACCATCCCTGGCTAGCCTTAAAGTCAGGAGGACCGTCAAGTTGATTGTTGAACTGAAGTGCCTTTTCACACAACAGAGAACCAGAGATAGGTTCCCCTTTGCTTCTTCTTTGCACAAACCATATATACAAAGCCTCTTCCAAGTTCACATCTTTCGCATTTCTCATGGTTTTACGTTTCTTCGACCCATTTTCACTATCAAATTTCGATGCAAAACTCATAATTTTATCCTTGTTACTTTTGATGTCAGAGACGGTAGCTTTCCCAACATTGAAAATCCTCGCAAGTGAAGACACAGTTTCACCTTGCCCTAGTCTCTTGATAATTTCTGTTTTCGTTTCAATTGACAAAACATTGCGGTTCCTTTTATATGCTTTAGGCCTACTGGGAGGTGCCATATCGCACAGAGAAATACTTGTACACCAAAATTATTCTGCTGTAGTAGCAGACACAATTATTTTAAGTTGAACTGTCTGTTTAGCCAGTGTTCTACCTAGAACGCACACGTACTTTGGATTGGTAAACCAGATATTAACTGACTTTATGATCTAACTGACTTCCTGTACGTAAGCGACCGACCATTAGCCATCCCATTCTCTACAAATTGTTCGCACACATTTGAAGTTTGCCGCATCAAAAGATTCAGAATTTTAGTCTAACGTGACTGTGGCATCTGATTTTTTTTTTTTTTTTCTGGAAAAAGTGTTCGGATAACTGGATGTTCGGATAATTGGGGTTCGGATAAATGGAGTTCTACTGTATCGAGTAAAATGCTGACAGTAGGAAAACGGGACGTAGTAGGCGGCTCTTGGGAATATATTATGCCATGCCATGGCTCATCTTACGGCTTGTGCGATACAACGAGTAAGTAGTAATAGTAACGTTTACACAAAAGTTCATCAAGTACCATGCCAGGTGGCGTTGACGATCATGTCTCTCTACAACTTCCTTTCTCCATTACTGTTTATCCTTGTTGTTATTGACTTCATTATGTCAAAGTGTTTAGTATGTTCTCCCTTTTTTCCTTCTCTTGTCTTTTTTTTTTCAATCTTTCCTGTTATCACGATATATTCCAGCTTTCATCTTCTATCATAACAGAGTGGATTGTTTCTTTCATAATAGAGTGGATTGCTTCTTTCATAACAGAGTGGATTGCTTCTTTCATAACAGAGTGGATTGCGTCTTTCATAACAGAGTGGATTGCTTCTTTCATAACAGAGTGGATTGCTTCTTTATAACATCAGGAATAAGCTTCCTTTTCGCATTGGGCTTTGTTAAGGAAATCCTCATCACTATTTTTAGCTGTAATTGGTATTTTTAACATTCTTCTGGAAAACCACGTCTCTGCTACCTGTGGTGCTTTTACTACTTGTTTACCAATTGTTCATTACTCACCTTCTTATGTGATGACTGGCTCGATATAATACTCTCTCTCTCTCTCTCTCTCTCTCTCTCTCTCTCTCTCTCTCTCTCTCTCTCTCTCTCTCCCTCTCTCTCTCTCTCTCTCTCTCTCTCTCTCTCTCTCTCTCTCTCTCTCTCTCTCTCTCTCTCTCTCTCTCTCTCTACCTATCTATCTATCTATTTATCTATCTATCTATCTATCTCTCTCTCTCTCATGAACTTCTTGTAGCTTTATGTCACACACCTTTTTAATAACCTTGTTAGTGCGGATTTCCAATTCAGATTTAGATGCGGTGTCAATACAAATTTGTGCCCTGGTGCGGAATGTCACGCGACATAATGTGTTTGTCCCTGTAATGATCAATACATAACATATCTGAAGCCTGACAGAGCTCATTTTTAGAAAGTGTTGAAAACATTTGTTGTCTATGCCATTTCTCACAGTCAGGATCTCAGTGCCAGGTTTAACAAACCAGATTTGCCTTTACCTTTCTGACAGTTGTGGAGCTCTGTAACTTTTTTCCCTGAAGAAAATAAAATTATGATGTTCAAGACAAGACAAACATGGCGTATAACTAAGCATTATACATTTTTCAGAAGTCTTTGAGATCAAAACTGGAGTGCTACAGGAATGCCTTTTGTCACCGTTTGTCTTCTTACTGCATTAAGTGAAAACGTCATCAACCTGTGAAAATGAAATCTAGTATATTTAAAGGTCAAGGATTATTATTTATATTATACTATCAGCTGGTTTGCTCAGTGCATGTCCTATTGAATGCGTGCTCCTTGTTCTCATTTCTTGTCTTTTTTGTATTTTCTGGTTCTTTTCATCAGTTCCCCAATGATTGCTGTATCCTACTGTCGTGCTTAGATAGGTTTTAAAGTTATGTAAGGTCCCGCCTGAGTATAGGGGAGGGAAATAATACGTGAGAAGTAAAGGTGTAAGAAATAGATTTTCACGAGTGGATAGTTTAAGGAGAAGATCTGTCTCTGGACTGAGTAGTTTCTCTAGTCCAGCCTATCTATACGACTATATTTTAGTATAAGACAATCTTACACCTCCATATATTGAGAGATATATGTTTCACTAACCACTCACACACACAGCTATGTGACAACAAAAACACAAACGTGAAAAACTATGGTAAAATTTGGATATGGGTCTGACCAACACACAAAGTTAAGTTCTTTTGTTGTTTATTATCATTTAAACTTTAAAACATCGAATATCTAAAAGAGAAAGATCAAATACATCAGAATTACATATATAGAAAAATAACAGAATACCTGTACCTTCCCCTCATTGAGAAGAAAAGAACCCAACAAGTTAATAACCCCAAAGGTTAAAGGTTAGCACTAGGTTACAGTATAGACAGTAAAGAAAGAACACAGTTCCCACTAAACGTTATCTAATAAAATTAAACAATAGTCAAACAGAGTGTAGATGATATAATGTTTCCTGTACTAAAGAAAATATTTCACTCTCTCTCTCTGTCATACGTGGCCACACAATCTCGCTTCTTACCCTATTCATGGTGAAACAATCTGTTGGACATAAAAATCCATGAATATATGTATCAGGTCCAGAGTAATTAGTTTCCTAATTGGGCCCCAGTCCCTCCTTTGCAATAGTTAAATTTTATAAGGGGAACGCCTAATTTGGTGGTTGATTTCCTGGATAAACGAAGTCACATTGAATAGTTAATGCCGAGACTCTTTGAGGTCTGGTGTTCACCGTAAACAGTAGGAAAACATCTGATTGCTAAACTGTTAATTATTGTTACTTGATGATGATGGTAAATCCTATCGGCTGGCTCTGGTGAGTGCCGATTCTGAAATAGCGTAACTCTTCTGGATAAATAAATTCACTTGGAGACGACTATCAAAAGTGGGGAGAATGTTATATTTGTCACACCCCAGTGGGCTGATAAAATGCAAAACATTATATCTGGGTATTTGTAAGTCCAGTTAAAATTTACTATTAAAATGTTCGTTAGTCTTTGTGGCCGGTCCTGTTCACAACTGAACTTGGAGACGCGTAAGCCAATAAAAGACAACTTTAATCCAGTCAGTAAAATGGAGACAAGGCCCAAGATAAAGCCAAATAAAAAAACCGCTGGACGCCGTTGATCAGGTCATGCCTAAAATACAGGAACATTATGAAAAAAATTACTGCTAATAATATCTACATATAAGCACACGTTGTCTCTATCCTATTCCTATCTGGTCGGTTATTATTTAATTTATCCCTACGCGCACTTTAACAAATATCGCCTGTCGCTAAGTAGCTATTAGAGGGTCGGTGTCGGTTTGTTAAGTCGCATGATATTTAAACAACAGTCACTTACTAAATTACACAAAATGAAATAAACGCGAAATCTTTTCTGTCACTTATCAGTCACGCCTAGTGTATTAATTAGTCAACTAAACCGTATCTTCTTATGTGATAGAGTGGGTGGTAAAATTATCATTAAAGCTGAAGTACCTGGAATAAAAACAGCTACGCGTTATTTAATTCTTTAGTTCTAACACCTAGAAAATCAAAGTGAATTTAAGATGCTAAAACTTTTAACACTTTAATACGCTTAAGCACAGATTTATATATTACCAGAAATCCAGTAAGAAACACCACGAAACTATTAACACATCTATTCCCAATGGTTCTAGATAACGTGTTTAGACTCTCCGAAAAAATCTGAGCGACAACTGATAATTAATTTGGGAAAGACGCAGTTTATATACGATCATGTTATGATGATCTCTAGAAGATGTGAATTTTCACACTCTGCTTTCCTAGCAGAAAAATCTGAAACACCGTTTCCCAGATAAAAGGTTAAAGGTCGCTTCTGTCGGCCGTTGCTAGCCGACAACAGAGGCTTAACCCGTGTAGCGGGCTTCCGTCCAAGATTTTCCCTGTTTCTCGAGATCAAAGCGTTTATCTTCCCCTGAATGTACGAACATCACAGGATTAGCTCCCCTTATAGAGAATCTTCAAAGGCCGTTACTCTTCCACGTGTTTTCCACGTGCGATCTGTCCGCTATCGTAACATTGACAGCTCAGCTCGCGTGAGAAATTCGGATAAACGAACGCAATTCGCTTCCCTGCTATGAATGACAGGTTGCGAAAGTTGGTCAACAAACTCGTTTGTTATGGTCAAGTAGAAAGAGGCGTGGATTAAAAGGTGAGTCAGACAGGCAGAGAAAGCAAAGGCTGTGGGATGCTGTAGGCGAGATGTCCATTATACGTCACACATACCATTTCAATCCTTCTGTTTCTCACCAGCCCTCCAGTCATAAAAGTGAGTTTCTTCTTTCAGCGTTTAGTATTTTAGGCATGCTAAATTTGCAAGCCTGTCGCCAGGACGAAGGTCCACAGTCTTTTCTGAGTCCGTGCGGTAACCTAATACAGTAGAACTCCATTTATCCGAACCCCAGTTATCCGAACATCCAATTATCCGAACACTTTTTCCAGAAAAAAAAAAATCGGGCGCCACCAGTCACGTTAGACTACAATTCTGAATCTTTTGATGCGGCAAACTTCAAATATATGCGAACAATTTGTAGACAATGGGATGGGCTAATGGACGGTCGCTTACATACAGGAAGTCAGTTAGATCATAAAGTCAGTTAATATCTGGTTTACCAATCCAGTGTACATGTGCGTTCTAGGCAGAACACTGGCTAAACAGACAGTTCAACTTAAAATAATTGTGTCTGCTACTACAGCAGAATAATTTTGGTGTACAAGTATTTCTCTGTGCGATATGGCATCTTCCAGTAAGCCTTAAGCATATAAAAGGAACCGCAATGTTTTGTCAATTGAAACGAAAACAGAAATTATCAAGAGACTAGGAAAAGGTGAAACTGTGTCGTCACTTGCGAGGATTTTCAATGTTGGGAAAGCTACCGTCTCTGACATCAAAAGTAACAAGGATAAAATTATGAGTTCTGCATCGAAATTGGATAGTGAAAATGGGTCGAAGAAACGTAAAACCATGAGAAATGCGAAAGATTTGAAATTGGAAGAGGCTTTGTATATATGGTTTGTGCAAAGAAGAAGCAAAGGGGAACCTGTCTCTGGCTCTCTATTGTATGAAAAGGCACTTCAGTTCAACAATCAACTTGACGGTCCTCCTGACTTTAAAGCTAGCCAGGGATGGTTAAGAAACTTTAAATCTCGTCATGGCATACGAGAATTGGAGATTCAAGGGGAATCTTTATCTAGCAATGCAACTGCCACTGAAAATTTTAAAGAAACATTTTTGGCTTTTTTGGAAGAAGAAGGTTATTCACTCAATGATGTGTATAATGCCGATGAGACTGGCTTATACTGGAAATCATTGCCTCAAAAATCACTTGCACCTCAGCGCGAAGCAGCTGCCCCTGGGTTTAAAAAGTGCAAAGAGAGAGTAACAATTTTGGTAGCCGCGAATGCCAGTGGAAGTCATCGTTTACAGGTGCTAATGATCGGCAAAGCCAAAAAACCACGTTTTTTAAAGAATGTGACATGTCTCCCATTGTGCTACAAAGCACAGAAGAGTGCTTGGATGAATAGTGAAATATTTCTTGATTGGTATACAAATCAGTTCATCCCAAATGTGAAGAGGTTGAGAGAACAAGAAAAGAAAACTGGAAAAGTAATTCTTCTACTGGACAATGCACCATCTCATCCAGAGACGGATACATTGAATGCAGTTGATGCAAATTTTAAAGTAATTTTTCTGCCTCCAAATGTAACAGCACTGATTCAACCAATGGATCAGGGTGTTATAGCAAAGCTTAAAAAGATGTACAAGAAGGAAGTCCTGCGTCGTTTATTGTTGGCTGAAGATGAAGAAAGTGTGGTGGCGTTTTCCAAAAAAGCTTAATCTGAAAGACTGCTGCTATATGTTAGCTGATGCTTGGACCACCCTGTCACAAGATAATCTCAACAAGGCTTGGAATAGATTGCTTGGGAAAAAAGGAGGAAATGAAACTACTGCAGTGGACACAAATGATGATTGTATAAATGAAGTTATGGAACTGTTTCAAGCAATGCCCAGATTTTCGGACTGTGACAAAGATGATGCACACACGTGGCTAGAAGATGATAATGATTCTGGTTTTCAGTTTTTGAATGACGAAGAAATTTTGTCTTTTGTGCAAGAAGAAAACCAAATACATGTAGTGACCGATGATGAAGACTCCTCAGAAGTACATGATGTACTTGTAGATTATGAAGAAAACCCAAAACGTCGACCAAGTCCTGAAGAGGCCTTTATAGCACTAGAAACAGTGATGGCTTGGTACGAGCAAGAAGATGACAGCTGTCCTACACAGCTTCTGCTGTTGAAGAGAATGCGGGACTTAGCAGCCAAAAGGAGACTATCCAGTTTGTTGCAAAAGAGGATTCCTCATTATTTTAAATAGTGGGCTACATCTGTGCAAGTACATGTATACGTAAGTTGCGCCTGGTTTTGAATCGTTTGTAATGTTATTTTGAAAACATTTCTCTTTCTTAACAAAAATAATTAATACAAGTAGTACATGCACTGCAGTGTAATGAAAGATTTTTGTGATACAGTGATCTAATACAGTGTGGGTATTATTATTACAGTACAAGTAAATATGTTTTATAGTGTATTTTCCTTGTAGGTAAAGGAGGGTAAAGGAACCCGTTACACGCCCATTGAGGCATATTGGGAATATGGTGTTATACCCATATTATCTTGACCGTCGGCACACTAGGGGTGATGTGGTCGGCATCACGCCGGCCGCCTTAACCTTCCCAGAGTTGCTCTGGTACCCATTTGGGGCTGGGTCGACCCAGGAGCCGTTTGTGGCCTAAAAATTTCCCGCCTCATCTGGGGATCGAACCATAGACCACTGCGCTACGAAGCCAGTGCACTAACCACTATGCTACCGCGGCTCCATTATTTTCCTTGTGATTGTTAATTATTTTTAGAAATATGTGTACATGTACTCGATACATCATGTAATCCAATTATCCGAACATTTGATTATCCGAACGATGCTCGGTCCCATGGGGTTCGGATAAATGGAGTTCTACTGTAGTTTCTGCTTCAGCTCTGCTGCCTTTGGCCACTACTGAGGTCTTAGGTCATCGTGGACGTGGTAGTTTTGGTAACGTGTTCATTATGAAAGTCTGTAACATATTTTGTAGCAAAATATGCGAGAATAAACGCTCAGTTCAGTACGATTTAGGCATAAAACGATAATAAATACATTAGCCCGCATGTGTCTGACGGTTAGCATCTTCGAAGCCAGCAGCGCTGCTTTTTGCACAGTGCTAAGCCTATAGAACGATTTCACGGAAAAATTCTGATACGCTTTAGTTTCGTTTTCGAGAAAAACTACTGTCGCGAAATTGGTTTCAAGTCATTGCAAACGGGTTCAGTTAGATTTATAAACCCATCAACGATCGAATGACCGCTTTCAAAATGGCGGCGTATCAGCGAAATGTGTATCAGACAGAGGAAATCGCCAAGGATAAATAAAAGCAGAAGGGAATCAGTATGAAAAGGATTTTACATTTCAGTACAGGGAAGGATTGTGTATAACTGCATATAAGAAGGAACGGTAGGAAGTTCTCATTTACGGAGATATATGCGTATTTCGGCTGCCCACAGTTACGCTAAAAGCGTGTAACCCACTTCTGTTCTAAATATTAAAATCTATAAATAACAGTTTGGGAAGTTACATGGATAGGAAGATAGAGTTTTATCAGCTGTATAAAACAAGATAAGATGGAACAATATGGATATTATATATGCCAAGAATGAGTAAGGGAAAATTTCAGTCGACGCACAGATCGGCTGAAATCAATGTTCGGGAAGGATTTCTCAGGCCTAGGTTTAAGCTGTGACGTCGGTACCCTCCGATACGTCCGCGCTATAGTATTTAAAGCGTATCATTAAAACTGGAGAGAGACACAACGAAAGAGGTTTTGAGACAGACTGGAGGCAGAGTTTCGCCACTACCCATGAATTGTGAGCGGATCGCCAGAAACATTGTTCAGTCCAGTATCTGAAGTCTGAGGGTAAGCGAAATTATGATAACTACAGTGTATAATTTTTTTTTTTATATTTCAGGTTCATATAAACTTCAAAAATATGCCTGTATAATATTCATTGATATAACGTATTATTATTTTAATATGATTTATTCATGTGCATTGTGGATGATTGTTGCTTGTACAAAAATTAATCACAAATAGCCCCACAGCCGAATGAAGATATATTTATCATATTGCTTTATCGCTTACGAAGATAAAGGCAGTCCCATGGCAGAGATTGTCATAGGGAAATGAAGTGTTAGAAACTTCATCATGGAAGATCCCAGTTTACGAGGTTAAGGTGACTAGTCCCCTTCCTCGCTGCCTTTGCCTTCCCTAGTTCGAGCGCACAACTTTGTACCCATTTACAGCTGGTAAAATGGAGTGTTCCACAGCCAGGTTTCAATTCCAAAACTATGTAATTGTACTACCGAAGAAAGCAACTTGATCGCTTGGTCACTCTCTTTATTTATGTATTACTTTTGTGTAGATGCTAAGAATAGCATCAGTATTTGAATTTGTATTTGATATGATTTGGAAGGATCAAGTTATAGAATATGAAGGGATGTATAGGAGCGGAATAAACCAGATGATGTTTATTACTGATATGTTAATATTAATTCTATATCATTGAATTGATGTTACTTGCTATGACTGTATAACTTTGACACCTGATGACTGACTTGTCTGACTTATGTGCTAGTCAGTTACACTTAATTGAAATGTTAATATTAATGCTATATCACTGAAATGATGTCCTTACTTACTATGATTGTATAACGGTGACATCTGATGACTGACTGGTCTGACATCTGTGCTAGTCAGCTACAAGTCTAGCCAGATACTAGCCAAGGCTGATATGTTGCAGGTTCCATGAGATAACTCAAACCAGACTGTCCAGTATCAGAAGCCTGTGTCGTTCATCCGAGGAAATCCCACAAAAGTGCAGGACCCCAAAGAGTGAACTTCAACTGGTCATTGGCATCCCTACTGTTGGGCCTACCAAGTCTGATATCAGCAAAGGACAGTTTCAGCAGTATCAAGTTGGAAAGATAAGTGTCCTGTTTGACACTGACCACCTATACATGTGAAACAGCCAATAGTTGAAAATAATAATTACCCATACAGAAACTCAGTCAACTGATGACAGTTATCCTTAAATTCAAAGGACTAATAACAGTGATTTAAGTAACTTTATTATTTTAGATCTTGAAGTCTAAACAGACAATAATAGTAATTGTGTGAATACTTTTATATATATATATATATATATATATATATATATATATATATATATATATATATACTATATTATATATATATATATATATATATATATATATATATGTATGCTCTTTTCCAACTAGCAGAAATAGAATATTAGTGTAATTATTAAACTGTTTTAACTGTACCTGAGGATTTATTCACTTCTTCCATTTTGTGGGTTCAGTGAATGTACATTTTACTTATCCCCTAGAATAAAGTAATCATAAGATAGTCACAGGGAGGAGACACCTTAAATCCTGGTACTACTTCTTACCAACTGGGCCAGGGTTTTCACAGTCTGACTATTGTTATGATAACAATACACCAGTGCTTATTTCTAAGACTGGGGTATTACTTGTAAGGTCAGAACTCTTTACTGGCATACTCTTACATAATAAATAATTTTAAATAACCTCCCGCTACAACTACTAATAGTTAATTTTTGCCCAATCTGCTGTATACACTTTGTAGTCTAGCCTTACAATTAACTATTGGCGGAAGCATACCGCAATATAGCTATCTGAAGTAACACTTTCTGTCAACTTTGTAGCAAAATCAGTAGTAATCCTTACATTTTTTGGTAGTATTACACGATACAATGCTAACTAGTAACGCAAATCCTTAACCCGCCCCGTCTACCCCCCGCTTCGATGACACAGTCTGCAACGCATATATTCACACTGCGGAAAAGCCAGCCAAGGCATAACCACGCAGACAATTTTATTTCCTCGTAGTGGTAGCATTTCTGATGTAACTAAAACAAGTAGTTATTTGAAAAATACATGCTCGCAAGACGAAGGAGAGGAAAGATGGCGGACTTGTGTAAAATTTTATTTGACGATGGACGATGACATAAATTGGAAATTTTAAACCATTATGAAGTTCCCCATAAGAATTATATAGTAGTATGACGTAGATTTAGCTGAGTAAGAATGTACTTTAAATAATATGATAGTCCTAGTATTAGAGAAGTTATTGAAGAAATACTAATATCTAAGAACACACGACCAGACACACTGGCGTTCCTGCTCATGTTTTTTTGGTACCGTTTGGGGGACGCGAGCTGGAAAAAGAGGCAGGGAGGTACATTCAAATTCGCTTAGGGTGAACAGAGTATGAATGGGAAAGGGGAACGGTAGGAGAAATGTAATCCTAACGTGATATCTTTTGTATTGGGCATGACTAGAGCAGACGGGCCAATCGACCACCAGTTATTCAAAATTGTTTTGGGTTTTTCATTCAAACTGCATTTGAATTCAAGTAGTAGAACGTTACGATTGGCTAGTGCTGGTAGATATTAGCAAAAGGCTTTGATTATTCATTCCCAGTTGAACTAAAATTTGTATACAGATACGCTGAAAAACAGCTGTGTTAATTTTAAACTTAAATAAAGAATAAATTCACAGTCTGTGCAGTTCGGAGGAAGCTGATGCCATTTCTTCACCAAATCAGCGTCATTTGTTTATATATTTCTTGATTGTGAGGGTCTATGTTCCTGTTGCCGGCTGGTGACAGGAAACCTGCTCAGTGCTTATAAACGCCAACCAGTCTCCAACCAGACTTATATGCTGTCGAATATCCAGTAGGAGCTTTGGCGAGTGTTGAACTTGAAATTTCTGCAACTACCCATTGAATTATCTTACAACAAGGACTCCCAGGTGAAGAGTAAAACATCTGGGGCATCTCTGACATTTTCTTGTGTTTCAAAATATTACACAGGAATTTTATGGGGGTAGGATGAACTACAGCCCTCATATACAGTGACTCTCCCGGTAGATAACTAAAGTGAACTCTGTAATATTTCATTCAGGAAGGACATTTATAAATTAGATAACTAAAGTGAACTAATTTAATATTTCATACAGGAAGGACATTTATAACTACATAATAACTTTTAGTTATTGGGCAGATTGTCCCAACATTTTTAATTGTTCTATTCTGTAAACTATCTTGTCCTTATTTTCAAAGACCTGTCCACAAGCTATGAATGGACAGGCAAAATAAATTGTAAATATTTGTTCAAAGAAAAACTTAACTGATAGTTATTAACTTCTTTAATAGAAACTTAAAGTGTTTGATTGACATAATAGTCTGTGATGTACGACGGTGGACCCAGGACATCACTTTCATTTCTGATGCCCTTGCCCACTGGTACACCATACACTAGAGCCACAAGAGTGACTTAAAGTGTTTGATTGTTGTGTACCATCATTCATTTCTCCCCTAGACACTAGGAGACACTACCGTGTGAGACCTAGGGAGGTAGCTGTAGGTTCTCTGCACATAATTCATCATCATCATCTATAGAGTCAGAGACCTACATGTGCTTGACCTCACACTGTTATAGCAGACACCTTTTCATTCTTTTTAGGATACCATCATAACCTCCCCAGCAAAATCAACTTTGCTACATAAATTGGTAGTGTTTTTATTGTTCTCTATGTTTCAGAGACATACATTAGGACTGCCTTGACATTTTTATTTTTGTGGTGGACTTGATTTTTAAAATAAAATTTCAACGTACTTCCAAATGGCATGAAATCCGTACAGCATACAGTTACAGATAGTAACAATAGTTGCCTGTAATAATAATAACAATAGTTATACGCAGCATGCAGCCCCACACTTGTCTTCGTATCTGCCGTTCATCTCTCTCTCTCTCTCTCTCTCTCTCTCTCTCTCTCTCTCTCTCTCTCTCTCTCTCTCTCTCTCTCTCTCTCTAGAAATAGTCCTTTAATCAATTCTTGCAACAGCATCATTGCTTTGGAAATCTTTCCATGACTTCTTAATCTTTTTTGTACTTGTCTGCAGGTCTTTAATTTCTCTGTTTTATGGTTTCCTCGGCCATTGTTTTTTTGTAATATCATATGGATTCCAGAAGAAGAATTGCTTTGTAATACTGACTGATGACTTCCTGCGCGTGCGTCCTGATTACACGTGCCGTCTTTTCCTCACCTCCTGTTACATGGATATTTATCTGGGTATTTCCATCACCTTGACATTGATGAGCCTGTAAAACCAGTTTGATCTTAGTGCTCTCTGCAAATACCGATTTGTGAAGGTTTCCATGTACTTAGTTATCATATCAGTCTTCTTCCGTTTTGAACCATTCTGAATGGCTGAGTTGACATTTAAGTTGAAAATTCTCATATTATTTTGAACGTAATCTCCTTCAATATCCATTTGTAATGAATATGTTTTTTACGCGGTTTAAATTGCGCGGTTATTAAAGTAAACATACGTTTATAATGTACGTGGCAATAATAAATAAATCTTATTGCGCTTCTTAAAAATAACCAAAAGGGTACTCATGAGGCATAATTGGTGTTGATGTGCGCGTATCTTTATGCTGCTATTCCAGAAATGAAACCTGCGCATAAATTGCTACCGCAATGAATTTCCAATGCAGCGAGATCACCATTTGCCTTCTTATCCTTATCTTCACATAGCTGTTCTCAATTCCAACTTTGTCTGTGTTGAAGCCAGTATTTTTTTATTTTATTTCGCTTCTATACGTCTTCAAATAGTATCAATATTTCTTTTAAATAAACCATCAATACGCATTATACAGTCACAGACTTTACACCATTAATACGAAGTGTGCAGTTTTGTGTAATAACAAATTGTATATAAACGACAAATGCACAACATATAGTTGCATGCAGTAACTAGGCATCAAGGGAGGTTATCTGGATCTTACAAAGTTAATGCAAGATTACAAGAAATGCCTAGTAGATTATGTGGGTGGGGGGCGGAGAGAAGAGAGCGTGATCCAAACACTTGAATTGATCTAGAATTATCGTCCAGTGGCTCCTGTCTTCTCTTGGTTATCTCTCTTTATTGAACATGGGACCACAACTGTATTTGACATCTTTTCAGGAAACCTGCACAAAAAAAGTAATTTCTACTGCAGAGGTCGTTTCTGTAGCCTATCCGTAACTCTTTTTTTTTAAATTCGTTTTTTGCGAAATGCATGCTATAGTTTGTGCCATTCAATCTTGCGCCCCGTTACGCACAGGGTTGTCTCAGTAGATAGAGTGTGCGCATGTGGCGAGAGGTTTTATTTGGCTGTAGGATCAGTATAGTCCTGAAAATTACAGAAATAGAATTTCTGCAGAAAATGGTGAAGTCCCAGTGTCTGAGAGAACTACTGGTATCACAACTTAGTTACGGCAGTGAATGATCTGATCTCGAAACAATAGTAGAGAGGAGACCGACATAAAGTGCCACCTCCGCTGTGTAACTAACTGTGATATTAACAAGGAAACAGATTTTTACTTAACAATGATAAAATTGACAAGTCGTTCAAAATACAATTTCCTTATATTTTATTTAGTATATACACTATCTACTCTTGTGCTGAAGGGTGAATGTTGAAAAATGGAATGTAATGAATTTGTAAGTTTACATATGATTTACAAATATTTATATTTATATAGATATGTAAATAAATATTACAACAAGTTTTCCAATTATAGGAACAAAAATTATATCAGCTGTGCTGTTATTCAATTTTATAATACACTAACATGTTGAAAAATGGAATGTAATGAATTTGTAAGTTTACATATGATTTACAAATATTTATATTTATATAGATATGTAAATAAATATTACAACAAGTTTTCCAATTATAGGAACAAAAATTATATCAGCTGTGCTGTTATTCAATTATAGTACATGTATCAGCTGTGCTGTTAATTAAGGATATAACACTTATCAGCTATGCTGTTATTTTCGTATAATTTATCCACTATGATCTTATTATTGTCTCTTGCTACGCTAATTCACGTTTTCTTCATTGACTTAGATTTTGCTCACAATGCCGACAGAAATGGTACTAATGTGTACTCATCTCTTAGAAGTGCTGTCCTTCTTGGTTTGGTTGACACAAAACACCAGCTGTTGATCGTTTCGTTAGCCCACCCAAGACTGAGGGGGATTAAAGATGTAGAGTCTTGACAACCTCTATGCTCCTGCGGAGTTCCAGGCAGCTGGATTGACGACCCACGATCTCAGTTTTTATGACACGTATAAACCTGTAACAAGGAAAAATAGGGGCTAATTTCTGTCCTCAAGCCCACCTATTTCTAATGTGGATGAAATGAGCGTGTGCCTCAGTGTTTGCATGTAGGATGAATGACAACATGGCTCAGTATGATTTAGCAATAGCGAGACAAGACAGGTGTCTACTTGCAAAACATTCTTTCTGATAAACTAATACATGGATATCATTCAATAATATAAATTCAATGCATGAATACATTCAATAATATAAATTCAATACATGAATACATTCAATACATGAATACATCCCATAATATAAGTTCAATACATGAATACATCCAATAATATGTACACCTAGGTGTGATACAACCATTTCCTTCCCCCTATAATATACCAGGCCCTCTCTGACGAGTGCTATACAAGCTGGTAACATATATCCTAACAATAACGTTATGTTCTTATGATAGGAGTATATGCGACGAGGACTGTTTGGTGATATATCAGGTTGGAGTTATAGGAGACAATAGATTGGAGTTAGATGAGACAATAGATTGAGTCCTAACAAGGACTGTTTTGGTTATATTTCAGTTGGTCTGAGATAATGAGACAATAATAGGAAGGTTGAGTCCTAACAAGGACTGTTTTGGTTATAGGCAGTTGGTCTTATCTGAGATATAGACTAAGACAATAGACTGAAGTTATAGGAGACAATAGATTGAGTCCTAACAAGGACTGTTTTGGTTATATATTTCAGTTGGACAATAGACTGAAATCATGTGAAACAATAGATTGAGTTATAGGAGACAATAGATTGAAGTATGAGTCCTATTAGCCTTCGTCTATTCAATCATAATAGGAAATACAATCATTATACTTAATTTCCCCAAGATACAATCAGTAACCTGATAGGTAGTATAAATGACACACAACAAATACCAACATTATAGACCTGCGGAAAGCCTATTTTCCTAAAGGTTATCGTAAATATGTTTACCCTCTAAGATTCAAACCAGGCCAGTTTTTGACTCGACTTAGCAAAGTAGGCTGCAGGTCGATGCCCTCAGGTAAGCTATAAATCAAGGTGACAGCTTCTTCCTCTTCAGTCGGTCGGTATCTCTGGCGTCGTCTCGGTGATGTGTGATTATGCATAAAATCCGCCCGATTATATAGGTAGGTGATTTCTTAAGCAAGGCTTTCGGTTGGTTCCTGGCGGAGCACAATGATTGGTTTCCTCCGGTTTGGTACCTGGTCTCATACAGCCTAATTTTATTCAGTTTTAATCCGCCATCTTGCGTGAACATGATGGCCGTTAATTTATTCTGTCTCAGAGACTGGTGAACGTTGCTCGTTGATTGGTTGAAGCAAATCTGTATCTCGACATAGTGATTAACAAAGTAGTGGGTTACACTCGTTTCACGACATAGCCCCCTCCTTTCCTAGCTGTGACTTGTCATAGCTGACGTGTAAACCCCTGCTGTGGTTAATCCTTTTGCGTCTGTCCTTCCAGAGTACTAGGGTGTCGACTTAAAAAATCAGCTCCTACATTGTCTCTTCCCGGAATGTAATTCACGGTAAAGGAATAAGGCGCCAGAAGCAGACTCCACCTTAACAATCTCGAATTTAGCTTTTTAGATGCAGCCAAGAATGTTAAAGGTTGGTGATCGCTTTGGACAATGAAGTGTGTCCCATACAGATAAGGTGAAAAATTTGTTGATGGACCAAATTAGAGCTAAACATTCTTTCTCTATGGTCGAGTAGTTCAACTCAGCTGCATTCAGCTTCCTACTGGCGTAGGCGACTGGTAAAAGTTCCTCCGGCTGGGCTTTTGATTTCTGCAAGAGAGTTGCACCAATACCTATACTGCTAGCGTCCGTCCTTAATACAAATTCCTGTGTGATATCGGGTAGTGTAAGGATTGGTTTGCTGGTGAGTTTTGCTTTTAGCTCTGTGTAAGCTTTTTCACAATCAGCATTCCATTGGATTTTGTCAGGCTGTCCTTTCTTCGTTAAGTTAGTTAATGGTGCACACAGAGAGTTAAAGTGGGGTATGTACTTCTGATAGAACCCACATAATGACACGAATGATCTCACATCTTTCTTCGTTTGAGGTCTGGGTGCCTTCTTTAACTTCTCTATATTCTTTGGGTCAGGAGACATATGACCTGTAGAAATAGTGTGACCTAAGAATTCCAACTCCTTACAACCGATATAGCACTTGGTTGGACGTGCAGTCAATCCAGTGGCTCTCAGTCTGTCAAACAACATGGAGAGCGCTACTATATGCTCTTCAAATGTGTTTGTAGCAACAAGAATGTCATCCATAAAGTTAGTGATATGGGGATTTTGTAGAGGTTCCAACAATTTCCTCATCATTCTTGAAAAGATACTGGGAGCATTTTTCAGCCCAAAGGGTAGTACATTAAACTCGTAGTGTCCGTCTGATGTACTAAATGCCAGCATTTTCCTAACTTCTGGTTTCACTGGTATTTGGTAGTATCCCTTGCTTAGATCTACCTTCGATAAATACCTAGCCTTACTCAGTGTAGAGAACAGCTGGTTGGTGTCAGGTAATGGGTCCACCTGAGATTCTGTGATCGCATTAAGCTTCCGGTAGTCAATACATAACCTGTGTTCACCACTCGGTTTTCTCAATAGCACCACACTTGAGCTATAGGGAGAGTCTGACTTCGAGATAATTTTCTCCTTCAACAGATAATCAACTTCCTCCCTTAGTGCTTGGGCTTTCGCATAGGGTATAGGGTATGTTCTCATGCATACTGGGGTAGGGTCTGTAACCTTCATGTCGTACTCTAACAGATTCGTACGACCTGGCTTATCTGTGAGCACATCAGCATGGGTTTTCCAACACTTTCTGAACCCTCTTCTTCTGCTCTGGAGTTAAATGTTCACTAATATTTACTTGAACATAATCCTCTGTAGTTGTGAGTGGATACTCCATAGAGTGAAGTGGTTCACCGTGCATTTCTGTTGCAATGGCTAGGGTCATGATATGTGCAACTTCTGATGATTCCTTGTCATAGTATTTTTTAAGAAGATTGACATGATATACCTTCTCCTTTCCTTTCTTGTCAATCTTATAATTGGTCCTGGAAAGTTTCTCCAGTATGACATAGGGTCCCTGCCATCCAATCTGCAATTTATTATTGCTGCTTGGCAACAGTAATAACACCTTTTCACCCACCTCCAGTTCCCTATCCTTTGCTTTTTTGTTGTAGTAGGCAGCATGCTTCCTCCTGGCCTGTCTTAAGTTATCATTGGCCAGTTTCCAACCTGCTTTCAATCGAGATGTCAACTCGTTGACGTACTGGTATGAGGAAGTCACTGTTTCCTCTGCCTTTTCATCAGTCCATGTCCGCAGCAATGCTTCCAGTGGACCTTTGATTGGTCTTCCAAACAACAATGTAGCTGGAGCCAATCCAGTTGAATTGTGGGGTACTTCCCTATATGCAAATAGTGCAGCGGGTAAGTATGTATCCCAAGTATCAGGTTTTTCACTCGCCAGCTTTCTAAGGATTGAAATTAGCGTACCATTGAACCGCTCTACTTGACCGTTCCCTTGGGCATGGTAGGGACTACAATGATAGTGCCTGGCTTGAAATATCCTGAATACTTCTTGTGTTAGCTTTCCCTTAAACTGAGACCCATTGTCAGTCAATATCTGATGCGGGAAACCTAATCGGGTAAATATTGTCAACAGGGCCTCTGCCACGTGCTTTGAATCTATAGCTGACATGGCCACTGCTTCTCCCCACATAGAGCAAGTATCAACCAAGGTTAAGATGTAAGCATTTCTCTTCTTGGTCCTAGTGAGGGGTCCAACAATATCTACTGCAACACGTTCAAAAGGGGTTCCCATAATAGGCATTTCTCCCAGTGTTGCTGGTGCAGTCCTATGCTTAGGAGCTACTCTTTGGCATTCTGGACAGGATCTTACATATCTTTTTATGTCCTCTGTAATTCCTGGCCAAAAGTAGTGACAGGCTATCCTTTGTCCAGTGGCCCCTATTCCCATATGTCCACTGAAGGGTATAGCATGTCCTAGCGTCATAACCTTCTCCCTGTAAGATTTTGGCACTACAAGCTGTCCATGCCCTTTAGGTCCTGTTCCAGCTTTTCTGTATAGTAGGCCATTCTTCATATACAAGTCTCCTTTCTCTGGAGGGTTATGTGCTTTAGGCAATTTGCCAAAACAAGGCTTCAGTGTGCTATCTGCTGCTTGAGCCTTTTTCATCTCTTCTGGATGAGTATTGATAGGATTCTCCTCCATTTTCCTGGAGCTTTCCCTGGTCTGGACTGTTGCCATAACTACAGGTTTTATAGGTTCTCCAAGGAAAACATACCTACACCCCAAAATCAAAGGGTAAATAGGGTCGTCCATCACTGCTGCTTTGATTTCTCCTTCCACATAGCGAGATCTTATGTTGATTCGGGCTATGGGTAATGTCATGGTTCTTGCTCCCTTGATAGGTCCTCTGATTTCCACTGTTTCTGTGGTTATCTGGTCAGGACTCACTAGAGAAGAGCACACAACTGAATCAAAGTCCAATCCTGTGTCATATAAACACAGTACTTGAGTGCCATTCACGGTCACTTCCTCACAGACAGGGGGATGATGGAAGAATAGATTTTGAGTTATAGCACTTAGTTGCTTGTTAGCTATCGAATTATTTAGAGAGTATCTCGTGATAGTTTCGAGAGACAGATTACAGACAGCGTGAAAAGCGCTGATATATTTATTCTGTAATGTTTTGAACGGAGTGAGAATAGCTCGCGGCTAGCCCGCAGATGATTGGTTGACTGAGTTGTGTTGACCGTGAGGAAGTCTCGTGTCTGCTTTTGAGCGGGACGAGTGTGTTATCTGGGGAGAGTGTTCCGGGCGTTTTGACCGGGTAGGAGGACAGTGTTTTTGGGAAGTGTGGAATGCCTGTACAGTGCTGAATTTAAAATGTCGACGGATTTTTCGCTGTGGGTACAGCGTAGTATGAAACTGCAGTTTTAATTATTGTGGAAGTGTTTGTAACTGCAGTGTAGAGTACTTTAGGCCATGAATCCATGATATATTGCTCCTGTTTGAGAGGATTGTTTTATGATAGCATCCTTGTTATTGAGGATTCTTTAGTTAGCGCTGAGTTTAATAGCGCTGAGTTTAATAAGAGTACTTTAGGCCATGAATCATGATAGCTCCTGTGAGAGGATTGTTATTGAGGATTCTTTAGAACACTGAGTTGAATATGAGTACTCTAGGCCATGTATTATGATATCATTGTAGCTGCCGAGTGCGCAGTTCTTATGTGGTAATTTATATCTTGTGTTGTGCTGTGAACGGTATTCTATGTGTATTTCATCAATGTGTTGTGACGTGAATAAACCCATATGAAATGTCACCAGTCGTTTACAACCATCCATGACTCTTGTGTACGTACCTGTGGTGTAAACGACTAAACCAACACACGCACTTAATATTACAAGTGTGACAGGGAACTTAACACGTATTTAGAAATAGCCCCGGAGTGGGCGTGGTCTATCTGTATCGAGAACCTGATCATCGCTTACCAGTAGACTTCTACAGTGTTTGCCTGTGTGGCGGATATATAGGTATCAACTGTAGACATTACCAGATCCACAACACAACAGTAACGTTAGCAGATAATCAATAGACACCTTACCGTAACCCTATCAGTAACAACAAACCAGACTTTATCAGACCTCCTTAGATGAAAAGAAATAAGGAGGTCCTAGAAAATCTAGGTATGAAAAGAGAACTAATGAGGGAGGTCAAAGTTCGGCAGCTAAAATACTTTGGCCACATAAAAAGACATAACACCTTACAGAAGACCATAACAGAAGGGAGAGTTGAAGGCAAACGTGCAAGGGGAAGACAGCGCTATAAGTGGGAAGACAACATCAAGAGATGGACAGGAAAGAGTTTATCAGAGTGCACCACCATGACAAGAGACAGAAGACGTTGGAGATCCATTACAGCCAACCTTCGTTGTGGAGATAGCAACTGATGATGATGATCATCATGGACTCTTTCACTTGCTCCATCATTATCATTTCTTTCAGATCCTGACACTTTCCTAAACTACTCCATTTTTCCAAATAAGTTTCCAGTCTAGCAGAGAATTGGTGATAGTTTTCTCCTGGGAGAAGTTTAGCTGTTCGGAATTTCTTTCTATATGATTCTGAGTTCTTTTCATATCTCACAAGCAGTGCATGCTTCAGGATTTCATAATCTTCCTGGTCATCTCTTGAGAGCTTCAAATATACATCGTAGGCAACACCTCTCAATCCCTGAGATAGTTTAAGACTCCACCTTTCTTTCACTAAGCCATAGGTAGTGGCAAGTCTTTCGTATCTATCCAGGTACGACTCAATGGCATCTTCTTTTTCAACAAATGGGTCCAGATGAAAATTCATGGCCCCACTTGAGGGGCTCTGGCTGGATCTACTCTCTGAGTGAGGTGAGCTACCACCATTATTGCCAGTAGTTGCCTGAATTTCAAGCTCTTTTAATCTCAACTGATGGTCTCTCTCTGCTTGTAATTTCCTTTCCTCAGCTTCAATTTTCTTTGCCTCATTTTCAGCCTCCCATTTCTTGGCTTCGATTTCAAATCTTTTGGTTTCTCTCTCAGCTTCCAGTCTTTTGTCTTCTCTCTCGGCTTCCAGTCTTTTGTCTTCTCTCTGAGCTTCCAGTCTTTTGGCTTCTGTCTCTAATTGCAACTTTCTTTCTTCCCTATCCATGTGTTTGTCCACTTCTGTTGTGACATACTGAGTAAGAGCATCACCTGTCATGTTTAATTCCTTACCCATCTGCATGATCGCAGTCCTGAACTTCACTAGATCAGCCATGGCGTTACTTAGTTAGGGTATGTAAATTTACTATAACCCAATTATTGTAATTAAACTTAATTAATTTAAATGAACAAATAATTTCCGTGCAACTTTGTGAGCATCAACTATTTACTGAGTACTAAATGGTACTCTTCCTAAGAAAACAATAAAAAATCCTATTATAGAATTTCTCACAAAAAATTTTTTTTTTCTTAGTTATCTATGGGTGGCACAAGATAGAGTGTAGATAGATGAATAGACTAAGTATGGCTCAAGATATACAAAAATATCCCAGGAACGAGCCCACAGTGTGGCGAGAGGTTTTATTTGGCTGTAGGATCAGTATAGTCCTGAAAATTACAGAAATAGAATTTCTGCAGAAAATGGTGAAGTCCCAGTGTCTGAGAGAACTACTGGTATCACAACTTAGTTACGGCTGTGAATGATCTGATCTCGAAACAATAGTAGAGAGGAGACCGACATAAAGTGCCACCTCCGCTGTGTAACTAACTGTGATATTAAACAAAACAAGGAAACAGATTTTTACTTAACAATGATAAAATTGACAAGTCGTTCAAAATACAATTTCCTTATATTTTATTTAGTATATACACTATCTACTCTTGTGCTGAAAGGTGAATGTTGAAAAATGGAATGTAATGAATTTGTAAGTTTACATATGATTTACAAATATTTATATTTATATAGATATGTAAATAAATATTACAACAAGTTTTCCAATTATAGGAACAAAAAATTATATCATCTGTGCTGTTATTCAATTATAGTACATGTATCAGCTGTGCTGTTAATTAAGGATATAACACTTATCAGCTATGCTGTTATTTTCGTATAATTTATCCACTATGATCTTATTATTGTCTCTTGCTACGCTAATTCACGTTTTCTTCATTGACTTAGATTTTGCTCACAATGCCGACAGAAATGGTACTAATGTGTACTCATCTCTTAGAAGTGCTGTCCTTCTTGGTTTGGTTGACACAAAACACCAGCTGTTGATCGTTTCGTTAGCCCACCCAAGACTGAGGGGGACTAAAGATGTAGAGTCTTGACAACCTCTATGCTCCTGCGGAGTTCCAGGCAGCTGGATTGACGACCCACGATCTCAGTTTTTATGACACGTATAAACCTGTAACAAGGAAAAATAGGGGCTAATTTCTGTCTTCAAGCTCACCTATTTCTAATGTGGATGAAATGAGCGTGTGCCTCAGTGTTTGCATGTAGGATGAATGACAACATGGCTCAGTATGATTTAGCAATAGCGAGACAAGACAGGTGTCTACTTGCAAAACATTCTTTCTGATAAACTAATACATGGATATCTTTCAATAATATAAATTCAATGCATGAATACATTCAATAATATAAATTCAATACATGAATACATTCAATACATGAATACATCCCATAATATAAGTTCAATACATGAATACATCCAATAATATGTACACCTAGGTGTGATACAACCATTTCCTTCCCCCTATAATATACCAGGCCCTCTCTGACGAGTGCTATACAAGCTGGTAACATATATCCTAACAATAACGTTATGTTCTATTGATAGGAGTATATGCGACGAGGACTGTTTGGTGATATATCAGGTTGGAGTTATAGGAGACAATAGATTGGAGTTAGATGAGACAATAGATTGAGTCCTAACAAGGACTGTTTTGGTTATATTTCAGTTGGTCTTATCTGAGATAATAAACAAGTTATAGGAGACAATAGACTGAAGTTATAGGAGACAATAGATTGAGTCCTAACAAGGACTGTTTTGGTTATATTTCAGTTGGAGTTATCTGAGACAATAGATTGAAGTATAGGAGACAATAGGTTGAAGTATGAGTCCTATTAGCCTTCGTCTATTCAATCATAATAGGAAATACAATCAGTATACTTAATTTCCCCAAGATACAATCAGTAACCTGATAGGTAGTATAAATGACACACAACAAATACCAACATTATAGACCTGCGGAAAGCCTATTTTCCTAAAGGTTATCGTAAACATATTTACCCTCTAAGATTCAAACAGGCCAGTTTTTGACGCGACTTAGCGAAGTAGGCTGCAGGTCGATGCCCTCAGGTAAGCTCTAAATTAAGGTGACAGCTTCTTCCTCTTCAGTCGGTCGGTATCTCTGGCGTCGTCTCGGTGATGTGTGATTATGCATAAAATCCGCCCGATTATATAGGTAGGTAAATGCTTAAGGAAAGCTTTTGGTTGGTTCCTGGCGGAGCAAAATGATTGGTTTCCTCCGGTTTGGTACCTGGTCTCATACAGCCTAATTTTATTCAGTTTTAATCCGCCATCTTGCGTGAACATGATGGCCGTTAATTTATTCTGTCTCAGAGACTGGTGAACGTTGATCGTTGATTGGTTGAAGCAAATCTGTATCTCGACATAGTGATTAACAAAGTAGTGGGTTACACTCGTTTCACGTCAGCGCATTAGATCGTCCTTAACACAGAATCTCATTAAGATTTGGTCGTTTGGTTAGAGATACACCTGAAAAGCAAGAATATAATTATCATTATAATATGACTTATGAAAAGACATACTCGTTGGTAACACATTATAATCTTTCAGTGAGAAGAAGGAACGTCAGAGTGGTTAAGGCGCTGACCTCTCACGGCATAAGTACCGGGTTCAAAACACGGTGATGTCACGCTCCAATCTACCCACTTATACATGAGGGTACTTGTGCGTTAATTCACCGTCAAATTAATATTTTGGCAATTTATTACCCAAACCGAGAACCGTACTATTTCTTACATTTGTTTTCTTACAATTTTTTTCTTTTTTTCTCGCCTTAATCCAATCGCAGTCTAGGCCGTGGAGTTGTGACATTTACCCAGTCCGTCCTTTCTTTTTGTTTTTGTTTTTACACTTTTTGTCTCGTTTTGGTGAGGCGCGTCCCGTTCAACCTAGTCGGTTATATTAGGGCGCATGTCCAAATATAAAAGACCCTTAAGTCTAGGGAATTGCTAGTCATCATAATCATCATCATCATCAGCTTTCAAGTCCCTATCAGAGTCAGGTACCCATTTACAGCTGGTTAGACTGATGCGTGACACCTGTTCCCTTCCTCGCTGCCGTTGCCTTCTCTAACTCAATATCAGAGTCAGGTACCCATTTACAGCTGGTTAGACTGATGCGTCACACTACCAAGCTCGAGAGGTGGGGCCTACGTAGCTATAAATGCGTGACACCTGTTCCCTTCCTTGCTGCCGTTGCCTTCTCTAACTCAAGATCAGAGTCAGGTACCCATTTACAGCTGGTTAGACTGATGCGTGACACTACCAAGCTTTGAACCCGAAACCCGGTAACTTATTGCGGTAGTGGAGCGTTAGAGACTTCACTATACTAGGTCCAGCATCGAGAGGTGGGGCCTACCTAGCTATAAAAGGGTACTTAACTTTGAGTTAGGGAAGGAAAAGACAGCGAGGAAGGAAACTGGTCTCCCCACCTCTCGATGCTGGACCTAGTGTAGTTAAGTCTCTAACGCTTAACTACTGCAATAAGTTACCGGGTTTCGGGTTCAAAGCTTGGTAGTGTCACGCATCAGTCTAACCAGCTGTAAATGGGTACCTGACTCTGATCGTGAGTTAGAGAAGGCAACGGCAGCGTGGAAGGGAACAGGTGTCACGCATTTATAGCTACGTAGGCCCCACCTCTGGAGCTTGGTAGTGTCACGCATCAGTCTAACCAGCTGTAAATGGGTACCTGACTCTGATCTTGAGTTAGAGAAGGCAAAGGCATGGACTTCCCTTGTTTCCTGTGTACCGTTAACTATAGAACTGATTCAATACCGTTTTTTTGGTTTATAAACTTAAAATACGGGGGGGAGGGGGGTTGAGGGCGGGTCTGTCGTAAGCGTGTCTACTATGAATGCACGAGGAACTTTTTTTTCTTTTTTAACTTGCCCTCCCAAATCACAATGTGAAATCAACCTTTTTCAGTCAAGTAACAAGTACGGTTCTCAGTTTGGGTAATAAATTTCTACAATTTGATTTTAGCGGTGAATTAACGCACAAGAACCTAAAGTCAGGAAAGTAAAGGCAACGAGGAAGGGAAGTGGTCACCCCAAACTCTTGAGGCAGGACGTCTCTAACACCTCACTCCTCAACGGCGATATCTGCTATCAGACTACATCTTTGATGAGAGCGGGGAGCTTTTATTTTGAAAGTTGGTCTTTATCAAATTTTGTTGGTTAAATTCTCACCCACGTGATGTACGACCGACCACGTGATGTACGACCGGCCACGTGATGTACGACCGGCTAAGCGTTTCGAGCACTTGCCTCTTGTTGGAAAGTTACTGGGTTTCCACCTGTAAATGAGTATCTGAATCTGCTATTGAGTTAGGGAAGGCAAAGGCAGCGAGGAAGGGAGCTGGCCACCGCACCTAAAAAGCTGTTGTAACTCAGTCTCATAAAGCTGTTGTAACTCAGTCTTATAAAGCTGTTGTAACTCAGTCTTATAAAGCTGTCAAATGAACTATCTAACACTTTTCTCTCCTATAGCATGCATGGAGGCATATCTGGAGTCATCATTATATGACAACAAGCCATGCACAATGCTATAGAATGCAGATTTGAATGTGAACCTCTGTCTTTGAGGCTAATTACACTTTTACTGACTCGTGAAATCATCCACACACTTCCGGGGATTCCCCCTGTGGGAAACATGTTGAGAACCCAGCATTGCAGACTAAGTTTGGAGGAGTCACTTGAGACCCAGACGCAACTCAGGCTTTTACTTGGTGGGCTGTATGCAGGAGGATCTCACTATGGACCCCATGATAGGCAGGGGGACCTGAGAAGTGGCTCTGTGTAGGACGTGACGATTCTTTGGGAGAGCCCAGAACCAGAGCACAGCTCTGCATATTTGGACAGCCTCCTTGGATGGCGGGGAATGCACACCACACGCTTCTTACTCCTAACTTGGGACCAGATGTGATGGTCTTTTAATTGCAGGCCAAGCTGTAGAAGCTGGAGCTCATGACTTCAACTCAGCAAGTTTCTGAATGGCAGAAAAGCCACGGGAAAACCTACATCTACAGTGTAGATAATTCCAAGGAGGCTTCAGCTTAGTATTGGCTGCTAAAGAGCGAAAAGTTCAGCAGTCCCTGGTTAAACAACAACTCCCCTACGGCAGTATCTGATATAGGCCTACCTTTAATTGTTATTTAAAACCACTCGCTAATGTTTACTAATTTTTACTAATGTTTACTAATGTGAGCAAAAATTTTTCTTGATAATTTTCTAATTACATCAGGGTATGGTTGCCTCCCGATTCGCCCGAGCTACCCCCCTCCCCCAATCATCACTAATTGCCAGAGACGTTTGATCCAGGTTTATCGAGGTTGAGCAGACTCTATTCGCCCCTCCCTCACCCCACTCCATTTACCTCTCGCTCAACAGCGTAGTCATTAGGCTACCTCTTCTGATGCACTTACCTGTAATGAGTTGTAAAATGCGATGATTTGGAAACAGTATTTCTCACTCCAGATCTCTCACCTCCTGTCCGTAGGCGAGCACCACATGCAAACGTGTGCAGCAAATGGAAATTTATAAGCTGGTAATTCAGGTATTGTGTATTCGCTTGCAGATAAGTGGCAGGGTCGTATCGTTAGTGTGGGTATTAGGAGATAAGATAGAATGTTTGTGAATGTAAGGGGGAGCGGATGGGGAAAGTTTTACGTTTTCATATTTTGCATGAACCGTTAAATACATTTTTAAGATAGATTTATCATTCTCTCTTTTCCCCCCCCCCCCCCCCCTTTTTCTCTCCCCCCCCCTCCCGTACCGTCTCCGCACTTTGCCACCCACAGCTGGAAATTGTGTTTACATGTGCACTGCTATCTGAGCATGGAACCACCATTGTCACTGGTCACTGTGTAGGAAGCCAGCACCAAGCATTCATTTGTTCTTTCAGCTGTGGTTTCCTTCGCAATTAGTTTTACACGACGAGGTTGTTCTCTTCTGGAAATAATAGTCTCGTAATTTTCTGATGCGATTCTCGAAGCTCATAACCAGCATAAGACTGTTAGTCTCGTGGTGTAGACCATCAAATCTCCCTACAACTTTCAGTTCCTTCTTCTTTCTGATAAATTTTAACCAGACTTTCTTCCAAGCCATGTTGATAAACTTGCAAGTACTGTACTTTTCTATCTTCATGATCCTCTATTTCCTTCACGTCAATTGTACCATATTGTAACTGTCGCAAGGTGATTTTGGTTTTGTCAAATGACAATGGGTCAGAATGGCTAAGAGGCATGGCGTCCGCCTCGAGAGGTACCGTGTTCGATTCCCAGTTGAGGGAATTTAATTTATGGAAATATTTTTCAGAACCAGTGGTCCTAATGATATCATACTCCTCCCTAGTCTCCTGGGTAGTGAGATCGGATGCATAGCCTTCTCGGATAAGGGCGAAAAATAGGAGGTCCCGTGTGCAAGTTGCACACGTTAAGAATTCCACGGCAGTTGGAAATCGTAAAGAGTAGCCTATCCGGCCGCTGACATGGCAAAATTTAAAACAATTAGAAACCTAACCACCACAAAATAATTTACAGAATGTGTGATTCCTATATACACACACTGGCTATGGGATTTTCGCCAGTGCTACGGAGTTCGTGCACTGTGCTGAGATCCTCCTTGTGTGATCTAAGGGAGGAAATCGGAGCACTGATGGGGTAGTCCGTGTGCAATGAAGATATTCCTTAAAACCAAACTGAACCAATCAAATGACAAAGATGAATGTGGGATGAAATCCCCTAGGCCCCCTTTGGTAATGGCTCGTAAGTATGAAGGCCTACTTACGACACCAAGAGTGAATCCTCACTGAGAAAGAGGGTTTCAGTAGGTAATCTGGTCTGCAGCGACATATTCACTCTAGGATACCGAAAGATACAAGTGCCCCCACGCCCGGTTTAGCGGTAAGAAACCAATGATATACTTAAGTACTCACAGGTATATATATATATATATATATATATATATATATATATATATATATATATCTTCTTCTTCTTCTTCCGTCCTTAGCCAACGACCGGCAAAGCAGTCAGTGGCCATTACGCCTAGTGGCGTCTTAAGGGCAACAGCGAATAGATTTTCTTTGCCGTTGTTCCCATCACGCCTAATGGCGTCTTTAGGGCAACGACAAATCAATCCGTTTGCTGTTGTTTCCGTAATCAAAGTGACTGGCAAACGGGTGATCAGCCCGTTGGATATATATATATATATATATATATATATATATGTATATATATATATATATATATATATATATATATATATATATATGTATATTATGTATGTGTATATATGTGTATATATGTGTATATGTATATATATATATATATATATATATACATATACATATATACATATATACATATATACAGATATACATATACACATATATACACATATATACACATATATACACATATATACACATATATATATATATATATATATATATATATATATACATATATATATATATATATATATATATATATATATATATATATATATATATATATATATATATGTGTGTGTGTGTGTGTGTGTGTGTGTGTGTATGGTGCCAGATGATGCAATCAACACACGTAAAAATGATATAGACGTAATTAACAACTCAATTACTTTTAACTTGAGACTTGGCTGGTGACAAATATGACGAAAAGTCTTCAGTCCCACAAATAGGTACAAAAACCACACAGGATAGTGATGAAATGACGAGTATACTGCTTGCTGACGAATAAAATAAAATAATGTTATGCTTTTATGACACAATTTATTAACCTATCAATTTTGGATACCTACTCTTGAAAAGGATATTTGGACACTCTGGCTATAATGTCTTCAAGTCTATCTGACCAATAATGGTTACCTGTGTCAAGGACACTCACCTGTGTCAAGGACACTCTGGCTTTGATGATTGTTTATATTGCGCCTCAGAACTATCTAGCAATTTGCACTAAATACTTTTGTATACCTATGGCTGACTGGGCCAATAATTACGGCTCGCATGATATAGGGAAAGACTTAGATGTCTTAAGAACCACCATTTAGATTTTTGGGACACCCCGTGACATACATGGATGCACAGGGGTCGGGGTTACACGCTATCCATCTCCATTAACGACATAAGTTCCTGCTCACGTTGAAGTTGTTAGTCCAATGCCTGTCCCCGACTGGTAAGAAAAACCTATGCTGACGATAAGTTTGGTACAGCGGTTTCTTCTAGGCTTCTCTTTCTGTGCAAAACTTCGAGTCGTTCACTCATTCGTTCACTGTATATGAAAGTGACTAAAATTTAGTTTTAGGAGTATATTTAAAAAAAACCTGCATGTGTGTCGCGGTTGTTTCCCTTGGTCTGCCGGAGTCGCCCACGATGTGACCAGAAAGTTGTAGAAGAGAATGAGTTTATCAAAGTTAGAAACCTTAGCTCAAGAATTACTCTTGACAGTGATATAAATATGAGGATTGGGCTTCTATTTAAGGAGTCTCATAGGTTTTTAGGATAGAAGGTACCAAAAAAAAAAAGTATCCTCCGCTCTCTTCTTCGAGATATATATTTATCACTGTCGTAACATGGTCTAGTCCTCTCTCTCCATCTTTGTCTGCCTTCCCTTCCCCCTTCCTCTCTTCTGTATTCTCAGTAATTTCCATGTTATAGTACGATCTTTTCGGCGCTTTAGTCAGCGTTTCTCTTTTCTCAGACATCACCTCGCATACTATTGATCACTGAGCAAATAGCGCAAATGCATAAACCCCAGGTTGTAAAGCATAGGCATGCGATGTACCTCCATCGCTTCATTGTATCCTATTGATGGAAAACGCCGTGCTCTCGTGCCACTGTTTCCGTACCCCTGAAGCAGAATGGAAACGAATTAAATGACCACAGGGAAATTTAATGCCATCATCAGGGCGTGCAGCAAAAAGAGTATAAGGTAATTATTCCCCGCCATATTTTGACATGAGACTTAATCGTTTACAATAACATTGATTTTATGGAAATATCGAATTTGAGAAGACGCTGGGGATTGTTAGGACAAACGTGGAGGAAACGTTTTGATAGCATTACAAGGCAGCCCTTGGTTTGAAATCCTCAGAGCAAGAGAGGTAGAGAGAGACAAGATAAAACACACGGAGAAGAGAGCTGGAGACAGAAATGACAATGATATAGATTACTGGAAGGACATTGAACGAACGGCACAGGACAGGGAGACTTGACGTGAATTTATTGAATTTTTATGCTGCTCAGAGAGTTGTAGTGTGATAAATGAAGTAACAAATTGTGAAAGGAAGAACGCTCTAGAACATGTACTTAGAGTTTATAGTTTCTCGTGCCTCCATCCTTTATGAATGTTTCAGTTTTATTCTTCATGCGTGACTGTTTCATTATACCATCATCATTGTCATCTCCCTCCCTTCAGCTCACCAAGGAGCATATGCCTTCAACAAACGTCTGCTACATCTTCCTGTCACGTGCCATCAACTCAAGGTCTTTCCATGTCTTCTTCATCCACTTCATGTCTGCCTCCAGTTCTCTTCTCCACGTGTTACTTGACCTCCCTCTACCTTTCTTACCGTGGGGATTCCAGAATAAGGACTGTCTTGTAATGCTGTTTTGGATCAACTTTATCTTCATGTTATCTTCTTTGTTATGTAGCATTGCTACACTTATCTCAGGTGTTGTTGTTTTCCTTGTGGTTTTTGCCTTCTTGTGTTCCTTTCAACCTATACCGGATCCCATCGGATATATCAGAGCGCAACTGCCATTTAAACATAAGCGAACGCTATCAACAGAAGTATAGTAATAATAACTAAACCTTGACAAGGTTTGGTTTAGTTTTAAGGAATATCTTCATTGCACACGGACAACTCCATCAGTGCTCTGATCTCCTCCCTAAGTTACCTTTTAAACATACGCGAACACTGTCAACATACGTGTAGTGATAAAAACTAAGCCTTAAAAAGGACTGCTAGCTTTTATCAGCTAGCATAATGAAACCCTTTCTCGTGAAGGATAAATGCTAAGCCACAAAAAGACCTACAAGTATCTATCTGCTAGCTTGAGGAAGTAATGAAATGGTCTTGTCCTGAAGATGACTGATAACTACGCCAACACCACCTGTACCTCCTCAGTGTTCAGCGAACATAAATGTGATGTGATAACCTCAGGCATGCTACACCATTCGCACTACCACGGGTTTCTTACATAACCAATTATTGTTGAGACTATTACGAACCCGATTCAGCGCTCCATTATAATAATGACAACCATTGTGGCGGAAAATGTGAACGGGAATCTGGGACAGAGATTTAATGTAAGAAGGAAAGATTAAAAGCTAGAATAGCAGTAATATGTTTTGATGCTCCATCAAAGCAAAAGTACGACGAACAAAATTATGATGTATTTTAGGTATTATGGGACAAAAGACAAAGAAGCAGCCTACGCTCCGAATGTAGGTCAAGGACAGATGCACCTAAACAGAAGAGAAAATGTAAAAGGTAAAGATTGTCGATCAATTGGCTTTCTGATATGTTGATAATTTCATCAGTGTTTCACGTTGTCATATACCTTAGTATAGTCTATCGTCCAAAATTACCCAGCCCACAAAGACCTACGACGTCAAACCTGGAAAGATGGCGCGCAGAAAAGGCAGATGCTATGCGGCTGCCGCATGGACCGACATCGTCTTGGCGACAGGCCTGTAGATTTAGCACGACTAACAAACAGAATGCAGCAGAAGAAGATCTACACTTGTGCTGTGTAGTCATCACTAAGATATCTGACAAAGCAGAACATGAGAAAATTATCAAAAATGTTAGAAAGTATAAACAGTGATGGTAAAGACCTGAGAATAATAAAGAACATACACTGGCGACAAATAGCAGCTATGAAAATTAGCAGCCAAACAGTAATGTTTCAGCAGGTTAAAAAAATGGATAGACAGGAATGTGTGCTGTCACCTGCTCTGCTCAATCTGCAGAGTGCAAATATAATGAGATCCATCTAGGACATGTCAGGAACAGCAGTTGGTGGACATAATGTAAACAGCTTGAGACACGCCGGTGGTACATCATTAATAGCAAAGAGAAGTTGCAGGAAATAAGCCATTCAATAGTGACAGAAAGTAAAAATAAATGCTAGAATTGATTAGCAGTGCTCATCTCGTGGCAAGGTTACCGAGTTCCAAGTTTGAAATCAAGTAGCATCATCCTCCAGTCTACCCAGCTGTAGATGGATGTGTCTGACTGCTATTGGGTTAAGGAAGGCAAATGTATCGAGGAAGGGAACTGATCACTACAGTTCATAAAAATAGTCTGACCTAGTAAAGTCGCTAACACTTTATTCCTTTACCGGCGGTATTTGCTTTGGGACTACTTTTCTCTTCTCTTCAAGTATCATGCCTGGAGGAGTAAGCGATCGTGTGCCTCTGTGACGGTATTGCCTCCCCTGCTTTGCAGTAGTGGTCCAACAGTGGCCAAAACTCAAGAGTATCTAGTATGGGCTTCAAAGGTGTCTACCTTCGCACAAGATTACTCTTGGCAGAGATGTAGATAGAAGGATAAGGACGCTTCTATCTCCAGGGGGTGTTCACAAGATATTCAGATAAGCGAAAACAATGCTGCTTTGGCTTAGTACGTTAATTCTAGAATCTGCCGACAATTTTGTGAAGAATTAAGCAATGATTAATTTTAGCTCGTTAAGCCCCCACCTCTGATTTACTCAGTGGAATTCTTATTATTCTGGTATAGTTCTGTTTAGAGTGTGTGTAGTAAATTGACTGAGACAAACATGCAGTACATTTAAAAGGATTAAATCGAAGTTAAATTTGTAAAATTACAAATAACAAAATTTAATAATCACTTAAGTTTTAACAGTTTGAAAATAATTTGAATAGTTATGGATCAAGAAAAAGTTATCATCATGATTGTGATGGGATGTACATTTTTACAAGAAGTTCAAGTGGCAGCATATGTATTGAACTTAGCTGCCAATGACGGTTCTGCTCCTTCTGATGGGTTGGTTCTTTTTACACTGCTCACGCTCGTCGCTGGTCAAGGTTGTCGGGTGTAGCTCGTTTCCCAGAAATGTCAGGGAGAGTCTACGAAAGTTGGTCCCTCGTCTTAAAGCTTAGGCCACTTGTCCCTTCTTGTTCCAGAGATAGTACTTTCTGCTGGTACCACCAATAACTATGATAAAGAATAGAAACGAAACGCTCTCCTGAGTATTGCGTTTTCCGACACATAGTTATGTGCCCCCCTCTTCTATTCCACCATCCCATTTAACTCAGAATTTACCCTCGATGAGAATTAAATTTAATCCCTCGGGATAAAACTTTCTTTACATTTAAATTGAATAGCTTTTATAGTTACTTTACATTTAAATGAAAAGGTTAATAGTACAGATAGAATATGTTTACATTTACATTTCCACTGATTGAAAAGTGTTCACAATATAAATTGAATATGTTTTCATTTATGTTTACACTGATTTAAAAGCTTGAAGCTTTAATTAATTTTAAAGTGAATATGTGTACATAGATATTTAATGGTAAGTATTATAATTAGAATATTTAACGGTAAGTATTATAATTAGAATGTACATCATTTCTTTCATCTTTCCCTCCCTGCTCCATATGGAACCTGGGACTCTTTATGCGTTTAGTTCTCTTTAAGAAACTAGCAATAAAGCAATCACCAGCCCTTGGCAGTGGTGGTTCATGAAATCATCATTCTATACGCTGAGGTTGCCAGCCTCGAATGACTTGGACATCCACTAGCTATTTTAACATATTAATATTTACATGGTAATATATATATATATATATATATATATATATATATATATATATATATATATATATATATATATATATATATATATATATATATATATATATATATATATATATATATATATATATATATATAAGTTCACATGCTAGTAATGAAATATAAAATTGTAAAATCACAACTTACGCCAATCCTGGCTCACATACTTTTTTGCTCAGAGGAATCAAAGGCACTGGCAGATGCCTTATTTCACGTGCACTTGGGGTCGTTAATTTTAACTATAATTCCCTCTCTGACTCCGTGTGTTTCCGTCAGTTTCCTCAGACAGCGGCTTTCCTTATTAAATTATAGAGATTTCCTAGGCTGTTTTTGTAAGTCCGTCCAGATTTTCCAATAAAAGGTGTCCGGTCTGATAAAATAGAATTCTGAATTCTAACTTCTGGCAAGTCTGGTGTCTTGGCAAGCGATGTTCACAGTAGATTTGACTGACTGAAGCATCAGGTTATATTCCTGTCCTGCCCTCTCATCTGTTTGTAACGAAGCTAAGAAAGCACCAATCGTTTCAAACCAAAAGGTTGGGGGGAGGAGGATGTTCAAACTATTCCTCACATGGAAACATGTTGAACAAAATGTAGAGGTCAAGGCTTCCGTATATGGTATGAAAATATCCGATGCCCTGGCAGGCGAACTCACCAACACATGTGTAAACTCATTCGACAAATGTGTTTCAGATGTAACAAATTTATTACTTTATCAGAAAGTAATCTATTCGCAGACGGGTAATCTCGTTATCTGTCCCGCGCTATGGCCTTTATCAGCGATTTAAGCAAACACACTGGCGTTTGTAGGGCTAATCTGTAGCGGCCAAGCTTTGGTACATAAGAATTACCAACTTGTCTGACGTTCAATATTACCTCCGTCGCTCCTTGCAAATGTGATGCGTTAATCATCAACAAGGAGTGTCAAATGTTTGAACAAACAAACTCTCTGCTACATAGCAAACAGAAAGAAAAGGGTGCGACCATGGAAAATCACGCAAATAAAATCAGTACAAAAATGTAACTGATTACTGCCGTAGTGAAAGAGAGATCGGAAAGAGGTCGCCCGAAAAATCCATCTTGTGACAGCCTCCACAGCTTCTTGTCCAGTGCTGTTTATCAATTCTGTTGTTGACTTCTTTCATGCCTTGATGTCAAACTGTCCAGAGTCTTCTCTCTGTGTCGTCCGCTATCTATTTTTCCTTCAATATTTCCTGTTGTCACGATGTATTCCAGCTTCCTTCTTCTCATAAAATGTCCGAAGGAAGTGGATAGCTTTCTTCTAATATGAGTACAACGCTTCCTTTGCACAGTGGTTTCTTTCAGGGCATCCTTATTACTCTTTCTAGCTTTCAATCGTGTTCTTAAAACCACATCCCTGTGGTCTCTAGGGCTTTTCCTAATTTCTTACTACTTGTCCGTAGCTCACTTCCGTATGTCAAGATTGGTTCCGTTCAACACTGAAGTATTCTCTTACTTACATTGACAAAGAGTTGTTGCGTAAAATACTTTTCATTTTACGGAATGCTGCTTTTTTATGGGTTATCCTACTCTTCACATGGGAGATGCATCTTCCACCTGTTGTAACTAACGTACCTAGGTATTTGTACGTATTGACGTCTCTTAAAACTGTCGCATTTATTTTGACAGAACATTATGGGGAAGTCATTTTCTTTCAGATGGCCAGTTTATAAGATACCACATAGGGGAATTATTAGGAATAGGAAAACTAATAAAGCTATCACGTAGATTCACAGAGAAAGAGGAGCAAGTAAACAATGTTTACCTGCGCTGCAATTCTACTGGAGGTCGCAGGGGAAAGAAACAACAAGAACCAACTTTTCCAGTAAGGTCACGGAAATTCCACAGCTGCGCGTGAAAAATCACTATAAAAGTGCACATGATTGCAGGCAAAGTGTTCTAAATTTTGGGTAACAAAAAATCAATAAAAGAGTCGCGAAGTAAATTCCCAACGAAGGCGAATTATTGCTCGGAGTAACATAGTTGCCCATTCGGTTGTAGCTAGACTTCAATGATTCATGCCAACAAGAGATGGGTAGACAGACAGACAGGAACGCAGGCAGACAGGCTGACAGACAAACAGATAGATAGATAGCTTAAGATAGATAGATAGATAGATAGATAGATAGATAGATAGATAGATAGATAGATAGATAGATAGATAGATAGATAGATAGATAGATAGATAGATAGATAGATAGACAGACAGACAGACAGACAGGACTTATTCTCATTCTTCTATCATTTACTAGAAACAGTGGGAGCCGCGCTGGTGTAATGGCTACAACGTTGTACTGGCGACCAGGTTTTCAAGGTTCAAGCCCGGGCGTCAGCGTTTGAAGGAATGTTTACGACTGGGAATTTGACTGAATAACTTGAACGGCTCCTGCACATAAACCCTCTGTGGATGGGAAGGGGCGAAGCTCCTGACCGGGTTGGAAGGAAAGTCCATTGACCTCCCAGCCTCGCAATGACATGTCATTGGGCCAAAAGGGCTGGAAAGCTCGAGTGCCGCTGGTTAGAGAAAAAAAAAACTAGAAACAGTATTAAGGTCTTTTGTCTTGTGTAATCTGGCCTATACTGTTTAATAGTCAAACTGCAGAAGTGATTGTGTCTATAATTAGTCTGGGTCGTCTTTAGGTACATATCCGGGTTACGTGGGGGGCTCATGCTAGACCTCTGTCGGCGAAGCACTATTTTCTGTAATTCTTAGCTGGCAGAGAGGATAGTAGCGATTCGCTCCCGTGGCTAGGTGGTGGGTGCCGTTCGGAAGGTCCTGGTTCGATTCCCGGTAAGCCTATCACAAGTGTTGTTTTTCTGTTGTGTAGTTTTCTACTTCTTTATTATAGAAGTTGTCTTTTCGTTGCATGCTAGTTGTCTTTTGCTTATGTCAAATATGACTTTATGTTTTCGATTTTCGTTAAAATTTGGAGAAAGATGGGCAGAAAGAATGTCGGTGAAATAACGAATACAGGGCTGGGAATGGAGCAGACGGATGTTTTTATTTTTCTGTCTTTTTTAATGACGTTTCTGTCATGAATTTGTGTGTGTGTGTTTATTTATTTTAGGCCAGACTTAAGCCAGAGACTACGTGAACGCTTGTTTATTATAAGAAAAGTCAGTTTTGCACGAACATGACAGATGGCGCTCACCTGTTGCGTCTGCAAGATGGTTTTATCATACGCCATAGGGAAGACGTGTGCCAAATTATTTTATCATACATAAGGTGAGAATGTCGTCACTATCATCAACAAGTGCCTGACTGGTTAAGTTGGCTTTCCTCCAGATCCTCATGTCTCTGGTGTTCCACATTGACTGCACCCGGCGACTTCCTACAACAGTTGATATAGGGAATTTCCTATCTTTCGTACCTTTTTGCTCCGCAGTGAATATGTATAGTCAGGTGTTGTTTCGTAGCGCTTAGGGTTAGGATTAGGGTTAGGATTAGGGTTTGTGTTAGGGTTAACCATAATACTAATCCTAACCCTAACTGCTACGAAACAACACCTAACTGCGGACCAAAAAGGTACGAAAGATAGAAAATTACCAAAATATAAATTATTGATACTAAGTCAATTTTACTGTTGAATGATGTACTCAAATGACGGGGGTTAAAGAAAAGATGAGAACAATAGACAGATCACGAGAAAAAGACAAATAACGCTACAAACGATAAAAATAGATGGACAAATAAAAAAAATAGATCAGATGACGGACACAGAAAGATTACAAGAAATAAATAACACAGGTAACAAGTGGTAAAAGTAACGCTACATAAGCAAGTAAAAATACAGAACAAGAATAACGAAACATCAACGCAAAGAATCTATGAAGCAACAAAAATGCACACAAAAAGAAAGAAATTAACAAAAGAATGAGATAATAAAACAGATAGGCCAGATGTGAAATCCAAAACTGCAAGTGAAGGCTCAAACAAATAGCTGGAATAGACTGTCAGATCGTAAAGTATTTTCTCTCTTCATTTGTAAATTCTTTCCTCATTCGTTCCCGTTGTCACGTGTTACAATTCTCCTTACCTCCAAAAATTTACTTTAGATTTGCATTGCCTTCTCTTTACTTACCAATGAATGAATCCCTCAGGACCTGATGTCTTAGCTGTTCATGCTATTTTTATCTCAGTGGCTTCCTGGTCTTCCAGTAAGTTCTGAATTCGTTTATTCGCTTACATAAAATAGTTTTAGTTAAATATAACACAGGAAAAGCCTTTTTTGGCCCCGTGAAGTTCCCTGTGGTCTCTGAGGAGACAACGAAAGATAAAGACTACTGCTCGCTCTGGCAATTGGTAAAAGGCGCCTAAAGAAAGGCTGTTCATAAGGGAGCCAACCTCTTCGTGTAAAACAAAAGGTTACAGAAACCACAGCTGCATGAGCATTTGCTTTGATGCAGGCTTCTTGATCGGCAAAAGTGGTAGCTCAGGAAACGTTAAGGGCTTAACAAAAGATAAAGAAACTTCCGTTGTTTTCTGGAATGGTTCTTTTGTCCGGGCTATTCTGTTCTCTCTGTCTGTCTCTCTCTCCGTGTGTATATGTGTGTGTGTATATATATATATATATATATATATATATATATATATATATATATATATATATATATATATATATATATATATATATGAAACATCTTCTATCTGACGTTAACATTGCGCCCAAGTGAATAATACTAACTAGGAACACCCATACACTGAAGGTATAATATTATCACCCAGGTCTGATGTTATAATACTAACAATGAACACATTTTTACTGATAGTATAATACTAATAATGAACCAGAGGCGTGTTTAAGGTATTTAGCACCCCCTCTCCAAGCAATAATGAAACACAATTGTAAGTATACTTTTAACAATAAGTAAAATCACAACAGTGTCCGAAGGCACCTCCTCCTGGCTGTCACCCTGGGCGGCCTGCTCCTCGCTGCTCCCAGTATTCCACTACAAAGAACTCTCTAAAACTAATGGTAAAATATTGACGATGAACACCCATGTACTGATGGTATAATACTGACAATGAACACCCATATACTGATGGTATAACACTGACAATGCTCACACATTCTCACTATTATTCTCTCAGATTCTGTACAGACCAGATATCCACAGTGATAATAATAGTGGCACAAAATCTATAATGGAGCTAACCTCTTAGCGTTGGATTTGTGAACTATAAAAAGGTATCTGATAATGTAGACCAGCCTTTCTCAACCTTTTTATCCTAGAGAATCCCTTGATATAATTTTCAGGTTTCAGGAAACCCCTGCATTAAAATGTTCATATTTACAGCCCATTTACTTAGCGAGATCAAAAAGTTGTAAATATACTCGTAATAATCAAAAAACAATTGTCTATGCTTTTTTAGAGTAGAGATTGATTTTTTAAAATATATCTGTTCATTTTGGCCAAATTATTAGACTACTCTTTTATGTGTGGTTCCCCCTACCCACACAGAATATCAGTTATGATGCAAGCGTGTTGTATAGGTAGAAGAAACTTTAGTTTTTATTTTTTTGATTTCTTACTTGATTTTGTTACCTCATCCAAGTAGGTGCCTAAAGGTCTTATCACAAAGTTCAACTCTACAAGATGCTAATGAAAAATGGTATTACGAGAAAGGACATGGTCCCGTTGCGCACTGCCATGCGGGGCTGCTCGGTCACTGCCCACCATTGCGAGCACTAACATCGCCCGGTGCGAAACGTTTAAAAAAAATGACGTTTATATTTTTTTCTAGCACGATCGTTCGGGGAACCCCTAGCAACCTCTTGCGGAACCAAAGGGCTCCGTGGCACCCCGCTTGAGAAACCCTGGTAGAGACAGAATCACTTTGGAAATTAATGAGGCATTTAGAAACCCCTACCTCCCTCCTCTCCCCCCTTGCGGACCCCCTCCCCACCCCACGAAGATCATTAACTTAATATAGAAAACTTATGAAGACAAGGCATGAAGACTTCTTCATGAACGAAAAACATGCAGGAACGTTTGGGATAAGAACTGGATTGAGACAAAGATGCCTCGTGTCACCATTTCTCTCCCTATTGCCTATAGATTGGGTTTTGAAAACATCGACCTCAAGCAAAGGAAGTGGAATCCAGGGGACTGACTAAACAGCCTGACAATCTAGATTTTTCTGATGACCTACCACTTCTGACCCATATACGTAATTAAAATTAAAAAAAAATTAAAATATTTGACGAGAGATCACAACAAATGGGTCTGAGAATACACAGGGAGAAAACTAAGATAATAAGAATAAACATAGGAAATGAAAACAACATTGTACTGGAAGAAACACCGCTGCACGATGTAGAAACATACAGATACCTTTAGGCAACAATACAGACACTGATGTAGGGTTAGACATTGATATCAAAACAAGAATACAAAAGAGACTTCATTGCACTGAGAAATATTTGGAGATATTTTCAATTCAAATGTCGTCAGTCCTATTGTATGGCTTTGAAACATGGAGAACAAAAAAAAAAACAAAAAAACAACAATAACAACAACAAAACCAAAAAACTACAGACTTTCATAAATGGATGTTTGCGTAGAATAGAAGGATGGAAGTGGTATCTTCTTCTTCCTCGTTTGTCCGGAAAAGGACGTTGGTTGCGTTGTGTCAGTTTACACCGGAGCTGCGATATCTGCGCCTTTCGGCCGACACATCCGACTTCAGCACGGCATTTTTTGGGACCGGGTTTGCCTTCCCTCTTCGATCCCTACTCTCTCAGCCAGACTGCAGTGATGCAGCCTGTTTCCAGGACCACCACGTGGAGGTGGAGTATGGTCTTGGTCAGCTCTGGTTCGCTGACCCTGACGCAAGCAGTCAAGCTAAGGTCGCTGACTACATTCTCTATTGCTGCATCTTTGGAAGTGGTATGACAAGATCATTAATGTGGAACTGATGACAAGAACTAGACAAGCGCCAGTGTAATAAGAAAGGTGACAGAAGAGCACCTATTCAGTGAAGGTTTAACACTAACAATGAACACCCTTGTACTAATGGTATACTGCTAACAATGAACACCCATGTACCAATCGTGTAATACTAACAATGAACACCCTTGCAATAATGGTATAATGCTAACAATGAACACCCTTGTACTAATGGTATAACACTAACAATGAATACCTATGTACTGGTGGTATAACGCTAATAATGATGTCCGTGTACTGATGTTATAAAGCTACCAATGAACAATTACTGTGGGTAGTATACCGACCATTCAAGAGTTAAGACACTGTAATCTTACAAACGAACAACGAATAAACTATCTTCCAGAAATTTGATAAAAGAATAATAAGTAGAATCAATATTACTCGGTCTGCATCATCAATCTATTTTTCTTTAAAATTACAGTTTTACTGGCAACATCCTGTACAAAAAATCGATAATAGAAGTAATGTTTACAAAGGTGGATACCAACGAGATTCAAACTGAGTCGATCAGAGAAGCCTGATGCTGAGATTACATGGTTCTAAATCTGAGATCGCGCCTGGATTGAATAATACAGCTGTGTTATCACGTGATTAATGGGAAAGAAAAAATATGAAGAGATCATACAACTGTTATCACGTGATTAAGGGGAAAAGAAAGGTTTGGAGCGGGTACACGAAAACAAGTCATCGTACGCGATATTAAAAAAATATCTGCCAAGATGCACTGGAAAACACGATAGCATTCCCACAGCGTTTTTTAGAACAGATATTTGAAACTGCTAACTAGTAAAGATACCTAAGCACAAGAGTTTGTTTTCTGTTTTTTGTTAATTTATTTTATCCAACAAAACTGTTTTGGTTATACATAGAAAATGTTGGAGGACCGACCACACAAAGATAATGAAATAAAAATACAAAAAGTTAGAGGAGCTTTCATTGGAAATCAGGTCCAACACCAAAATAAGAATCTTCAACTCAAATGTCAAGTCAGTCCTATTGTATGGCTCTGTCAAGTCAGTCCTATTGTATGGCTCTGTCAAGTCAGTCCTATTGTATGGCTCTGAAACATGGAGAACAACAAAAACAACAACCAAGAAACTACAGACTTTAAAACATACGTTGCTTGTGTAGAATAGAAGGATTAAAATGGTATGACAAGATCACTACTTATGTGGAAATAATGACATGAACTAGGCATGTGCCAGTAGAACAAGAGATGAGAAAATAGACGCTGGATATTGATAGGACACACATTGATGAACACATATTGATAGAACACACATTGATGAACACACATTGATAGAACACACATTGAACACACATTGATGAACACACGTTGATGAACACACATTGATAGAACACATTGATGAACACATATTGATGTACACACATTGATGAAGACACATTGAGGAACACACATTGATGAACAATTAATGGCCAAACATTTGAGTTAAAAAAAGGTTGCGTTTTCCGAAAGTAACATATTTCGCTCAGACTACTCGTGGCAGAAATATAAATAGCAGGATTGTGCACCTATTTCAAGGAGTCTCACAGGGATTTATAATGGCAAGTACAACAACTCAAAGTGGATTGTAAACTTTATATTCCCCACCCACTTCTGTGAGAAACAATATGTGTCACAATTTAACACTTGACTCGTATTTATTGAGTCCTCAGCTGAAGGTAATTCATCAAGTTTTAATTGTATTATTTAGGTCTGTGTTTAAGTATTTTAAAGAAATGAGTCTTATGGGTCTTAAGGATTTCTATTTACATAGATAACAAGAGATTTATTTATGAAACACTTGATCATCAGGGTTAAAATGAATAAAGTTGATTTGTAAAGAAAAAACAGTTAATTGATGGTGTATCTCCATTGAAGGATTTTACAGTATGGTGGGGTTTAAACAGTCTATATGTTGTGCCAGATGTTGGCAGTGAATTATCGTTGAATTCTGATTCAGTCACTGCTGGTTCTCAGTAAAGTCTTGTCTCTTCCTTCTCAATTCAAGAGTCGAATGGCTTGCTGGAGCATGTTTGCTACTGTGCAGGAGTAACTTTTAAAAAAGTCGCCGCTTCGTGTGTCCTATAGACCCGTCTCTTATGGATGGTGCTCAGTGTTGGATTCTAGGAACTAGTACCAGAAACAAAGAGAAAATAGAAAATCGTATCTTCTTTAAGTTTTGTGTCACTTGATGTATGCATCTGGCGGACTCCGCTTTCCACCACCATTTCATCTTTCTTTGAATTATACCATATTCCCATGAGCATAAAATCTCAGACCCGTCAAGTCAGATGAAAGTGGATTCAGAGTGCGGATGAATGCAAATAAATCACACACACACACACACACACGCATATATATATGCGGAAAGGCCATCCTGCTGGCTGTGGAACAACCGCAACAGGCTATGAAATTCAGGACAGTAATTTATTTTCAACATAAGGGTTACTTTCAAAATTGCTTCCAGCTGGCAGAAAAACTGAATTGAAGTTGAAAGTTGCAACCAAGGTGGAGTGGTTTAAATTCTCTGCGCAAGAAAACAGGAGTATGACGTGTGGGAGTCATGAACCAAGGGGGCCCATCCCAGTAGAGTGTAAAGGAGATTAAGGAGCCGAAAAATTGTTCGACGTGAGGCTCCCCTGTGTATACCTCAAGCTGAAATAGAGAGTTGACATCTAAAATATATCATGATATCATCATCATTCTCTTTATGTTCCATATGAGGCCTAGGGCTACCTATTAGTTCCTTGCGAGGAAACCCGCACGAAGCAGTCACCAGCTCTTGCAACGGTGGGTCATGTGACAATTTGTTTTATATGATTAAGCTACCAGCCTCATGCACAACTTTACGTATATGAGGATTTCATACATGTAAAGGCACATATAAAATAATCAAAAGAACATGTTACAACTTACCCCTACAATTATGAAATGGATTATTACCCAAACTTGTGCACAGAAATATCCGAAAGTGTCCTGCAGCTGTGAAAATACAGTCTCTCTCCCCCCTCCCCCTACCCCAGAACTAATAATAATTTCTGTGTTACAACTTCTAACTTTTAACACGGGCAGATTTATAGGGTTTAAAAGTTATATAGACTTTTGGCACATTTAGTTTCATCGAAAATGTAACTCAAGCTTCTATCACTCCCTAGCAAATTTTCTATCTCTTAATCCTGGCGTATGAGGGGTAAATCGTCAAGCACTCGGGTCTTATAGTAAGAAACGCGCCTGCCAGAAAGTTAATTTCGCTGAGCATATTTTGTTCAAATCCAATCACAATGTTAGGATAGTTTATCTCCTAATTGAAGGCCAATCACCGTTTATGATGTCTTAGTTTAGTATATTTAAGCATCTAAGCATTGTCATAATTATTGGCATCGACTTATATGGTAATGTAACTAATTATTACTTGACATGCCGGAAATCATTGTCATATGTCTAGGTCTAATTATTCAGTCAGGTAATCTCTTCTCCCCATCTCTCTCTATTCAGATAAGATGTCTTGCGTGAAACTATTATGTCATAGGACCTTTCCTGGTATCCCAATATTGTTATAATCACTACAGACTTAAGGTTTGGTCGTATTTGTGCAAGTCATTCTTGCAAAATGAACACAGGCTATCTTAAACCTACTAGTCCTTGCTAACCCAACCATCTGTTTTACAGTCTCATTCACCAGATGAGCGAAAACAATTAAATTACGCTACCCAATTGTGGAGATAGCTTAATTCATATCTATAAAATATGCCTAGCGCCTGTGTCTTGTGTAAACACGCGACCGGCGAACAAACAAGGATCAATATGTTATTGTCCCATGCCTTGGAAAGACAGCAAATGTCCACAAAGAAAAGATAAACCGGTCAGGAATGTGGCAAGCTAGTTAAATACATGGTGGGTTTCGGGGACTGTCAGCCCAAGGATAAAGTAATTATCGATAGATTTAGGCGAAAAGTAAAATAATAACCGGTGAATACTGACATAGAGGAGTGAAACACAGATGTCAAAGGAAAAATGATGAATGTAATAAGACTGACGTCACAGGTGTGACGATATTCTAAATACAATAGCTAAATTAAATAATATTATAGTGCATAAGTCAAAAATAAGATAGAAAATAAAATTTGAGTCCAGCGTCTTCTTCCCCACGCCAGCCGATATGCGGGTTTTGATAAGCCTAATAGCCGAATGAAGGGTACTGTCTTTTCAAATTCGTCCTTGAGATTAAATGTAACACTTTTGCAAGTTCAAGACGACAGAGTGATAGAATAAAAGAAAAGGAGGGGAGGGAATGGAAAGACAGAATCTAGGGTATGCCGTCTCGCGTTGATTTAAAAAAAGCCAACTCGAGCGACATAGCCTTGGGCGATTTTCAAATTACGATACAAAAACTAAAAAATGTTCGTCAATTTGGTCACGCAGACAGCCTTAGCTCTTATAAAAAATGACGTAATTCTAACGGACTACGGACGATTCTCGTTTTTAGTTTGAAAATAGTTGTAAGAAGAATTGAACAGGTGGCAGTTTCTAGATTTGAACGACCAACATAGAAAAAATATGGAATTATGAACCATAATACATAGGGCCATAAAAATTATATATTCGGATGCCTTATGATTTCCTGAGCAACAATATGGTGTCAGTTACGCACTAGTGCAATAAATAACCAAGATATTGGCAAAAATACTATGTATTGTAAGACGGACTGACGAAAACAAAAATCATGCCTGATTATTTTTTTTCATAGCATGTTTTGAAAAAAGCTTTTGGGGAAATAAGGACTAAAAGGTACCCGTAATTTGATTGGCGGTAGTTTAAAGGAAGGCGCAATAGGATTGGTTGACCTAAAACTAAAAATATATTTGCAGTAGTAAACATAGTAGGTTGAGAGTTTTTTGTTGTTGTAAAGTTTGATTCAAAATAAATGAGTTCATGGTCCCATTGGCCCATACATTATATATTATCGGAAACGTAGACTGCTCGTTGCCATTTTGAAAAAATTTCCTGATGAACAAGGAGCGATGAGAGCAGGCTGGTGCTTTTCAAACCTATAGAAAGCAATCTGGACAAGGCGATCTAAAGTGTGCCATAAATTGTTTGCCAGTCATCGTTCGCTTGTGAATTTTTCATTGAAATTTGTGGTAAGATTGATTTTATTAACCTTTTATTTAAAATAAAGTTTGAATGTGAGATACTACAATACGACTGTAAGTAAGTGGGTCCATGGCAGACTTAGGCAGAGCCTAGAGATTGATCCATCATATGATAGACTATCAGAGAGGTGTAGTACTATAAGATTATATATGATTGTCATCAAGGAGCATAACACCTATCCTATGGTATGGAAAAAGATTACTGCTGGAATTGCAGAGGCGTTGTAACCATTAGGGGAGAGGAATACTGGTATACATTGTCACCTAAAAATATAATGGTAAAATAGGTTGTCATAAAGAGCTGACCCTATTTGTTTGTTTGTACTGTGCCTGTAATTAATTGTGGAATATTATTGTATACTTGTTATAAAGAAGGACGCATAACCTTCTTATTTCAGGGTTTTTTGGTACTGACATTAACGTAGTACCAGGCTCGTGGAAACTGTTCGATTCCTGACACTGTTTGCATATTTCGGGCACATGTTGGATGCCATTGTCTTTCAAGAAGGGAAACAGATTGTCCAGCAAGCCTATGAACAGATCTACCGGTGTTATCCTTCGAAGATAAGTGCCTGTTCGGCACCAGGAAGCTCAACCTCTAGTTTAACATAAAGACTGAATATTAATAAAAATTCCACCAGTGTCAAATGAAAAGAAAACAAACAATAGTGCGTGATGTTAACCAACAACCTACCATTATATACCAGTATTAACCTAGGTTAGAAAACTGCATCTACACACTTATAATATAATAACATTTGTATTATGGACAGAAGATCCATGGTGTTATTTAATTGATGTAAATAATTCTTTTGATTTCACTTTTGATTGTCAGTCCTGATTCAAAACAAACTAGAACCAGGACAATAAATTGTAAAAATTTAACTTTTACCCAAAATTCAACCACTGACTTACTAAAGATAGTCTTTTAAAGTGTAGTTTGTATGTGATTGTCGTAGTACTGTTGTGTTGTGTTGGATAATAAAATAATTGTTTATATGTTTAATTGGTTAATGCAACATTACACTACATATTCATAACTCTAGACACCAAACGTAGTCATCATACATTCTAGTCAAAGAATAAGTCTGAATGAGATCATAGGGGTGGTAGCAGAAAGGTACCCTGTAAACTTACCATCATATTTGTTATATTCAGGGACCTTCACAGCTGACCTCATTCAGTACACTAAGAGTACATAACAACATTTCTTAACATCAAATCCACCACAACAGGCACCAACCATTGAAGGTCACGATAAGTTGAACTACTTCAAATAAAGTACAGAAGGAATGAACAGGAATCAAAAGACTACTGCAGAATTAGTGCCGCCATCAGGACACGCAGCAGAAAAAGCACATCATAATTTTTCTCCTTCATATTCTGACGGGTGACTGGCTTGTATATGATAATTCGTGTAAAAAGACTAAAAACACTGCTGTAACGTAACAATTTACGTGTTAAAAACCAAACTATAAGGTACTAGCCGTAGTTATGGTTACGTTGTTTTTTTTTTTTTGGTTCTCGCGAAAGATCAACCAATAAGCGTGTTCGTGTGACGTCACACTGGTGTCCTGCACCTAGTCAGCGGTCGTGAAAGAAACGCGAAGAACGTTTTATAATGACCTTTTCAACGCACGAAGAAAAAAAAAACTACAATAACACCATATCCCCTATGCACTAATTGAGTGAAACGTATAACGAAACGTATTCCCGCCAACTTTTATTTTCATCTTGCAGCACGAGAACTGAACCGTACACCAGTTGAAAGATGAGCAGGACTGACAGTTTTTCCCGTAGATGTGTCAGAAATATTCACACCAGCTTTTCCCGCAAAATTTCGGGATTTTTCGTCGAAACGCAAGAAAAAGAGTGTCTATCTTGAATTCATACATGACACTTGGTAATGAATAGAGTTGATTAAAATTTGTGGTCAAACTGATCTATACAATCAACATTGCTGTAGTTACTAAATGATCACAATTATTAAATTTAGGAGCATAAATAGATTTTTATTTTATTTATTTGTGTGTGTGTATAAATCCCATTTCGCCCAAATAATTATTGATACGTAGGCCGATTTCGTCACTGTAGTCGATCCATCATAAAATAGTGATTCGGAGAGGGAGTAATAAAATGGTTATAATTAATTGTTGTTGTTGTGTGTGTGGTTGTGTTTTTTTTTTCCACGTACCAAGACACGATCTTAAAAGAGATCCGTACATTTAAAAGAAAATGTTGTGATAAAAGAGTTGCTAATTAATTAGCCAAATTTTTTCTGTTGGTTTTTTTACACTTCTCCTCATGTCATTTTGAAGGGTTGCTCCACGGCCTCATAGTCAATGCATCAAGATAAACTTGACTACAAAGACCCAATGAAGATAAAATGGAATGTAAGGGAATGAAATTACCGAAGAAGAGATAGTGAAATCATCAGAGCATGCAGTAGAAAGAGCTCACTGTGATTCAAAATCTGATTGTATTGACGGGTTATTTATTCATGTGATTATACAATTCAAATCATTCCTCAGCCTGAGGTCATGATGCCCAACCTTAAGAAAACATAGTTAATTAAGAAGTGGTCTTTATTCAAATTTAGCAGCCCGTAGCTCACAATTAATACAACGTATAATTCTAAAGGTTTCACGAGGAAATTACAGTCTTCTAACAGGCTGCTGAATTTCAACAAATCTGATTCAATTTTTTTTTTTAAGACAAAATTTTGATATTTGATATATCAAGTACATAAAATCCTTCACCATTGCACTGTTTTGATATTGGTGTTCAGACCCACGCTATTCAATCCTTACATCTCACTTATTTATTATACAATTCATTAAAAAAATATATATGTAGATCGATAATTTATTTATCCCTGCATATTTTTTACAAATAATAGGAAACAGGTTTATTTGACTGTATTACAAACTCTGTATGCTACGGCAGGATAACTGAACCAACTTTGTTTACTCGATTTTTCACTCAGACATTGGCCGTGTTGGAATGAATGATAATGCCATGTACACGATTTCTTCTCCTTTACAATCACTTCAGTTGTTTCCCAGTTATACAGTATAGATCAGATTACACAAGACAAAGACCTTAATCCTGTGTCTAGTAAATGATAGAAGAAAGAGTACAGTACAGAACAGAGGGTACGTTTGCTATTGTATAAACATTTAAACAAATAAAGAGGGGAAACCCGAGGCCAGTAAACAGTAAATAAATAAATATTCCACACATAAAGGTATGTTTCAGGCACTCGTGAGAAAACTAGACAACAGAAAAACAACAGAAGTGACTAGCTTACCGAAGAATCGAACCCAGGACCTTCCGAACGACACTACCGCTCTTTCTGTTACAACGTGCTTTTGCTTGGTGGGGATGCTATTAGCCCCCATGCACGACCTCCCTTAAGACACTTGTTATTATATGAACGTTAGGACGCAGTGTTCCCTGGACTTTATTTATATAAATAGATCGGTAAACAACGAGTTTTTATTGGAAACAAAACCCCTTTATCTATCTGTCACGTGTTTGTGTTTTTGTACTCTCAGGTTTATTGTTGCAGATTTAATCAGATTAAGTAAACATGTATTCTATTGGCTGTGGTTTGTGTAGTTATACAAATTAAATTTTAATTTAGTGAACATGGGCGTCACCGCAGCGGTTCTTGTGAACTTCCTGGCGCGTGTGATGCATTATAATTATGTCTATGAATTCCTTTACACACATAAATATCTCAGGAATAGCATACATCGACAGTATAGCAAATAAACTGAAAAAACACACAGTTAGAAGTGTTATAGCACCATATGAAGACCATCTCACAACAGTAAGGAGGTGGTAGTTGATATTGTATGGCTGCATATCATGATTACATTGGCTACCAAATATTGTCCTACACGGCCAGGCAGAAAACGTCATGGCAGATAGAAAAAGGCATGGGTTGGCAAGGTAAAAGACCAGGTTCATTTACCTGTCTTCGGAAATAAACCTAGTGACAATCAATAAATAAGATTGTGGCACTACTAGTCCTGTGGTCATCGTTTGTGATGTGCCTCTCAATATGGCAGTGGGTGACTGACTCACTCCATTTTGCCACCAGCTCTAGACAAAGCATCAGCCTTCTTGCTCCCAGTGATTCCTTCCACAGTATGTGGGTAGCCACTAGAGGGCAGCTACTCAGTCAATCAAGCAGTCAATACCCTTTATCTCCCCTAGGACCTTAGTCCTTCAAAAGCACATGCCAAGTCTTCATGTCACGTGCCATCAGCTCAAGGTCTTTCCATGTCTTCTTCTTCAATTTTATTTCTGTCTGTAGGTCTCTTCTCCGTGGTTTCTTCTGTCGACCTTTGTCGCAGGATTGTCTCCCCTTTTCTGCAATAGTGGTCCTACAATGGCCAAACTTAGAATATAAAAGGAAGGTCTTCAAAGGTCATCAACCTTCGCTCAAGATTACTCTTGGCAGAGATATAAATAGAAGAATGATGCTTCTATTTCAGGGTGAATCGCAGGATTTTTAAGAACAGCAAGCATAACAACTGAGATCATCTAAGCTGTCATGAACATATTATTCTCCGCCCCTTCTGTGAGGAAATATTGACTCGAATTTTCTGAGACCCAGGCTGAAGGTGACTCACCAACTATTATTTTAATTGCTCTATATGTTTATGAACTTAAAACAATATGAGTCATACGGGTGCAGATACACAATTCACTCAATAGTAATTAATCCAACAATAGATTTATAGTTACAGACAAACAGGCTTAATAAACACTTAAGGGTTAACAATGTAACATAAATAAAGTTGTTTATAAAAAAGGAAGCGACGGTATTTCTCATCATTGGATGATATGACATTTTTCTGGATAATAAGAAAAATTGTGAAATGTTCATTCATTGGGCAGTTATGGCACTTAGCTGTCGGTGTGGGGTCGGTTGGCATCTGCATCAGCCGCTGTTGGTTCCCACAAGTGCCTTGGACTGGTCCTTCTCTTCAATAGTCAAATCTAGTGGCCGTAGCACGTCTATTGCATTAAGGCTGAGTTAACTTCAAGGGTTATCAAGCATCTTCAAGCCCCGTCTGTTGTTGGTGTCTAGCGTCGACTGCTTGCAACTTGTACTACAAACTAAGATGGGAAACAATGCCTATTTTGAGTATTGGGTCTCCTGATATGAGCATCAGGCTACCTCCGCTTCCATCCACCACTTCATCTTTCGTATCTTAGTCTTTAACAAGAATGATATCTTCCGACATCGCAGTGAAATCGGCCGTGTATTTGGACATGTCATGTTTGCGACTAACGCCATCTGAAAAACCCGAATAACTTGGTATTTCGTGGCAATTTCTTCCATCCATATTTACAAGGCTAAGATGCAAAGAATGAACCAGAGTTGGGGCACTGCACGAATGATGGCCGCCGACCGAACATAGTGGAAGCAATTTGTTGCTGCCCTACAAGACGCCACCACGTGTGTTGGTCACTGACAGCTTTGACAGTCGGCGGCTAAGGATCAAAGAAGAGGAAGAAGAAATTTACAAACAAACGATTATTGTCTGCCCCCCTCCCCTCGACAAACATTTTGGTTTCATTCTATGCTGGCTGCCAGTGTTTGTGATTTCATGAACCACCACTGCAAGGGCTGATGACTGCTTTATCGCTAGTTTCTTAAAGAGAACTAAAAGCATAGGTAGTCCCAAGTTCCATATGGAGCAGGGAGGGAATGATGAAAGAAATGATGTACATTCTAATTAAAATATTTACAAGTACAAACCAGTGTAACTGCCTATGTAAACCTATTCACTTTAAAATAATGAAAGTTTTCAAGCTTTTCAACCAGTGTAGATGTAAATGAAAATATATTCTATCTATATTGTGAACATTTTTCAACCATTGTAGATGTAACTGAAAACATATTCCATCTATTTTGTGAACATTTTTCAACCAAAGTAAATGAAACCATATTATATCTATACTATTAACCTTTTCATTTAAATGTAAAGTGCATATGAAGCTATTCAATTTAAATGTAAAGAAAGTTTTCTCTCGAGCGATTAAGCTTAACTCTCATCGAGGGTAAATTCTGAGGTAGATGGGATGGTGGAATAGGGAGAAGGGGACCCATAACTATATGTCGGAATACGCAATACTCAGGAGAGCATTTTGTTTCTATTCTCTTACCATAGTTGTTGGTGGTACTAGTGATGGTACTAATCTCTGGAACAAAGTGAGGGTAAAAGTGGACTGACGTCGAACTAGACACCATCATCAGTGGGTCTTAGAGACGTGGGACCAGCTTTGCAGTTACTCCCTGACCTTACTTGGAACATGCTGCGCCTTTAATCTTGACCAGAGACACGAGAACTCCAGTGACCTATCTGCACAGAACCCACAAACCTGTTGGGAGAAGAAACTACAATTTGCAGCTAAGTCAAACCTAAAAGCTGCCAAGTGACTTCTTACCTAAGAAAAAAACTTACCATCACACGATGATGAGTATTTTCTGTTAAAGATTATTCCATTTTTTTAAACTGTTAAAACATAGTTGATTATTAAATCTGTTATTTGTAAATATACAAATTTAACGTAGATTTAATCATTCTGAATGTACTGCATGTTTGTCTCAGTCAAATTACTAAATACACTCTAAACAGAGCTATACCATAATAATAAGAATTCCACTGAGTAAATCAGGGTGGGTGCTTGAACGAGCTGAAATTAATAATTGCTTAATTCTTCATAAAAGGCGGCGGATCAGATATAAGTTCTGCCCAACGCAGAATTGTTCTTGACTTCTTAAATATCTTATGAATACTACCTTGAGATAGAAGCATCATTATCCTTCTATCTACAACTCTGCCAAGAGTAATCTTGTGCGAAGGTAGACACCTTTGAAGACCCATATTAGATACTCTTGAGTTTTGGCCACTGTTGGACCACTACTTTAAAGCAGGGGTGGCAATTCCGTGACACAAACTAAGGAACAAAAAAAAAATCCTACAACTTGAGACAATCTTCTATATCGACACCATGCAACCATCTCTAATTTGTCAGTCTCCACTACCAGTCAGAATTAAAGTAACCAGCACCGAGATCAATCAGGGTTACTAGAGGTATATTTTCATTTACAACGTAAAAGTAGACGGCAGAGACAATCAGTGACCTAGCCGCTACAAGGACGTTTGGGAAAGCATATATACTACTGGACAAAAGTTAAGGGCCACCATTCAGTTTAGACAAGGTTTATATAATTGATTGGCAAACTGTAAAGACAAGTGAAAATGTCATTAAAACTGAGCTCAGAGAAATGTGTAAGCATTTCTGTGTGCACTAGTTTAATTTTTTTTTTTAATGTCCAAAAAACTGGGTCACTTTAACCCGCACGTGAAAATTGCCATTCTTGCTGCAAAAACTCGTGGTTTTTGCAACACGCCCCACTACAGTAGTTCAAAAGGTGAAAAAGTGAGTTGAATTTGAATGCACGTGGAAAATGATCATTGGTAAAGAGTGTTCACCGTTGGTATGCAATAAATCAGTATGACAAGTGGTCGAAATGATCACTGCATTAGCCATGCCACCAAGGAGAATTCTCAGCACTGTAGACCGTGGTCGAGCCATGGCATGGATTCAGGATGGTCAATCTGTTCGTCATGTTGCAAGACGTTTAGCAGTGTCCCACTCTACCATTCAGAGACTTCTTGAGAGATTTCCATCTACCGGACATTTGGAAAATCGACCCTGCACACGAAGAATTATATAAACCTTGTCTAAACTGAATGGCGGCCCTTAACTTTTGTCCAGTAGTATAGTCAAATAAAGTGGGATCAAACTGAGAGACAGAACTACAACGATAGACAGACTGGACAAGAGCCAAAAAAAATTTCAGATAGGATTTATCTATACGTTTAGCTATTCTGAAAGTGATGAACGCTTATAGTACCGTATAATAAATTAGTGCAGTCTGGAGAAATTTAAGCCTTTGTCTTTCAGGAAATTGCAGTGCTTATTAAAATGATAATTTTTCATATTTCCCATGAGGTTGAGCATAGAGAAATAAAAGTATTCTCGAGAATCAAAACGATACAGCTGCACAAAACTGAAGAGGACTACTGAACGAAATAACCGAAGAAAAATATTAATAATAATAATAATAATGATGAAGACTACAGGAAACTCCATACAGAACATTACAATAGGAGGTAATCTGATCATCAGAAATGTTCTCTTCAGACAAGTGATTCGGCCCTTATACCTTTTTGACGCTCTAGGGAGCAGGGCCACTTAGATCATGCCATCTGTCATCCCCGTGTTGGTTTTCCGCCTTGCCAGTATTGGGAATTGAGATCACTCCATCTTTTTGTTCACAAAAGGGGTGGTCCACATAAGACGTCACGCAGTGAAGGGGAGGAGGGTCAACATTTCGTGACGAAGTGTGTCGACAGGGGAAGGGGGTTTAAAGAAACGTGACGTCTAACACATACAGACACACACACACAAAACGAGTGATAATCGCTTCCTTTGTAAACAATAGTGGAACATAATAGATTTTGTAACTTTTTATCCGCATTAGTTAACTCCTTCGTGGGCGACTTATATTCATAATATAATTTCATCTAAATATCTAATAAATGTTATAACGTTTAACTGGTTTAAAATGTTTTGTTTTGAGAACCTAGCATTGCACACTAAGCTTGGAGAAGACACTTGAGCCCTATATGTGATTCTTTGGCTTTGACCTGGTTGACTGCATACAGGAGGATCAAACTATGGACCCAGTAATAGGCATGGAGAGCTGAGAAGTGGCTCTGTGCAGGACGTGACAATTCCTTGGGACAGCCCAGAACCAGAGCACAATATTTTAGCTCTGCATTATTGGAGAGCCCCCTAGGATGGCAGGGAATGCACAGTATGCCACGCCCTTCTTACTCCTAGCTTGGGACCAGATGTGACTTCAACTCGGCACATTTCATAATGGCAGAAAAACCTAGATGTACATTGTAGATAATACTAAGGTTTGTTGCGAGGAGGTGGGGGTTGTTGTTTCTTCTCTTCTTATATATATATATATAATGTCACCACTGTTGCAAAACCTCCTCTGTTTAAATGTGTGACCGTTGAAGATTTTCATTGAACGAAGGAAGCTTCCACTTCCATTGGCCAGTGCATCAATTCATTCATTTTATTTCTGTATCGTGCTTAATGGTGTATTACGCGAAGATGGGTGTATAATCTTGTGACTATCACAACTGTTGGAACTAGTCAGCCTCAATGAATGTGATAAGTCCCTTTTGAGTCCAAAACAATTTATTACACATTTTCAGACATCGTACGTTGATCATGAATACATCACATATATAATTTAGAATCCTATATTGAATCAGCTATCTTTGCATATCAGTCCTTTGTCCCGTAAATCTGAATTACTGTAGGCAGAACGTCATAACTATATGCACGCGTGGTTGGTGATCCCAACGACCGACAGTGAGATTATGCGTCTGGCACTAATATAACTAAAACGGACTGTTAATTCATCTCGACTAGGTTTAGTCAATTACTAACCTGTAACATTCATCTTTCTTCATCATAACAGTGGACTGACCCATGTCCATAATAAAATACAATATAACTGTGTGGCACTCCATGCCCGACACTATAATACTACAAGGACACGTCTTCTCAGTTCGACGGTCATTCAAGAAAGGGTCCCGTCTCTTGGTCACGGTGCGTGACTACCAACGCTGAAACGTCACAGCGTTCAATAGGCTAATAATATTTTTACATTACATTAAACGTTGTAACCCCTAAAATCGCATGCTGCTAACCTCTAGCAGACAATGCCAATTAAACTACCGTAACAATTCCCTGTCCACCGGGGGAAAAAAAATCTATTCGATAGATTTTTTTTTTTTCAAAAACCTATCTGAATGAATAGTATCAAAAAATTAACAAAAATGCGACATATGGCCTACGATGTTCTGTCTAGAACAGTGTCGTGGTCATGTCGACTGACTAACAGTCATCTAATATATTAATGATCATATTATACATAAATGTTATACATAAATTTTATATGAACGAAAAGAGAATGTCTAATGTTGATATCTAATTAATTAATTAACTTAAAATATGTCGCAATGAAATGTCACGTCAAACTAATCTAAAGAATTAAAATTAACTAATTAGTTATACTGAGTGTGTAATAAGAATAAAGTTGTTGAAAATCTAATGCAAGAAGATGTTAAAGAGAGAAATAAATAAATGAGAAATAAAGTAGAGAAAGAAAATAATGTATAAATTTAACTTAGTTATGTGTGTTGGACATTAATTAAGTTTAGTGTTAAGTTGTTAATACCTATCTAAATTAACCAATTAAATAATAAAGTAGTATGTAATGTGTCAACATAATTATTAACTATATAATATAATAGTTACATCCAATAATATTATCTAAGAATCATGTGAGTTTTTTTTTTTCTTTCATTTTTTTTCAAATTTCATTTCATTTTTATTTTCATATTTATCTCACATTTTATTTTAATTTTCATTATTTCAACGTATTAATTAAAATTAATTAACGTTGGATATGATGATCCATCCGTAGGCTTGATCCTTGTGAATTCCGATTAGAAAAAATGTTTAAGTGTTCCAATTCATAAGTATCGACGTTCTTGACAATAGTTCATGTCACATCCTGAATTAGTTCGATAGAATTTCAATTATTTTCACTTGATTCACGAAATTGTTTCAAATAGTTTTATCATGAATGGACACCAAGCAAAGTCCTGGCGTAAATACGAACATAGTGTCACTTGATTTCGTTCATTTCGTATATAACATGTCTTTAGTGAGCAGATACGTGTATTGTAGGCAATGGTTCCTTTCTATGTCAAAAAGCAACGATAGTGCTATGTCTTTTGGGTAAGTTTCTGCGACGTTATGATTGTTCATGACTCGACATCAGAAGGGTTTCTAGAGAGAGTATCTGCCAAGACGTTCTCTGATCCTGTAATGTACTCGATGGAGAAATCAAAAGGCTGAAGGAGAATAGCGAATCTGGTGAGCTTTGGACTTTTATGATTCGCCCGTCGTAGTGATGCTACGGCTTTCTGATCTGTCTGGACCACGAATGGGGCTCCCAGCAGAAATTTCTCCAACTTTGTTATCGCCCATACAACTGCCAACAATTCGCGGTCGACAGTGGAGTATTTCACCTCTGGCGGTTTCAGTTTCCGTGAGACATACAAGGATGGATGGAGGATGTCGTCATGATATTGGAGCAAACATGCGCCAATTCCGTAATTACTCGCATCTGTGCGGAGAATAAACTTTTTGGAAGCATCAGGTAGTCTCAAAATCGGTGGGTGTGAAAAAATATCAATAATATTAAGGAATACTTTATTACACTCACCAGTCCATGTCACCTTCACTGGCATGTCCTTTTTTAATAAAGATGATAAAACAGCCGTGATAGATGACAAGTTAGGTACGAATCTGCTGTAATATTGGACTAGACCTAACAAGCTTCTAACCTGTTTCTTCGTTTGAGGAACGGAAACGTTTAAAATTTTAGAAACCGTACTAGGTAGTGTTTGGATATATCCTGCTCCAATGATGTGTCCCAAAAAAGTTATTTCATGAAACGCTACTTGTAATTTTGTGGGTTTAGCAGTTAAATTATTCATTCTTAATGTGTCCAAAACGTATTTAAGACCCGAAAAATGTTCCTCAAATGATGAACTAAATAAGCATATGTCGTCTATGTATGTAATGATGTCTGGTCTACCAGAAAAAATATGTCGCATCATGCGAACAAAGGTAGCTGGAGCGTTAACAAGCCCAAAAGGCATAACATTCCACTGGTATAGACCTTGCGGAGTGGAAAACGCTGTGTAGTATTTAGCTTTTTCGGTTAGTGGTATCTGCCAATAACCTTTAGTTAAGTCTATCTTAGTGAATATAGTTGCGGTAGATAGACGTGGCAGTAAGTCGTCGAGAAGTGGATGTGGTTCGCTATCAACTATAGTTTGTGCATTTAATTTTCTATAGTCGACGCATAGTCTAATGTTATTGTCCTTCTTTCGGACAATAACTAATGGAGAAGAAAATGGGGAATTACTAGTTTCAATAATTCCTCGGGGAGCCGCGCTAGCGTAGTGGTTACAACACCGCTCTGGCGACCGGGTGATTCAGGATCAAACCCGGGCGACGGCATTTGAGGATTTTTCGTCGACCGGGAATTGGACTGGATTAACTCGAGACCTGGCGAGAACATTTGAAGGAGTGTCGTCGACCAGGGATTGGCGGCTCCTGAGCCGACCCAGCTGCAATGGGTACCTCCGAAATCGGAGAGTATTTGCCTGAATGGCGAGGGGCACCTGTCTCTGTACAAGTAAAAAGGGATACTCACGTAAAATCAATGTCAGGTTAGACATAGTAATAACCTGAGATTTCGCCTCGAGTATTAGCGGGCGTACGCAAAAAAAAAAAAAAAAAAAAAAAAAAAAAAAATAATAATTCCTAAAGATAACATCTGTTCAAGTTCCTCAGTTGTTTTAGTAAGAAAGTGTAGAGGAACAGAATATGGATGTACCCGAATTGGAGTATCATCGTTAAGAGTGATGTCATGACTAATGACTGATGTGCTACCTGGAACGTCGGTCAACACATCTGGATAAGATTGTAGAAGTTCAGCAATATGTTGATGCTGTTGCGGTGTAACCGACGAAGAGATGGTTACGTCCCGCCAAGATTCAGTAGGTTGTACTACAGGTACAGGTAATGCCAACTGTACCTCAGGAAAAGAAGATTCTTCTTCCTGGATAACAGACAAATTAGAATAGTGACATGTAGGTACGAAAGTGTCATCTAGTTCATGAAAAATAGCTTGTAGATGTTCAGGACGAGTATGAAATTGTTTGAGCATATTTATGTGAAATATGTTGTGATGTCCCTTAATGTCCAGGACATAATCAACATCAGAAATCTTATTGATAACCTGGTATGGACCATTCCACGAGATGAGTAGTTTATTATCGTTATGTGGCAATAACACATAAGCTTGATCTCCTGGAAATAATTGACGTAATCGTCTACTACTGTTTTGGAAAGTTCTAGCTTTCGCTTTAGCAGCCTCAGATGAAGCTGTTGCCGTTTTGCAGGCATCAATAATGTTATTCCGGAGATTAATTACATACTCATAGGATGACTGGGTATCCTGAGTCATCTCGGAGTCAATCAACAAGTCTTTTATTAGTCCCATAGGACCTCTTGGTGGAGCGCCAAAGACTAATTGAAATGGAGAGAAGCCAGTTTGTTCATGTGGCACCTCTCGATAAGCGAATAACACGGCTGGGAGTACTCTGTCCCAGTCCTGTGGATGGTTAACTGTAACTTTATGTAACATTTGTTTGAGTGTGCGGTTAAGTCTTTCTACTGCACCATTACTCATTGGGTGATAAATGCTGCTGAGATTTCTATCTATATTCCAAATCTTCATTACTTCTGTCATAGTCTCAGATATAAATTGAGATCCACGATCTGATAAAAGCTTCCTAGGAAAACCTACTCTAGAAAAGATCAGGTGTAGTGCATCAGCTACATCTGTGTTGGTGGTGGTTTTCAATGGGATGGCTTCTGGCCATCGTGTGCATAAATCGATGCAAGTGAGAACAAATCTATGTCCTCTGGCTGATGGTAAAAGTGGGCCAATAATATCAATGGCCATCTTGTCAAAGGGTCTCACAGATATGTCACAAGCCTGAATAGGCGCCGTGTGAAAGGCTCCTCGTGCTTTCACTTCCTGGCATATCGTACAGGAGCGTACGTACTGTGAAATATCTCGTGATACTCCCGGCCAAAAAAAAGAAGATAATACTCGAGAACGTGTCCGAGTATATCCCATGTGACCTGCGCACTTAGAATCATGTGCGTGTTGAAGTATGTACCGTCTAAAAGCAAAAGGTACCATGACCTGTTGTCTTACTTGAGTTTTATCCATAAAACATCTTAATAATATGTCATTTTTAATAATAAACCAATGATTATTATTATTGTTCATAGCAAGATTGTCAACTTTTTTGACCAGTGCAAAAATTTTTTTTAATGATCTGTCTTCCTTCTGTTTTGTAGCAAAGGATGCTCGGTCAATCGAAGAATGAACCTCAATATTTTCATGTTTGTCTGTTTCCCTTTTTTCAGTGTCCATAGTCTCTAATTGTTTCGTCTGTGCTCTGGTTATTACTGCATTTCCGATGCATAGATTATTTTTTTCCCATTCAATAATCTCTTCTGGTGTGCAATCCTTACTTCCATGTATGCATCCCACCATAAGGTCGGCAATTGGGTTCCTTAACATGCATGCTTTAACGTTGCCTGTGAAAAAAGGTGTATTAATATGTATAATAGCAGTTGGATAACATTCTATTGTTCCTCCAAAAGTCATGCACCTGACATGTTCTCCAGTTGCACAATTAGGATGAACAAGTGACTGACGGATTCCGATCGTTGTCGATCCAGAATCTCTTAAAACTGAGACGATGGATCCATTAACTTTTCCTCTGTTGAAGATCAGCGAGCCTGTTCCGTCATTGACTGCCAGACTGACTTCTGGGAGAATGTGTCCACAGTTCAGAACCGTCTCTTTTGCCTTCTGAAATATAAGATTACATTCTGGGCAACTATTTGCCACATTATAATTCATTGCATAACATGTAGACGAAGACTGTATTCTGTTATTAATAGGTGAACTCTGAACCCCAGGGGTTGTAGCATTAGTAACGGCTGCCCCCGTATTATGATTATAATTTGTCGATCTACGAGAATGTGAACGATGACGAGAATAATCATTTGAATTATCCCGTTGTCCCCTATTGTAACTATTATCTCGATGTCTCGAGCTATAATTATTGTTGTTGTTCCAATTGTTACCATTATTATAGTTATATGACCGATTATAACTTGAGTTACGTGGATTATTGTTGTATCTGGACTGAGGTGAATAATTTCTATTTTGTGGTCTTCCTCTATTAAAGTCATTGTTAAAACTATTACGTCCCTTATGAAAATTAATGTCATAGTTTCCTTTGAACCTACTTCTGTCTACACTGTGTGTTCTTGGTTTGTTATTACTGTTATAAGCCATATTGGAGGCTACAGGAAGAGGTTCTCTTATCAACGAGCCAGAAATGTTCGCATTCGGATGCGCAGTGCAGTAATTTAATGAAATTTTTTTTCTAACTCATCAATAGTATCTGGTTTACGTTCTTGCAGATAGGCAAAGAACGGTGGGCTGACAGAAGATAACACTTTATCCCTTAATAACAAATCAACTAACTTGTAAGATTTGTTGACACCTGCCAGTTCAACCCATCTGTTAAAAGTATTGCGTATGTGTTACCGATAATGGATATTAACGGTGTATGGGTGGCGTAGGTGTGCCGTCGTATCTGTGTTAGGTATGTATTAGTGAGTGTGTGGTAGAACAGTCACTCACAACACAGGTACGTAAATAATAGTCATGGATGGCCGTAAACATCTGGTGTAATTTAAATGTCGATTTATTAAGTCACAGCACGATCACGTTTACATTGATATACACACAGTCACATTACAAGTCATTGCAATACAATACTCTTCAACATTCATCAGCAGATCTATATCAAGGCCTAAAGTCCTCACGACTCATCTCTGCGCTATAACACTGCGCTATAATACTGCACCCAGCAGTTCACATAAATTATGGCCTAAAGTCCTCATGACTCACTTATAATACTGCACCCAGCAGTTCACATAAATTATGGCCTAAAGTCCTCATGACTCACTTATAATACTGCACCCAGCAGTTCACATAAATAATGGCCTAAAGTCCTCATGACTCACTTATAATACTGCACCCAGCAGTTCACATAAATAATGGCCTAAAGTCCTCACGACTCATCTCTGCGTTAGACTTATAATACTGCACCCAACAGTTCACATAAATAATGGCCTAAAGTCCTCACGACTCATCTCTGCGCTAGACTTATAATACTGCACCCAGCAGTTCACATAAATTATGGCCTAAAGTCCTCACGACTCATAATAGCTTCCTCAAAGCTTCACAAATACTTAATATGGCCTGTCCCAATCCTGGACTCATAATAGCTTCCTCAAAGCTTCACAAATACTTAATATGGCCTGTCCCAATCCTGGACTCATAATAGCTTCCTCAAAGCTTCACAAATACTTAATATGGCCTGTCCCAATCCTGGACTCATAATAGCTTCCTCAAAGCTTCACAAATACTTAATATGGCCTGTCCCAATCCTGGACTCATAATAGCTTCCTCAAAGCTTCACAAATACTTAATATGGCCTGTCCCAATCCTGGACTCATAATAGCTTCCTCAAAGCTTCACAAATACTTAATATGGCCTGTCCCAATCCTGGACTCATAATAGCTTCCTCAAAGCTTCACAAATACATAATATGGCATATCCACACAGCAAAACATTAAGTCGACATTATTCAAAGCACTACGTAGGCATACATCCTCGAAAAACACACACAGACAGCGTTGACCACTCCCGGTCCAACGCTCCGAATCCCTCTTCTCCTCTCCGGGATCACACACTCTAGTCCCGCCAAAAAACCCAAAACGAGACTCCGCTGTTTTTGAACACAGCTCAAAAAACAGTACAGAATAAATACATCTCAGCATTTGAGATAAAAGCGTTCGCACGCTTTCCTGTACTCTGTCACTCAAAATAAAAAGGATATGTTTCTATTATAACGTTAAACAAACCTCAGCTTAATCAGGTATACAAGTATTGTAACTCATAATCTACTTTGCCCAAAAACATATTCCGAATTACTGCCCTTTCAAAGGATCAACTTGTTACAGTTACCCACACACCCAGGAGAAAAAAAATGATTCTATCATTTTTTTGAAAATTAACTCCCAAAACGAAAAAATTTAAAAGATAATGGAGTTCTAACATATGTTTTACAAAATTCATCTTATGATAAGTCAGAAATAGTATATCTACAAAATATTAGCAGTAAATGTAAAGTAAATAACAATCATCCAACGTATGATTACTAAAATTAATCTATTAGAAAACCAAGCTAAGTATCTCAAAATTAATCTATTACAGAACTAAGTTAAGCATATACAATAATACTCAAACAAGCAACAAACAATAGTAATAGAAATGATAATATCAAGTAAACAAAGTATAATTCGAAAAGAAGTAAAATGTGAAATCATCATATGAAAAAACAACAACAAATAATATCACAATGTCAAATCATGTAAAGCAAATACAACTATCCCTGATCTAAAGTTACATCATTACTTGAACAATACAAAGAATGAAAGTCTAAGTAGCGTAACAGAAAAAAGTATACACGAAGCATAAAGTGAGACAAAGATGAAAGACAGAAGTATAAACAACATATCAGATTATGCTGAAAAGACAACAGAAAAAAATGTAAAGAGATGACGAATAGTCAACAAAGACAGATGAAAAGTAAAGATGCACATGTAGAAAAAGTTGTAACAATACCTTACAATAACTATTTAAATCACACATCATATAATATAAGTTAATACAACTACGATAAAAAAATTATAACACAAAATGACAAAGTATATCTATACTAACAACACAAGTGAAAAAAAACTTATGACAAAAAGAATAGTAAGTAATTTAACCAAATTATAAAACTTATGCATAACTAATAATAAATTATACAAGATATCGCACAAACAAAAAATAAGACGCTATCAAAAAGATTTGCACTGACTCAAAGTCACGCGCTAAATACAGAAAATACATCAAACATTAAAAAACAATTTCAAGGAACTAATGACACTACACATTACTAACCATAATATACAGATTAACATTGGCACAGAAAAAAATATTACACCGTTCAAAAAATACATTTTCAAAAAAAAATACAAAAAAGTTTCGTAGTTTTAGCACTAAGTTGCATAAAAAATATTTCCTTTACAACCAATTCAAGGCTATAGTAGATAAACTAACAATGAAATCGACCTTTAAAAAAAAAAAAAAATGAAGGACATATAAACAATCTATCTCTAAACAGACACACATTAACAAATGTAAGTTTTTTTTTTTTTTAAATATACATCACATAAAACATATGAGAAAAAAATTCAAGTGCTCATGAATTATCTAGAAGTAATTATTGCACCATTACAACTAATGAGTTTTGTGCATAGGGCTTGCAAACTCAACATGTACAAAAAGTTATCCTAACAAAACTGCTACAAAAACAACAAACCAAAACAAACCACTGCAAGTTCAACAATGGAATATAGCTAACAAATAAAACAAAAAATCATGGCAATCAAATGATGCATTAAATATTTCAAACGAAATTACATGTTATTGCAAATCAGGAACATATCATTTATTATACTAACAAATACAAAAGAAAATATTTACTGTTTACATAAGTAAAAAAAATCAGATGGAAATCTCTCGCTTTCCTGTCAATATGTCCTGACCCTGAGCAAGCAAAACATCAGATGTTTAGTGGGACACAGAAAAAGTTACGCTTGAACGCACACACGGATGCTGAGTTGACCCACTTTTCTCACTACTAATATGACACAGGAGCCTTGACTGTTATCGTAAAGTCGCTTCTGTCAAAATATATGAATGAAAATTTCCATTTGAATGAATGGTACAATCTAAGGAGAAAAAAACGTAGAAGTCAAATTACAATATTACCCATTATTTTGGTCCTTGTAAAGTAATGGTCGTTTCAAAATGCCCTCAGCTCTTGTTTTATAATCTCTAGACATCACAGAAGACATTACTGCCGTAGGCTGAAACAAAATGTTACATTCACAACACCGAGACACTTTCTCGTGCTGAACAACATTATCAGACATAGTATTTAAAACACCAGTGTTATTGTTACCTTGTTTATCTCTATTACAACTGATTCTGGGCTCATGTTGAGCAAAGTTAGCATACTTGCGCTTATTATTTGTTACATGATGAAAATATTTATTACTACAGTTGCTTTGTTTACAAACAATGACTCTAGACTTTTGCTGAGTCAAGTTATGTAGAGAAACATGTGAAGAGCTATTATCTCTCTTTATATTCTTGTCAATTCCTCTATTATGACAAATGTTATGTCTATAACCCAAGTTAGCATTGTTGTTGTTAACATATCTTCTTTGACAAAAATGTCCACTAGACAAGACTTGCTTTCTAGTAGCAAAATCATTACCAGATTGATAGTTTTTCTTACAGTTATTTCTACTATAACTTACAGAATTCTTCGGATCAAAATGTTGAAATCCGCTAAACTGTTTACCATTCCTTGGAGAATCAAAATTATCACTTGATAAACTCTCTTGGTACTGTCTAATCTTGTGATTATATCTCTTACTATCAATGTTCTTCTTTTCACCTATGGGAATATGTTTACCAATCCCGTCAAACTGGCTGTGCTGAGTTTGACAAGTAACTGAACCCTTAGAATGTTTATTTTCCTGCCCATAGTGGGTTTCATTCCTGGAAAATATAGTACTATGTTTATTCCCTGTTACAAGTTTATCAGAATCTGCAACAGTAAACACGTGATTGATTTTAGGAGCCTTAACTTTCAATTTCTCACATTTCTTTTCGTAATCAATAGAACTGGCTGAAACACAAGAATCTTTATTAGCCTGACGCCAAGAATTATCAATAGAGTCACTAGTACCACTAGCACTAGGAAAGTTGTATCTCCCACGAAAAGTTCTATGTTTACCATGTATGGCCTCTCTATGAGCAAAAAGTGTATGGGGCTGACTTTTCGCAACTTTCTGTCTATCACTGTCAACATAGACAGAAGACCAAATTTTTCTATCTAAGACGATGTCAAGCAGGCCATTTATACGTTTTCTGGCCTCTGAAATTTCAATATCTCTATGCGCAATCTCTTGACTAAGTTTCTTATTTAAATCATTAAGAGCCAAAACTCTGCAACCTTCTTCTGCTAGCAATTTCTCAATCTTAGCAACCTTCTCTTTCTCAGCCGTCAACTCTACCAATGTCTCTTTTCCATCCTGCTCTTTATTTACCTTTATTGACTGTGTTTCATTCTCACCATTATTATTATTCACTAACTCATCGACTTCCCCTGGAAATACAGTATTCTTCTCTTCAAGTTTATCAAAACATACATCATGTATCATTACATTGTATAATCCTTCTCGCTCATTGGTTTCCGCTTTTAATTTTTCATACATGTCTTTTCTTCGTTGGATCTCTTGTGTAAGGTTTTCCACCTCCACATGCTTAACTTTTATCTGGACCTCCAATTCTTTAACCTTCAATAGTGAAGAATCCAAACTTGCTTGTACTCTAGCAAGTTCCAGGTTTGATCTATTTAAATCACTTGTAAGTTTAGCTAATTTTTCCTTAAGTTCATTCTCTTCAGCTTTACCCTTTAAGCAATTTTTTTCCTTCCTGTCTGTTGACTCTTACTTCCTCATCTTCTAGCTTCTTTTCCTGATTGTCAGCAATTATATTGTGTATACCCTTCAATATATTGTCGTGTTCAACATGAATATTATTATACACAAATACACGAAGGTCGAGCAGCAGCAACTTTGCTAAATTCCTAGCCATTCTTAAATGAGGGATGGACTGAAATCTATTCTCAGCAAAATCTCTTAGTGCTCTCGACGCACTGACCAACAATTCGTCCATCACGTGTGCTTCCAGTTCTGGTCCTTTTAATCTCTGAAAATTTTTACCCTCTTGAAATAAATATTCCAATAAAGGCCACATATTACCAGGATCCATTTCGTCATCATCCATAGTTACTTATTTATCAAGATCACTATATATGTATCAATGATCCTTCTACTCCTGACAGCTAAATCATCATACAATAAATTGCAACCCTTTCTAATTATTGTCAGATCAATTTCTGTACAAAGAACCTTTATATGGTCATATCCATATCATGGAAGACAACACCACATGTTAATAGCCATAAATTACTTATGCATTAAATTCTACTTATATGTCATTATAGACATAAACAACAACAACAACAGAATTATAAAAAAAAATGCATAGAATTCAGAAGGCCTGAGGACATGAGTGACATGACACACTTTACAGAACAAACAAAAATCACTTATCTGTCAATTTTCCATTCCCTTCCGCCAAGACTTTAAATATCACATAATTCTGACGCTAAAACAGTCTATCGCCGAAAGGTATTGGATCTAGATTCTCTTCCGTTTAAGGTCCTCGCTTCAGTAAGGTACGTGCTCGAATCCTGCATAGGAGCACATGATGATCGTAACAGGAACACAGCAAACCCGCTCCTGACTCGAGTTATACTTGCAAAATGACTGGTACAACTGCACATACACTCGACTTGTACACGCTATCCTTCAGACGTTGTATCACCTCATAAACTGCTGGCTCGCTGCTTGATAATTTCACTGCACATCTGATAGCAAATGTAGACTACAGACGTTGTTGTTTTCCACAGGTACGACACAGGACGTCAACCGACAGTGCTATAAAGCTGATTGTTACCACGAATAAGGCGTTTCCCAAATGCGCCACACATGTGGCCTACAAACCAGGTCACGGTTGAAGCACATGAGATTCAGGTCACGCATGAAGTTCTCTCAAAACGACTGTTGCGGGTATCAGAACCCGAAAACAAATCTATCAAATGATACAGATATGTGGACTGTATCGATAACAATATTATCCTTCAGTCTGTTAAATAATCTCTCAAGTTAGTTTCTGGTTAATTCCGGGCAAAGCGATACTGAGTACTGAGTATTGATACTGAGTAATGTGATATTGTCCAACTGTTGTTGTACGAGCCATGTACAACAGAACAAGCCACGCCCACTCAGGGCTAATTATAATAAAGTTAAGTTCACCCAAAGTCTTGTCACGCGAATTGTCAAATGAGTTCGTTCCAAATTGTACTGGAAACCACCACTGATACTACCCGAAGATGTACTGGCCACCACTGTTACCGATAATGGATATTAACGGTGTATGGGTGGCGTAGGTGTGCCGTCGTATCTGTGTTAGGTATGTATTAGTGAGTGTGTGGTAGAACAGTCACTCACAACACAGGTACGTAAATAATAGTCATGGATGGCCGTAAACATCTGGTGTAATTTAAATGTCGATTTATTAAGTCACAGCACGATCACGTTTACATTGATATACACACAGTCACATTACAAGTCATTGCAATACAATACTCTTCAACATTCATCAGCAGATCTATATCAAGGCCTAAAGTCCTCACGACTCATCTCTGCGCTATAACACTGCGCTATAATACTGCACCCAGCAGTTCACATAAATTATGGCCTAAAGTCCTCATGACTCACTTATAATACTGCACCCAGCAGTTCACATAAATTACGGCCTAAAGTCCTCATGACTCACTTACAATACTGCACCCAGCAGTTCGCATAAATAATGGCCTAAAGTCCTCATGACTCACTTATAATACTGCACCCAGCAGTTCACATAAATAATGGCCTAAAGTCCTCACGACTCATCTCTGCGCTAGACTTATAATACTGCACCCAGCAGTTCACATAAATAATGGCCTAAAGTCCTCACGACTCATCTCTGCGCTAGACTTATAATACTGCACCCAGCAGTTCACATAAATTATGGCCTAAAGTCCTCACGACTCATAATAGCTTCCTCAAAGCTTCACAAATACTTAATATGGCCTGTCCCAATCCTGGACTCATAATAGCTTCCTCAAAGCTTCACAAATACTTAATATGGCCTGTCCCAATCCTGGACTCATAATAGCTTCCTCAAAGCTTCACAAATACTTAATATGGCCTGTCCCAATCCTGGACTCATAATAGCTTCCTCAAAGCTTCACAAATACTTAATATGGCCTGTCCCAATCCTGGACTCATAATAGCTTCCTCAAAGCTTCACAAATACTTAATATGGCCTGTCCCAATCCTGGACTCATAATAGCTTCCTCAAAGCTTCACAAATACATAATATGGCCTATCCACACAGCAAAACATTAAGTCGACATTATTCAAAGCACTACGTAGGCATACATCCTCGAAAAACACACACAGACAGCGTTGACCACTCCCGGTCCAACGCTCCGAATCCCTCTTCTCCTCTCCGGGATCACACACTCTAGTCCCGCCAAAAAACCCAAAACGAGACTCCGCTGTTTTTGAACACAGCTCAAAAACAGTACAGAATAAATACATCTCAGCATTTGAGATAAAAGCGTTCGCACGCTTTCCTGTACTCTGTCACTCAAAATAAAAAGGATATGTTTCTATTATAACGTTAAACAAACCTCAGCTTAATCAGGTATACAAGTATTGTAACTCATAATCTACTTTGCCCAAAAACATATTCCGAATTACTGCCCTTTCAAAGGATCAACTTGTTACAGTATGTTAGCAATAAAACCTGTAAAGTCTTTATTATTATCTGGCAACAAACTTTTGAAACGTAATCTACATGCCTCTTCGTTCAAGTGGAACCGACGCAATAACAAAGTCTTAATGGCCTCATAGTCTGTGGCTAATGTCAAATAGGAGGTAACATGTCAGCCTATTTCCCGTACAATGGTGGTGTGAAAATCTGCCACTGAGCGATTCTGATTTTGGTGTTGTCTGACATCCCTCACTATTTCTTTTGGCTATAATTTGTTAATTCCTAGACTATTTGCGTAACGTTTAACATATTCTTTGTCAGCAAGTCCTAAGGAACCCAAATATATAAATTTAATGGGGCTAAGGGGCTGCGTTCAAAATATGCATTTTCTTCTACCTCCTGTTCACTTCGAATACGATGTGGTGTCTGGGTTCTGTAATGTTTTCAAACGTAAACCAGTATAATGTCATGTTTCCTAATAAGCGTTTTTCAGGTTTTTAAAAACCTAACTCGTATGGGTAGTGTTTTTTATCACTGTCGATTTGAAAAAAAAGCTAGTGCTTGTGGCCTTACACGCGTGATGGTAGTAATTGTGTATCGCGAGACTGTGGTAGTATTGCCTGCGTTCCGGATTTCAGCCCCTCCCTTTCTTTCTATCCTTAGTCCATCTGTCTTTCGTTTATGGTAACTTAGTGTATAAAATGACATGAATGGAATATAAATATAGGTCAGCTTGCGTATCTCAAGGTTTTTCTTAGAAAGGCAGTACACGTTTTATCGTAGAAAGCGGGTATTGAAGCAGTAGGCTTTTACTATCAACGTGAAACGTTACAATTTGCAGACGAAGGAGAAAACAAGGGGATTTCGAGTACAGTCATTGTGACAGCACTGTTCTTTACCATTCTTCTTTCCTTTTATTAAATTTATTTGTTAGACTTTACATTTACGTTTTAATTTATATATGTGGATTAGAATTTCTCACGACAAATCCTCCCCACTTAAAACAGACGTTATATATCAGTCTATAATTCTATATACACATAGAGAAATTTCTTATTTTTCCTGGAGTTTAGGGTGATTCTCATCACACGGATGGCGGCTTAAAAAATCCGCTCCCAGATTTGTTTTTCCACTTATATACTCTATGCTAAACTCAAATGGCTGCATCAATAATGACCAACGGAGTAATCTAGAATTTTCATGTCTAGCCTGTGCTAGAAACGACAAAGGTTTGTGATCCGTTTGCAACTTAAATGCCTTCCCATACAGATAAATATTGAATTTCTTTATCGCCCATATTACTGCAAGACATTCCTTTTCGCTAGTTGAGTAGTTGGTTTCAGCTTTATTCAACTTTCTGCTAGCATATGCCACTGGGCTTAATTCCCCATCCAATGCATCTGATCTCTGTAGCAGAGTTGCACCTAACCCAATATTACTGGCATCAGTCCTTACAATGAATTCTTGACTTAAGTCAGGTAATTTCAAAATAGGTTTACTTGTGAGCTTTTCCTTCAATTCTTGGTAAGCCATTTCACATTGTGGTGTCCATGTAATTCGATCTGGATTTCCCTTACGTGTCAAATCAGTTAACGGTGCACATATGGAATTAAAGTTTTTGATATACTTTTGGTAGAAACCACATAATGAGACAAAGGATCTCACGTCTTTCTTGGTTTGTGGTCTCGGGGCTTTCTTTAGTTTCTCTAAATTCTTGGGTCAGGGGTCATGTTTCCCTGATAAACTGTGTGTCCCAAGAATTCCAATTCTTTACATCCAACGCAACATTTGGTTGGTCGGGCTGTTAAATTCGCTTCCCTAAGTCGATTAAACAGCATGTTCAGAGAGTCAATGTGTTCCTCAAATGTTTCTGTTGCTATAAGGATATCATCCATGAAATTTGTGATACATGGATTATTCAGAGGGTCCAATAATTTTCTCATCATTCTAGAGAAGACACTAGGCGCATTCTTCAATCCAAATGGCAATCTATTAAACTCATAGTGTCCTTCTGAGGTACTAAAAGCTAGGTATGGTCTAACCTCAGGCTTTACTGGAATCTGATAGTATCCTTTACTCAGATCCACTTTTGAGAAATATTTAGCTTTATTTAGTCTGGCAAACAACTGATTTGTATCCGGCAATGGATCCACCTGTCCTTCTGTAATAGCATTCAGTCTCCTGTAATCTATACAGAGTCTATGTTCTCCAGAGGGTTTTCTTAAGAGTACCACACCGGAACTATACGAAGATTCACTGTGTGAAATAATTCCTTCCTTCAACAAATAGTCTATCTCTTCCTTCAAAGCTTTCTCCTTAGCAAAAGGAATCGAATAGGGTTTCATACAGACAGGTGTGGGGTCTATCAGTTTCATATCATATTCCAATAAGTTTGTATGCCCAGGTCGGTCTGTTAACACCTCTGCATGATTATCTAGAACCTGTTGCACTCTCTCTTTCTGAGTTTTCGTTAAATGTGTACTGATTTTCACCTGTGCCGCTGTCTCACAGGGGTGTAATGGATATTCAAATGATGAAAGTGGTTCCTTTTTCATCTCCATGGCAATGGACAAGGTCAACAAGTGTGTCTCTTCCTGATGTTCTCTTTCCAAATATTTCTTCAGGAGATTCACATGATAGATTTTTTCTTTCCCCTTCTTATCTATCTTATAATTGGTTCTAGACACCTTCTCTAGAACTGTATATGGACCTTGCCATCCAATTTGTAACTTATTCTGGCTACCGGGTAGAAGAAGCAGTACCTTCTCTCCCACAGCCAAATCTCTGTCTTTAGCTTTCCTGTTATAATAGGCAGCATGTTTCTTCCTGGCTTGTCTTAAATTTTCATTTGCAAGTTTCCAGCCAGTTTTTAAACGAGTGGTCAGCTCATTCACATATTGGTATGAGGATGTAATATTTTCCTCTGCCTTTTCGTCAGTCCACGTTCTTAACAGCGCTACATATGGACCTTTAATTTTGTGGACCTATTTGTCCATGCACCGGTATGGTCTCTTCCACTTGAAGCGCTATAGTGATGCTTTTTCTTCCCAGATTTATCATTCACAAAACGACCGCTACCAATTTTTTTCTTGGGGCTTTCTCCCCACTTAAAATTCTTGATGAGAGATTTCCTCTCTACATCTTCTTCCTCCAGTTTGTTTAAGTCCGATTGAGGGATTTTCGGCTTATCCTGGGGTAAGACATCTTTTTGCACTCTCCGCATAGTGGCCATTGTAAAACAGTTAAGTGAAGCTTGTCCGTGAAAAGGGGCTTCCCATTCCCTTTGGTCCACTTTATCAAATTTATTTTTCTTTCTATTGTCAGGCCTACGGTTGCCCCGGCGTGTCGAGGTCCTGATCAATGTTCCCACTTGTGGGTGTTCCCTCATGTGCTATGCTACACCTTTCTACAAAATTCTCAATGTCCCATCTTGCCTTGGGCCAATAATAATTGTGAGCCACCTTTTGGATGATGGTACCTATCTTCTCATGGTCCCCATCTTTTTTCACATGTAGGCTCTTTATTAAGTCTGCCCTATATCTTTTAGGAAGTACCAGCTGTCCCTGACCTTTGGATCTAGCTCCAGTCTTCCTATACATCAACTTGTTTTTCATGTAAAAATCTCCCTTGCCTGGAGTTGTATGACAAGTTGACAATTTCCTGAAACAAGGCTTGAGGGTCTTAACCCCAGCCTGTGCCTTCCTCATCTCTTCTGGAGTGGTATTCAACATAATATCCTCCTCCTTTCTTGAGGTCGACCTGACCTGAAGGGTGGCCATATACACAGGTTTCCTTCTACAACGGTCAGTGTCATGATTGTTCATTTTACAATTTTTACACCACCTTTTCCCTTGGTTGAAAGATTTTCTTTCATCATATTTCCTTTCATCGAATTGTGGGGTTTTATTTTTATTGTCATACCGTGGCCTATCAAATTGGTGCTTACCTTTGTTTTGATCTCTAGGATCAAATTTATTAAAGTTCTGTGGTGCCCTAAAATTTTCTACCTGTTTCTTTTTACTACCTGATACCTCTGCCTGAGCTGCTTGATACCTTTCAGCAACATTTAGCAACTCACCCAGCCTCTCTGCACCTTGTTCCATGAGAAACTTTCTCAGGTCTGGAGCCATGGACTCTCTTAGTTGTTCTATAAGGACCATTTCCTTAAGATCTTGGGTTTTCCCCAGAGAAGTCCATTTCTCCAAGTATGTCTCTAACCGTGCAGAGAACTGGTGATAGGTTTCACCTGACAGTAGTTTAGCATTCCTAAATTTTTTCCTATAAAATTCTGCGTTCTTTTCATATCTTAACAAAAGAGCCTGCTTTAGCATGTCATAATTTTCCTGATCACCTCTGCTCATTTTGGCAAAAACTTCATAAGCTGCCCCACGAAGCCCTTGAGATAACTTTAAGCTCCACCTTTCTCTCTCTAACCCATATGTGGTAGCTAATAGTTCATATCTATTTAGATAGCTCTCAATATCATCGTCTTTCTCAACAAAATGATCTAAATGAAAATTCATAGCTGAGGTTGAGGCTCCCTGGCTAGCAGTGGCATCAGAGGTAAAGGGACTGGCACCATTTTCAGGAGCATGGCCTTGAAACTCAAACTCCCTTAGTCGTAACTCATGTTCCCTTTGTAATCTCTTCTCCTCCTTTTCTGCTTCCCTTTCTGCAGCTAATCTCTTTTCTTCTCTTTCTGCAGCCTGTCTTCTTTCCTCGGCTTCCAATGCTTTAGCCTCTTTGTCAGCCTCAATCTGCAACCTCTTAGTCTCAGCCTCTAACTTTCTTTCGGCCTCTTTTTCTAATCTTCTTTCTTCCCGTTCAATATATTTGTCACATTCAGCAGTGACATAAGCAATCATAATTTGCCCGTCCATTCCTAACTCTTTCGCAGTCTGTACAGCAGCAGATCGAAATTTTGCCAAGTCGGCCATTGTCTAACATGCAATTGTAAACAATTCAATCTTTCAATAATTATCTAAGGACACTACAGGCACTGAGAGCTCAACCTTATTTATTTCCACCCAAGGATACCTTTTAATTCTTTATTATTCCCAATATCTATAACAGGAGAAAGTTCAATATCCCGGAGCGAGACCCCAATATATGTGGTAAAGTGGGATGTTATAAATATTTATAGGGGACTTAGTGTACTGACTGAGATCAGCTGTGAAGGTATCTGTATCTAATAGGTGTAGTGTTTTGCAGATAACCTTACTTGCTACCACATTATACCTCAGTCGGAATTATTCTGGAATATTGTGATGACTACGTTAAATGTCTAGGGTATGTATATGATGAAGTGTAAGTCACAACAACAACAGACAGATAAACAATTTAATTTATTCCACCACACTTGACAACACTGTGACACTCACACACATTTACCACTCTATAAGACTATCTTAAATGAGCCACTGGTAAATTTTCAAATATAAATATGTATTAATTAATTTCACTATTATATGTGTCCTGATTCAAATACAAAGTGAACCAGGAATCACAATCAATTGTAATTACAATTTATATGTACAGAATTTATCAATATGAACCTTGTAGTGACATATTTTATTAATATTATCCTATGTGTGTCAGTTGTGTAGTAGTAATATGAGGTAATACTGGTTTTGTTTTTTCAAGCTATGTTGTTATTTGTCATCATGACTTCAAGTGTTTGTTTATCTTGGAAATAGTATGGGGAAAAGTTCACAGTTCCTATCAATTTAAACACTGTATTTTCCCTCTGTTTTATTATAAAGTCAGATTTTGAGGGGGGGGGGGGGGGGCATAATGTTGAGCTCCTCTGGCCACAGACGCTTATCTTTCGTGATGGCGGCAGGAAAAGACTCCTCTGCTCGATAGCCTCCCTGTGTTCTGGAGACACCTCACTGGTCACTATCTGGACCCAGGAGTATGCTGTCAGCCTCTAGGTTCAGCAAAGCTCAGACCAGGTGCTGCTCAATAACTTTAGGACCACGGTCCCTGAAACAAGAAGGTTGTACCTCCTATTTCAGAACTAATTTATAATAAATTTCCAGACTGAACACAATACATAACAAACACTGAGTTCAGAGCGGTAGGCCAACTGCTATCTTCATCTGAAACAATTTTCACCAGTATACTCCTCCCTAATGGTTACTACGCCTCTGCAATTCCAGCATTATTTCTTTCTAGTCAATAAGATAGGTGTCAGTGTACTGTTTGGCAATTCCATGCAATTTTACTTTCCTCCGACACCTTCTGTTCAGGGTGGAGCACTCTATAGGCTTTACCTCATGTTCGCTACTGAACCACACATATATACAGACATAAATTATCAATTTACATTCAATTTTCATTAAAAAGATATCAAATATTTCAAGCTTACCACAATTCATGGAATAATACACAGTTACGTTGACTGGCAATGAATATAGCACAATTTCGATCTGCCGATGTCCCAGGCTTTTATTTAGAAAAATATGCACTGGCGCTCAACGCACTGGTTCTTTAGTAAGTTTATTTGAAAATGTGGTGCTGACCTGACGCCTCTGATTGACTATATTGGCGGGTCTAACCAATCGTGCCATGTTTACACAAGCGTTTGAAAAAAAGTACACCTACTCACGTTTCAATAACAACAAAGAATCAATATTTATAGTCCGACTAATCGTGTTTAGCCTTACATTTACTTTCCGCCAATCAAATAGGAGGTAACATGTCAGCCTATTTCCCGTACAATGGTGGTGTGAAAATCTGCCACTGAGCGATTCTGATTTTGGTGTTGTCTGACATCCCTCACTATTTCTTTTGGCTATAATTTGTTAATTCCTAGATTATTTGCGTAACGTTTAACATATTCTTTGTCAGCAAGTCCTAAGGAACCCAAATATATAAATTTAATGGGGCTAAGGGGCTGCGTTCAAAATATGCATTTTCTTCTACCTCCTGTTCACTTCGAATACGATGTGGTGTCTGGGTACTGTAATGTTTTCAAACGTAAACCAGTATAATGTCATGTTTCCTAATAAGCGTTTTTCAGGTTTTTAAAAACCTAACTCGTATGGGTAGTGTTTTTTATCACTGTCGATTTGAAAAAAAGCTAGTGCTTGTGGCCTTACACGCGTGATGGTAGTAATTGTGTATCGCGAGACTGTGGTAGTATTGCCTGCGTTCCGGCTTTCAGCCCCTCCCTTTCTTTCTATCCTTAGTCCATCTGTCTTTCGTTTATGGTAACTTAGTGTATAAAATGACATGAATGGAATATAAATATAGGTCAGCTTGCGTATCTCAAGGTTTTTCTTAGAAAGGCAGTACACGTTTTATCGTAGAAAGCGGGTATTGAAGCAGTAGGCTTTTACTATCAACGTGAAACGTTACAATTTGCAGACGAAGGAGAAAACAAGGGGATTTCGAGTACAGTCATCGTGACAGCACTGTTCTTTACCATTCTTCTTTCCTTTTATTAAATTTATTTGTTAGGCTTTACATTTATGTTTTAATTTATATATGTGGATTAGAATTTCTCACGACACAATTTAAGCCGTTGCAATTCCATTTCTTCCTGCAGTACGATTTCCTGTCGTTTCAATTTATTCTCTTCTTCAATCCGTAGGATTTCATCTCTTGCCACCTTTCTTTCTTCTTCTTGTCTTAATTCTTCTTTCTCTGCTTTAGCAATCGCTTTCTTTTCCGCCTCTTTTCTTTCAAGTTCTTCCATCTCTGCCTTAGCAATAGCTTTCTTTTCCGCCTCTTCTGCCTTATGCTTCGCAAGTTGTTGTTCCGCAAATTCCAGGAGTGCATCTCCCTTTTTATTACAATCTTTTCCAATTTTAATGAAATGATCCAAGGTAAGCATTCTTGACGTTAATTTATTTAAGTATTCAATCACTAATGTCTAGTAATCACCAATAGAATCTATGTATATATTTGTAATTACTCAACGTATGAATAATCAATACAAGAAATTGCAATATTCTTGTACTGTTATTTATAAGTTCCACAAATCTATAATATTTTGTAAAAATATTATATGTACCCACTAATATCTATCATAAATAGTTATGATATTTATTTATCTAAGATGCTGAAATTATATCATGCACTTAATATTAGTATTCAATAATTATGGGTATTATCCCTAAATAATTAGGTTATTTAATCTTTAATAGTTACTAAGTTCACACTGTAGTACTGAGAAAGTGTACTAATTAACATTTAATATGTCTTAATATGTTTTAAATTTATAATAATTAATCATTGTATATTATGCCATAATCATGAGCTATAAAGTGCATTGCCCATTTCTTGGACCACCATTGCAAATTGGTGCAAAGTCCCTAATACTTCCTTAAAATTCATAAAAATTTAATCATATTCATCTACACTCTTATTAATGAATAAATTATAGTATTAATATTATATTATAAATGGATGAGATGAAGACAAACAACACACTTTGTTAACCAAGGATTACAGAACAGTATTACAATACGACAAAGACATTTTCACAATAAAAATGCATTTATAACTAAGTAGAATAAACCGGAAGTGAGAGATCAAAGAGTGAACTGAATAGAAAATTAACCTGCGTACACAAAAATTAGTGACGTATACATGGACTCATTAACGGTTATACAAAATCTATAAACTAAATAATAGTAAGGTCAGAATAACACGATAGATTACAAACATAACTACAGAAACGAATAAAAATTAGAACTAAATACACTAGAATACCCCAGCTATTACTAGACTAGACACCTAACATGCAAGGTCAATTAATTGCAAATACGAACGAACAAAATCACCGGAAAGTCATCGATGGGTTCTTCGTTAAAATGCAATTAACTAACGGCCTTAAGGAACAATTAAAATCAGTTCGGGCATCCAAGGAGCCATAGAATTGATTTCAATCCGCCGCCCATCCATTCCCACGAATTAGAAACAACACAAACGGTGAAAACAGAGATAACATATATATATGAAACATAGAATAGACATGCCCGTACAGACGAAATGGACTTAGTACTGTGTGTGGTTTATGACAGACAATAGTCACAATTAAACTTATCTTTTAAATGCTCCGGCGATGCCAAGTTCATCAACGGGTTAAAACAAATGTCTTAACATTGTCTGCTCCTTGTTGGTATCTAAAAATTGTCCATTTCTTGATCAAATTCATCAAACTATGTTCACGTTGAAGGTTGTCGTTTGATCTGTTGGCATGTACGCACAATAGTATGACGTCAGCTTTGTGTAACTATGCATCTGCACCATAGGTCACGTTTTAGCATATCACGTGATTGTTCATTGAAAGTAAACAATTCCTTCGGAGTTCAATGAAATGAAAAAAATTTTTTTTCCGTTTTTTGTGTTCTTTCGTCCCCACACTGGCCACCACTGTTGCGAGGAGGTGGGGGTTGTTGTTTCTTCTCTTCTTATATATATATAATGTCACCACTGTTGCAAAACCTCATCTGTTTAAATGTGTGACCGTTGAAGATTTTCATTGAACGAAGGAAGCTTCCACTTCCATTGGCCAGTGCATCAATTCATTCATTTTATTTCTGTATCGTGCTTAATGGTGTATTACGCGAAGATGGGTGTATAATCTTGTGACTATCACAACTGTTGGAACTAGTCAACCTCAATGAATGTGATAAGTCCCTTTTGAGTCCAAAACAATTTATTACACATTTTCAGACATCGTACGTTGATCATGAATACATCACATATATAATTTAGAATCCTATATTGAATCAGCTATCTTTGCATATCAGTCCTTTGTCCCGTAAATCTGAATTACTGTAGGCAGAACGTCATAACTATATGCACGCGTGGTTGGTGATCCCAACGACCGACAGTGAGATTATGCGTCTGGCACTAATATAACTAAAACGGACTGTTAATTCATCTCGACTAGGTTTAGTCAATTACTAACCTGTAACATTCATCTTTCTTCATCATAACAGTGGACTGACCCATGTCCATAATAAAATACAATATAACTGTGTGGCACTCCATGCCCGACACTATAATACTACAAGGACACGTCTTCTCAGTTCGACGGTCATTCAAGAAAGGGTCCCGTCTCTTGGTCACGGTGCGTGACTACCAACGCTGAAACGTCACAGCGTTCAATAGGCTAATAATATTTTTACATTACATTAAACGTTGTAACCCCTAAAATCGCATGCTGCTAACCTCTAGCAGACAATGCCAATTAAACTACAGTAACAATTCTTCAACTTGGTACTGGCTGCTAAAGAGCTAGAAGCTCAGCAGCCCTAGGTAAACAGCAACATATATATACGCATGGAAAAAAGTAAGTGTGCAACACTTTATAGGGCACTGTGCGTGATTTCATGGACGAAATGAAATAAAAGTTGGCACACAATGTGGTTGAATATTGAATAAAAGACCAAGTTATCACTTTGATTTTAGTGAAAGTGTCATGAAAGAAAGATAAAAACTAAAGTCAGTGTGGCATCCCCACGAAAAAATGAAATCTTTATTTCAGTACCGTGTATGTCCACCTATTCCACACTGTTCTGCACGACACGGGTCTTAAACCTGGAATGTTCCTGGCAGTCCATGTTGCCTGAATAAACCTGTTACGCAAGTGCATAAGGCGTATGTAATGGTCTTGTGCAGGGGCGGTAACTCGTGGTCGGCCACTTCTATGGCGATCAGCAGTGGATCCAGTTGATCCCGTTTGGTGGAAACGAGCTTGAATGCGTGATATAGTGTGTAGCGTGAGGTTTTTATTGGCTCTAGGATCAGTATAGTACTGACAATTACAGAAATAGAATTTCTGCAGAAAATGGTAAAGTTCCAGTGTCTGAGAGAACTATTGGTATCACAACTTAGTTACGGCTGTGAATGATCTGATCTCGAAAAAAATTAGTAGAGAGGAGACAGTCATAAATTGCCACCCCTGCTGTGTAACTGTGATATTAAAACAAGGAAACAGATTTTACTTAACAATTATAAAATTGACAAGTCGTTCAAATACAATTTCCTTATTATTTATTTATTATACACTATCTACTCTTGTGCTGAAGGATGGATGTTGGAAGATGGAATGTAATGGATTTGTAAGTTTACAAATGATTTACATATATATATTTATATATATTACAAGTTTTCCAATTATAGGAAGAAAAGTTTTATCAGCTGTGCTGTTACTCAATTATAGTACATGTATCAGCTGTGCTGTTAATTACATATATAAAATTTATCAGCTATGCTCTTAATCTTGTCTCTTGCTATGCTACTCAGTTGTTCGTCCTTGACCTTTTAATGCTCACAATTGCTGACAGAAATGGTACTAATGTGTACTCATATCTTGAAAGTTCTGTCCTTCTTAGTTTCTTGCACACAACACCCGCTGATGATCGTTTCGTTAGCCCACCCAAGACTGAGGGGGACTAAAGATGTAGCTCCTGTGCAATCACTGTGCTCCTGCGAAGTTCCAGGCAGCTGGATTGACTGGACATACGACCTCAGGTTTGATGACACGAATAAAACCTGTAACAAGTAAAAATAGGGGCTAATTTCTGTCATCAAGCCCACCTGTTTCTAGTGTATATGAGATGAGCGTGTGTCTCAGGTGTCTGCATGTAGGATGAATGACAACATGGCTCAGTATGAGTTAGCAATAGCGAGACAATATAGGTGTCTACTTGCAAACATTCTTTCTGATAAATTAATACACGGAGACATCCAATAATATAAATTCAATACATGAATACATCCAATAATATAAATTCAATACATGAATAAATCCAATAATCTGTACACCTAGGTGTGATACAACAATTCCCTTCCCCCTATAATATACCAGGCTCTCTCTGACAAGTGCTATACTGGCTCGTAACATATATCCTAACAATATTGTTGTGTTCTGATGATAGGAGTATATGAGACGAGGACTGTTTGGTTATATACATATATCAGGTTGGAGTTATATGAGACAATAGATTGGAGTTGTATGAGACAATAGATTGAAGTTATATCAGTCCTAACAAGGACTGTTTTGGTTATATTTTAGGTGGTTTTCGTCTACATCAATCATATCAGGAAATACAATCATTATACCTAATTCCCCAAGATACAATCAGTAACCTGATACATTCATAGTGAAACAATTTATATTAAATATATACAGGTGTAGGTAGTATAACTGACACACAACAAATACAAACATTATATATCTGCTGTATGCCTATTTTCCTTCAAGTTTATAGTAAATATATTTACCCTCTAAGATTTTAAACAGGCCAGTCGACTTTAGTGAAGTAAGAGTTCCCGGTCAATGCAGGTGAGCAATAAATCAGTCTGACAGCTTCTCTTCTTCAGTCGGTCGTCTAGCTGGCTTCGTGTTGGTGTAGCGTGATTTTGTATAAATCTCTCCCGTATATATAGGTAGATGAGGTAACTTTTACTGCTTAAGGAATGGTTTTGATTGGTTCTCGGCGTGGCAAGCTGATTGGTTATATGCGGTTTAGTACCATCCGCCGTACAATTCGTGACCTAGGCCGACTCCCGAAAAACAGGGCTTAAGTTTAATTTTATTCTGTTTTCCGCCATATTAGGAGACAAGATGGCCGCGACCGACATCCGAAAAACAGGGCTTAAGTTTAATTTTATTCTGTCTCAGAGACGGGTGAACGCTGCTCTTTGATTGGCTGGGCGATATTTGTATCTCGACATAGTGATTTAACTAAGTAGTGGGTTTACACACACACTCTTTCACGACATAGTGTTCCTGTGAACACTGAAATGTTGTGATACAGCTAATATAGTCGTTCCAGCAGCTAACATCCCTATAGCTATTGCTCGCTGTTGTTGGTTCAATCTTTGCATTGTCAAAAAAGATGTTTCTGTTGGACTTTTGGTACTCTCTATTTCAACGATTACGTTTTCACATGCTTTTGATTAGAGCTCTACACACTTACCTTCCTTTTGTCTGTGATAAATTCTCCCCTACGGCACTTTTCACGTGATTTATCTTGCACCGTGATTATCTCCCCATGAATAGTGCGATCCCATTGTAATTGCACGGGTAAGTGAACAACACTCACACAGAAATGTGTGCCAACTTGCATTTGAGTTCACCCAAGAACACACGCTCAGTGCCCTATTGAGTGCTGCACACTTACTTTTTTCCATAAGTATATATATATATATATATATATATATATATATATATATATATATATATAGATATATATATATATATATATATATATATATATATATATATATATATATATATAAAAATAATACACCTTTCCAATAAACTGTAGTTCTGGAAGTAAATGGATTTTTCATTCGTTCAGTAGAGGAACATGTCGTGGGATAATGACAGCGAAGAAAAATAATTCACTGCTAAAGACTTCAGTTTATAAACCCTTGAGTTATCGTGGATTTGCTGTCAAGTTTAACATTATTTTATGAAATGTTAACACAAGTAAGAATTGATGTTATCGGTGTGTTTACTTTTGTTTTAAATTAAATAATGCCAAAATAAGCGATGTTAGTTATCATGACTTATGGCCAATGGTTAATGCACTAACAAAAATATTTAAAGGATACGTGCTCTTTAAATGGATGTTCAATTCAGCTTTCTCGTTGCAGTATGCGCTGTTTCCGTATTTTATCAGAAAAGATGATGGGATTGTTACACTGTAAGTTACAAACGCTTCATTAAGACAATTGTTAAATAAGGGGAAATTACACTACTTTAAAAGTAAGCTGTTCATCTAAGCTGGATTTAAATGACACAGACTGCTGATTCATTATAACCATGTGTAATGACTGGGAGCTTAGCTAGAAATATTATAAAGATATCATTACTGAGATTCCTTAATACATGGTGATAAAAATAAACATTCCAATTTTTTTTCTTTTTATATTTTTTTCGACCTGAATTTACAAGCACAATATCTATATGACATGTACATTATTAATGTTGGTTAAAGGTACATTTAATATTTCGCAAGAATCTTTGACATTAACAAGCGTACTTAAAATGTAAAATTGATAAAGTAATAATACACTTAAGGTATTCCAGGAAACACCAGAAGTGACAATTGAGAGTGACATTTTCATAAACTGGCCGGGATGTCACATGGGAGAACATCCCCAGTCGTTTAGGAAAAGTACACGTGGTCTAGTAAGCAACGACCTAATAAATGAGTACATATTTTGTTGTTGTTGTTGAAAGTGGTATGGGTGTGAGACTTATTTAATGGGGTTAAGGTATTCTATGAGAAACCTTCAGTACAGTGGAACCAACTGCTGGAGAGGTCAGATCATGGTGTCACATGATCCATGATGTCACATGATCCATGGTGTCACATGATCCATGGTGTTACTTATAAAATAGAGGCAACATTTGTCCCGTGATGTTCCCAGTGGTCTCTGATGAAAATAGCACTATTGTTTCCTCAGTCATGTCGCACAAGCATGAGGCTGGCAACTTCATCATGTAAAACAAAGTTCTCCAGAGACCAGTGTTCCAAGAGCATCTCATCTATTGTTCTACTGGCACTTGTTTGGTTCGTGTCATCAGTTCCACATTGGTGACCTTGTCGCAACATTTCACTCCTTCTGTTCTAAGCAAGCACCTATTTATTAAACGCTGTATGTTTGTGGTTGTTTTTGTGTTGTTCTCCATGTTTCAAAGCCATACAATAGGACTGACTTGACATTTGAATTGAATATTATGATTTTGATGTTGGAATTGATTTCTTTTGATCTCCATATATTCCCCATTGCAATGAAAGCTTCTCTAACCTTTTGTATTCTTATTGTCTATAATTGTCTGTCCCATTGACTGACTTGACATTTGAATTGAAGAACCTGTCCGCTTTAGTATAATTCATTTTGTTTATTTTCTAAGGAAAATTTAAGACGCTGATTCTATATTTTTTTATCGTGTCTTTAAAAATATGTACAGCACTTAAAGCTTCCACCAGAAAGGAATTGATGTTTTTCATTACGCAACCTGAAACTTCTATAGCTTTAAATCGCATATCGCCAGAAAGAAGCAAAACAGCAAACATTCACAAATAGCTCGTAGGCGGAGAAATTGCGAAGAAAGAAAATGCTTATCACATAAACTAAAGGCAGAGATGAAAGGATAAGAAGATTGTAAGAATATGGAAATGACCTCGCAAGATCGTCTGCTTTGCCGCAGCACGAAAAACAAAGAACATTATTTCCATGGACACAAGAACGTAGGACAATTCCAGCCCCTTAATCTGATAATTGTTTGAGATATGGAAGTGCGAACTGGCTCCATATATTCTCTTTTATGAGCACTTCATCCATTCAAATTATATCACAGTCCTATCTGTTTTTAATGTCGATCCCGGGTTTTCTGCAGAGACAACGAGATAATAGGACCACTGTACCCTCAGGTATGTCGTTCAAGACGATTAATGTGAGGTTGTGCATTGGGGTGACAACCTTATCATGTCAAACCTATTGAAACAGATACCATCGGTGCAAGCACATGTCAATGCTTGGTGCATGCTCCTCCCTACAGGTGGACCAGATACAGTGGCGTCAAGGAGAGAAAGACGAAGAATTCAGAAAAAAATCACTGTTATGATTCATTGGTTCTTGTGCAAGATATTGTATTTTTTATCCAACAATAATTACGCGTACATTAATACAGATTGTATCATCAGCCCGACTGGCATTTCTGTTCATTCCCTACGGTTTCTGGTGACTTGAATAAGCTTTGTTTACAACGGTTTTCATGCCATGTCTTCCTTCCTTTGGCTTCCTCTTCTTTTTTATGCGAAATTCAATAGTTGTACCAGATTCTTCATTTTTTCGGTGTCGATCACGACGTGTACAAAGGACGCTGAACAGATTAGAAAAACCGCGAACGCCGGGTACTTATAGCTAGTTATGTACTACACAGCAATTAGATTTACAAGTTATTAGTGGTGCGCAACGTATAAGAGAAGTCACTGATACAAGGGACTCTCTCAAATAAAGTTCCACGATTTAGTTACCGCTCCTTCCCTACAGCTTGGCGTGTTTAGTATTCTTGTGTAGCATCCATGTCAGTTTAGTTACTTGACTTATCGCTAGGGGTCTTTGTTATATAATTTGTTCAGAATAGCTCCTTCACTCGACATCCGTCAAAAGATACGTGCTGTGTTGGAATTCTTGGTGTGTGAGAACGATAATGAATTGGACATGTCTCTCTCTCGCTCTCTTTCTTTCTCTCCCTCCCTCTCTCTCTCTGTATCTCTCTTTCTCTCATGAAAAGGACAATTCTCTCTCATAAAAACGACAATTATCTTTCTCTCTCTCGTGAAAGAAGGACTATTCTCTCTCTCGTGAAAAAAGGACTTTCTCTCTCTCACGAAACGGACAATTCTCTCTCTCTCTCTCTCTCTCTCTCTCTCTCTCTCTTTCTCATGAAAAGGATAATTAATTCGCTCTACCTCATGAAAATAACAATTAATCTCCCCCCCAATTCTCTATTCTCCCCCTCTCATGAATAGGATCCTCTTTTTTCTCTCTCTCTCTCTCTTTCTCTCTCTCTCTCTCTCTCTTTCTCTCTCTCTCTCTCTCTCTCTCAGTTTTTCTACTAAGACGAAGCATGGTTGTACCATTTCGAAACAGAAACAAAAAGACAATCGATAGATTGACTTCATGCAATTTCCCACGGAAAACCAAATTTAGAACTGTCCCTTCTGCAAGATTGTTGATGGTGAGAGGGTTTTCTTGAGGACATCAAGCCTAAAGGAACCACAGTTAACTCAGAGGCATGCGTGGCTGCGTTAAGAAAAGTGTAATTTTATGTGTGTGTGTGTGAATACTCACTATTCGACCACAATAACATATGACTGACACGCTCCAGCTGGACAAATCTCGTCTTCACACGTCAGTATCCGATCCGTGGAGGACATCTAGAGATTGGCATAGACTCTGTTACCACACCCGTGCAGATCTCTGGGGTGGGTCTCTCAGAGGGTAAAGACAGAATAGGTTAGTGCTCCCTGTGGAATATCGTCAGAAGCGATTAACAAGCGTTTATGTATGTAACTGGCAACCTCATCACGTGACATAAAATGCGACAGAAACCAGTTTCAAGAGTACATGAACAGTTCTATACAGGCGACCTGAGAAGAAACCAGCTGAAATTGTGTCTCCGTGCTCCATTAGGATCGTAAAGGAAAATGGTGGTGATGTTATATTGCCACACCCATTTTACAGTCATGATTTGACGTCATTAGACTATCACCTTTTCCGTAAACTGAAAGACATCCTTCGTGGTTCCAAGTCTGAAGACGAGTCTCTTGTGTCAGCGGCGGCATATTTGCCGAAGAATGCAGGTTCTAAGTTTTACAGTGCAGGTATAAGACCACATGTTTTTCTACCAGCTTTACAGTGCGAGTATAGAAACACATGTCGTTTTTTCTATTAATTGTATTGATCACATATAGAAACAGATGTTTTTGTATGAGTTTTACAGTGCAGATATAACCTTCAACAAACCTTAGCTTTCTTTACATATCTAACTCTACAAATAAGACTGTTGTTGTCATGCCTTGTTTAGCCCTGACGAAGACTTAGCTTGAACTTCTGAATTCCTTAGAACAACTCCGCCAAGCCACATCGTCTTCCTGTGCTGTCCCATGCCGGAGGTTTACTTGGAAAGATCATTATTAAAATACATGCAGGTCATTCTGTGTGCTTGATGCTGGTCTTTCGAAAATAGTTGTCACTGTTTTCCTGTCTTTCTCTCTATCTCGTCACCTCTCTCTCTCTCTGTCTGTCTTAAGAGATCTGTCAGACATTACCCTTCTCATACTCTTCTCTCTCTCACTTTCTCTCTCTCTCTCCCTCTCTATCGCTGTCAATGTTCATTTGTAATTATTATCAGATCTATTTATAACGTGGTCGACTTATGAGGATTCACCCTGCTCATGTATTATCGACCTTTCTTTATACATCATTATAGGGAGGAAATTGAAAATACCAGTTGTACCTGCGTTTGGGGGGTTGAATTATTTTCTTCAACCATGTATTTACATAAAATACTAGCTTCCAAATCAGTCACAAGTTCAGATATGTAACATGTGTTTCACAAGTATTGACCAGTTAGAAGTGCAGCAAGGTTGTATATATATATATATATTGTATAGTATATATTTATATATATATATATATATATATATATATATATATATATATATATATATATATATATATATATATATATATATATATATATATATATATATATATTATTTAACCATTTAAAGTTTCAGCAATGTAATGCACACCTTTACACACTTAACTAGTTACAAGTTCTGCAAAGTGATACACGTCTGAAAAGATTGTTAGCCATTTACAGGATCAGCAAGCCAATATACACCTGTTCACATTTTAATATGTTATAGGTTCAGGAAAGTAATATACATCCTTACAACTTTTAGCCAGCTGTACGTCCAGCAAGTCCGTGTATATCCTTACAGATTTTATCAAGTTATCAGTCAGTGTATATCCTTACAGATGTTAACCAGTTAAACATTTCAGAAAGACGATATACATCTTTACAAGTTATAATCAAATATGGCGGCGTGATACAGATCCCCCTTATATATTTAATAATTCTCTTATCTGTAACGTCCTGGTTCCCTTAACAAAGTTTCCCCACGAAACTTAGAATCTTTATTGTCTGGAAACTAAATTGCGCACCAATTGAAATAATGCGCGTTTTGTTCCCATCCTTAATAAAGGCGGGTGTTTACTAGTTGACACGATTTCTTGAATTTTGCCCATTTGAATTTCGAGTGAGTATGAATAATTATCTTATATTCATAATTAGCAGTAGATATTGACTGGAGTTTGTTACATTAGCAGTAACTAGGACGATTTGGTCGCTCAAGATATTCCTTTAAATAATTATTCGGATAGAAATTTTTTTTTTTTTTTTTCGTTTTTTAAAAAAAAAATATGTACTAAGGCAAGATTTTAAAAGATATCTTTACATTTGCCAAAAAAAATGTTTTAATAAAAAAGCTGTTAACTAATTAGTCAAATTTCAGTTCATTTGGTTTTTTTTTTTTTCACTTCTTCCCTTGCTATTTTTGACGCTTTGCTCCATAGCTTCATACTTTATAACTAACTCATCCAGATAAATGACCACAGTAGAATTAGAGCAGTTATTTGGACATGCAACAGAATAAAGCACAAAATAATTATTTCCCGCTATCTTTTGGCGGGTGTAGGCAATTATCTTCTTCGCCTTCTTCGTACATTTTCAGGCATCAACTTGAACATCCTTAAAGAAACCTGTGGGTCAGCCTGAGGTTGTTGATGTCATCATAGAGTTTGTCCGCGAATTTCAGTCAGAATTTGTATTTGTCTGTCTAGCTTCCTGCCAATTTCATAATTGATCAACCTTCTTTTCTGTCACCATCTTTCCTTATCGTATTCACTGCCTATTTTTTTATTGTCAACGAGCATCATTACTGTATCAATTGAAAAAACAGACTAGAGCACACAAAATATTTACAATTGCCAAGAAAAAAAATTCTGTACAAAATTGTGTCTAGAAAACTCTGTATTATTAAATTGTGGAATCCATCTCGCTGAAGCAGCACTGAGCTCACAGAAGCGGATATACAAAATGAAATTAGATGAGTTCCTGCTTAAAGAACATTTCAGAAACCCAGTACGCGGGGAAAAAATTCATAAATAATTGATGACGTGCCCTACGGCACTAGGTCTTTAACAAACCATGTGACAGGTTCACGTTATTTTCTGGCTCGAGCTTTATTGGCAGACTATAAATGAGACCACCTGCTCGTGAGCTCTTTTACCTCCGTGCCTAATATTTTGTAAAATTTATTTGCGCGAGCAAGTGAGTTAACCCATCTTACACACCTTGCGCTAACAAAGCATGTTAAGCAGAGAGCGACGAAGGAGAATGAGAAGTAAATGTGAGTGTGAGATAGAGAATAATAGAACATAGACGGTTCGTGCAGAAAGGCTGAGGGTTAACTTTCATTAGCAGATATTGATGTGATAATGTTTTAGGGTGCTTGACAAAAATGAAAAATAGTTTTGGAGTAGAGAGAGTTTTTAAAAATGCACAATGCAATAGACACGCAATGTTTTGTGATTACCCTTTGTCAGCCTAAAAACGCATTTGTCTTTTATAGCCTATTGCTCACACGCCGTTTGATTAGCCGACTCCAATGCGCCTCTTTTTCATCTTTTATTTAATATTGTTTTATTTCCCAACGGGCCTGATTCACCAGTTTTGCCTGGCTACACTTGTTGGATTACGGAAAAAAACGGTTCTTAACGCCGCACCCCCCCCCTGATTTTGTTGATTGAAGCCCCCATTAAGCGCTCCGCCCCCGCAATTAGGCCCTCCTCCCGGGAACAAACGGACACATAACCCCAGAAAGATAAGACAATAATCTATACGCAGTTGCCCCCCAACCCTTAACCGACCCGACCACTAGGCGTCGTATTTGGCCATCTGACTGCTTTGCACGGGGTCGTTGCCTATTGCCGAAACTGTTGATGATCAGGTTGGCTGAAGAAGATCATGAAGAAGAAGAAAGAGATTGAAATGATTGACTTGATGTTGTAGGTCTTATGCGTTGTGTGAGATTGGTCATATGTGTCAGTGGGGGTAAGGGGGAGGATGGGGGAACGAGACTGTTGGGTCTTTAGCAGTGAAGGAATGAGGTTACTCTTAGGTTTCAAGGTGTATAAGTGTTACGAGAAAGTGGGGTGGAGAGGGACACGTTAAATTATGGCTGAAGGCAAAGTAGGGTCCTGGTAGATAGAGATGGTGATCGGCATTGATTCGTTAGGGGGTGCTATGTCTTTAGCAGAAGATGGTCCAGAGATTGTGTAGACGGTTAGCAGAAGTTACTAGATTTTCGTGGTAGTGTCGAAGAAGTTGGGCAGCAGCTTGTTCTGCGCTTCCTCAATCGCCCTTGGATATAGGAGAAGTTTTGGGATGTTTCCTGGATCTTGAGGGTTATGTGAGGCAGCAGAAACATCGAGGAAAGCTTAAACTTGGCACTCCTCCCTCATGGACAGATGGGAACTATTTCTGGAGACAGTGATCACGAACCTGTTTCAACTCCCCTCTTATGACAGTATATCTCTATTGGGGACATGCCTACACACTTTTTACTTTAAAAAAGTTATTTGTCTTGGTGTCCATTTACATGTCTTGTGGTCGGGGTGCCGTATTAAATATGCATTTCGACACACTTTGGTTGGTGCGGATTGGGCAGCTTCATTCCTCCCAGGCTGTCTGTGTCTTGTGCTCGGTATTTATGCCCAGTGCCCGTCACTCGTCTTCCTCTTTGCAAATACATACATGTTGATATCTTCAGCTGCTCTCCACGTGTTCTAGACCCAAAACTGGGGGGATTCTTCTTATAGCCTTTTGTGCTCATACTGCCGGTTGTTTCCAGTAGACGATCTCGATTATTAGACGATAACTTTTGAGTGAAGTTGGCGCGCAGTCCATTACTTTCCATGCGGCGGGCGTGGAGTCTGGGCGGACCTGGCTCAGAACATAGCCCCGTAAGGTTAGTTATGCGCTAGAGTCCTAAAGCACGAGTTGTCTCTGTTCTAAGCATTTTTCTACTTGCATTGAAGGCCAACCATCGTGTACAAACACCTCGAAATTTGTTCAGTTTGCCAACTTTAAAGACGAGAAATTACACATGGATGTTGGACCCGTGTGGGGTAGCAACGTAGTCATTTTGTGTAGGATAGAGGTGTATGCAGTGCCTATCCTGTCTCAGTAGGGGAAACGTATGCGTCTTATACATTCCAGCTTTAAGATTGCCAGTCATCTGTATATATATGGATTTCTTGGTTTTTTGTGTATATTTATGAAATGCGCGGTGTAAGAATAGAAAGTTGTTACTTATTTTTTATGTATAAAGATAAGTTTGTGCTGGAAGTTACGACTTAAAAATGACATTTTTTTTTTAATGGATTTCTCTGCATTTGGAAGTGATTGTGGGAGCATCAAACTCGCGATTGTAAGACCCAACAGGTGGTGAGCGGGTACGCGGATATGATGAGCAGGGACGGCATAGCTCCGCATCCGGCGTGTGGCCGTATTATGTCAGAACCATCAGTGCACGTCAAGACTAATGAATAACACGCGCATTAGTTTGGGCATTATCTATACCCCACCACCCCTCTCCCCCCCTTGCTTATCACCTCGTTATATGGCACGACGTTAGTGGGATTCTGTTGTACTATTCAGGTTGATGCGACCAGTTGGTTGTTATGTGTCTACATGTCCTAGGACTGCTCTTTGTTTGAGTTTAGATGTGTAGAATTATATGAGCGTGTGCATTCTCTCACTAGTACTCCTCCACCGATAGAGTTCGATTTGTGCGTGGGTGAAAGAGCCACTAGAGCTCCACTCGATACGACTGTGAGGTCAGTAATCCTTGGTTAACTGAGGGATGCGATCGTGTATACGAATCCATGACAGGCTATTAAATATTAAAACACAACGGATCTTAAGAGGTTAGCAAGAACCTTTGCGATAATGAATTAAAACCACGGGTGCGCATTACACCGTACACCTGCCCTCTGATGGGTGGAAGGAGCTCAGACTTGGATACTGGAACAAGGTCCTCATTGGGATAGTGGGAAGGGAGAGTGGTACGAGATTTGTGTCCATGAACCGATTCTGGACTGCTACCCTGAAGATTCGTACAGGCCATGGGGCTACAGGATCGGAGACTCATCGTTTAGAGGCTTACACTGGGACTGAAGACTCCGGACTTGGATGACTGATCCTGATCGCCTTCAACTCTTTGGTCACTACTTGCCCTCCTTGAGGGGGGGGTCTCGGAGAGAATATTTCTCGGCGTCGGTATACATAGCAGTAGTGCAAATTTCGAGGTGGCTGGGGAGAAGAGTCATCTGTGAGTCGTCTGCTTGTGGGTGAGAGCCCTACCTTCTTGGCTCTTAGCGTATCTTCACAGAATGGAGACGGCAGAGAAGACTAGGAAACTACCCCCTTTTATGTCTCCGCTCAGAGCTTGTGCGCACTCAGTTACACTATGCTAGGCTTCTCTGACCCGGGGGGGCTGTGGTAGGAAATCCACTTGCTCGCAAACCTCGGCCTAGAGCCATGTCCTCATCATCCATTAAGAAGTTGGCACTGGTCCGATGGATTGCTGCGTTATTTGAGGCCCCTTCATTGTGCGCAGCAAGGATGGAACTTGTGATCCCGGGGATCCCTTGCCCATCGAGGACTTGCCCGGGGGGAAGCCCACCCCGGCTCAAAAAAAAAGCAGAGGCACAGGAAAGGGTGGAAAGGGGAGAAGGCCTATGGAAGGGGCCCAGAAGAAGAGAAAGGGAAGGGCCACACTCTCTCAAAACCTCCGATGGTGTCTTGCGGGCAGTTGTTCGGAGGGATGTGTTCACAGAAGAAATGCTTGTCCTGGGATTAGGGAGATTACGTTTCGGACAGTTTTCGCGTGTTCCACTTAGGAACATTTCAGTGACTGGCAACTGAAGACACACGACCACGGCGACCGTTTAGGCATTTGTTCAATTGGTTTTCTTGGATTTGACTTTAGTTTTTTTTAGGATTGTATGTTTGTGTGGTTGTACCCCGGAAACGGGGGTGTCACGCCGAGTACTGAGGGCATTAGTTTAAGTTATGCAGTGAAGGCACTAGAAAAATTCTTTTGTATAGTTGTGTAAGAAGAAGTGAACGAATAGAACTTCTGAGTAATGACCACGATCTATATCCGCCCAGTTATTCCGATGCGTTGACCGAGGAAGATCCACACTGAGAAGACTTGCCCACGCACTCGATTGATCAAATTAGGCTGTGTTTTTTGTGCCTCATGAGCTTTGTTTGTACCCAATCAGACTGGTGAGGAAAGGGGGAAAAGGTCACTGTGGTGGGCACCAGGTGAAAGGGTTAATACTGGCTCTGGTGTTTCTGGATGGCTTCCGCAGAGTGTCCTGAGGCATGCAGTATGCGGGATTAAGGAGATTTTGTCAGGATCGGTTTGATTTTCGCAGACTAATGTGGAGGGTTGGGCCAGGTGGTGGGTATCTGGCATCAACAATATGGCTCTGTGTGCAGCTTGAGGACAGGTGAGGACTTCCGCTTGGTAGAGCCCCAGAACCAGGGGCACCAGACATTGTTTAGACCAAAGCTCTCACCTTGAATAGTTGGAAGGGGCCCACTGAGCATGGCGGGATTGCAGCAGATTGCTTTACAATGGAGGGTTGGGGACCTGTTGGCAAGCTGGCTTTGTGCTGAGGTGCTTGGAAGTGGCTCATAGTTGCAGTGTAGTACGTGAGGGTTCCTATGTCAGATTTTTTGCTATGACAGAACCAGAGCACAGCATTGCGCAAGCTCTGGGCATAGTGGATGTAAGAGAGCCCCCTGGATGACGGGGAAATGCACAGTGGAAGTCTGTGACCCCCACCTATCCCCAAACTGCTAATTGAACCAGAAGTGGGAGGTCCTCTGGATGCGTGTGCTGCAGGCTCAATTGGAGGATGTTAGTAAAATGCTCGAGGTGAGATTGGGGGAAAAGAGACTGAGAGCTAGAACCCCTAACTCAAAGGTTGCAGGAGTGATGGCAGAGGTAAAAGGCCTAAATCGTATTTTGAGAAGATGGGTAAAAGAGCCATGGGGCTATTTATGTAGAGTAACACGCGCAATCCATTTATTTTCACCATATACAGAGCTTCCGGTACGCCGCCTCGTGGTAAAAACAAGTTCCACACTGACAAGTCGGCGCAGAGCAGACTTGACATCGGACAGCCCAGGCTGCTATGCGATTATAGTCTACTACTAGGGAAATTTAAACAGATTAGGGATGAGCCCACTCTCCCGTTGAATTGTACAGGTGCTCCCAACACCCCAACACTCTCCTACGTGTGAAGAACAGGTCAGTCAATAGATAACATGGGCCAGAAGGCCGCTGAGCACCTCCGGATGAGTACCACAGATATCACGCAAACTCGCTTTTTTTTATTTTCTAAGGGAGAGTACAACCGTCAAAATAAAATCTCGTACTGGTTGCAATCGCCCTGTGGAGCCATTCGACCAGGCAGGTGCGTTAGTTTGCAGTGCCGGGCATAGCTATGAGCCTCGACAGAGCCCACCCTCAGCTACTGGAGGGGGACCCTCGTCCTAGACCGTCTGATGTAGGGACCGTCTTGTGTGGAGTCAGCAGATCGGCACAGACGGCGGAGGAGAACCTACTGACGCAAAAACAAAAAACAGGAAAAAAGAGAAACCCCAGAGCTTGCCGCACTTGTCATGTGATGCACTGGAATTGACAGTGGCGAAGTGAGGGATTTGTGAACAGCAAGCAGGCTGAGGATACAGCAAAGCACAAAAAGACAGAGCTGGAAAAACATCTTGTATGTGGGAGAAAGCAAGGTCATGTGTTTGCTGTGTATTACAAGAGAGTAGCTCACTTGAAAGCAGATTCAAAATCCTTTAAAATATAAGGGGAATATCAATGCTTTCAGATCCGACAGTAAAAGATAGACGAAAAGGAGGAGTACTTACTCTTGTAAGGAATAACATTCCTGCACACGAAAGGAAAACCTTCAAGGATGGAGCAGAATATCAGCTGTTGCAGATAAAGGTAGACAAGATGGAAATAGAACTCCTGAACTATTACTGTCCGAACAACAAACCCCTGAGTCTCAGCTCTATACAGGTACCAGCCACCAACTTTATAGCAGTTGGAGACTTTAATAGCCACTCCCAGAGCTGGGGCTATAACCATCTGGATCACAGAGGTGAAGAGGTTGAAACTTGGCAAGATGTTCACTCCCTAATCCTAGTCAATAATGCCACAGATACTCCTACCTTCTACTCCAGAGGATGGCACACAACTTCAACACCAGATCTTGCCTTCTCCACACCAGATATAGCTGGATCTATTAGTAGAGAAGTAGGAGACCAACTAGGGGGAAGCGACCATCGCCCAATCTTTCTTACTGTCCAGAGTGCAACTCTCAGTACAGGCCCAGCCATTTCAAGATGGAACTACAAAAAAGCCAACTGGGGTTTATTCAGGCATCAGGTGAACACGCTGCTGTCTACCCTCAAGGTACAGAACAGCGACATTAATGAAGTGGTAAAAGACTTCAACAGATGCATACTACAAGCTGCAAAAGAAACCATTCCCAAAGGATGCCGGCGTAACTACATACCATACTGGTCCAGCACACTCCAAGAACGTCAGGAAGCCATGGACAGGGCTAGAAAGGACGCAGAGTCTCAGCCTTCACTTGAAACTCACAACAAATGGAAAAAGGCTGTAGCAGAGTTTCAGAGAACAAAGCTAGAAGAAAAACGGAAAAGCTGGAGAACTAAAAACGGCATCGCTGAACCTTGAGAAAGACGGCAGGAAACTTTGGAGATTAGTCAAGTCTCTAAATGAAGAGCGTTCCTCACCTAGGCAGACTATCACATTGGATGAGCAAAGACAAAACTGCTTGAGATATTCAACCACAGCTGGTTGAAAGGAACGGTACCCCAAGTATGGAGAGAAGCCATCACAATACCCATACTAAAGAAAGGGAAATGTAAGACCGATGCTGCAAGTTACCGGCCAATCAGTCTCACAAGCTGTGTTGGGAAGACTATGGAGCGAATAGTCAACCACAGATTGAAATGGTATTTAGAGTCTGAGCAGATCCTGGTGCCGGAACAAGCTGGATTTAGAGAATGCTACGTATAGAAGACCAAGTTACTTACTTGTCTCAAGCAATAGAAGATGCCTTCCAGGAGAAGAAAAAGGTCCTAACGATCTGGGTCGACTTCAAGCAGGCCTTTGACAAGGTGTGGAAAGATGGCCTCATTGCAAAACTTAGGAGAAGTGGAATCCAAGGCAACATGATGAAATGGATCCAGTCATACTTGCATAACAGGAGAACTAGAGTCACTCTTGACGGTCTGCAGAGCAGAAAAGTGTTGCTCCATCAGGGGGGTACCTCAAGGAGGAGTAATTTCCCCAACACTCTTCCTTGTTTTTACATCAATGACGCTGGTGAAAGTGATCTCCCTGCGAAGGAGTTTAAAGCTTGCCCTTATATGCAGAGTACCTAGTACTCTGGTGCGCTGATGAAAAATGTCAACACAGCAAATTATAGAATGCAGCGGGCAGCAGACATGCTAGTGTCATGGGCAGAGAAATGGCTTCTTATCACAATAAACACAGACAAAACCTCCCACAACATGTTCTCCCTCGCCCCCAAGGTACAATATCAGGCTTATCATACACCTAGGGACAACCGTGATCAAGGAAGATAGTACACCAAACATATCTTGGGGTGAACATTTGGACCAAAAGGTTTAATGGAATAAGTATATTAAAAATGCAGAAGGAAAGGCCCGAAGTACCGTACTGAGGCATACTCAGAAAAATTAGCAGGTAGTCCAACACTGGGGAGCAAATGAACGAAAGAAGATTTATAATGGAGTAATAAGACCACACTTAGAGTTTAGCTCAGCAGCATGGTCATCAGCTGCTAACTCACATCTGCAGTCTTTGGACAAGGTGCAAAATCAAGCTCTCAGGCTCATTACAGGAGCCATGAAAACTACACCAATTAACAGAGATGCAGAAGGTTGCTGGATTACAGACATTGTCCCATAGAAGAGACACAAAAACCATGATCCAGATGGAAAAGTACAACAGTATGCCAATGCACCCAATGAAGGCAAGACTAGATGATCTGGCATTGGGACGTCTAAAAGCGTAGCAGCTTTGTGCATCGGGGGAAAAAGACTTATAAGACAGCATCAAGAAGACCTATCCATGAAGACAACACCACTGAAGCCCACCCTATACCCTGTACCATGGGAGCAGGCCAGCAGTGCCCTCCAAATTAATACATCAGTCAGTGGTCTCACAAGTGGATGTGAGTATAATGATCTGCAAAAACGAACTGCTACATTGAGTATGATCCAAGAAAGCTATCCCGATCAATCATGGATACATGCCTATACAGATGGATCAGCAACTAATGCTGTTAGGAATGGAGGTGCCGGTATCTTTATCTCATATCCTGACAACCACTATGAGACTAGGCACATTCCCACTGGTAAATTCTGTTCCAACTATACAGCTGAGGTTCAAGCTCTAGAGCAAGCTGCAAATATGATTTATAACACCAACTCTGACTGCCACCAGGTAGTCATCCTCACAGATGCACTGTCTGTCCTGCAAGCTCTCAAGGGTGGTAAACTCCCGCATCTGAGAAATGAACTAAACAAGGTAGCTGCCAAAAAGAGAACCATACTTCAGTGGGTACCATCTCATTGTGGTGTACCCGGAAATGAAAAGGCAGATAAACTTGCAAAAAAGGGAGGAGAATGTGAACAAGAAGATAATGAAGTCACATACTTTGAGAAAAAGAGAGCTATCCAGACTATCAGAAGAGAACAGAACCAACCCAAAGACGACTATCACACTCTCGACCGGCAGGGACAGATAACTATTTTTCTACTCAGGACAGGGCATAACAAACTGAATAAACACATGCACAAGCTACGATTGTCTGCTTCACCACTGTGCACATGTGGATTAAACGAACAAACTGCTGAGCATGTTCTACAGGACTGTCCTCTGTATGACCAGTTAAGAAAGATATACTGGCCCAATGACTCAACACTAAACTCACAGCTATATGGAGTTAAAGAGGAACTTCAAACAACAGTCGAATTCATCATGAGAACTCGTCTGACGGTGTAATCATCAAAGATGCGATCGCAAGAAGAAGAAGAAGCATTCATACCCTTCGACATTTGCCGAGGGAGACTGGGCACCTATGGGTTTGCCCGGAGTGCAATGACGTCGATTCTGATTAACATTAACATATTTTAAAAAAATGTCGTTTAATAAGAAACTTGGAATATAAAAGTTCCTCCTTATTTGTTTATTTATTTATTATTATTATTTTGTTTATTTTTTTTTCTTCAAAATACTTGTTTCATTCAGTCATCATTTCCCTTTTCACTCCTTGTGACGAGATGGTAAATATAGGTGTATCTAGATGATACTAGGTGATAGTGCCAGACAAGAATTCTGGGCTAAAAGAAATACCTCAGTCTCAGAAATTAGCACTGGTGTATGGATGGCACAGGTTTGTCATGCTGTAAAGTACTCTTGTCCAAATACAGATGTAGCAGATCTTGAGCCTATGGTGCCTTCTCGTTCAGACTTCCCTATGCTTAAACAATAATGTAATTCCAATTTAAAAATTAAAAATTGAACAAAAAGGAATTTACAAAGTCCCAATGTACAATTAATGAATCAATTGATTTATAATTAATTTCTTTTCTTCGGGTCTTCAGAATGAAAAAGAATGAGATTTATATGATATTATATTACACAAAATTTTACAGTTTCCAATTATATTTACACTGATAATAATAGTTTCCCATCGCAAGCGAAGATGGCGACAGCTTCAGACTTGAGTTGTGACACATCTGTGCCGTGATCTCATGTGGCTAATTAGTCCTATTTTGGTCCTATAGACCCTGCCACATACGGGGCACACAGGGTTAGAGTCGATAGTAGTGTTGCTGTGCATTCTGATCTTTCTTGCAGCACGCTTGCCTTCTGCCTTATCAGCTAAATTCTGTTTTGCAATGCGAGCGCCTTGAGTAACGTTTGTCCGCTAGGCAGAGCGATCCTGTTCGATAGTCTCCTAGGAGGAGACATCAATTTTGAAGCTGCTCAAAGATGCTTTCGGTGTGTCCTTGAAGCGTTTCTTTTGTCCCCCTACTGTTCGTTCGCTGTACATCAACTTTGGGAGGCGTTTTTCGGGCATGCGAACAACATGTCCGGCCCATCTAATTTGGGCCATCTGCAGCAATGTGTAGATGCTTGAGATATATGCTCTGTTGAAGACCTCAGAATTAGATACTCTATCATGCCACTTGATCATGAGAATCATGCGAAGACAGCTCATGTGGAAATGATTACGCTTCTTGGCGTGTCTGCTATACACTGTCCATATTTCACAGGCATACAGGAGGGTAGTGAGCACTATTGCATGATATACTTTTATCTTTGTGGCGGCACTAATTCCTTGTCGATCCCAGACATTTACTCTTAGTCTTCCAAAAGCAGCACTTGCCTTTGCAATTCTGTTGTTGACCCCGGAGTCGATATTCGCATCTTTGGTAAGGGTACTGCCAAGATAAGTGAAGGTGTCCACCACTTAAAGACGTTGGTTCTTTACTGTGATATTTAGTTCGCAGTAAGGTTTCCCAGGAGCAGGTTCCAACATTACTTCAGATTTCTTCGTATTGATAGTAAGACCAAAGTCATCACACGCTACAGAATGCCTCCTCATATTGTTGTGCATGTTCAATTCTGTGCAGGTTTTGAGGGCGCAGTCGTCCGCAAAGACGAGGTCAGAGATCAGTGTTTCATTCACCTTCGTAAAGGACTGTAATCGTCTCAAATTGAAAAGCTTCCCATTTGTCCTGTATCTGATGTGTACGCCGTCACTACTGCCATGTGTAACGTTTGAGAGCATGGCAGCAAATATCATACTGAATAGTGTCGGGGCGAGCACACATTCCTGTTTGACACCGTTTGTGGCGGGAAAGGGTTCCGAAGGTTCTCCATCATTCAATACGCGAGCCATCATACCTTCATGAAACTGGCGGACAATTGAGATGAACTTATCGGGACAACCGAATTTCGCCATAATTTTCCATAGTCCGTCCCTATTGACAGTGTCAAAGGCCTTAGTCAAGTCAATAAATGTTGTGTATAGGTAATTGTACTGTTCCTGGAATTTCTCCTGAAGTTGGCGTGCGGCAAATATCATATCGACTGTCCCGCGGCCTGCTCGGAAACCACACTGACTTTCTGGGAGTAAGTCCTGCGATTCGAGATGAACAGTCAAGCGATTTAGCAGGACTCGAGCCAGGATTTTGCCCGCAATAGATAATAGGGAGATTCCCCTATAGTTATCACATGATTGATGATTTCCCTTTCGCTTGTATATGTGAACGATGGTGGCATCTTTCAATTCCTGTGGTATCTGTTCTTCATCCGAGACTGAGTGGAAGAGGTCTGTTAGTCTCTGCAGCAGCATGCTGCCTCCAGCTTTATAAATCTCAGCAGGAATGGCATCTGATCCAGGGGCTTTGCCTCTGGACAGCTGACTGGCTGCTTTCTTGACCTCTTCCACGCTTGGTGGAAGGTCAAGTCTGACATTGACTGTAACTTGCGGTATGCTTGCAATGGCCTGGTCGTTGACGGTTGATGGATAATTTAAGATGGCATTGAAGTGTTCTGCCCAGCGTAGTTCCAAAATCTGAATTTTATCAGTGAGCAATGCCATGCCATCAGCATTTAGGATAAAGTGTCACTTGTTACCGCTGGTGACGGCACTATGTGATGTAGGTGACCGTTACAGCAATCTATCAAGTTTATAAGCCAAACCTTGAAACCATGAAAACCTTCTGTGACAGGTATCAAATATTTCATCTGAGTTCATTGTTATTAAATGTTTCCAAAGGGATCGTAGTGGTTACTGGTTTACAGATTTATCTTATGAGTGTTAACTGGCGACTGCCAGAGATGTGATTACTCAAATGAAGGTTGCTCAAGGCCAGATCCTTTCTACTCACCGCAGGTTGTCATTGATCAGTTGTATCTTATTAGGGCTTACATACTCAACATACATGATGTAAGTAATAGCTACAAATCATGAAAAAACTGTTTAATGAAGGAGTCCAAGGGACAAATTGCAAAGTTCAATTACACAACCCAATATCGTGGCTACCAGCGGCCAGATCGCTTGTTGTTTACATAACTCAGGATGTCTTTGTAAAAGGACATCGTCATAAATAACATGTCTGCTTGAGCTCTTCTATAAATGTCGATAGGCTTCGCCTAGAGTCTCAATCATACATAATTAGTAGAGTAATTATTCTATTATAAATCGAGATCATACTAATCGTGTAAATACATGCCAAAATACTGGAAAACACAATCTCCTAGAATAATATCCTAGAACAATATATCCTGTGATAATATGAAGTTTTCAGTTTGTCACCTCGCCCAGAGGTTAATCACACAACCTTTAAAAAACACGGGGCCCGCACTAAGGTTGAAAAACTCTCCCCTAAACACGTCTGCATCACTGAACTGTGTACTGCGTGACTGAACTCTGCTCTGACCGCCGTTGTCAAAAATAGCCGTCGACGATTTCATTGGTTATGTTCGACTAGTGTTATTTTTGTTACTAGCTAATCTTGCTCAAGATCTTTTACTATTCTTATAACTACTGTTAACGTGATAGCTTGCGTTAACGTAGGCCATCCGGTGACACACTGGAATAACAGATTTTCTGCAAACTGTTCTGTGATTCTATAACGTTTTTTCATTGACAACTCGCACTTAAATGGCAACAATAGTTCATGTGGTTTTGAACTTATCTTTAAGTCTCTTGGGCTGCTAGACTGCAATGTCACAGACCAGAGTTGTTAGGGTTACACACGATGATGAAACTCTTCACTGGTGTTCCTCAAACACTAAAGTTAACAGTGAATATGAGTAGTCCCACTGCAGTGCTCCTTGACAATTATGCAGGATAAACACTAGAGTTCCCACTTCTGAGTTCCTTTATGTAGATCAGTTTGATCTTCTGATATGAATCGAATTGAATCGAATCTGCAACAATACAGAGCCCGTGGATAGCATCTTCTTATGATATCCACAAGTCTACTGTGGTGTGTTTGAGTGTCTCTGCTGATGCATGTGTATGTATGCACATATGTGATTGTCAAGTGTACAGTTTGACAGGTATCTACTGTGCAATTGCAGAACACATTATATAATACATTGTAATACATTATTAATTACATTCATGATAGGCTTACTTAGTCCATTTTACTTCTTCTTCCTGTCAACTTCTAATACTTGTAGAGTGATCCTTAATCATTAACCAACTGTGAGTATCTGGTGTGGTTTCCTTCCTTCCATTTATCAACACATGTCTTTAACATATTCATCCATTGAATCATTCATCATGCAGTTACACAATAACATGTCTTGAATAACCTGAAACAGATATGTGCATTATATATGCACATATATTTACAGTAATCCAACTTACCCTTCTAGATCTCAGAAAAGTTCACAACTGGACAATTGACTTGGTCAAGGCAGGCTGCCACAATACACAAATAGTGAAAGCATTCGTAGCTAGCTCTTTCCCTCTGTCCGTAATGCAAAAAAAAACTGATTTCGTGTGTGTCCACAGTCAAATTTAGCGTGGCTTAAATAGCCTTACATCCGGCGTAAGTTAGAACTGTGACGTCACTAGAACTTGGTGTGAGATTTATTTTGCTAAACTGGTACGTTTTGGTTATCTGTGCTATTCCTTCCCCCCGGTTCTTCGTCGTGCTCATCTCCTACATCAGTTATTGTTTCCATCCTTATCTTTTTTTTTTTTATCTAGCAGAAGTGTAGCTTTCTTTCCAAATATAGTTTATCCATATCAGTTCAGCTTTCGATTAGCTATGCTTTGCAAAAGTGAATTTTAGCCCTATTTGCTAACTTGACACACTTACATGCTATTATCTCCGAAAATTTAGCACGCATTACACTTTCTAATATATCCACATATACGTTGTTTCCTCCTTGAACAAAAGGATTAATTAGAATTTCAATATGTCCATCAGTTTTATTATACTTCTACTGAAAACGATGCTAAGTCCCCCCTAACACAAATGTGGTCGCTGCCATATTTCCAGTGTATATTAGGCATCTCGTTGTCGGCGGGACCCTGCACAAAATGCGCAATCCTGATTGCAGGGACGCTATTTCATAAACACTACTAGGCCAATTCCACGGTATGTTTCATTCTTCGACACTTCTCATGTAGCCCACCACAGTAGCTGGTCCCAGCTATCAGGACGCCTGCATCAATAGCATCCATGTGCTCTCGCGCGGGTGGTTTATGTATATGATGAGCTTGCTAGCCTGATTCTCACCTTATACTTTAGTCGCCCCCTAAGACATTCCTTTGAGATCAGTAGACCCATCTATTTTTGTCTCCTCAGTGACCAATGGAGCTACACATGACGAAGGCTGGTTATGATAGGACAAATTTGTTTTTCAATACAATTATTTTTACCTTATACTCAGAAGCGTTTGCATCCTCAAACAACGAATGATAAAACAAATCGGTACTTGTGCGTTTAATTCACCGTCAAATTAATATTTTGGCAATTTATTACCCAATTCGAGCACCATACTATTTCTTACATTTTTATCTTACAATAGTATTTTTTTTTTCGCCTGCGGGCGGGGTTTTACATTTGGCAGTTAGGGGGTTTGCGGGTTAGTCTATTATGCATTTTTCGCAGGCGGGGTTGTAGCATGGGGTTTATTTATTATTTTTAATGTAAAATGTTTGCTCGTCTTGGCGAGGCGCGTCCCGAAGGACTGCCTGGTAAAGCTATAAGCAAGTTTGCTCAGTGTGTATCCTATCCATCTTCAGCGCTTCAATCTCGTGACCGCATAGCTTGAATAACCCCCGCTGGGATTCATAGAGTGCACAAGCTGTATTCAAATCTGGTCAGAAATTTGCAGAGAAAACTGGTCATTTGAAAACGTTTTTGTCACATCTGCCCAAGCGGACCACCTGGTATCTGACAGTCTTTTCACAAAGGGCAAATGGGACTTATTATGAGTACCACAAGCACATAATGCAGTAGAAAGGAGACCCCACCGGGAGGTAGAAGCAGAAAAGAAGGTGTATAGGCTTTCAACAAATCCAAAGAAAATGACTGCTTTGTCCGCAAACAGTTAAGATAAAAGTAATAAAGAATCACACTAAGTCACCCTCTTATGCTCTTTCTCTCACAATTTAGTGACATCAAATGAAAAGGCGCTGAAGATGGCATACATCACAAGATCATTGGTTTAACGCTCGTATTAGAAGATGACCAAAAAATGATGTACATATTTATTGGCGCGGGGCCCTAAAAGAAAGGGGCTCGTAGCATATGCTACTTTTGCTACTACGTTAATCCGGCTCTGATTAGGTAAATATTTGACAAGGATCAGTGCATAGCGAGGGAGGGGACCAACTCCCCACCCAGCTCTCTCCACCCAGCTCTCCACACCCAGCTGTGAAAACAAATAAAGGCTTTCTTGCCAGGGTACAGTTTTGTTGGTTTTGTGGGCCCTAAACAGGACCGTGGTGCAGTTTTGTGGGCCCTGAAAAGGACCGTGGTAGGTGCAGTTTTGTGGGCCCTGAAAAGGACCGTGAAGGGAACAGATCACCAAAGATCGCTGAAGCTTGGCACATATCAGGACATACACATGTTCGTTCGTAGTTGCATAATTTACAGAGGAGGCCAAAATTCTGCAATGTCAAGCAGAATATTGTCGAACGGTCTTACGCGACGTCACAAATCTCTTACCCACCCCGTCCGTCCTTTGTTTTTTTTTTTTTTTTTTGTAATCCGGAAAAAATACAACTTACTCGAACTTTTTTTTTTACAGTTTTGTCTCGTTTTGGTGAGGCGCGTCCCGTTCAACCTAGTCGGTTATATTAGGGCGCATGTCCAAATATAAAAGACCCTTAAGTATAGGGAATTGCTAGTCATCATAATCATCATCATCATCAGCAGCTTTCAAGTCCCTATCAGAGTCAGGTACCCATTTACAGCTGGTTAGACTGATGCGTGACACCTGTTCCCTTCCTCGCTGCCGTTGCCTTCTCTAACTCAAGATCAGAGTGTCACGCATCAGTCTAACCAGCTGTAAATGGGTACCTGACTCTGATCTTGAGTTAGAGAAGTCAACGGCAGCGACTTCCCTTGTTTCCTGTGTACCGTTAACTTGTAGAACTGATTCAATACCGTTTTATTAGTTTATAAAACTTTAAAATCCGGGGCGGGGGGGGGGGGGGGGGGGGGGGGTGCGGTGGGGGGCGGGTCTGTCGTAAGCGTGTCAACTATGAATGCATGAGGAACGTTTTTTTTTTTAACTTGCCCTCCCAAATCACAATGTGAAATCAACCTTTTTCAGTCAAGAAAAAGTACGGTTCTCAGTTTTGGTAATAAATTTCCACAATTTGATTTTACTGGTGAATTAACGCACAAGAACCAAGAAATCTTCATTGGTGTAACAGTCGAGGTTTGTTTCTTATGTAATAACAGCTCATACTGAGTATTCAGGTGTAACTCAGGAAATTTTTAAACCGGAGAGCAACTTATGTTGATGTTAATTTTGGCTCGTGAATGTAGTAGTTGATCTTGTTGCTTTTATAACTTATATGTGGCCGTTGTGAATGGAACAGTATCTCCTTTTCTATACCTTGGTTCGTAAATACTGTAGAACACCAGCAACAAGTAGTTTCGTATGAACGACAAAGTTTTATAAGAAAAAACTTCATCTCACATCATATTTTTATTTCGCAGATCAAAGTCTGACACATAGAAGGTGTCCATAAAAAAGATTGTACTCTTTTCAAAAAATGTATTCTCGGCTCCATGACGTGGTAGGGAGGATGCTTTCTATCACAGAAAAGTAAGATAATCTCTGCAAGTTTTTAAGCAATACCTTACAAAGACTCCAAAAAGTGCGCATGCTCGCAGCGGGTATTTCAAGTGAAACTTTCGCAGTTGAGTTTGCAACCGGTAATTGTTACATGTCTCTCAAAACACTGGTCAAGTAGGTGAAAAAAAAAAAATAGGTACATTCTATTTTGAGTCTTTGTAAGGTATGCTTAAAAATATGCAAAATCCCAAAAGTAACAACAATTAATATACACCAATTATTTAACCCTGGTCTTATTTCTGACAGGATGTGAGATAAAGATCAATGGTTAATTAGGTCTATGACCTCGGCAATCTCATACAATTAGTTAGAGTGATCTGTAAATATGCAGATAACAATTATTGTCACTGAAAATGTTTAAAATACATTTAAAAAAACGTTCGCTTAACAAAAGGTACTGCAATAATAAGCTGTGGACAAAAACTTATGATTATTCAATGTTATAAAAAATCAGCAGTATTATATATACTTACTTCGCTCAACTGAACCCTCACGCATTTTGCAACCACAAAGTAGCCTCGATTGAGGCCCATAGGCTTCTGTTTCGAGCGATAAGTTACAAGTAGAATGACTTATATTCATCCACAATTTCTGGATGGATGTTACACGGGCAGGGCGTGGGTTGACCTCTTGGTGTGGCATTGTTGCTAATTCTATTTTGGTCCCAGGGGGTATTCAAGTGATCTTCATTTTAAGTGGCCCTAATATCCCACTGGTAGCAAGAGCCTGCGGCTGAAGGCAGGGTTCCTTGCCCCTTCCTAGATTTTTACGTGCGTCCAGGTTCGTGGACACAAAAAACAAAGCGGTCGACTATCCGGCGACTCTGGGTCGTATAACTGCTTTTCACCTTCCAAGTGGAATGACCTTCCGCACGGCTAGGGATTTAATTTATTGCCCCTTGACGTGAGAATCCTGTGGAAGCGAATACTGTGTAATATAAGTCTAGAGAGAGAGAGACCTTTATCATTTATGAGAATGAAAAAAGAGATCCGAAGGAAGAAAACATTTGTATTCTCGTCTTAAGTGATAGGGAGAAATTTGTAGAGGAATAATAATTTATAGAAGAAAAAGTCGGTGAGAAGTCGTTACACGAAGATGCCTTGGACCCAACCAGCAGATGTCACCATTGCCAAAATCCCCCGTCTATTAGGTCTGTGTGTATCCGAGTACCTCCCTAAGTTTGAGCGATTCTAGGGGAGTAACAACATAACACTTTCCACTTCCCCACCCCCCCCCCCCCCTGTTTTCAGTGTGGGTTGAATGGACCATTACTAACGTTCATCTACTGACTCGCCACACTCATTCATTGCGAGGGTTCTAACGTCTTTCCTGCTTTGTAATCTACTACAAGGGACTTGAAAAGGAAGCACAAGCTTATGCCATTCTTGGGTACGTTGCTTACGTCTGAACAGGTCCTGGTGGTATCTCCCTTATGCTCCTTATCCTTATGAAACTTATTGACTTATCCTCTCTATAGCTTCCAATGTAAATTTGTGCTTTATTTCATATATAAGCAGTGGGCACATATCAATTTAGAGGATCTACATGAACTGAAGGCCACACCACAAGCGTGAAAAACTTTCCAATGAGCCTTGCTGCTTAAGTTCTATGACTGCCAGCCCTCTGTCTGCCATTTATTTATTGTTTGTTTGCATTGCCTTTGAAAATCTTTAAATGAGGCATCATACCATCCTGCAAGACTTTTAACAGGTTCTACAATGACAGTAGGGATTTGAAACCACGAATGTGGACATCGGATATCTTTTCCCTTTCCTGATAGGCTTCTAGACTTCTTAGGTTCTGCAACAGCTTTTCAGTTCATCCAGGACACGCTAACTTTCGCCGGTCCCGATGTTCATTTGAACACGTCAGGAATTGTTGTCATCAATTCCTCGTGTACTCTCTAGTTAAAAAAATCTGACAGCGAACCCTGAGAAATGCAGCTTCAACATTGCTCCAATTTCTTGTTGGAATATGGGTAATTTTCCATGGCCTGCCACAGCATCTGGTGTGAAAAAACGGATCCATACGCATTACGCTAGATCGAACCAGATTACACAGAGATTTTTCTTTCCGACTATTGCCTTTTGAGTTTTGATACATCCTTTCTGGATGTAGTGTCAATTTAAACCCATTCTCCAGGAGGTAGTGGTGAGCCTTTTAGGCATCACTGCGAAGAATATCTTCCCTTACCACATTAAGTAATGCGATTGGCGCCTGAACTGTCTGATGTCTGGAATTTTGTTCCTTCGGTATGTAGGACTCCATTTGACTTGTTCCATTCTTTGTTTAACAGCTGGTTTCTCCACTTCATTTTTCAGCAAATGCAGCAGTCGCTTGAGTAACGTCAGGACAGCTCTATATACAACATATGGGACCATTGTATCTAAAATGTCTAGTCAGTAACGTCTCGTTGATTTCCATTCCCTACGTGTTTTCTTTATGAACTTTCACACACTCCCTTATACATATTAATTAACGGAGTCTGATACCACCAGAGGTTCACTTCTGTTACTTAACCTTAAGCCACCCAGGCCATTACAAAAGTCTTTAGTTAATTATTGTCAACCTTTTTACGTCTTTGTTTTACAATCAAGTAATGTCGGCCGTCTTTCGTCAATAAAAAAATATCCTAGGAAATTCCTGCATGGGAAAAATCCTTAGTGAAGAAAATAAATAAAGTTCATTGGGTCGGTTCATTGTCCTATTGTTCCTAAAATATGGCTAAAAACGCTTCCCTGAAATGGTTGGTCTCGAAACAAGTGCTAGTGAAAAAAATCACCTTCTTATGTGCCTACTAAGCAAGCGGGAATACAGCAAATTAAAATTCAGAGTACTTAAAACGATCATAAAGGACTCAATCGTATCTTGTTATTTGCCTTTCCATTTTGGGAAAGTAAAGGGCAGGATTGGATATAAAAAAAAGGAGCACTAAAAAACAAGCGCGCTTCTCGAAGAAAAGAAAGTAAAAAAATACTTCCAATTCAAATGTCCTAGTTTAATGGCTTCATGAAACTTGTTGTTCGATTAAAAACAAACAACTAATCTCTTAAAATACTCCGCTCTTTAAAATAATGTATTTTTTTCGTTATTAGTTGTCTTGTTTGTCTGTGTTCCTGTATAAGTTTTCTGCATAAAAGAGACTTCAAGACAATTAAACATTAAATTTAAATTAAAAGAACACTTGCGATGAAAAAGGCAGCAAGGGGACATTTGTATCAAATTTCTAATAAACTTGGCCTCCTGCATATGTGAATTTTGTCGATCGCGCTGGTTTAAAACAAGAGTCCACCCAAGCACATCTCTCTCTGCGCCCCTGTAACGTTCGCCAGTGAAATTATCAAAATCCCAATTAAGGCCGCTAGGAATTTTCAAGTTTTGCTCGCTTGCCCTGCAGGGGCTCCATAAAACCAAGTGCCCAGACTGTTGAATTCTACCATTTTACAATTCGCCTTTTAGTCCGGTATCGATTTGGTCCAGGAGACAATTTTATTTCCCTAGTTTTTCGTCGATATGAAGTAGTCAAAAGTTTCACATTTTAAACGTTTCTTTTTTTTCTGGACATTATTATTCCTGTTTTAACTTCCTGAAGCCAACAGTTTTTAAAAGTCATGTGTGTTTACTGCACAGTTGATAGCATTTTAACCCGCACGTTTGTTACCTACCGCGGGGCTAAGAATAGAGGGAATCAATGAGTAGTTTACAAAACACTGTAAACCATGTTCCAAAACAAGTTGTACAAAGGCGACTAAGAAACGTTGGCAATTGTAGACGGGCTACCGCATCCTGTGGGAAAAAGTTTACTAGCAACTAAAAACACTAAAATAACACAACCATGGCCTGGTCAACTCAAGAAAAAACTGAATCAAATTCAAGCACCTCAGACCTCAGAAGAAGGCCCTCTGGTAAGGACGACGCACGTCGCAACTCAGAGATATCTGAAAGAAGTCTGAGTGGTTGGCAGAATGACAGGGTTGAAGAAGACTTGGGAAAAGTGGTAAACGGATGGGCAGGGAGTAAACAGCGGAAGGCTTGACGTGTTTTTGTTGAGGACCATTCTCAGCTCCATGTGGAGCTAAACGGCACTGATTTACTGACTGATACCATTCTGGCAGATAGTAGCTGATTGTCGTTATTTTTGAATTCCACAAAACTGCTTTGAGAATACCGTTTTTTTGGCAAGAAATCCACGTAGTTTACAAAATAACTGTAGGGGGAGGTAACGAATTCGCAGGAATTGCACTGTATGAGTTACTGTTATTTTTTATTTTCAACTCACCCCCATTTTTTCGAGTTCGTTCCATTTATTTATTTTGGTTTCTTTATTTATTCTTAGCGCGTTCGAGGTTATTCTTTATGGCGTTAGGATTACTCAGACAACCCTCACCAACCCTTTTATTTGTGGGGATGGGAGAAATCCCCGACTCAGGTTGTAACGCGGACCAGTGATTCATTCTGGTAGATAGGAGGTCAGAAGCGTTACAAAATATTACATATAATTTTGGCGAGTGAGCAGAAATAATTTTGCGATTGCTCGGTTAACGATGAGTCAGAGGTTAAGATTATGTTATGATTGGTTGGGTTCGATTTAATTTATGTGCAGGCATGATATTAGGTCAAAAGTTGGTCAAAAGCGGTTCCTGTGAGATGATGCTAGACGCGATGACTCACTGCGTCTGTCTTGCATCAGTCTATTAGCAATATATATATTGAGCGCCAAAGTTAGTATAAGCGCCATTTCAGTCTGCCCGGTTCGTGGAGATTCTGTAAAGTTTGGGTATGTTCATAAATTAATAGTTGTGTAGGAAGTTTTTTTTCTATAGGATTTTAGCACGTTAGAGTAAGCTTTCTTCTGGGATTAAATTTAATTTTTATTAGTCAGGAGTTGCCATCAATTGCTGACTTATACAAAACTAGAGCCAGTGTAGTGTAAGTTTTGTCTATAATTATACTATGTATAAGCTAGCAGTATCTATGATTAGTGGCGCGGGTTTTGAGATAATTAACTGTATGAGGTTAGGTGCTAAGTTAGACGGGAGCTCTGTGTAATGTAATAACGAGGTCCGAGTAACCGCATTTGATTATGATAATTTGTAGTGAATATACGCGGGTGTGGTTTGTGTGTTAATAAGTTGTGCTATTTGGTAATGTAGTCAGAAGACAAGGGGTGAAGGGGGTTTAATATTAACATAGATGGTGTATGTATAAGTGTGTTAAATAATTTTGCTAATTTGATAACCTTCCCGGGGCAGTCTTTAATAAGAATAGGGCTGGAAAATTATTCAGTACAGTAGGATATTGGCTTCAGGGAAGCAATGTTGTGACGCCTACGAGATCACGCACACAAAAGAATCAGGTCAGCCCGCGTCTGGGTTTAACGTAACAGACAGCGAGTAGTTTGTGCAGGAGAGAAAGGAGGGAGCTGTAATTTAGTCTGACCCTCGGGCAGAAATATATGTTTTATTTCTTGTGTGTAGCTTGTGTGTAGGGGAGATTTATTAATTTAGGGGACACCAGGGTGTAGATGAATCTTGGGTGTTAATGTGTTATGTATTAGGTAATTTTGAATTGTTGTATAGATGTTGTTATTTTGTTTTACAGCGATTCACGGCGGGGAGGTTGTAGATAAACCTAAGCCTACAACGGACTTTGCCTTCTCGGGAGAGGGAGGCACGAGACATCAGTGTAATTGAAGAAAACTGGGTACGCGCTTTGTACCTGGCGCCCAGTTACGTCTGCAACACTGAGAGGAATTAGAAGTTCTCTTGACGTGAGGAAACATACCTCAGCGGGGACTTGTCTCTAAATCGGAGCTCTTAGCTCGTAAAGGCCCAATACCAAAACAGGCTACGTTGCCTGGTGTTGTTTACATACTGCCACAATAATGCAGTAGGCCTAAACCCGAAGCGGGTTAACTCGTCGGTTTGAAGAGTGTCATCAGCAGTGATAAAATCTACAGCCTTATGCAAATAGATAGATATATATTCACCGAGGGCCCCTTCATCAGTATTCGGGAAAGGAGAGAGGGAAAACATGCCTTTCTAAATGCTAACGGGAGGAGGTGCGTGACGAAAAGCAACTCATCAGAGCCTCAGACGAAGACGATAGCGTCAGAGAGGCACTGAACAGAAACAGAGGAGAGAGAGAGGAGTTTAGCGAGGAACAGTAGGGTTAGATAGAAATACTTAGAGGACAGCCTCTGAGGTAGTGCTGCAGAATCCATTAGCGTAGCATTTCTTTGTGGTGTATTAGTTAGGTGTGCAGGACCGCCTAGAGCGCCTTTGAGACAGTGTAGTCATTTAGTTTATAAATCTTCAGCGGGACAGTGTGTTTAGTTAGTAACAATAGTGTAGTCAGGAGTGGTGGCTCTTACTTAGAGACCCCCGCCAAGTATATTTCTTTATCCTTAGTTGTTTTCGTGCAGGTGTGAAAGAGAGCGTGGTAATTTTTATATTGTGTCTTTCACTTGATTTGTTCTTTTTTCCAGGTTGTGCGAACTCGCACGTTATTGTTGTTTGCTGTGGTATTGATTTTGTTGTTTAATAAACTATAAAATGTACACTGGATCAGTTTATCTTTAACTATACTGTACTTGTATGCTTTGACTGTATAGTGGTGTCTGTGGATAACTTAGTGTAACCTTATCTCCTTTCTGGTAGTCAGAGGTGGTGAGACAGTAGCTAGTAAATAAGTCACAAGTGGCGAGGGAGAGTCAATCTAGGTTCTCACCCTTGAAGCTATAAGTCTCATCCTTCCACATTCACTGTAATTCTCATCTTAATCTGTAAACGATATAAAAAAAAACTAATTAATTCCTACTAGTTCAAGATACAAGGAATAAGATAATTGATTTAATGCGATCAGCGAATGTGAACTGAAGGCAAGAATCACTCAAAGCACATTGGTGCCCGCAGTTTCCGTACTCCCTCAAAGCTGGTGCGATTTTGTCTAAAATACTGACCAATGCCACCATACAAAAAAATTAAAAGACCTGACCGTTCTTTTAAAGAGCGTACAAGATAGCTTTTATTTAAAAAGCACAGTTGCACGTCGTTTCCGTATTTCACAGAAAAGATACTGCATTTTTTTAGACGAATGTTTCTAAGAAAATTATGGACGCGAAACAAAGTGAGGGTATAGCGCGTATTGTAACATGTACCAGAGTATAGTGAATGAATAGTTCCTACTATAATAATTACCAAAGTAATGTGAATGTACATCGTCTACTGTAACATATAGCAGAGTAAAGTACTTGTCATGATCATCGAACCGTTAGAATATTGCGTAAACGCTGAGGCATGTTACACAGAACCTAAACGGAGTTGTGAAATTTCAGACGCCCACTCCTGAGAAAGAACGATGTCGCTGAACATTTTACATTGAAAGTATAAACAGGAGGAAGCTCGTGGTCATAAAAAATGTAAGAGTATAATGCAGACTCCGGGGCTTGCAAACACAATGTACAATGAGAGTAGGTAACGCAATAGGTACAAATACTCATCAATTCCTTCTTGTGCAAGAAATAATAAATACGGCGATAGAACCGGATAAGCAAAACAGGAACTGATGGGAAGAATAAGACACACACCAGTGGATCAAGAAGTAAAGAAAACGACTTTGGAGTGGATAAGGTAAATACTGGGCAATCATCTGCTAGCATAACAAGGCATTACTTATTTTGGAACACACGGGGTAAGAAAATAGAGGATTGCTCAATTTCACATAAAGAATATAATTAGAGACTGAAACAAGGAAAATAAAAACATGGAACTAAATTGACCAGAATACCCGAGACCAGAAGGTAAATAAACCAAAGACAGGATTATACTCATTGTGCTGATAAAGAAGAAAAGGAGAAAAAGAATTTGGTCTTTTTTCCATGGTTTCTCAATCTTATTAAAACCAAAAAAAGTTTAACAAGCTAAAGATAGAATCTACCGATGAGTATAACTGTGGCACCGATAAAATGTTGTTGAACATCTACTTCAAAAATGTCAAACATATATTTAACAGAACGTATATTTAACAGATAAAGCACATATGGCCGTCACTAGTACCATTAAAACTCTATGGAGATAAAAATAATATCAAAGTAACCACTGCTTTCCTTGAACACATTCAGGTTAACGTCTGAAAGTGTACGAAGAAGAAGTAGAAGAAAATCAAAAAGTCTGAGAGCCAAAACATTCATGCCAATCTAAATATAATGTGGTTATCTTCGTAGGAGTATTGGAAAACAATTCATCATGCTTTCCCTTCTCGCTGCTTATGGAGCACAGAGCCGCGACTACAGCCGATACCCTTACAGGAAGCTCGGACCATTGCATGCATCTGTGTTTGTAATGATGATTCTGTGGTCATTTATTTTACATGATGAGAATGGCAGCCTCATGCATAAGCAGAGTTGTTTTCAAGTCTGTCTCAAGTCGAGTTTCAAGTCGAGTCGCAAGTCTCTTAGTGCAAGCCGCAAGTCGAATCACAAGTCCCTACCACTTTCTCCTTAGTTAAGAGTGCATTGTGAACGAGGACAGCGAGTCGGTTTGCCAAATTCGGCAAGTCTCGAATCGAGTCGCTAATATCTAAATCTCGAGTCGGGTCAGGGGTCGAGTCGCTGTGGTGACTTAAGTACGACTCAAGTCTGAGTCAACAGACTCCTGTCAACAACGCTGTGCATAACCTTATATTTTTTTTAAAAACAAAGTATCCCGTTCAACCCTCGGATGGGTTATAAGCAAGATATATAATGTAATAAATTAAAGACAATACAGTAACTTCTCCCCCCCCCCCCCCCGCCCCCTATCCCAGTCCTTCTTCTTCTTCGTTCACCCTCAGATGTCAACTTGAGTAAGTTCAAAGAAAGCAGTGGTCAGCCTGAGGCTGTTGATATCTCCGTAGATTTTCTCCAGGAATGGTACTGGTGATGGCCATAGCGTTTTCTCTGTTCCTCATATGTTGGGCACCTTTGAAGCAGATGTTCGGCAGTCATTTTATCGGTGCCACAGTCACACTCATCAGTAGTTCCTATCTTTAATTTGTTGAATAGATGGTATCTCAATCTGTTATGACCTGTGCGAAGTCTGAAGATTACCACTTGTTCACTTCTGCTGAGATGGTAATACGGATCATTTTGTGTGTGGCCTGGATGCTCTGCTTCCCACTTGTGCCTGTATCTGCGCTTGATAAAACTCTTGGCCTCCTCATAAGTTATGTTTGTGTCAAGTTGAGGATGCTTTCCCCCTTCCTTTGCCAATCTGTCAGCCTCTTCATTTCCTGGGATGTTGCAGTGAGAAGGGATCCACTGTATCACGACTCTTGTATTGCTGACAGAGTCTGTTACTCTTAGGTCATCCAGTTCAGCATTACTTTGACTTTTCAGCATTGCAATTACTGACAGCGCATCTGAGAAGATAGCTACTTGTCTCTCTGAGCTTTCCACTATCATTAGAATTTATGATGCAGTTTTTAGGGCTCTGCCTCTGCTCTGAAGTTACTAGAACATTTCCCTGTTGCGACTGCTGAAGATTACCACTTGTTCACTTCTGCTGAGCTGGTAATAATAATAATAATAATAAATTCTTTAAGCGCCAAACACGGCGCATAAGGCAGAAACCAGTGCTCTCCAGGTTGTTCGTTGTGACGCCACTCCTCTTAGCTCTTGCACATTATTTAGGCCCAACGTTCTTCCTTTCTTATTATTGTTCTTCTGATGTTTCATTTTGGTCCTTCCTTTTTTCCGCTTACCCCTCAGGAACCAATGTGAGCGCCTGTAGTGGTATTCTGTTGTTTTTTGCATTCGTAGGACATGACCGATATATGACCATCGTCCTTTTCCTTATATATCGAGACATATTTCTGCCTAAGTCTTCTCTTATTTGTCGATTAGTCTTGAATTCTTTCCACAACTGATGTTCATGAGTTTTCTAAGACATTTGTTCTCGAATGTATTCAGCTTGTTCTCCAATGATTTTGTTATTTTCCAACTCTCACAGCCGTATGTTAACACTGAGATAACATTTGAATTAAACAGACGAAAGCTTGGTATTGTATATTCAATGATCGTAATTTCCAAATGTTAGATAATCTACTGAGGCGCTAGCTGCCAAAGCAATTCTAGTATGGATTTCTCTTGTTGTGTCACCATCCTGAGTCATTTTACTGCCTAAATAATTGAAACTTTCAACTTTCTGTAGTTTTTCCCCGTTCAAGATGATATCAAAGGTCTCGTTAGAAAGTTCATAGCTTTAGTTTTAGAGGCATTTATTTGGAGACCAATTTTAACCGAGAGATGACACAAATTATTTATTGCTTCTTGGGATTGTCTTGGTGTTGAACTTAAGAATGCTACATCATCTGCGCAATCCAGGTCCCCCAGGAATTTTCCATTTGTCCATTTTATACCCAATTGTTCATTGTGGGTATAGTTTCTCATAACCCAATCAATAGCTATTCCAAAAAGTAGTGGTGACATAATACAGCCTTGTTTCACCCCTGTTTCTACTGTAAACCATTCTGTATTCCCTTTATTTGTTCTAACACAACATCTTGCATTGTCATATAGCGCTTTGATTATATTCACATATTTGTTGGAAAACCATAGATTGTAAGTATCTTCCACAATGATGGGCGGTGTAGACTATCAAAGGCTTTTTGAAAATCGACGAAGGTGATAATAAGTGGCGATTGCCTTTCCACTGATTCTTCTATAATTGAGCTGGTAATATGGAACATATTTTGTGTGACCTTGATACTTTTTTTTTTTTTTTTTTACTGCTTAAGCTCAGGAAGACTCCTCCACCCCCATCTTTTGTTGCATTACTTGCTGATCCATCTTTGTATGCACGGATCCAGGTGTTGCTTGGGTAATGTTTCTCTATATATTTTGTGGTTAAGACTGTCCTTTCTGTTTTATTTTGGCTGTTCTTTCTCTCAATACCAGGAATGTTTTCTATCATTTCAGTCCCAGTCCAAATAGAGTAAATCAAAACCAAAACTGTGTATGTGTGTGTGTGACCTCCCTTTTCCAAGAAACCAAAAAAAAAAAAAACGGAAAAAGCAAACAAACAAACAAAATAAAGCCTCATATTAGCCAGCTCTTACGACATGCCACAGGGAACAGTAATCGTATTCCTTCTTCGTCTTCTCGGAGACCCCCCGGGAACTACACGGGGGATATTAAATTAAAATAAAACAAATGGACGACAAAATCTGCACAAGAAAGAATATAAATGCTTGCATTAACCGTAGATCTGGCTTTTCGTTTACTGAAATCATCCACGTCGAATTATTTTTTACTTGACCTTTTCGGGTATGAAATGTCACTGCTTTGAGCGCAGTGGCGACTTTTTATTCTGGACTTGTGGGGACGCAGCTCGATTATCAAGTGGAGAGAGCCTTTAAAAAAGCCATACAGATAGTGCTATTGACAAAGGTGAAGTAAGTTTCTAATATAATGAAATAATTCTGCCTGAGTGTCTTTTATATACATATATGCATACACATCCGTGAAAGGTCAACGACTTTCATGTGCTCCTGCAGTGATTGTTTGTATATCTGTTGTTTACTGATCAACTTTAAGGTCCTTTTACATTGTATATAAGTCACTGAGGGAAAGAGAGACAGAGAGAGAATGGGATTAAGAGAGAGAGAGAAAACAGTGAGTTCGCAAGAACAGTGGTAATGAAAATGAAGACATCGTTCAACTCATATCTTTCTCTCTTTTACAACTTATATCATCTCACAGGTTATGACTGAAGGTATTCTTGAAATTCTTCTGTAAAGATTAAAAAAAGAAAGACAGAAAATTGTTTTAAAAGGGTTGAGTATGTGGCACACATATTCGTCTAACACTTCTATGACTCGAGACATCTTATTGTTGTTTTTTAATACTAGTTGCCCATGCCTCGCTTCCATTTGAAAAGTATGGCTCTATGTAACACTTTCTTCCCTACTTGCATTGACAATGCTTTGTTGCTGCGATATAGCGATCAATGTCTTTTCGCTCATAATATTTGAATCGTTCGTATTTGCAAAATGTATTACAAAAATTGCATCAGACGAGTGTGAAGAAATTCCTTCCCCTCCCCTTCTCTCTCTTGAAATGTTGCATTGCCCTTAATTTAATACTTTAAGTACGATGGAGAATGTTTGAGTAACAGTAATAAAAGATGAATAAGATGAAGGAAGAATGCAAGCGGGAACTGTGTGCCCGATTTTCAACCGTTGTAAAGTTAATTTCTTTCGTATATGTCTATCTAACTATCTACCTAGTCTGATTCTGCTCTTGAGTTAGGGAGGGCAAAAACAGCGAGGTAAGGAACCGGTTTACCCCACCTCATGATGATGGACCTAGTATTGTGACGGCTTAAAAATGCACTCATTGCAGCAGTATCTGCCATGGGACAAAGCTGCTCACCTCTGGTAAAATCTCTCGCATACACTGGAGCGAGAAGGACTACACATTTTATTGGCAAGGGAAAGATCTTAATAAAGCTAGAGAACACGGAGTGGGTTTTGCGGTCAAAAAATCGCTAACTAAAATGGTTGAACCAGGCGAGAATGGATCAGAACGCCTGTTAATGCTCCGCCTGCAAACTAGCACAGGTCCCATCACCCTTGTCAGTGTGTATGCTCCTACTCTGTACTCTGCCTCAGAAGCTAAAGATGAGTTCTACGAGAATCTAACAGCAATTATCAAAAGCATACCTAGGCAAGAACAGCTTGTTCTCCTTGGTGACTTTAACGCTAGAGTGGGTGCCGATAATGTTTCATGGCCTTCATGTCTGGGCAGGTTTGGTATTGGCAAGATGAATGAAAATGGACAACGGCTCTTAGAGTTGTGCGTCCACCATGACCTCTGCGTGACCAACACCTACTTTCAGACAAAACCCCAGCATAAGGTGTCATGGAGACACCCACAATCCAAGCACTGGCACCAACTTGACCTGATTCTCGTCAGAAGGCCACTCCTCAGGTCTGTGCTCTCCACGCGCTCGTACCATAGTGCAGACTGTGATACAGATCATTCCTTGGTTTGCTGCAAAATCAGAGCACAACCAAGAAAACTCTATCGTGTCAGACATGAAGGGAAACCACGCATTGATACCAGCAAGATGTCAGACCCTTTCATGATCGCTCAATTCACTGCGACCTTCGAGAAAGTGCTCAGTAGCCCTCAGCATGGTGATACTATTACAGAGAACTGGGAGCATCTACGGAACACCATTCAAAGTACTGCACTTGCCACCTTTGGTAAGAAAACAGCAAAGTCAAATGACTGGTTTGATGCTTCATCAGATGTTATGGCACCTGTCATTGAAGCTAAGCGCAGTGCTATGAATGAATACAAACGTTCACCGAGTGCCAGAACCCTACAGATCCTGAGGGCTACGAGAAGCAAAGTTCAACAAACTGCTCGACGCTGTGCAAATGACTACTGGCTCCAGCTCAGTGAGAGCATCCAGATCGCAGCGCAAACAGGCAACATTAGACAAATGTATGACGGTATAAAGAAAGCACTTGGCCCCCATAAAAGTAAGACGGCACCGCTAAAAACCATCAGCGGAGAGAAGCTAACCGATAAGGGTAAGCAGATGGAGAGGTGGGTCGAGCACTACTCTGAGCTTTACGCTAGAGACAATACCGTTACGCCTGCAGCCCTTGATGGTGTCAACAGTCTGCCAACTATGGAGGAGCTGGATGCCGAACCAACATTAGAGGAACTCAGCAAGGCCATTGATAGCTTGGCCTCTGGCAAAGCACCAGGCAGTGATGGGATTCCTCCTGATTTAATCAAATGCTGTAAGAGCACGCTATTACATCCCCTGCATAGGATGCTGTGCCAGTGCTGGGAAGAGACAACTATTCCTCAAGGCATGCGAGATGCCAAGATTGTAACACTGTATAAAAATAAATGAGACAGAAGTGATTGCAATAACTACAGAGGCATCTCTCTTCTTAGTATTGTTGGTAAGGTTTTTTGCCAAAGTCATCTTAATGCGACTACACAAGTTAGCTGAGCGCATATATCCAGAGTCACAGTGTGGATTCCGAGCTGGCAGATCAACAACAGACATGATCTTCTCTCTCCGCCAGCTTCAGGAAAAAATCAAGAGAGCAGAAAAGACCATTATATATCGCCTTTATAGACCTCACAAAAGCATTCGACCTGGTTAGTAGGGATGGACTCTTTAAAATCCTCCTGAAAATAGGCTGCCCTTCTAAAATGCTGGAAATGATAAAGTCATTCCATGACGGCATGAAGGGAACAGTCCAATATGCTGGAAGCACGTCACAGCCCTTTGATATACGAAGTGGCGTTAAACAAGGCTGTGTTCTGGCTCCGACCCTCTTCGGAATCTTCTTTGCCTTACTCTTGAAACATGCATTCAGAGATGCAACTGAAGGAATATGCCTTCACACTAGGTCAGATGGCCGTCTGTTTAATCTTTCAAGGCTGAAGGCAAAAAACAAAAATCAGAAGGGTCACTATAAGAGACTTGTTGTTCGCTGATGATGCTGCAGTCGTCACTCAAAGCCAACAGGAGCTTCAGAGCTTGATGAATCGCTTCACTAAAGCATGCAAGGACTTTGACCTCACAATAAGTCTAAAGAAAACGAATGTGCTGAGTCAGGATGTGGGTGCTGCACCAGTTATCACTATCGATAACTATGAATTGGCAGTGGTGCACCACTTCACATACCTAGGGTCTACCATCAATGACAAACTCTCACTGGATACAGAAATCGACAGCCGCATTGGCAAAGCTGCAGCTACCTTTGCCCGCCTCACATCGCGTGTTTGGGGAAACTCTAAACTCACAATGAAGACCAAAGCTGCTGTATATAATGCCTGCGTCACCAGCACACTCCTATATGGCAGCGAGACCTGGACGACCTATGCTAAGCAAGAAAGAAGGCTAATACCTTCCATTTGCGGTGTCTACGCCGCATCCTCGGCATCTCGTGGAAAGATAAAGTGACAAATATCGAGGTGTTGTCACGTGCTGGCCTTCAAAGTATGTATACGCTTCTTAGACAGCGCAGACTTCGCTGGCTTGGCCATGTTCGCCGCATGGAAGATGGTCGCATCCCAAAAGATATCTTCTACGGACAATTAGCAGATGGCAAGAGAACAGTTGGGCGACCACAGCTGAGGTTCAAAGATGTGTGTGTCACCTCAGGGGCGCATTCTCATAGTCAGTTATGACTGAAGGAGCTATTATATTATATATTATACTGGAAAACACACCGAGTCCCTAGTCATTCAGTAGCAGACTGTTCGAATGTTTCATGAGTTCTTATAACACACCATCCTAATCTAATTATGTTTCAAATCACTGTCTAATTTACCGTTTGAGGAATTCGATTTTTGTGTCTTATTGTTTGTTTGTTTTGTTTTTGTTTGTCTTGTTTTTTTGTAATAATTATTTTAAAAACATACTTTTATTGTGATGATTATTGCAAATGTATGATGTTATATTACTTTTATAATGATAAATGCCTAAATAATGCTTAAAGTAAATGTAAGGATGAAAGGATACAGTATAGATGATGAGAGAGGAAGGGCAGAATGTCAGACGGGCCTGAGTGCCCAATTCTTAACCCTTTGAAAATAAAGTTCGTTCGTTCGTTCTCTCTCTCTCTCTCTATCTCTCTCTCTCTCTCTATCTATCTATCTATCTATCTATCTGTCTATCTATCTATCTATCTATCTATCTATCTATCTATCTATCTATCTATCTATCTATCTATCTATCTATCTATCTATCTATCTATCTATCTATCTATCTTTAAATACAGACTGCGCCGTTTTAGATTCATACGCGATACGATTTCTGCTTGGGAAGCGGGTAAAGTTTTTACATCCTTTGGTGATCCAAATTTAGGCGGAATGTTAAAAATAAAAAAAGGAATAAGCATTCGATATTTGAAATTTGATATTTCGTGATGTTAATTTACCGGCAATACTTATTTTTAAATTCTTTTCGTAGCCAGATTCCGAAGAATATAAACTAGTAAATTTTCACATACGTCCAGAACGAACGAGAGAACGACTTGAAATTCTGCCTAGAAGGAACCGCTGTGACAAACTTATCTTCAGCAAGGATTTTCTCACCAGTCGCGACAGGTCCGTATAATAAATAATAACTAGGTAAATAATAAACTTCAATAGGATAATTGACATATCAATGTTTTTTATAAATCCTTCTTTTATTATTCAAAGTATGAAGACGTTTTATACCTTGAGTAATCATTTTTTCATAATATTTAGCATCATAAATTTTTCTTCTCATAATCTGCATTACTGTGAAGGCTCGCAGTGTTAGATTGTTTCCATTTCTTTTTTTTATGTTGAAGACAGCAAAGCATCTATGAAAATCATACAGAATCATTGGAAAATAATTATTCTGAGTCCTAATTTACATATTGTTACTAAGAATAGAAACCTTTTTGTGTCAAGATACAAGTTTTATTTGCAAAGATGGGACATTGAAGCTTGGCATGCACATAGATCACAGCTTTCCCAAGACTCCCTGCTAGTTTCATCTTTATAAATTTCAGAATAATTTTGTACTAATTTTTAAATTTTAGACCCATTTTTCATCATAGAAATACTGGGGTACAGAAAATTTAAAAATTCACAGATCAAAAGGTTACAAGTTTATATTATTAAACTTAGCAGAGATTAAGCATTTTAGTGTGAGCTTACAGTGTAGAAAGTTTATAGCCTGTAACTTTAAAATATTTTGGGTAAGTCTGACATAAGTTCATTAAAGGTACTGAAACACAAAATCGGAGAAAATTGCAAAATACAGGGGAAAATGCCTTAACATTGTCATACTTACATTAGAATCCACTAGCTACATATCTATTATCTTTGTTGGTTTTCTCATGATCCAGGAAAGATTTTCTATGCCTATATTCTGCTTTTTTCCCATATTATATGATCTTAGTGAAGCAGAGACTGTGCTGAGTCAAAACCAGAAAATCCTTCGGTGCAATATTTCCCAAATGACAGACCAATATTTTCAACAATTCCTCTTCTCTCAAATTTTCCATCATTGAAAACTATCAGAGCATCATAAACTGAAAGTTCTAGTCTGTCTCTTCCGACAAAAACTGCTTTGGAACATCTGTTCCAGATCAGATTGTGGAAAGACTAATTATAGTTCGGTGTTTCTCCATGAAGACATTTTGACAACAAGAAGTCTCAAGCCAATTCGTAAAAGATGGCCTGAATTATTTTTTCCCATTTTCTTCATACTGCTTGCCTTTACATTCTATGAAGGAGGCGTCGTCCCATTCGCTTCCGAACATGGCCGTAGCATTTTAATTTTTCGATTTGAACTCCTGGATACATTCATGGCCCTGCCTCGGCAACAGATTTAAAACTTTTTGAATCACCATCTCCAAGATATTTTACATACTTCAAATCATGTTTTTCCTCACATCTTCTAAAAATATTATTCATTGCATTTGATTCCATCAGACTAGAGACCGTGATTTTTTATGGTATGATTTGTAACCTGTCATCCACACTGCAAATTCTTCATCTGTTTACACTTCTTTCTTGCATTACTGCATGCATCTCAGTAATTGGACAACATTTCTACATCAACAACTATTACTGCTCTCACTGGGTTCACAGTCAGAATTGTTGCTATACCATTTTTGCTTGAGAAGCCTCTGCGTTGCCAGATGCCATCACATGACACAGTAACTTCATTCATCTTAAGATCTGATTTTAATTCTCAGACAGCAAACTCCGTACTTTCTTCTGCACATTATTTTTGCAGCATGCAAAATTTTCCTTTTGAACTCACCGTGTGTTGCTGATGCTACTGGTGGAGGTATATTCATGTTTGTCAGAAAACGTTTACTTTTTTTGTTTGTTTATTCCTATTCTAAACATTGACATCTGGAACCTTAAATATGTATTTTCAGCAGATGAAAGTAGTTAAAAACTTTCACAACAAAATATACAAGTGAAAGTAAATGAGCTTGACAGGCCATGGTGAGTCTCATTCACTGTCTGTAAAGAATATTTAAACTGGTTCAGCTCACTGCTCATAGTGACAGGTGGAGATTTCAAGCATTTTGGACATGGGAATTGTTTAACAAATTCCAAGACGCTTTCAATGCTGATAATTCTGTAACTTTCAATAGTTAAAGGATCAGTATGCTTCACAGCTGTAGAAGTAACAAAGTTTAATTTGCAGAATGATGCGGATTTCCGTATAACTGCTTTTACGTGCAGTCATGCCAATAACAGCTAAATGTGCACACGGCTTGCTGATGTATACAGTCAAAACACTATCAGTACAATCACTAATAATAACTAACTGTTAGGCTAGGGCTTGGGAATGTTTTTTGTATAATATATGTCAGGCATTGAACTGACAGCTACGGCATAAGCAAGAACTGCTGTCGTCAACGGAGAGAGAAAAACGGTTTCCCTACTCCTCTCAATAGATAGCTTGTTACCAGACCACTGTGCATCCACTTATGACACAGGGTGTCCCAAAAATCGTGGTGGTTCTAAAGACATCAAAGTCTTTCACCATAAAAACGCCAGCCGTACTTATTGGCCCAGTAAGGCATAGGTACACAACAGTACTCTGCGCAAATCACCAGATAGTACTGAGACGCAACATTCATCAAAGCCAGGGTGTCCTTGGCCCTGTCAGCAATCAATGGTCAGATAGACTTGAGGTATAAAAATGCCAGACACCATATCTAGAGTGTCCAATATCCTTTTCAAGTGTAGTTATCCAAAAGTGATAGGAAAATAGACTGTGTCGTACAAGCATATCTTATTTGTCAGCAAGCAGTATACCTGCCAATTCATCATTAACCAGTGTAGTTTATCTACACAAAAGACTTACTGCCATATTAGTCCGGTCTCAAGTTAAAAGTAATTGAACTGTTAATTAATTAATTCTGCATCATTTTAAAAAATCTTAGTTGATTTCAACATCTTGCACCATACTTATTTTCAGTTGTTATAATACATATACATACACACACACACACACACACACACACACATATATATATAAGGTTTACATCTTATTTGATCACTTGTTTATACCTTCGTGCTATGATTGTTTAAGTGTGTCGTTGTTTTCTTCCGGCTAAACCGGAAGTAGGGGATCTTGTATCTTTTGAGATCCCAGAGTGATGCTGTCGCTGGAGACCAGAATACCTGCTGAAACCTTCTTTCTCAGTGAGAATTCACCTTCTTTCATTCACTCTTGGTGTCTGTGATAAATTTAACCGTGATACAACGTTAAAATATCTCCAAAGATAAAATGTAGGGATAAAAATAATGCGTAAGCTACTAGAAGACATGATCGCCCATGCCGCGGTTCACTACCCGCCATGGAAACTAACTTGTTAGACGCACAGACAAAACGTTTACCCTTGGAGACGGGAGGGTACGGAGATCAAAAAGAAAAAATATGACTGAACACGTGCTTGAAACTAGCAAGGCTAAAAAGACGCAATTGGTGGGGAAAGGAAAAAAATTCACGTCCCCAAGTTGACACAATGTAAAGAAATGGACAAAAGGGACCTTAGCTATTATAAGCAACAGTCATTTCTTGGACGCTTTTACGATACTTAGTCCTTTTATTTGAATTCAGCGGCAAACGCATTACAGAAGATGCTCGAACATATTTCAAAAAAGCAACTAACCTTGAAAAAGTAACTTTTTCTTAATAATAATGTTAGGAATATAAAACCTAGCTAGTCTGATAGCCCATCTTGAGCAGAGAAATAATATGCTTTCATTTATACAGACGGATAGATAATAATGAAGATATTGACAAAAGACTGTGTTGTTCATATCAGCGAGCGACTGCATTGACACAAAAAAAATGTCACTAATTTTCAAAAATTGCGGCCTTGAGACTCAAGTGCTAAAATCTAGTTGGAATGAAAGAGAGGGGGAAATAGTGGAAAATTGTGGCTAAAAATAACTTTAGAGACCGATTCGTGTAGAAAGGCATGTAGAACCAAGCGTGTTTTTTTATGAAAAAGCAAGTAGAGACAGACGGACCAACAGACAATAATACATACTTGACTGAGGTATGACTGAATTGACTTTTGGTAGGAGGTTTGAAATTTGAAAGGGGGAAAGTCGGTGATTGGCCACAGATAATCATATTATCGGCGCACAGACGCGCATTTTTGCCATTCAACATAAATTGTCCATTAGTAGACACAGTAATTCTTCAGTGGTGTAGTTCCCAGAAGCTAATTGCCATATTTAGAGGGACGCCATACTAGAGCCAGCAGCTCAGCTGAGTTTTAGCTAGAATATAACTGTGTTCTCTATTCATAATTCTGGTAAGACTGAAAGCATTTCTTTGTATATTTTAATATTGTTTAATGTTTCGAGTGATTTGATACTGCCATATCAAAATCTATCCCTTACAACAAGTAAGGATTCGCTCTAGATCCCCAGCCCAAGTTCAGGGTCTAGAGACAAACAAAATACATAAACGCCAGCAAGGATTATGAAGGGCGGATCAAGTGTTGAGATCAGTGGAACATATCACCTATCTTATTCAATAGCAGGAAGCTAATGAACATATTTCAGAATATGTAGTCTTGGGGAACTAGTACTATGTGAAACCAACTTGGTAAGATGTGCTGTATGGTCAGAGAGAGATCTGACCCCGTCTATGTGGTGTTGTTGTGTAGTGTTGTGTGCAGAAGTGGCTCAGGAGGTAGAGTTCTGACACATGACCCAATACTTTTATTGCAGAAGTGTGAGTTTCTGTTTGGCATCAAAGTGATGTCAAATGCTGTGTTGATATATACAAGTGTGGACCAGTGCAGTCTAGTATTTTGTCAGAGCAGCCTTATATTGCCCCCAAGCACGGAGAGGTGGGGCCACCAGATTCCAGCACCAGAACTACTCAGTCAAGATACGTGAGCGTCTGGCCTGCTGGACCTTCACCAACTTATTTACTAACACACCAACTATATTACCATCACTAGAACCCACAAAAATTTTGGGAAATAAAACTTGTATTACTCCCATCAGTGAAGGGACAATGTTTGGTAGTCATAGACAGGGAGTGATGATATCACCCCAACAGCATATCTAGAAATAAGTTCTCCTGGGACTATCTTAAGATAATTACTATTAACCAGTCATTTGAAATACATATGTACACATTTTCTATTTTATTATGACATATATTCATGCATTTCATTCATAATTTCAAAATTTTTCATATGTTCTGACCAAAATAAAACCTTGGTTCAGAACAAATAAACTTAAAGAAAATTTAATATCAAAAATTTAAACAGCTTGAGTTAGTTCAGTGTATTATAAATTTTATTAATATTATTAGACTTATTAAATATCTGTGTGTGTGTGTATGTAATCTACCACAACACATTACATATCAGTACCCTAGATTTTAACGTAGCCACATTCATTAGTAAAATAGATATGTGTGAGGTCGTAAGTGGTAGCAAGAAGATCCTTCTGTAAATTCACAGCTACGTTTATCTCAGGAGCCTTCACAGCTGACCTCATACATCACACTAGGTAACATCAACCATACAATACCATCAAATCCACTACAGTGTCCTATGGGGCGTCATACTCATAAGAGAGAAAACAAATAGGGGGCCTAGATTCCATCCCAAATCATCTTTGTATTTGAAAAAACTAATGAGGGAGGTGCATAAAAGTTCGGCATTTTAAAATGCGGTTTTGGCCACATTCTACTCTCTATTACAGAAGACCATCTTCCACCTGATGTTATTAGGTTGCTTTAGTACTCGTTTTAAATTTATTGACATGTTCCAAAACTATTCTGTTGACTTTCAAGGTGCACCATGAAGAAGTCTGTTTCTCCAAGATGACCTCTGCAACTGTCGTTTTGATATTTAAAATAAGGATTCTAGTTTATTACGATATATGCAAAGCATTTAGTTTTAAAAGAGTCAACCAGTGATGTTATATGTTGACATTTCGATCGTCCTGTTTGGCTAATGTCTACTTTGGTTATAGCAAAGTATTACGGTGCAGGTGGAAAGAATAGAAAAAAAAGTATATAGTAATTCCATTAAAATTGGCCACTAAACATCTGGAATTCTAGCAAGGAAATTGACTTTCTTCTGTTACTTACTCCAGTTCACGTGTCCATCACTCCAGATTATACTACACTGCTACTTTACACTTTATTTTAATGCTTCAACTGTTACGTCATCAATTAAACAACAGTCACGGAACATATAGTAATGGAAAAATAAAACACACACACAAATAATGGAATAGATTAATATCAAACAAATGCAACAAGAGCTCTTTTGTTAAACACGTAATTGAAAGCTGTAAGTGAGAGGAAGATTTGAAAGCAATCAAACAGGAGGATAAATATCGGAAGGATACATCAAGAGATGGATAGAAACAAGTTTATAAGAGTGTGATACATCAAGAGATGGATAGAAACAAGTTTATAAGAGTGTGATACATCAAGAGATGGACAGAAACAAGTTTATAAGAGTGTGATACATCAAGACATGGACAGAAACAAGTTTATAAGAGTGTGATACATCAAGAGATGGACAGAAACAAGTTTATAAGAGTGTACATCCGAGACAAAAGAGAAATAATGATCAAGATCCATTACAGCCAACCTTCGAATTGAAGACAGACGTGATCTGAATACAGCAATGTTTGAGTTCTTCATTAAAGCCACTCCGAAATTTTGCTCGGTAATTTCCGGTTATGATTTTCGATCGTTAAGATAAATTGGTGAATTTTATTTCTTTTTCTTGTCTTTTCTTGGCTGGTTGAATGATTTAATAACTCTGTGAGGAATATTCCTGGAACCTTCTCCCGTAGTGATGTAAGAAATCAAGTTTCCCCAGTTGTCATTTGCATATTCCATTTTAAAGCAAGTTTTAACCTCTTGAATTTCTGCAAAGCGCATTTTCGTCCCTTTTCCTTTTTGTCTGGGTCCATATGCGCGCGCGTGTTTGCCGTAGTGCCCCTTGATGTATAGAGAGTGGTTGAATGGGGAAAAAAAAACACAAATAGTAATACGTCTTACAAGGAGAAAGGACAAGAACAACCTACAGAGAGTTACGCCAACTATGTCAGAATCGAAAACGAGGCTGAACTACGTAGACGCCATTTTGGGCTGGGCAATACCAGGGCTAGTAGCGAGAATAAGCATCGAGAAAGATTTTTTTTTTTTTTTTAATTAATGAAAATAAATATCCCGTTCAACCTCTGATGGGTAATAATTAGGATATATATTGTTTTCAATTCAAAATAATATGAACAACTGCCGATATGAGAAAGTGGCATCACATTTGTCAAATCATTGTAAATAGGGACAATCACAATTATGCTTTTACGTTAAATAAATAAACAAACAAATAAAAAATAAAAATAAAGAAGAAACTCTGAACAAGAATAATATTAAAATGGAGGGGTGTAAAGACCTGGTGGTTACAGTTATATAACTGACTTTAACAGATATTTAATTGACTTTCGCCTATTAAAAGTCATATGTATTGTAAGAACGGCATCAGACCTTCACATTCCCAGCCACTATATATTAACATTTGTTCGTATTAAATATTGTTTGACTATATTATGCAGTTCCCTAGGACTGTCTATTCTTAACACCTCTTCTATATTTATATATACAGTATTTAGATATATAAATATAATATATAATTATATATATATATATATAATTTTATAATTATGTAATTGTAATATATAAAATATAAAATTATAAAAAATTATATAATAAAAATTATATAATATAATGAAATTTTATATTTGTCTCTATTTTGGCTTCGTTATCTTCTATGTTTTGTTTAATCTTTTCAGTAAGTGATATATATATATATATATATATATATATATATATATATATATATATATATATATATATATATATATATATAATATATATATATGGATATATATATATATATATATATATATATATATGAAATACAAAGAATAGTACAAATATGTGGTACTGTATTTGCATCTAATTTTATTTCAAATTATTAGTTAACCTAAACAAAAATGCATATTAGGTCTGAAACTCGCGATTGGGTCCATTTTCCTGCTATTCGGGTACAGCCGAAAATGGCGGCCAAATTTTAGTTGGCGTAACTCTGATATGATAAAGGGGCACTAGTTTGCCGCGCTAGCTAGCTCGGTTATTTAAAATATCATCATCAGCATTTTCCTTTCCGCTGTTTATGGAGGATTGAACCACCACCACCCTAGCTGGCCTCCTTGTAGATTACCTGAACCAAAGTATTCATTGCTCTTGCAGCAGTGGTTGTTATAGTAATTGGTTTAACATGAAGAGGTTGTCACCCCCGGAACCTCGTAGTAATCGCCTCATTCAACATGCCCGATCTATGGGATTTCCGGTGGCCATATTCATTAATATATTTCTCTCTACAATGACCATTTGGGTAGTAAAATCCCGTTTTCTGGATCACAATCACCACTTTCCACAGCACTATATTAAATCGAGCGTCACCACTACCACTGGGCGAACACAGCCGTTGGATTTCACTAAAATGACCCCCCCCCCCCACAAGCGAAAAAGAGGAAAGTCTATACAAGCCCATTCAAACACTTGTCAGCAGCATCAAACAAGTTTCTATGGCAATTAGTTTTTTATGATGAGGTTGCCAGCCACATACACAACCTCATATTAGTCGGCTTGTGCGGTCGTGGGTGCAGTAGACCCATTCTTTCTTTGTTTCTTCAGGGCGCCCCCCCCCCCCCGGGGAGCTACATGGTGCCAACAACCTAAGCTAACAGCGGACTAATGTGAGGTTGTGGGTGATGCTGACAACTTCATCATGTAAAATTAATTGCTGGGCTAATGATATGGAAATGGAAGGTGGTCAAAATCCAGTACAAAAATAAGAAATATCCACTTAAATGTCACGGCATTTCTATTATATGATCTGAAACATGGAGATCAGGAAAACGAGAAGAAAGAATATGAAAATTGAGGAAATACGTTGATAGCATTATCAGGCAGTGCTCCTTCTGGAATGCCCATGGTAAGAGAGGTAGAGAGAGATCATAGAATACACGGAGAAGAGAGCTGGCGAAAGACCTAAAGGGGATGAAGAAGACAAGGACAGACCTTGAGCTGATGGTACCAGACAGCAAGACCTGGTATAAGTGTGTGTTGAAGGGATATGCTCCTTGAGAGGTGAAATGTGAAGAAGAATAAGATATATATATATATATATATATATATATATATATATATATATATATATATATATATATATATATATATATTGTCAAGTTATTTGCTTATGTTTGTATCATAAGAATAATTGTGTCTTTACCTGCGATGTCAGGTTGATTAGGGGTTGTCTTCCCTTGTTTATTCATTCATTGTGTTTGACCTTTAGGGTCAGAGGTTGACAGTTCGGCGTAGGCCTAGGGGAAGGTTTTTTTTAAGCGGGAGTGAGATATACTTCCGGGAAGCCGGGAGGTCCTGTTTTTCTGAAGGGACCAAGAGTCCATTGTTTTTCGGGGAGAATCTTCGAAGTAACTGCTATGGCAGTTTTCCCCAGTGAATCTCTGTGCGTCGGGATGACGACAGAATTCCTTGTGATGTTCTGAGGATTCATTTGCCAGGTAATACCGACCTTTATGCATTATTACGCTTTTCGGTGGCAGAACATGTAAAGGATTACCTAGGGTGAACAGCAGCTCACTGATCCGCCATTTCAGAACTTATATATTTGTGCTCGAGGTAGCCATCCAAGACTGTTAGTCTTATATTGTCCAGAAATCCAGTGACGAAGATATATTGTGGGAGCCGCAGATTGGCGGAACTTCTATCTACAATAAGTATTACTGCAGGGTTGATGATAACCTATTTAACAGAAGTACACGGCCGACGTCAGAACGAGGCCTGTGCTTTCGGCTATTATACTACAGCCTGATATGTGCAATTGGCGGGGAGTGCCAAGTTGCACCTGTGTGTCAAAGTAACTAAGGCATCTGACGCGTTTAGTCAGAGACGCCAAGGGCGACGCTACGAACTGTCATTATTGAAGAACTTTGCTATTGACCATGCACGTCTATTCCGATGTTTACCTTTTTGAATGCCAAATGTATACCTATCGATGTCAGGTCAGCATGACCTTGTTACACTGACTGTTCCTGTTGATACTATGTGTGTTCCCGTCAATAAATGTCTTGAAACATGCCTGCAGTGTCAAAGCATCCTTGATTACTGCATGTGAGAGTATGGGTTGCAGGATCTACATCTATACGAGCCTAAACACATTCGCGCCTTCATTCGCACCCACACTCAATTCATCATACGCTCGCACTACACATCTAACAACATGTATACTGTCTTGGGCCAGTGATCACCTCAACAAGAAAAAAAAGACAGTTACATTTCTGGTGGACCAGTTACGTGGGCTCTTATGATACATTTCTTGTCGCCAATGTGGCCTAGAAACTTACATTTCTGATGGACCAGATCTGTGGGTTTAAAAAGAACAGAGCGAGCATTTGACATTATTGTTGACATTTATGGATCCAGAAATTTACATTCCTGGTTGGCTGTTACATGTATGATGTCTCCAGTTTTGTCGAGAAAGTTACAAGAAGGACAAGTACACATTACACTTCTGATCTGTGGGTCTAAGCTACACACGGGACAGCCGTAACACACAGCGCTAATTCTACACTTGCAAGTTTTGGCTACAACAGGACAGATATAGGTCATCAACGGTTGACCCAAATAAACAGTACGAGCATTTATATTATAATGCTACATAAAGCATAACAAGACATGTACTGAAGTTAACTACTAGGCATTTGCTACGTGGACCATAACTGCATAGAAGGCGGGTTCCTATTGTAAACAGTACTGCTGGTTGTTACACGTTTCATTCAACAACAGACTTTTCTAGGTCAGAGCATTCAAGCTACATTGTTGGAGGTCAAGTGTCTGTAAACAGTACGTGGAAATAGTAAACATTCAATGTGCAAGCCCTAATTTGAGAAGGTCATAGTAACTTTGGTTCGTGAATACCACTTTATGTTACAGTGGATTTGACGTTCAGTGCGCGTTTGACATTTCGTTTCTGTGTTCGCAAGGAGCAAGGAATTTATTTTAGTTTCAGCTGTGACTGAACTTGTTCTGCAACACATTGAAATTGATTGCTATATTATGTTACTTCTACTGTTTTTGGTGTATTTTTCTGCGGGTTTTTCGGTTGGTGGGTCTTACGGTAAATATGCCACTTGATCGAGGCTTACTGTAAGCGTTCTGTAGGTGCAAATTTTCTTAATTTGGAAATTTGCTAGTGACAATTGGTCGCTATTGATGTTAGCTGTGATGTAATTGTACTTAACGTTGTTTTTGTAATATTTTGTCTGTTTTTCAGTTTTGATTGTCGATTTGTTTTGTTTGTATTCTGTAGGTCTCTCCTTTCTTGTGTATTTCTCTACACATTTTTGGTTAAAACAGTGTTGCCATTTGTATTGTTTTGTATTTTTGTCTTTGTATTTTTTTTTGGTTGTACTACATTACTGTCATGCACAGTCTACATACACATACTTGGTCATGTTTTGATATTATTGATAAGGTAGACTCTTCATATAGAGTTTCTTAATAAAATATTATTATATAAGATATTTATACAAGTTCTTTGATAAAAGACTTGTTATCTACAAAGATTGAGACAAGGTGAAATACATATTCAAGTTCTTTATAAAAAAGACTTGTGCCCATAGTGAGTGGGATATAAGGGAATTTTTTTTTTCCACAGGTACTCAGGTGATTTTTTGGGTACATTATAAACAAGACTAAGAGTGTGAAAGAAAGTGAAGTGAGTATACAAGTCTATCATTTCAGACTTGTCTCCCATTAAAGTGGGATAATTTAATATATTTGCTTCTGCAAGTTACTGATCTCAGTAGACAAGATGTCTACATTGGACTACTTTATTACACAAGGGAGAGCCCTTGATAAGACTGGTCAACAGTTAGAACAATGGGCTGTTGCTCAGTATGACAAAGCATTAGCTGCAGAAGAAAAAAAAGCTCAGGCTGAAGAGAAAAGATTAGAAAGAGAAGCTGATATTGCTGCTGAACAAAAGAAATTGCAGATGCAGGTGGAGGAAAGGAGATTTGAAGCTGAACAAAAGAGATTAGACAAAGAAGCTGAAAAAAAGAGATTAGACAAAGAAGCTGAACAAAAGAGATTAGACAAAGAGGCTGCTGCAGAGGAGAGGAAAGCTCAAGCTGCTGCAGAGGAGAGGAAAGCTCAAGCTGCTGCAGAGGAGAGGAAAGCTCAAGCTGCTGCAGAGGAGAGGAAAGCTCAAGCTGAGGCTGAAATCAGAAAAATGGAACATGAGGAAAGAAAACAGAAGATGGAACTTGATGAAAAACTCGCAACTTTGGAGTTAGAGAAATTGAAATTGGCGAGTACGGGTGCTCAGCAAACAACTTCGAGTACGACAAGGGAGTTTGTTAGTAGGATTAAATTGCCTCATTTCAATCCTTTAAAGGATGACGTAGCAGATTATCTAGATAGATTCCAATTTTTGTGCGATACGCATAACATAAAAAAGGAAAAATATGTTGAACAACTGATGCCATTTTTTACAGGTGACACAGTGACTACTCTTATGACAATAGACGAACATGAGAGGACTAATTATGATGTTGTCAGGGCAGCATTACTAAAAAAATATCAACTAAAACAAGAAGACTATCGTCTTCGTTTTAGGACAATGTTGCCAGAAAATGGAGTAGATTTCTCTGATTTTGTTACAAAGATACGTCGTACATTTACACGATGGGTTGAGTTGTCTCAGATTGAGAAAACATATGAAGGTCTAATGGACTTATTATTGCGAGATAAGGTTTTGTCATCTGTTAATGATTCTTTTCTTGCATTCCTTCATGAGCGTAAGCCTAAAAACTTAAAAGAAATGGAGGAATACTGTTGTCAGTATGCCACAGCACATCCCCATGCTACAGTTAGCAATTCTAAAGTGAAAGAAGGGTTGCCAGCTGCGTCGGCAACACCATATGGCCCTAATTTCAAAAAAAAATTTCAGGGTGCTCAACAAAATTGGAATAGGGGAAGTAATCAAAATTACACTCAGAAGCGGAGTAATCCAACACATGATGGTTCTTCGTCTATGCAGTGGAGACAAGATGGTAGTTCTCGTAATTTTAGTGGTAATAATTTGAGACACTTTCGCAAAGGCTATCCAAATAATAACTATTCAAATTTTCGAGGTAATCATTCTCGACGTCAAGATTATGACGATGGTGAATTTAGAAACCGGGATTCAAACCGGAATGATGATTACAATAGGCAATATGATAACAATTACAGGGGAAATGATAGTCGAAATAATTACAGGGGAAATGATAATCGAGGCAGACCTAGGTTTAACAAGAAAAGACCTTACCAACAGGCAAACTCTGCACAACAAGAGTTTGATGGAGCCTGTAATACAGCAAATGATAGTGGTAACTCTAGGGCTATCACTGGTTGTGCTTTCGATTTTGGGAGAGCAACTGAATGCCCCCAATGCTTAACATTGTTTGACTCATCAACTGTATCTACGCTAAGTTGTGGTCACCCTCTTCCTGCTCTACCTGCTACAGTTGCGCATGATGGGAGAGGATCTCTCATCTTAGATAAAGGTCTAATAAATGATAGGCTAGTCTCAGTACTTTTCGATTCGGGATGTACTACCGTCGGGGTTAAGGAGTCTCTGATAGATCCTTGCTGTGCCACTGGAAAAAAACAATCAAATGTGTTACATTTGGTGGTACTATGGAAAGCTATCCTACTGCTATTATTAGGATTGACACTCCTTTCTTCACAGGAGATGTCCATGCATGTCTTCTTCCTAATCCTATTGCGGATCTTATAATCGGTCGTATTCATGGGGTTAAGGAATGCACCCCGCAACAAATTTCTAGTTGGGAAGAAGAAAACATTCAAACGGTCAATGCAGTGATGACAAGAGCTCAAGCTCTTAATCCCCCAACTTCATCTGATAATAGTAATGAAGTTGATAGCCAAGACGAGCACTTGGTGATTTCCCATGACTCGTTTGTTAAACGTCAAGAAGAGGATCCTTCTTTGAAGAAATACTTCCTTCTTGCAAAGAAAGGGGATCCCAATCAAAATACAAATCACAAATCGTATATTACTATGAAGAATGGTATATTGGTACGAATGGTACAAAACTCGGACAAGTCTATGCATTCGCAAATTCTTGTGCCTAAGTGTATGAGAGCCTTAATTCTTCGGCATGCACACGATTCTCAGTGTGCGGGACACATGGGTTTTTCCAGAACTAAAACTAGAGTCCTTGCGTCATTCTTTTGGCCATTCGTGAATAAAGACATCCGAATTTATTGCCGATCTTGCAAAATTTGTCAAGAGGTCAAGTCTAGGGGTCCGAGACATGCTGCTCCTATTCAGGCTGCAGATATTCCGATTCGGCCGTTTCAGAAAATGGCTATAGACATCATTGGTCCGTTCAAAATTAAGTCAGCCAGAGGACACCAATTTATCCTCACTTGCGTGGACATGTGCACGCGTTGGCCAGAGGCTATTCCTCTGAAGAGCATATCAACTGTCGATATCGCTGATGCTCTTTGGCTCGTATTTTCTCGTCTGGGATTCCCCGGAGAAATACTGTCGGATCACGGCACTCAGTTAATTTCGGACGTTATGTCTCAGGTAATGGCTACGCTAGACATTAAAAGGTCTCTCAGTAGTATTTATCATCCAATGTCCAATGGATTGGTAGAACGTCTTAACAGGACACTAAAGAACTTACTTGGCAAGATAACGGAGGATCATCCTGAAGATTGGGACAGGGTTTTACCTGCAGTCCTCTTTGCCTATAGAGAGGTTCCCAACGAGCATACAGGGTTTTCTCCTTTCGAACTTGTCTTTGGCGCGCAACCGCGCGGGCCAATGTCCTTGTTACACGATTTGATAACTTCCGATGATATTGACGATGATACACAATCGTCATATGAATATGTTATAGCTCTTAGAGAAAAGATTATCGAATCGTGCAGGTTAGCAACTTCATCTTCCGAATTTGCGAAAGAAAAAGCTAGGCGATTTGCTAATAAGAAAAGACGCCTACGTCAACTTTGTCCTGGAGACAAAGCATATGTCTTACTGCCCTCAAGAGAGAATAGACTTCTCATTTCTTGGAAGGGTCCATACACTATAGTCTCGAAAATTTCTGATGTCGACTATATTGTCGATGTGGATGGAAGGCATAAAACCTTCCATATAAATATGCTAACAGAGTTTATTGAACGTCCAGACTATTTACAGCCTATTTTCCAGGCGACGGACGACTCTCCAGTCCAACATGGTCACATCTCATCCCTGTCTGTTATACAGGATGAGGAAACTATTTTTTCTGACGTGAACTTACCTCTTCCTGCGATTCCACTTACTTCAACGGAATCGTGGAGAGACGTTACAGTCTCTTCCAACTTGTCTTTTGAGGAACAACGTCAAGTATCCTCTACGTTACAATCATATCAGGATGTCCTTACCGACATTCCTGGACACACAGATGTCATAGAACATGACATCATACTTACTGATCGTAATCCGATCAGAGTAAGACCATACCCAATACCTATTCATTTTCAAGCACAAGTCGAGAAAGAATTGGATGAAATGATTCAACTACAAATAATTGAACCATCCACTTCAGCTTATTCTTCGTCGATAGTTATTGTTCGAAAGAAAGACAATAACATACGTCTTTGCGTTGATTATCGCAAATTAAATCAAGTTACGAAGTTCGATGCTGAACCTATGCCGTTATTAGATGATCTACTTATTAGACTTTCTAAAGCTAAATTCTTTACTAAACTAGACTTGTCGAAAGGTTATTGGCAAGTCCCATTGACGGAACACGCCAAACCTCTCACTGCTTTTTCGACACCTAGGGGTCTGTTTCAATGGAATTTTATGCCTTTCGGGCTTATGAACGCCCCAGCGACTTTCGTACGCATGATGCGACGAATTCTATCAGATCGTGCAGATGTCATTGCATATTTAGACGACATCTGTCTTTTCAGCGATACTTGGGAAGAACACTATGTGGGTCTGAAGGAATTGCTATCTACTCTACGTGAGCATAGTTTGACTGCTAAACCCTCTAAAGCTTTTGTTGGGTTTAGTGAAATTTCCTTCCTAGGTCATCGAGTTGGTCATGGTCTGTTGAAGACAGAGGACCAAAACATTTCAAAGATATTAAATATCTCGGTTCCGAAGACAAAAAAGCAAGTGCGTAGTCTCTTGGGATTGATACAATTCTATGGAAGATTCATTGAGAATCTGTCCTCCATTATGGCACCACTTTCAACGTTATTGAAAAAAGGTTCTCCTAATATGGTGCGTTGGTCCCAAGAATGCCAATCTTCATTGGATCAGGTTAAGAATTTGTTCTCATCTCATCCTATCTTAAGACTACCGACGATTGATAAGACTTTTGTCCTTCGTAGTGATGCCTCTTCCACTGGCATTGGAGCGGCACTAATGCAGGAATATTCAGGAACTCTGCATCCTGTAATGTATATTTCTAGGAAGCTGAATGCGGCAGAAAGGAATTACTCGGTTTTGGACCGTGAATTGTTGGCTATGGTTTGGTCCATTCTTAAGCTACAAAGGTTCCTTCTGGGCGCGCATTTCTTTATGGAAACCGACCAAAAAGCTCTTACGGCTATGCAAAGTAAGGATTTGAAGAGCTCGAGATCTACTCGTTATGCTATTGCTCTTCAGCCTTTCCATTTTCACGGTGCGAGCTATCCGTGGTTCGGATAATGTGATGGCGGACATATTGTCTAGATGCCCACATGATTCCAGTTAAATCTTGTGTCCTAGTTTTTCCTGATATATTTTCAGACTTAGGTCTGTCCTTAATATCATAATATGTTGTAATACAAATGTATTTGGATGATGTTTAGATAATTTAACAAATTTCATTTTGTCCATCCATCAGTGATATGTTGCTAAAATAGCATTGACATTTGTATATTGCTATGTTTATATTATTTAGTAATGTTTGATATATGATTGGTATTGCCAGCAACTTAGGTTTCTTGAATGGTATCCCTTAGTTTGTTTGGCTTAAAGGAAATATTTTCTCCTATGTTGGGAGATGATTTGTACCCTCTTCTATTGTACCTGATATTAGGTTCATTGTTTGCATGAGCACAGAAGTGATACTGGTGCTATCTTGCTCATGAACATATTAAAAAAAAAAAAAAATTGCATTTTTTTTTTTACAGGGGGGTGGTAGTAATGTTGCTGTCATTTTCGACGGAGTCATCTGTCAAGTTATTTGCTTATGTTTGTATCATAAGAATAATTGTGTCTTTACCTGCGATGTCAGGTTGATTAGGGGTTGTCTTCCCTTGTTTATTCATTCATTGTGTTTGACCTTTAGGGTCAGAGGTTGACAGTTCGGCGTAGGCCTAGGGGAAGGTTTTTTTAAGCGGGAGTGAGATATACTTCCGGGAAGCCGGGAGGTCCTGTTTTTCTGAAGGGACCAAGAGTCCATTGTTTTTCGGGGAGAATCTTCGAAGTAACTGCTATGGCAGTTTTCCCCAGTGAATCTCTGTGCGTCGGGATGACGACAGAATTCCTTGTGATGTTCTGAGGATTCATTTGCCAGGTAATACCGACCTTTATGCATTATTACGCTTTTCGGTGGCAGAACATGTAAAGGATTACCTAGGGTGAACAGCAGCTCACTGATCCGCCATTTCAGAACTTATATATTTGTGCTCGAGGTAGCCATCCAAGACTGTTAGTCTTATATTGTCCAGAAATCCAGTGACGAAGATATATTGTGGGAGCCGCAGATTGGCGGAACTTCTATCTACAATAAGTATTACTGCAGGGTTGATGATAACCTATTTAACAGAAGTACACGGCCGACGTCAGAACGAGGCCTGTGCTTTCGGCTATTATACTACAGCCGGATATGTGCAATTGGCGGGGAGTGCCAAGTTGCACCTGTGTGTCAAAGTAACTAAGGCATCTGACGCGTTTAGTCAGAGACGCCAAGGGCGACGCTACGAACTGTCATTATTGAAGAACTTTGCTATTGACCATGCACGTCTATTCCGATGTTTACCTTTTTGAATGCCAAATGTATACCTATCGATGTCAGGTCAGCATGACCTTGTTACACTGACTGTTCCTGTTGATACTATGTGTGTTCCCGTCAATAAATGTCTTGAAACATGCCTGCAGTGTCAAAGCATCCTTGATTACTGCATGTGAGAGTATGGGTTGCAGGATCTACATCTATACGAGCCTAAACACATTCGCGCCTTCATTCGCACCCACACTCAATTCATCATACGCTCGCACTACACATCTAACAACATGTATACTGTCTTGGGCCAGTGATCACCTCAACAAGAAAAAAAAGACAGTTACATATTGTTGCGTGATAAATTCTCGCAACATCGTTTTATTTCAATATCTATTTTATAACGCAAGGGACTTGTCTTGCTTCTTGGTCGATCGGTTTCCGCCCACCACTAGTGGAGTGAGCGATTTGGAATGGCGAAAGAGATGCCTCGTTGAAGAGGGGATCTCCGCTATTTTTTGTTCTGTCAGGGATGTGTAGTCCTCTTATGGATATTTCGTTTATTCGGGATAATACCTCTAGTGTATTTGCACATGCCGGGAGGCGTGATATTTCTGTATTTCTTGAAAGCAAGGTAAATTGACTTTTTCATTAACTCTATCGATTTTGGGTCGTGAGCGATTTCGATTCATAGCCTGTCTTCGAAAGTCGTCGTCACGAGATGTTTTTTTCCCAGCTCACATGTCGCTGCATTGTACTGCATCGGTTGATGCAGGTACCAAGGACCATTACTTGCTACTTTGTTAAATGAACTAGGTTTGGAAAACCTTTATTATCTAGAGGATATTTTTGAGGACATTATTTATACTTCGGCAGACGTGTCTGTCTTGCTGAAGTCAAACTAAGGAGAGTGAACTGATCTCATACATCTGGTTATCTCCTGGCTGTTATAGAAAGGGATGGAGTTTTTTCACCTGACTACATTTACAGCACTTTGAAATATAACATGCATCTGACTCATCATTGTAATGCTGTCTACCGTCTATTGCTGTATTGAATGTTGCTGTGATAATGACTGTTTGATGTGTCTACATATTCGCGTAACCATTTTGTCACTGTGGCGTCCACAATAAATAATGAAGAAAAACGTCAACGGCTGTTTCAAGAATCATTGACTTTATACGTCGTGAGTTTACTGACGTCCTATGTGGATTGCCCTGTTATTTTTGTATGAACATTGTTTTGACTGAACACATCTGCACACTACACAAAACCAGACATGCGGATACCATCCATCATCATATGGCATCACGCATCATTTGGTGGCCATAAGCTGGTTTGATTTGGTACCAGCAAACACGGGGTCCCTTACCCACTTCATTTTCAACAAGAATTCATCAGCATCCTTCAAGAAATTAACATTCTTCAATACAGTCAACATCTTCAAAATTTTCAAAGTACTCGGCGTTGCCCGGTAAAAGTCAAAATTTCAACTTTTTGACGGAAACAAGAATTTGACAGTACCCGGCGTTGTTACATGTTGCCGGATAACTCGGACTGCTGTTATCTTTTACGCAAGTCAAGCAAGTTGCTGCTGTCAAGGTTCCAGTGCTGTCGTTTTTTGTGAAGGTCAAGTGCCGGTTGAAACGGGTTGTTTTCTGAAGAAGGCCAAGTACCGATTTCCATCAACTTACTTTTGGATTAGAAGGTCAAGTGCCGGAACAACTCAACACACAGTATTTCAGAAGCTCTTGTACCATCGTGTTAGCAGTGGAAGCAGTTCAGATGTGCCATCATCGTTGGAGCTTCGCTCTTTAGGACGTTGATTGACATCCGTTTTTTTCTGCTGTTCTACGATTGGAAGCCTATAAGTTAAGTGGCCTGTTTGTATGTAAACTGTGCCCTTATACTTCTGCTGAGTCTTCTGTGTATCATCTCATTCTATATGTTATATGTTTATATGTTATTCGTATATTTATATGTTTATATTTCAGCGGGTTCTCGGTTGGGTGGTGTCTCCGTTAGATTATGCCACGTCATAGAGGTCGTCTATTGTGAGAGTTTTCTGTAGGGTTTGCAAATTTCCGATACTGGAATTTGCTAAGCGACTTCTGTTGCTATTTATGTTAGCTGTGATGACATGTTTTAATATTGTTTTCGTTATTATTTCGCATTCTTTAGTTTTGTTTTGATTTGTTTGTATTTGTTAGCCTACTCTTGTCTATAATTTAGTTTCATACAACATTTTTGTTTATACACTGTGGTGTCATGTATTTTGTTTAATTCTATCGCAGATATCGTCACATTTTTTGTGATATTTCATTAATTTCTGCTTTATTTTTAGTTGATTTCTGCGAAAGTTTTTGTATTGTTGCTGATCTTTGTTATTGTTTACATTGTTATTGTTTACATTGTTTGTATTGTTTACATTTTCAATGTTTACATTCTGCATGTGTTTACATAGTCATTGTTTACAGTTATAGTAATTAGTTAATGGGCTATGCTAATGCACTGTTACTACTACACTGATGATAAATGAATGATGAATAGTGTCGTGCACTATTGAATGAGAAGTGCACTTATGATCAAGAATTGATTGTTGATATTTCATATACAAGTTCTTTGATTGGAGACTTGTTTCCCACAGAGACTGGGATAATATAATGTGATGTGAATATACAAGTGCTTAATTAAGACTTGTTACACTTAGGTTTGAAATAAATTAGTTAATTATTTCAGGTTTTGGACTCATATGTTAGACAACATGTCTACATTTGAGCACTTTATTGAGCAGGGTAAATTGCTTGGGAAGACTGGTGATAAGTTAGAAGAATTTGCAACTGCTCGATATGATAAAGCAATGGAAGCTGAACAAAAGAAACTGCAGATGGAAGCTGAACAAAAGAAACTGCAGATGCAGGTGGATGAAAAGAGATTCCAAATGGAAATGGAAAAACAAAAAAGGGAATCAGAAGCTGAGGAAAGAAAACTCCAGCTAGAAGCTGAGAATAAAAGACTTGAAAAAGAGGCTGAAAATAAAAGACTTGAAAAAGAAGCTGAAAATGAAAGACTTCAAAAAGAGGCTCAGGCTGAGGAAAGAAGATTACAGAGAGAGTCTGATGAGAGGAAAGAGAAAGCAAAAAATGGAACATGAAGAAAAGGTCTTAGCTTTAGAGTTGGAAAAATTGAAATTGACGAGCATGAGTAATGGTAATGATTCAAACAAGAGTTCATCTTCTGGTAAGGCTAACAATGATACTTTTAAGATTAAGTTACCAACATTTAGTCCTTCCAGTGATGACATAATGTTCTATCTGGACAGATTTGAACAAGCATGTACAGCTCATAACATAGACAAAGCAAAATATGTTTAGCAGTTATCAGGGATACTGACAGGTAAAGCTCTAAGTATATTAAATATGGTGGATGAACCTGACAAGAACAATTATGAGGTTGTCAGGGCCGCTTTGTTAAAGAAATATCAGCTTAACGAAGACGGCTATCGTCTACAATTTAAAAACATGTTACCTGAAAATGGAGTTGAATTCTCCGAGTTTATTGCAAGAATACGCATTACTTTCTCACGATGGGTTGAACTATCTAAGACGGAAAAAACTTATGAAGGACTTATGGACTTAATACTTAGAGACAAAGTCATGTCGTCTGTCAATGAGTCTTTCCTTGCTTTCCTTCATGAACGTAAACCTAAAACAATAAAAGAAATGGAAGATTTCTGTTGCCAATACGTAACTGCGCACCCACACATAACCATGGGTAACTCTAAGGTGAAAGAAGGTTTACCAGTTGCTTCGGCAGCTCCGTATGGCCAAAACTTTGCTCGTAGATTCCAACAAAATTTTGATAGAAAGAGTAGCGGTAATTTCTGTCAAAATCATGGAAATCAATTTCATGGTGATTCTTCTTCGAAGAATTGGAGACAACCTGATAGTACTCGTTACTATCACCCTAATAATTATAGGCATTTCAAAAGAGGATATGGTAATAGAGGTTATTCCTGCCGAAGACCTCAGAACCAAACAAATAGATGTTCGCATCAATGTGAACATGATAGTAATCGTGGAAACTGGAATTCGAACCAGGATAACAATTACAATAGAGACAATAATAACTGCAGAGATAATAATAACTTTGATAACTTCAGAGGTAATAATAGTCGGGGTAGATCTCAACACAAAAAAAGAGATATCAGCAGGCTAATGCTGTACAACAGGAAACTGAGGGAGCCTGTAATCATGTTGTTGATAGTAAAAACTTTGACGCTGTCACTGGTTCTGCTTTTGACTTTGAGAGAGCAAACAAATGCCCCCAATGCAGTACTTTATTCGAACCGGGTACCATAACTACTTTGAGTTGTGGTCACCCACTTCCCGCTCTTCCTGCTGCTGTTGCGCATGACGGGAGGGGTTCTTTAATCCTACATAAGGGTCTTGTTAATGATACTCCGGTCTCACTACTTTTCGATTCCGGATGCACCACTATTGGTGTTAGACAATCGCTTGTAGATCCATCTTGTGCTACAGGAAGGGTTATTAAATGTGTCACATTTGGCGGCACTCTAGAAAAATATCCTACTGCTGTAATTCGCATTGCCACTCCTTTCTTTACTGGAGATGTGCATGCTTGTCTCTTACCTAATCCTATTGCGGACCTTATTATTGGTCGTATTCACGGAGTTAGGGAGTGTACCCCACAGCAGATTGCTGCTTGGGAAGATAATAACATGCAAGCTACAAATGCAGTAGTTACAAGAGCACAAGCTCTACAAACACCCGAAACCTCACTGAATAGTGATAATGAAGTTGATAGCCAAGATAGTCACTTAGTAATCACTCGTGACTCTTTCATAAAATTGCAAGAAGAAGATCCTTCTTTAAAAAAATTCTTCGTTCTTGCGAAGAAAGGTGATCCGAATCAGGATACAAATAGAAAATCTTGGATTGCAATGAGAAACGGCGTACTTGTACGTATGGTACAAGATTCGACTACGTCGGCACATTCGCAAATTCTTGTTCCCAAGAGCATGAGAGTCCAAATATTACAACATGCTCATGACTCGCAATGTGCTGGACATATGGGTTTTGCCCGTACGAAGTCGAGAGTCCTTGCGGCTTTCTTTTGGCCTTTTGTCAATAAGGACATTCGTATTTACTGCCGATCATGCAAGGTATGTCAGGAGGTCAAATCTAGAGGACCACGACATGCTGCGCCTATCCAGGCTGCTGACATTCCTATTCGGCCGTTTCAGAAAATGGCCATAGATATTATTGGCCCTTTTAAGGTCAAGTCGGCCAGAGGACATCAGTTTATCCTTACATGTGTCGATATGTGCACACGTTGGCCAGAGGCTATTCCTCTTAAGAGCATATCTACTACAGATATCGCAGATGCTCTTTGGTTGATATTTTCTCGCTTGGGGTTCCCCAGAGAAATATTGTCAGACCATGGCACTCAACTCATATCTGACACTATGTCACAGGTAATGTCTACCTTACATATTGAACGATCTCTCAGTAGTATCTACCATCCTATGTCTAATGGGTTAGTTGAGCGTCTGAATAGAACGCTCAAGACTTTGCTTGGTAAGATAACTGAAGATCATCCTCAAGATTGGGACAGGGTTTTACCCGCGGCTCTCTTTGCCTATAGAGAAGTCCCTAATGAACACACAGGATTTTCTCCCTTCGAACTTGTCTTTGGCGCGCGTCCACGCGGCCCTATGTCTTTATTACACGATCTCATCACTGCCGATGATATTAGCGATGAAACTCAATCCTCATATGAGTATGTCATTGCTCTTAAACAAAAGATCATTGAGGCATGTAAGCTAGCAACTGCTTCATCAGAAATTGCTAAAGAGAAGGCAAGGCAGTTTGCTAACAAGAATAGATGTCTACGACAACTTTGTCCAGGTGACAAAGCAGTCGTCCTACTCCCCAGTAGGGAAAATAGACTTCTTATTGCATGGAAAGGTCCGTATGCAATAGTCTCTCGGATTTCCGATGTTGACTATGTGGTCGATATTGATGGAAAGCATAAAACTTTCCACATAAACATGCTTTCGGAATTTCACGAACGTCCGGACTATTTGCTGCCTATTTTCCAGGCAACGGATGATGCTCCTGCACCTCACGGTCATTATTCATCCCTGTCTGTCATACAGGATGAGGAAGCTACCTTCTCTGATGTCAACCTTCCCCTTCCAGTGGTTCCATTACATTCCACGGAATCTTGGAAAAACGTTTCTGTTTCTCCTAATCTTTCTGGTGACGAACATCGACAAGTCTCGTCGATGTTACAAACATTTCAGGATGTCCTCACTGACATTCCTGGACACACAGATGTCATAGAACATGACATAATTCTTACCGACAATAATCCAATTAGGGTTAGGCCGTATCCTATTCCTATACACTTTCAGTCGCAAGTGGAAAAGGAATTGGATGAAATGATTCAATTAAATATAATTGAACCATCGACTTCACCATATTCTTCTTCCATGGTTATTGTCCGGAAGAAGGATAAGAACATACGAATTTGCGTTGATTATCGCAAATTGAATCAGGTCACAAAGTTCGACGCTGAACCGATGCCTTTGTTAGAAGATCTACTGATTAGACTTTCTAATTCTAGATTCTTCACTAAACTTGACTTGTCTAAAGGTTATTGGCAAGTGCCTTTAGCAGAGCATGCCAAACCTCTTACTGCTTTTTCTACACCTAGGGGTCTATTTCAATGGAATGTTATGCCTTTTGGTCTCATGAACGCCCCTGCCACTTTCGTTCGCATGATGCGTCGAATTCTGTCACATCGTTCGGATGTCATCGCATACTTAGATGACATCTGTCTCTTCAGTGATACCTGGGAAGATCACTATTTAGGGTTATATGACTTACTGTCCACTCTACGTGAGAATAATTTGACAGCAAAACCTTCTAAAGCTTTTGTTGGTTTTGGTGAAATCTCTTTCCTGGGTCATGGTGTTGGTCATGGTCTCTTGAAGACAGAAGACCACAATACTTCCAAAATACTGAACATCTCTGTTCCTAAAACGAAGAAACAAGTTAGGAGTCTCTTAGGTTTAATTCAATTTTATGGGAGATTTATTCCAAATTTATCTTCGATCATGGCACCTCTATCAACATTGTTGAAGAAAGGTTCGCCTAATCTGGTCCGTTGGTCTGAAGAATGCCAATCTTCACTAGACCAAATCAAGAATATATTTTCTTCTCCTCCCATCTTAAGATTACCTACTCTTGATAGGACTTTTGTTCTTCGGAGTGATGCTTCATCCACTGGGATTGGAGCAGCACTGATGCAAGAATATGCAAATACTCTGCATCCTGTTATGTACATTTCTAGAAAACTAAATGCGGCAGAGAGGAACTACTCGGTTTTAGACCGTGAGTTGTTAGCGATGGTTTGGTCAATTCTAAAACTACAAAGATTCCTCCTGGGCGCACATTTCATTCTAGAGACTGATCAGAAAGCTCTTACAGCTATTCAGACTAAGAATTTGAAGAGTTCGAGATCCACTCGATATGCTATAGCTCTTCAACCTTTTCACTTCACGGTACGAGCTATCCGTGGTGCGGATAATGTGATGGCTGACATTTTGTCTAGATGCCCACATGACTCCAACTAATACTTCTGTCCTATATTTCCATATATTACAGAGTCATAACACACCTATATTTCTACAATAGATTAGCACATCTGTACTTACTTTATATGTACACACTATCGTGCTTTGTTGTCATCTTCTTCTGTTCGTTTTTTAAGATGATAGAGGAGGACTGAGTAGTTAATATAAGGGCCATTAGTTTACTAAACAGCCACAATTATTAATAATGTATTGTACCTTATGAAGCATATTAGTTATTAATTAGCATTATATTGCTTGTACTTTCTCAGAATGTCATTGTTGAGCTGAGGACTTACCTTACTAGTATCAAGCATGACGAGTTCTAGATTGTGTACTTACCCTCGGAATACCAGAGCATATGTCCTGGATCGTCATGTAGTTTAACTTTACTATGTACTTATGTCATTACATGTCAAAGAATGTACTATTTAAATTTTCCTATCAGATTTGTACATCCATTTTTAAAAACAATATTAGAGTATGCTGTTTAATGATGATTATAGTAACTTGCATACGTATATTGTGTTTACATGCTAACGTGATGTGTGTTGGTGACACCTCCCCGATGTGAATATTTTTTGAGACATATTTATTTTTCTGTTGAGGTATATCCTCACCAGACACTCTATAATTAGCCTATTGTTTGGCAATTTAGTTAATTATCAGCGCATAATTCGTGCGTTTTGAGCCGCTTATCGCATGCTCTTTGATATTGAAAAAAAAAATATGTTCCACATTTTTTTTTTTTATCGGGAGGAGGTGGTGATATGTTGCGTGATAAATTCTCGCAACATCGTTTTATTTCAATATCTATTTTATAACGCAAGGGCAACAACTGCTTGAAATTTATAGTCACTTTTCTCGGTAAGCATTTGTCTTCTCGCGTTGGTATCGAATGCAGTTAAGTTTGAGCTGTGGTCATTTTGCGCTGGACTGCGCATGACTTGTCTTGCTTCTTGGTCGATCGGTTTCCGCCCACCACTAGTGGAGTGAGCGATTTGGAATGGCGAAAGAGATGCCTCGTTGAAGAGGGGATCTCCGCTATTTTTTTGTTCTGTCAGGGATGTGTAGTCCTCTTATGGATATTTCGTTTATTCGGGATAATACCTCTAGTGTATTTGCACATGCTGGGAGGCGTGATATTTCTGTATTTCTTGAAAGCAAGGTAAATTGACTTTTTCATTAACTCTATCGATTTTGGGTCGTGAGCGATTTCGATTCATAGCCTGTCTTCGAAAGTCGTCGTCACGAGATGTTTTTTTCCCAGCTCACATGTCGCTGCATTGTACTGCATCGGTTGATGCAGGTACCAAGGACCATTACTTGCTACTTTGTTAAATGAACTAGGTTTGGAAAACCTTTATTATCTAGAGGATATTTTTGAGGACATTATTTATACTTCGGCAGACGTGTCTGTCTTGCTGAAGTCAAACTAAGGAGAGTGAACTGATCTCATACATCTGGTTATCTCCTGGCTGTTATAGAAAGGGATGGAGTTTTTCACCTGACTACATTTACAGCACTTTGAAATATAACATGCATCTGACTCATCATTGTAATGCTGTCTACCGTCTATTGCTGTATTGAATGTTGCTGTGATAATGACTGTTTGATGTGTCTACATATTCGCGTAACCATTTTGTCACTGTGGCGTCCACAATAAATAATGAAGAAAAACGTCAACGGCTGTTTCAAGAATCATTGACTTTATACGTCGTGAGTTTACTGACGTCCTATGTGGATTGCCCTGTTATTTTTGTATGAACATTGTTTTGACTGAACACATCTGCACACTACACAAAACCAGACATGCGGATACCATCCATCATCATATGGCATCACGCATCACACACACATATATATATATATATATATATATATATATATATATATATATATATATATATATATATATATATATATATATATATATCATGTCAACCAAATTTCCACTGGAGTGTCGCCGGATGGCCCACTACTGATACCATAGCATCATTCGTGCTATTAGTTATCAAGTACATTAGGAAGAATAGTTACGAGGTTTTATTGAGATACGCGGTTATCAGATGGAAACTGGAATTAGGGTAAATAGCGACTAACGGCTGATCTTTGGCGGGAGTTGCTCGGCAACCGATGACGATCCAAGAAAGAATTAATAGACTGTCCAACCAAAAGGCTGGAAAAAGCCCGGAGCATTTTTGCAAAGGCAAGCTTCGAGGTCACAAAGCAGTTGATCCCGAAAAGCCAGTCTGTATGGACGTACACTGCTGGTTTTGAAGTTTTCAAGATATCAACTCTAAGAAGCAGATAGCTTTCTTTTAATATGTTGGAAATTCTTATGTTACAGTAAGTGCAGCTTCGAGTGAGATCTTGTTTATATTTCAGAATTAACATATCGTTAGGCCAGAAATGCCTAACTTTACAGATGACGAACTGAATTTTTATAAGGTATGAAACGGAACCCTGCAAAGGCATCCTAAGCAAAACTCATAAAGAAAATAGAGACTCTAGCAGAAATACTCACCCCAACATGGATAGGCTACAGGGAGAAAATAGCCTTTTTTTTTTTATTTTTTTTTTTTTATTTTATTATTTTTTTTAACCAGCGGCACTTGGGCTTTCAGCCCTTCGGCCAAATGACATGTCATTGCGAGGCTGGGGAACCTGAGGACTTTCCTTCCAACCCGGTCAGGAGCTTCGCTCCTTCCCATCCACAGAGGGTTTATCACAGGAGCCGTTCAGGCTATTCAGTCAAATGTCCGGCCGTAAACATTTCTTCAAACGCCGACGCCCGGGTTTGAACCATGAACACCTGGTCGCCAGTACAACGCCGAAGCCATTACACCAGCGCGGCTCCCGAAAATAGCCTTTAAAATGAACTATGTATTGATTGAGGAATTATAAAGAAAATGCATTCATGAGACATTGTCTGGATTGTAAATATGAATAAACTGTTTTATGGATATTGAAGACTTTCTTGCCTAACTCATGTTGCAAATTATACAGTGTATGCTATAATTAACACACCACAAATAACATCACAGAGGAATTTCTGGAACACACCTGGGTTACAATATTCATCAAGAAGCAAACATCTCTGGAAGTATTCCAGTAATTCATGACTTGAATGATACCATAAGCATTTACACATCCCACATGGTTACACATTGACTAAATGCTGCCGTGAGTTCCTGTACCCCCGGTCACAGGAGCACAGAGGAAAATGGTGATGAATAGTGCCATATATTTCTCAGTGCCTTGACAATTTTCCTTGCTGTTTTCATCTCCATAATCTGAAATATATGCCCACTCTTGCAACTCTGGAGTTGCGGTAGCATAGTGGTTAGTGCACTGGCTTCCTAGCTCAGTGGTCTATGCTTCGATCCCCAGATGAGATGGGATTTATTTAGGCCACAAACGGCTCCTGGGTCGACCCAGCCCCAAATGGGTAACAGAGCAACTCTGGGAAGGTTAAGGCGGCCGGCGTGATGCTGACCACATCACCCCTAGTGTGCCGACGGTCAAGAAAATATGGGCCTTAACACCATATTCCCAATATGCCTCAATGGGCGTGTAACGGGATCCTTTACCTTTACCTTGCAACTCTGGCTACGTATATAAATATTTTATGCTTTCCATAACTCTCGCATCTCTCTGTCATTGATATTTTCTTCGCCCGTAACCTCATCTTATCCTAACATGGAAACATACCAAAATAAAAGAACCTAGAAAAGAACGACCGCAGAACGAAGGAACATTTCATCCAAAATAAAAGTTTTTTTTTTTTTTCAAATTTCTTAAAGGGACACAGATATAGACAGATTCTTAAAAACAAAGGTGAAGGTTGCTCGATAGCTGGATACTGCTGTAGGGGTATGACGAGTTAAAGACTGCACTATACTAGGTCTAGCTTCGAGAGGTGGTGTGACCAGTTCCCTTCCTTGCTGTATTAGCCTTCCGTAACACAAGAGCGGAATCATGTGCCCATTTACAGCTGGGTAGACTTGAGCGTGACGGCACCGTGTTTCGAGCCCCGTGCATTTGCCGCAAGAGGCCAGCGCTCTAACCATTCTGTCATACAGACTCTCAAAGTTCATAGTATTAAGTCAAATTCTTACCTCATTGTGCTCCGAAAGCAATAAAGGCAGACGAGAAATAGAGCAATTGCTGGACTGGATATCTTGTGTTGAATTGTTTTGCTGAAAACTGTTTCACAATTGAATGGAGCACGCAAAGTCCATTAGGAAGAATCAGTCATAAAAATCGTTATTCCTGCAGTGTCGTTTTGCGTGACTTGACATATGTGGTTCAAGCTGTGACTCACGAGAAATATGGTTCTGGTTACAAAAAAATTATGGTATACAATTATATAACGGTAGTTCAAGCTTCAATGAAATGAAACTGTGTGAGTCTGAAAAGAAAAGACAATGTGGAACAAGAAAAACGGGAACCAGACATTCATAAATCAATGCTTGTTCAAACTGTAATGAGTAAACCTATAGGACAGGATCATCAATACGGAATTATCGAAAGAAACAGATAAATACAGGTAGGTTAGGAGATAATGAAGATCATTAACATGTACAGGTAGGCCGATTTCAGATACTGTCGTAGGGGAGTAAAGTGTTAAAAAATTCACTGTACTAGGTCCAGCTTTATGAGGTGGTGTGATCACTTCCGTTCTTTGATGTCATTGCGTTCCCTAACTCAAGAGCAGAGTCATGTACCTATTTAAAACTGGGTAGACTGGAGCGTGACGTCACGAGTTTTCGATCCCGGAACCCGGCAACTTTGCCGCGAGAGGCAAGCATTCTAACCACTCAGCCAGTTGGACTCTCACAACAGAATCATTAGGACTCTCACAACAGGATCATTAGGACTCTCACAACAGGATCATTAGGACTCTCACAACAGGATCATTAGGACTCTCACAACGGGATCATTAGGACTCTCACAACAGGATCATTAGGACTCTCACAACAGGATCATTAGGACCCCTCTAGAATACCCAGGTAAAAGAAATACAGCGATACTGGAAAGGAACGCGTGTAGAAGGAAACCGGAAACAGAAAGACATGGAAAATCCTTGACCTGATAGCACAGGACAGGAAAGCTTGACGTAAAGTACGAGTAACTGAAGGCCTATGCTCCACAAGATGAAAGGCAAAGAGAAGAAGAGATATTCATGGCTCGACTGTCAACGTGACCGACCTGAAGTCCCCCTTTCACTGGTTTCATCCTAATGCCTGATGAGTTGTTGTAGAGATCTTTTCATACGCCACTCAACACACTCTTTAGTTTATTTCGTCTGTATTTTCTTGTCTCTTTCACTCTTTAGATTATAATTTATCATTCGGCGCAGTGACACTGTCGTTCCATATTTTCATTGGCTCTCACCTATTTATCTGTCATTGCTTGTTCCGTCCTACTGCATATGTTTTTGAAGAGATATGTCCCACTATGTTTATCCAATCCAACTCCATTTCTATTTTCTGTTGCTCGACGAGTTATTTCACAGTTTATGTTTTATATGAGTCTTTTTTCCTGAACGGGATACAGGTATTATCTATATAATTGTCTCGCGCAGATCATGACCTTTGTCTCATGCAGATACAATATTTATAACTGTATATCTTTCGATTAGTATTTGATGTTCTTTACGTTTCTGCTCCGTACATCAAAAACGCTATTGATACTTGCGTTCAGAATAATCTCCAGTACCTACATTGAACTCTATATCTCTCTATCATGCTTCTCAGTGACAAACAAGTAAAGTAAACAAAAACAAACTTATATCTTTTGTTTTCTTTCAAAATGTACTAAAAATTAGAAAATAATTGTTCCATACATTCTGTTCCATAGAATGCAGTTATGATTAAGCAGTAATTCGTCATATCTTTCACAAAAAATACAAATTTGTGAACGACATGAAGAATATTGATTTATCATAACTGGCCAGCCACTCTTCTTCTATGTGATAGAATGTGGAAAACTGATATTCTGCATTTTTGCACATTTTGTAACAAAGATAAAATTGGTCTCCAAAACCCTTTTTTCAAACGTTTATGATTTTAAGTCATAACTGAATATTGATTTTTCGGAAACGTTGTCACATCCGTCAAGTGAAATTCAACTTTGAAAATAAAATATACGTTATTACGTTTAAACACATAATGTTGAGCTCACAAGAAAGGTGGTTATTACTGGAGTTATCTTTCATGGGACTACATTAACCATTACATTCTTTATTCATATTTAGATCAGAAAGTTCTTAGAAATGGAACCTTGTATCAGCTGCACAGGAGAGAAGTCAATTAAATCGTTTGGATACTCGTCAGAGTGCATTCAAACCGTTTACCAACGCGAACTTTCAATAACACATGATATTGCTACATGGAAAGGGTCGTACACAAGAGAAAAATGTACGGAAAATAATAAATAAATCCTAAAAAAATGTTTTATATCGTTGGACAAACAAACACCAGACAAAGTACTGAGCGTCTCTCGTTTTTTTCCCCAAGATCTACGGTTTGTGGCGGGGTTATATATTTAAATGTGAATCTGGAAGGCACAGGCTTCCAGATTCTGTGCAAAATTGTAGTGAGATGCGTAACGTTCAACAACCAAGATAACAGGTTACTAAGAGACCACGATCCTCGTTTTCACCTCTGCTCTTGTTTTGGTTGAAGACACACCCTCTCTCTATTTCCTGATTTTACAGATAGAGAGGACAAAGAAAATCTTGGCAAATTGCTTGTCTTGTGTCAATCTTTTGTCTCTATTTAATAAATGTCTAAATCGTACAAGTCACAGAAAGAAAATCACAAAATCAAACATCTACCTTTATAATTATATTGCGCTTGAAAGAAAAAATAAACAGTGCGAAGAAAAAAAAATGAAAGAAAGAAAATGGAACACGGAGTCACGACACTGGACAGGACAACACTTCCACATGAGGGACAGATACACCCAGTTTGTCGGTTCACGATGGCTGGCCGTGCAGGCTCATTTCTTAGAAGGTAACAAGCAAAGTCAAATTCAAGTCATGACTCTGCTGGTGGAATCCACTGTAACTAATGTCTACAGTCTTGAATCTCTGACAAGAGAACTTTGTCTCTGGTCGACCACTGACAAGTTACTGGTGTTTGGCGAGAGGGGGAGGGGGGGGGGGACATTCTAAATATATCAACTGAAATGCACTTGATACCACACTGGGCTTTTTCTATAGAGACAGACACGATCTGTTGTCTAAGAGTCTAGTTACAGTGCTGCTTGAACAACCACTATGATACGACCATAAACTGAGCATGTATCCAGCTCACTGAAAAAATAAACGATGCGAGCACAGTTGAAGAAAGCCGTTAGCTGTTCATGCGTGGAAGGTTGGGTACCGCTGGTTAGTGCTTCCTTTATCCGTATATTAAAGGCGATGCTAGCTGTTTTTGGTTATCAGCAATTCTACCTGCTGTCGTCCAAAACAGAAAATGTATCTGTTGGAATTATCTCTCAGAGAAAATGTCCGAGGAAATATATCTCAAAGCAAGTATCTGAGGATGAAGGTGACTGTAAAATAGTAATCCACTTCGCGCGTCCGGTTTTCGTTGCTGCAAGTAAAATATGGATTTAAGAACTCATTTATATACCCAAAATTTGGCCCCAATTATGCCTCTGAAGTGTCTCGTGTATAGTGCTGGTGGGCACGAATAGCGGCAAAATTAGCCCGTAACAAAGGCGTCGGAACTTCGCTTTTCACTCGATGCGACAAGATAAAAGAGTTCCCGTCTCTCAGTTGACAGTGAGATGTTATGGCGCGGCCGGGCCTCTAATGGTTACTCCTAGCGAGCTAGCGGACAAAAAAGCTTTGCGCGGCCAGTAGCCTTACTTCATTCATCGATTTCAAACGGCCGTCGGTTAACGTAGAAAAAACAAGAGAACACGTGTTGAAACGTCCTCCAGCGCTGTCAGGATGAGGACTGACACGCAGAACAAGCGCGACAAGGCTCCAAAGTTTCAAGAAAATTAAAATACGGCGTGGAAAAAAACAAAGGTAGGCAAAGGACGAGAATTGACAGGCAGGTTGACTGAAAAATTTAAATCAACGCATCACACTGTTCAAGAGAGCGACACAGCATGCGACTCATTTCAAACACTATTTTTAATCACGCCGAGCGACCCAGAGGATTTTCCCCTTAGTCATTCTTTGGCTAGCATAAGGCTTCAAACATGCTCCGCCTAAAAAGATTAAAGACGGATTGTAAAGACAGGCCAAAAGCTTAAAGAATAATAGCAACGCTGACTAGAAGAAGCCGGGTCGTTATGCAGAAAGACAGAAGTTCTCGCTTCGAATGTCTGACTGCCAGAACTGAGGGGTAACTGCATATTGTAGAGACAGTTACGATTAAAGTAACAAGACAACAGTGTAGTAATTATCAGCTCTACGACACATACAAAAGCTTTTAAAACTGGGTACAGACAAAAACATAATATTAAAATACACAGTTAAAAAAAAAGGTCAAGGATTCCGTTACACGCTCATTGAGGCATATTGGGAATATGGTGTTAGGCCCATATTTTCTTGACCATTGGCACACTAGGAATGATGTGTTCAGCATCACACCGGCCGCCTTAACCATCCCAGAGTTGCTCTGGTACCCAATTCCTGAGTCTGGGTCGACCCCGGAGCTGTTTGCGGTCTAAAAAATCCCATCTCAACTGGGGATCGAACCATGGACCATCGAGCTAGGAAGCCAGGGCATTAACCAAAAATACACAGTAGAATAGGGAAAACACGTATGTAGTAAGTAAAACAGTAAAAAGACCAGTATATACACTTTTTCTGTATCGTCTGTGTGCAGTTATTGTTTGTTTGTTTGTGTCACGAGAGGGTTGATTATTATTTAAATTATAAGATATCCTGGACACACAGTTGTATCAGGTAATACCAGGATAGTGCCAGATAAGAGTCTGGTATTATAAGTAATACCCCTTCTCTGAAAAGAGTAAGGGTGTATAGATAATAAAACATTAGAAAATAGTTCAAAGGTATCAAAAGTCATTAAAGTTGTTGAAAGTTCTCTCTTTGGTTAACTATCTCTGCTTGACGAATATCTATATCTTACTAACACTTTTATTTCACTGTCATTGAATGTTAGGATATCACTGGCTATATCTATGCCCAAATACTGCTCATCATGAATTAGTATTGCCTATTATTGTGGTGTGACTCGGATACTCTACAGTTGCCTTGTTTTGCAACTCATCTGTTAGAATGAAGCTGGTTCCACTCTTGTCCTGGAAGGAAAAATTAGTTGAACTTCCTCCAGGCAGTAGGTACTTGATGACTGGCCCTCTGAACTCAAAAGGCACTTGCACCAGTAGTAACTTCAGTAGTGGCTGACTCTTTTATGAGTAGTTGGGTTGACAGGATATAACCTGAAACACATTAGATGTTACCCCTATATTGTCCATCCCTATCCCACTATCACAAAGGTTGGGGATGATAGACAGTTTCAGACAGTGTGCTAGCAGATGCACAGGACATATTATAACAGTAACAACCAAATCCAGTTCACTGTGACTACAATTTTACTCTCAATCCTTAGTTAGAGCTATTTGTCCATGATCAGCCTCCATGCAATGATTAGGTCTTGTATAAAATACTAAGTAATAGCTTAAACAATCCAGTAAAACAATCGCTTTCACCCTTCCTTACGTTCCTGGTGTGTGGTCCATTCCATCAAGAAATAATTCTTTAAATGCTTTTCTAAACCTACAGACACACTTTTGCCACCATTCTCAATTATTTGAATATATATCTTGGCATTGTTTTTGCCTCCAGAAATTACATAATGGTTCAAAACACATCTACACATTTCCTAACGCACACTGTAATTAATCAATAGAACTACATATATTTATATACATTATATATATATATATATATATATATATATATATATATATATATATATATATATATATATATATATATATATATATATATTCTTCCTTACCCTCAGGCACATACAGTCGAGCTGTTAATGGGTATATATTAGTCTGCTCTTCAGATACAAACGGTAAAGACAATCTGCATTAACACGCTGATGCTCACTGTATTTTTGAATTCTTATAGCCTGCTTTTCTATTTAGGGCACGTTCTATATATATCCCAAAGCCGGACGCCAGAGGGAGTTTACTACCCACTGTGTGTTTTGCGTTCCGAAAGTGTATGTAAAATCTGCCTATGTGTACAAATCAGGAAAACTAAGATTTCATTTATCTACGTTATTCCTGGAGCGATTTTATTCATCTAAGGCTTAAAATACGCTCTGAATTATCCTTTAACTTCCTATCTAATTGTCTTTTACTTTCCTAAGTGCATTTTATTCTATGCGTACTCTAAACAGCAAAATTATGGACTAACCTGAGGTCTCGATGCATTCAACAAGAGATTTCTCCCTTCCTATAGTACTATTCGTGGAAATCTCTGCACAGACGTGTAGAGCAACATTCCCAGTATTGCATTAGTGACCTCTTCCAGGTGATACTTCTTTCATAATGCTGTAATTAAATGTCCTCTTCCACTTGGTTGCACAGATTTGGACTGGCCATTTTGACGGCCTAATGCTTTAGTAAACACTGCATAAAGGTACCTTCTGATTGGTCCGTGTATCATGCAGTTCTCACAAAGTATGGCGCGCGGTTTGAGTCAGAGTTACTCAGAATGACGTATATGAATCAGACCACTTCACGACATTTTGTAAGTTTTTTAACAACAAGTTCAAAAAAAGATTTCATCTAGTACAGATATGCATGCAGAAAAACCCCGAGAATAGTAAAACAAAATAGACAAATCATAAATCCACGCATAATATGTTTTTTTTCCCCTGAAAGCTTTATAAAGCTAGTCAACTAATATACTTGTATGATACATAGAAAAAACACTCTCTGTAGCTCCCGAGGGTCTCTGATATAACAAATGAGGAATATGCCTATTGCCCCACCCCAGTTTTGTCACAAAGGACGGTAAACATACTCCGTTTACAAGTACTTTTGTTTCCACGCCTTTGTCATTATCGCGACAATTATCTGGACTTGTTCATGAACGCAGTTTTGTATTAAATGGCCTTGACCTATCAAGACAATGAGACACGAGTAGCGCAAACTGCTTTATGAATGGCATTACCGGAGTTCCAGGATCGATCAATCTTATTCGCCATATAACACAAAGAAGACAAGATTATACTTTGACGTGAAAATAGGTCAAGCTGTTGCAGACAAAAAAACTCGCAGTTCTTCGCAGAAAATCATTGGCTGCTCTCGTCAGATCTCGTGCGTGCCAGCCTGTGTGTATGCCTGCTCATTTATGTCAAGAATGTTTGAGTATTCGTACTTTTCTTCGTTTTCGGAAGTGTGTTTATGTGTTTAGTGAGCTTTATTGTGTTTTCAGAAGTGTGTGTACACTTCTACACTTTATTTTGTTTCGGAAGTGTGTTTATGTGTTTTAGTGAGCTTTATTGTGTTTTCAGAAGTGTGTGTACACTTCTACACTTTATTTTGTTTCGGAAGTGTGTTTATGTGTTTTAGTGAGCTTTATTGTGTTTTCAGAAGTGTGTGTACACTTCTACACTTTATTTTGTTTCGGAAGTGTGTTTATGTGTTTTAGTGAGCTTTATTGTGTTTTCAGAAGTGTGTGTACACTTCTACACTTTATTTTGTTTCGGAAGTGTGTTTATGTGTTTTAGTGAGCTTTATTGTGTTTTCAGAAGTGTGTGTACACTTCTACACTTTATTTTGTTTCGGAAGTGTGTTTATGTGTTTTAGTGAGCTTTATTGTGTTTTCAGAAGTGTGTGTACACTTCTACACTTTATTTTGTTTCGGAAGTGTGTTTATGTGTTTTAGTGAGCTTTATTGTGTTTTCAGAAGTGTGTGTACACTTCTACACTTTATTTTGTTTCGGAAGTGTGTTTATGTGTTTTAGTGAGCTTTATTGTGTTTTCAGAAGTGTGTGTACACTTCTACACTTTATTTTGTTTCGGAAGTGTGTTTATGTGTTTTAGTGAGCTTTATTGTGTTTTCAGAAGTGTGTGTACACTTCTACACTTTATTTTGTTTCGGGAGTGTGTTTATGTGTTTTAGTGAGCTTTATTGTGTTTTCAGAAGTGTGTGTACACTTCTACACTTTATTTTGTTTCGGAAGTGTGTTTATGTGTTTTAGTGAGCTTTATTGTGTTTTCAGAAGTGTGTGTACACTTCTACACTTTATTTTGTTTCGGAAGTGTGTTTATGTGTTTTAGTGAGCTTTATTGTGTTTTCAGAAGTGTGTGTACACTTCTACACTTTATTTTGTTTCGGAAGTGTGTTTATGTGTTTTAGTGAGCTTTATTGTGTTTTCAGAAGTGTGTGTACACTTCTACACTTTATTTTGTTTCGGAAGTGTGTTTATGTGTTTTTAGTGAGCTTTATTGTGTTTTCAGAAGTGTGTGTACACTTCTACACTTTATTTTGTTTCGGAAGTGTGTTTATGTGTTTTAGTGAGCTTTATTGTGTTTTCAGAAGTGTGTGTACACTTCTACACTTTATTTTGTTTCGGAAGTGTGTTTATGTGTTTTAGTGAGCTTTATTGTGTTTTCAGAAGTGTGTGTACACTTCTACACTTTATTTTGTTTCGGAAGTGTGTTTATGTGTTTTAGTGAGCTTTATTGTGTTTTCAGAAGTGTGTGTACACTTCTACACTTTATTTTGTTTCGGAAGTGTGTTTATGTGTTTTAGTGAGCTTTATTGTGTTTTCAGAAGTGTGTGTACACTTCTACACTTTATTTTGTTTCGGAAGTGTGTTTATTGTGTTTTCAGAAGTGTGTGTACACTTCTACACTTTATTTTGTTTCGGAAGTGTGTTTATGTGTTTTAGTGAGCTTTATTGTGTTTTCAGAAGTGTGTGTACACTTCTACACTTTATTTTGTTTCGGAAGTGTGTTTATGTGTTTTAGTGAGCTTTATTGTGTTTTCAGAAGTGTGTGTACACTTCTACACTTTATTTTGTTTCGGAAGTGTGTTTATGTGTTTTAGTGAGCTTTATTGTGTTTTCAGAAGTGTGTGTACACTTCTACACTTTATTTTGTTTCGGAAGTGTGTTTATGTGTTTTTAGTGAGCTTTATTGTGTTTTCAGAAGTGTGTGTACACTTCTACACTTTATTTTGTTTCGGAAGTGTGTTTATGTGTTTTAGTGAGCTTTATTGTGTTTTCAGAAGTGTGTGTACACTTCTACACTTTATTTTGTTTCGGGAGTGTTTTTACCTTCGAAAAAAAAAGATTTATTAGGAAAAACATAATATTGATATTATCAAGTATTACGAGAATTTTTTAGGCCTGTACGTTTAGTCTATGGCAGCGGAGACTGTTTTCTCGTTGCTGGGTTATATAGATCCATTATAAAGAAGGATGCACCCACTACGGTGTGTATTTTGTTTAACCCTGGAAATTGCTAGATATATCTCTGGTCTGGCGTCAGAATAACCAAAAACCAAAACAGCACTTTGCCTGTTGTTAACTATATCATTTGTTTACTCTGACGCCACAGACAATCAGGCAGTTCCGATCCCTAGTGCGGGCTCATCTTAATGACTAACGATTAGAGATCACGCAAATGTAAAGGTCACGTCTGCAAGTGAGAAGATTACAATAGCGCCATACTTTACCCCGTGCATTATTTGAGGCTTCTCTCTAAATCATTCAATCGTAAGTCTAAATTTTGTTTTTGCTGTTTGTGATATTTGTTTTTGTTTTTCTTGTTTGCTGTTTGTGTGTTTTTTCCCTCTTCTATTTTCTTGCTTACTATATCTGTTTTCTTGTTTGCTGTCTGTTTTCTTGTTTGCTGTCTGTTTTCTTGTTTACCTTGTCTGTTTTCTTTCATTCACTAAATGGAATTACTGCATGGCACATTTTGTTGGCAATAATTCCTGTTTTTCACTCTGATGGAATAAAGATTCGATTCGCTCGTTCGTAAAACTATTGAACAGATCAGTTATGGATACAGCTGGTGAAACATGTAATTTATAAACTTGCGTATCTCTCAATCGTCTTAAATATATATGCTTATCTCTCAATCATAAAAATATATGTTCTTGCATGCTTCCAGCGGTCGAGCGTATCATGTGATGTTCTAATGTTTTTGATTCTTGCCGCTAGCTTTCTATTTTTCTTTCTTTTGTGTTGCCTAGTAGTATTATGTGCTATCCGTGTTTCTTTATCTTCTTTATACATTTCATTTCTGTCTGTAGTTCTCTTATCACCGTGTTTATCGATATCTCCTATCTTTCTTAACTTGGGGATTCCAGAACAAGGATTGGCTTGTAATGCTATCAACAGGTTTCCGGGGTGAGTTTCCTATCCATCTCCAGCATCTTCTTCTCATATCTAGTTCCGGTGGCACCTTTCTGGCTCTAGTCACCAGTTCCAAATACGTGATCTTGTCATAGCATTCTATTGTGCAAAAGCTTCTCATATCTTGGTCACATAATAACAGATGATGGCAGATGCGAAACAGAAATCAAGAAGAGAATAGGAATGGCTAAGCTACATTCAACAACCTGAGACAGATACTAACATCTAAACAATTAAGTCACAAATTAAAGCTGAGAATCATCAAATGTTATATATATTATTCATTACTGTATTGTGTAGAAATGTGGACAATGAACAAGAAATTAGTGGAAAGAATTGAGGCCCTTGAGATGTGGATATATAGAAGAATGGGGTACGTCTCATGGAAAGAGAAGAAAACAAATAAAGAGGTCCTAGAAAACCTAGGAATTAAGAGATTAAAATTAGACAGTTACAATATTTTGGCCATGTAAAAAGACCATAATAGAAGGCAGAGTTGAAGGCTAACGTGCAAGAGGAAGACAGTGCTAGTATAAGTGGAGATATAGCATCAAGAGATGAACAGGAAAGAGTGCTGATGATTTTTCCCCATATATTTCCGAATGCAATAACAGTTGGATATATACGTGTTGTACCCAATATTTGTCGCCCTGTCTGCCCTTACGGTATAAAGAAGAAAAATTAACCTACACATAACATTTCACATACCTAACGTAACCCCTCTCGGTGTGTCAATACAAGATACCTCGACTATCTACAATCTACTTTTCACCAGCATTAGCCACTTCATTCAATATTTTATTACATATTTTCTTCGTTTGAGGAGAGTGCGACTGGCGCATTCGGGACAATATTAAGCGCTTAAATGATTGTCGGCGTCTGTCAATGGTAAGCGCTTAACTGAACATGTCTGTCAGTGGTATGTGCTTAACTGAACATGACTGTCAATGGTAAGTGCTTAACTGAACATGATTGTCAATGGTAAGCGTTTAGCTTAACTTTTCTGTCAATGGTAAGCGCTTAACGAAACAAGTCTGTCAATGGTAAGCGCTTAACTGAACATGTCTGTCAATGGTATGCTCTTAACTGAACATGTCTGTCAATGGTAAGCGCTAAACATACATGCCTGTCAATGGTAAGCGCTTAACTGAACAATGTCTGTCAATGGTAAGCTTTTAACTGAACATGTCTGTCAATGGTAAGCGCTTAACTGAACATGTCCGTCAATGGTAAGCGCTTAAGTGAACATGTCTGTCAATGGTGAGCGATTAACAGAACATGTCTGTCAATTGTAAGCGCTTAACTGAACATGTCTGTCATTGGTAAGCGCTTAACTGAACAGGTCTGTCAATGGTAAGCGCTTAACTGAACATGTCTGTCAATGGTTAACGCTTAACTGAACATGTCTGTCAATGGTAAGCGCTTAACTGAACATGCCTGTCAATGGTAAGAGCTTAATGAACATGTCTGTCAATGGTAAGCGCTTAACTGAACATGTCTGTCAATGGTACTTAACTGAACATGTCTGTCAATGGTAAGCGCTTAACTGAACATGTCTGTCAATGGTAAGCGCTTAACTGAACAAGGTCTGTCTATGCTTTTTTCTAAACCAACATTTCTTTATTTTTCTTCCAACGTTTTTTTCCTTCATACTCACTTCCTGATTATGCGTTTGATATAACATAATTCAGTTGCGCACTTTTTGTCTCTCCAGTACACATCTTTTCTTAAGTTACAGATATAATTATACCTGCCCTGAGAAGTCATTGATCTAACTTGCTACGCAGTTCACTGCTGCAATTAGTACAGCATTTTATTCACTCATCTGATCAATAATTTATTTTATTTGTGTGTGCTTATAAATTGTTGCCTTCTGTTAGAAAGACATATGCTAGATATAGGGAAATGAGAGGGCATATAGACCTACCCAGATATGATCTTAGGACGGGGCGACCGTCATGCGCGCTAAAGGAAAGGGACGCCGAAGCGGGCGACGGGAAAAAATAGTTATGATTTTTTTTTTGGTCATTAAAAAGTTCGACCTTTCTTCATCTGTGACACAATTCGCCAAGGTCAATGCAAGCAATGTAAAAATTTTATTAAAAAAAACACTACAGCAAACATATGACAGACGTTTCAAATTCTGCTTCTTATCATGCTTTTTTTTTTTTTTTTTGTTAGTAGTAGTAGTAGTAGTAGTAGTAGTAGTAGTAGTAGTAGTAGTAGTAGTAGTAGTAGTAGTAGCCGCCGCCTTCAGTCATACGTGTCAATGGGAATGCGCCCCTGAGGTGATAGCCCTTAGCTGTTTTTGTTTTTACATGGTGTTCCTTTCGGCGTGTTATTTTCTCTTCCGCTTGTTGTATGAGCTTCTTTTCATCCAATTGAAGGTGGCGCTGTAGGGATCATCGACACTCGGTGAGACTGGCAGCTCTATCCTTATAACTGGTAACTGCTACTTCCCGTATTGGGCCGACACCAAAGTGTAAAGCTTAAGTGTGCTATCCAGGGCTAGAGCTTGGGCACAGTTATATGGAGATCTAGCTGCTTCCTACTATGCATCATGTTCCCCCTCTTCAAGTAGCCGGTAGGTGCAAAGGAACGGCCGAAGCCAATTGATAACGTTGATATTTAGTTGGATATAATATATGTTGATAAAGTACACCAGAACACTCCTAGGCGGGAAGACAGGCGTCTATCATCATCAGTTGACAAGATCCCTATGGTGTTGCCTGCCCCACTGTAGTGTATGGAATGTCAACTTGACCTACGCAGTGTTGTGTAGACATGGATGGAGTGTATAATGTGCGAATGATGATAGGGTTCGTGTTGTTGACAAATGTTCTCTTCTCACACTCATGTATGACCGGAAGTCATCGACACCAACGACTGTGTACCTTTTCTAAAGTTTAATTGGACGTACACACTCGACAGCACAGATAGTGACAAATCACAGGTTGCCATAATACATCATAGTACAGTGGACAAATGGTCTTGCAATGTTACATGGGCACTCATGTAGAATAATGGTATAATGGACTGTCAATAGCCAAGCACTCAGTATCGCCCATACATATATCATCTGACGTCACTGACTGAGCACGTCAGCTTGTAAACAATATTTCAGATGACTTCTAAATCTAATCTCGTTTAGCAACGATTCTTCAACATAATGTTCAGCACATATTTTTCCATATAATAATATTGAACCGCTAACAATGGGTTCTCATGTGTAGCAGTGATCTCTGGACTGATCAAGCGATAATACGGGCATCCCTTTTCTCTTCTTGAAAGTCCTACATGTTTTGGTTCCAAGATGGCTCCACTCGTGAACTGTCACTCACGTTTGAATACAGATAATGAATCTGTTCTAAAGTTAGTCATTCATACAACATTTCGTTGCTCTGTAGATTTGGTCATGAACAATAGACTGCATTCTACAGAATATAGTGCTGCTAGGAATCGAAGTCGTTTTTCATCGAGTCAAATATATTCTCTTAAACATTCAAATCGTAATTATCGACAATGGTGGCTTCGATCGAGAGTTCATAAGAGTATCTTTGATTACCTTGGTAGAGGGAATATGAAACTGCCATTCCTTGGCAAGATGAATAAACACTGGGGTAAAGCATACACGATAGGTCTAGACGACTATCACTTTCCCCAAAACCACTGAGATCACTTTTCAAGGCATCAAGCCGACATAGCAAAACACACACATTCCCTATCAGGACGAAGCCAAATCACCCCACTCCAGCGACACATCCGCCGAATAGCCTTTGACCTCTCTAGAGACAACAGAACATATAGTTCGACTTAGATATGTAAAGATATACAGATATAAGACAGACTTGTCCTACTCAGACAAACAATACACATAAATTCAGGCCATAGATATTCTGAAGCAAGAACAATCTATTATTACCCAAACAACGAATAATCGCAGTAAAATGTATTTATCCGCGGAGTTCAAGGGAAGTAACTCAATAATGACTTTCCCTTAAGCACTAAAAAATTACCTATGTATAATATTGTAAGATATCAAAGACTGCACGTAACAGTCTTACCACACCTCCCACATCTAGGAGCAACGTACAATAGGCTCACAACGCATGAATAATGCGCAGATGAAAATATCAGGAATACCTATAACGCCTAATATGAGGCTAAGTCGACTTATGGAGCGACTGGTGAGAATGTGTCTCATAAACTGAGAGAAATTATTTCTCTACAAGTATATTTTTCCAGGAAGGTGTCATCAAAGTATAATACAATTCTGGCAATTACACAATGCCTAAAAAATTCATATCATCACTACGTATTAGATATCTTAAATTTATGATTTATGAAGAAAAAATCATCAAAGCACAGCGGTGAATAAACATACATGAACCGCTATGTAGTGATACAATCATTATATTATTAAATTACAAATGTGTATCTATCATGATATAGAAAAGGAACTACTATAGAACTAGACATATCAAGAAGTCTAAGCCCTAATAGTTATGTGGAATCATGTGGGCATCTTGACAGAATGTCTGCCATCACATTATCTGATCCCCGAATAGCTCGCACAGAGAAATGAAAAGGTTGAAGAGCAATTGCATATCGAGTAGACCTCGAGCTCTTCAAATTCTTACTCTGTATAGCAGTAAGAGCTTTTTGGTCTGTTTCTACTATGAAATGTGCGCCTAGTAGGAATCTCTGTAGTTTGAGGATCGACCAAACCATAGCTAATAGCTCACGGTCTAAAACCGAATAATTCCTTTCTGCCGCATTAAGTTTTCTGGAAATATACATTACAGGATGCAGAGTTCCAGAGTACTCTTGCATTAGTGCCGCTCCAATCCCAGTGGATGAAGCGTCACTACGAAGAACGAATGTCTTATCTTTAGTGGGTAGCACTAAAATAGGTGGTGTTGAAAACAGTGTTTTAATCTTATCCAGAGAGCATTGGCATTCCTGAGACCAGTGGACCACATTAGGCGAACCTTTCTTTAGAAGTGTTGAGAGAGGTGCCATGATAGAGGATAGATTCTGAATGAATCTGCCATAAAATTGAATAAGACCTAACAGACTTCTCACCTGTTTTTTAGTCTTAGGGATTGAGATGTTAAGTATCTTACTAGTATTATGGTCCTCTGTCTTTAGGAAACCATGACCAACTCGGTGGCCTAGGAAAGAAATTTCGCTAAAACCAATATAGGCTTTAGAGGGTTTCGCTGTCAGGTTGTGCTCACGCAAAGTAGACAGCAATTCATCTAACCCTGAATAGTGATCTTCCCAAGTATCGCTGAAAAGACAGATGTCGTCTAGATATGCAATGACATCTGACCGATAAGATAGGATTCGGCGCATCATGCGTACGAACGTAGCTGGTGCGTTCATAAGACCGAAAGGCATAAAATTCCATTGGAACAAACCTCTAGGTGTTGAAAAAGCCGTGAGAGGTTTGGCGCGTTCAGATAAAGGAACTTGCCAATATCCCTTAGACAAATCAAGTTTAGTGAAAAAATGAGATTTGGAGAGTCGAGTAAGTAGCTCTTCCAGTAAAGGCATAGGTTCGGCATCGAACTTCGTTACTTGATTCAATTTTCGATAGTCAACGCAAAGACGTATGTTATTGTCTTTTTTACGCACAATAACCATCGGCGAAGAATACGCAGAGGTGGATGGTTCGATTATTTTCAAATCTATCATCACATCCAACTCTTTCTCGACCTGTGCTTGGAAATGTATAGGTATAGGATAAGGTCTAACCCTAATAGGAGTATGGTCAGTTAGCACAATGTCATGTTGAATGACATTAGTTTGTCCAGGGATGTCAGTGAGTACATCCTGAAATGTTTGCAACATAGTTGAAACTTGTCGCTGTTCTCCTAGAGACAAATCAGGAGAGACAGTAACGTTCTTCCATGATTCACTGGAATGAAGTGGGATCATTGGAAGAGGAAGATTTACATCTGAAAAACTTGTTTCCTCATCCTGTATCACGGACAGTGATGAGTAATGACCATGTGGTACTGGAGAATTGTCCGTTGCTTGGAAAATGGGTTGCAAATAATCCGGACGTTCATGGAATTCAGTAAGCATATTGATGTGGAAGGTTTTATGCTTCCCATCAATATCGACAATATAGTCGACATCGGAAATTTTCGATATTATATCGTACGGACCTTTCCAAGAAATAAGTAATCTGTTTTCCCTACAAGGTAGTAATACAAATGCTTTGTCACCAGGACAAAGTTGTCGTAAGCATCTCTTCTTATTGGCAAATTGCCTTGCCTTCTGTTTCGCAAATTCAGAAGAAGAAGTTGCTAATTTGCATGCTTCGATAATCTTTTGTCTCAACGCGATGACATATTCGTAGGATGACTTTGTGTCATCGTCAATATTGTCAGATGTTATGAGATCGTGAAGCAACGACATAGGGCCACGCGGACGCGCGCCAAAGACGAGTTCAAAGGGAGAAAATCCCGTATGTTCATTGGGTACCTCTCTGTAAGCGAAGAGGGCCGCAGGTAAAACTCTGTCCCAGTCTTGAGGATGATCCTCAGTTATCTTCCCCAGTAAGTTTTTAAGTGTTCTATTAAGGCGTTCGACCATACCATTAGACATTGGATGGTAGATACTACTTAAAGATCTATCTATCTGCAGGGTAGACATTACTTGAGACATGGTATCTGATATTAGTTGGGTGCCATGGTCTGACAATATCTCTCCGGGGAACCCCAGACGAGAAAATATAAGCCAAAGAGCATCTGCAATATCAGCAGTAGTAATGCTCTTCAGAGGAATAGCCTCTGGCCAACGTGTGCACATATCAACACACGTCAAGATAAACTGATGTCCTCTGGCAGACTTGATCTTAAATGGACCAATAATGTCTATGGCCATTTTTTGAAACGGCCGAATAGGAATGTCCGCCGCCTGAATGGGTGCAGCATGCCGTGGACCTTTGGATTTAACTTCCTGACATACTTTACAAGATCGACAATAAATCCGTATGTCCTTGTTTACCAATGGCCAAAAGAAAGCCGCAAGGACTCTTGACTTAGTACGGGAAAAACCCATGTGTCCAGCACACTGAGAGTCGTGAGCGTGCTGCAAAATTTTAACTCTCAAATTCTTGGGAACCAGGATTTGAGAATGACTTGACGTAATGGAGTCTTGAACCATACGTACAAGTACGCCATTCTTCTTTGTAATCCACGATTTACGACTTGTGTCCTTATTCGGATCACCTTTAGTTGCAAGAATGAAGAATTTCTTCAGAGTGGGATCATCTTCTTGCTGTTTTATAAACGAGTCACGAGAAATTACCAAGGGATTATCTTGGTTATGCACTTCATTATCTTCAGTAGATGAAGTTTGAGGCACATTAAGAGCCTGAGCTCTAGTGACTACAGCGTTAGCAATCTGCATGTTTTGCCTTTCCCAAGTGGAAATTTGTTGCGGAGTGCATTCCTTGACTCCATGAATGCGACCGATGATGAGGTCAGCGATCGGATTCGGAAGAAGACATGCGTGTACATCTCCTGTAAAGAAAGGAGTAGCAATCCTAATGATAGCGGTAGAGTATTTCTCTAATGTGCCGCCAAATGTTACACATTTGACTACTTGTCCAGTGGCACGGGAAGGATCTACGAGTGACTGCCTAACACCAATTGTGGTGCATCCAGAATCAAATAGCACAGAGACTGGATTGTTATTCACTAAACCCTTATGTAAGACAAGAGACCCTCTTCCATCATGCGCGACTGATGCTGGAAGAGCAGGAAGAGGATGGCCACAGCTTAAAGTAGTCACTGTGGTTGGCTCAAATAACGTTTTGCATTGGGGGCACTGAGATGCTCTCCCAAAATCAAAAGCGGCACATGCCATATTACTAGCATCATTATTATCTTTACTCTGTTTATAGGCTTCATGGGACTCTTGTTGTGCAGAGTTTGCCTGAAAATGTGGTTTATGTCTTTTGTATTGAGATCTACCTCGGTTATTATCACCTCTGTAGTTATTGTTACCTCTATTGTAACCCCTATTTGGGTTTGAGTCATAGTACCCTTGGTTACCATTATCATATTCATTATAATGAGTATCTCTGTAATTATGATCTTGTTGACTCCAAGACGGATAACCCTGATAGTTTCTATAATTACTTCCTCTACGGAAATTCCTATAATTATGACCACCCCTGTGTCGAGAGCTATCAGGTCGTCTCCAGTTCTTTGAAGAAGAACCCTGAAATGATTGGTTACCTTGGTTTTGATAACTATTATGGTTACCTTTTTTATCAAATCTGTTTTGAGGTCCCTGAAATCTGTGTGAATAATTGGGATTGTATGGTGTTGCTGAAGAAACTGGCATACTCTCCTTAATCTTAGTGTTGCCAAAAGTCACGTCGGGGTGTGCAGTGACATATTGGGAACAATATTCTTCCATTTCTTTTAGAGATTTAGGTTTACGCTCATGTATAAATTCAAGGAAAGGTTTGTTCACACATGACATAATCTTATCTCTGAGCAACAAATCCATAAGTCCTTCATACGTTTTTTCTGTTTTGGAAAGCTCAATCCAACGATCAACTGTGAGACGTGCCTTTGCAGTGAATTCTGAGAATTCTACCCCCGTCTCAGGTACCATCGTCTTAAATAAAAGGCGATAGCCTTCCTCACTTAGCTGATATTTTTTTATCAAAGCCGCCCTAATGACATCATAATTATCCTTATCTGCTTCTCCTACAAGGCATAATCTAGTCAAAGATTCACCTTTCAAGTTTTCTGATAATTGATTAGCGTATTGTGATTTATCCACATTATGTGTACGACAAGAACGTTCAAATCTATCCAGCCAGAATGTAATATCGTCACTGGACTGATTGAACGGTGGAACCTTAACCTTGTAAGTAGAAGGTTTACCATTACCACTAGATGCCTGATTAACATTACTCATACTTGTCAATCTCAATTTCTCCAACTCAAATTCATGTTCTCTTATTGCTTTTTTCTCTTCAGCATCTAATCTTTTTTGTTCAGCCTCCCTGTCTAATCTTTTTTGTTCAGCCGCAGCTTCTCTTTCCAATTTTTTTTTGTTCAGCTTCACTGTCTAATCTTTTTTGTTCAGCCGCAGCTTCTCTTTCCAATTTTTTTTGTTCAGCTTCCCTGTCTAATCTTTTTTGTTCAGCTTCACTGTCTAATCTTTTTTGTTCAGCTTCACTGTCTAATCTTTTTTGTTCAGCCGCAGCTTCTCTTTCCAATTTTTTTTGTTCAGCTTCAAATCTCCTTTCCTCTACCTGCATCTGCAATTTCTTTTGTTCAGCAGCAGCCTCAGCTTCTTTTTCTAATCTTTTCTCTTCCGCCATAGCTTTTCTTTCTTCTGCAGCTAATCTTTTCTCTTCTGCAGCTAATCTTTTCTCTTCTGCAGCTAATGCTTTGTCATATTGAGCAACTGCAAATTGTTCTAATTGTTGACCAGTCTTATCAAGAGCTTTCCCTTGAGTAATGAAATAATCTAGAGTAGACATGATGCCTAACAATAATACTAATCACCTGAATCAATAATAATACCCCAAGTTCTCAATGACCTGATTAATCAGTATACTATCCCAATATCTGTGGGTCACAAGCCTTTAATAAGGTCTTGTATAATAGTAATAATAATCAGGTACTGGTCTATACCATAATCCAAGTGCAGTGCACAGGCAATTGTGTCTTATGAAATATACCCATATAAAACATATGTCAACCAACAGAATACATAAAGTACAAATAGGACTGACAATACAAGAACGTTTGCAGAAATCAAAATAAATCAAATAGGGAAATCAATGAAGATAATCACTGAATCTGCAAAGAATAACAACACAAATGACGTCACAATATATGAATATAAATTATGAATAGAACTGAAAGATAGAAAAGGTTAGACCAACAAATTACAAACAAATCAAAACAAAACTAAAGAACAAAGAAATATTACAAAAATAACAATAATTACAGACTTCACAGCTAACACAAAAGCAACAGTTGTCGCAGCAAATTTTCAATCAAGAAAATTGCACCTATAGAAAACGCCCACAACGGACCCTCTATGACGTGGGATACTCTGTTGTGAGGACGCCGCCCAACCTTAAACACAACCCGCTGACATAGAAACTAACATACTATACAAACAAATAACATGTAAACATAAATATATATAAATTATGTGTATGATAGTATGTGTTGCAAAATAGGCTCAGTCTTACAGTAATGGCAAAGTTATTTTTCATGAAAACAAACAAACTGCCACTTTATTCAATTAAACATTCTGGCCTTAAATATTAAAGTTCATATATGGCAAACAAGAAGATCCATCGATGAAACCAGGACTTCTTAGTTCACAAATACTGTCTTTCTGTTAACACTGACAAGAATTGATCCAACTGTTCTGTGAAACTCTATAATGTCTAATGTAAAAAATGTCAACAACGCTGACCTACATACTGCATTCACTTGACAGGTCACGTGACGAAGCGTTGACAAAGAGCAAACCAATACTGCAAGTGTGTCGTATCAGCCACAGGAAACGGTCTGGTATCGGTAATCTGTTGACTTCTGAATTTCTGCGAGGTCAAACCCAGAAAGCTGGTCCACCAGTTGATGATAACGTTGATATTTAGTTGGATATAATATATGTTGATAAAGTACACCAGAACACTCCTAGGCGGGAAGACAGGCGTCTATCATCATCAGTTGACAAGATCCCTATGGTGTTGCCTGCCCCACTGTAGTGTATGGAATGTCAACTTGACCTACGCAGTGTTGTGTAGACATGGATGGAGTGTATAATGTGCGAATGATGATAAGGGTTCGTGTTGTTGACAAATGTTCTCTTCTCACACTCATGTATGACCGGAAGTCATCGACACCAACGACTGTGTACCTTTTCTAAAGTTTAATTGGACGTACACACTCGACAGCACAGATAGTGACAAATCACAGGTTGCCATAATACATCATAGTACAGTGGACAAATGGTCTTGCAATGTTACATGGGCACTCATGTAGAATAATGGTATAATGGACTGTCAATAGCCAAGCACTCAGTATCGCCCATACATATATATCATCTGACGTCACTGACTGAGCACGTCAGCTTGTAAACAATATTTCAGATGACTTCTAAACCTAATCTCGTTTAGCAACGATTCTTCAACATAATGTTCAGCACATATTTTTCCATATAATAATATTGAACCGCTAACAATGGGTTCTCATGTGTAGCAGTGATCTCTGGACTGATCAAGCGATAATACGGGCATCCCTTTTCTCTTCTTGAAAGTCCTACATGTTTTGGTTCCAAGATGGCTCCACTCGTGAACTGTCACTCACGTTTGAATACAGATAATGAATCTGTTCTAAAGTTAGTCATTCATACAACATTTCGTTGCTCTGTAGATTTGGTCATGAACAATAGACTGCATTCTACAGAATATAGTGCTGCTAGGAATCGAAGTCGTTTTTCATCGAGTCAAATATATTCTCTTAAACATTCAAATCGTAATTATCGACAATGGTGGCTTCGATCGAGAGTTCATAAGAGTATCTTTGATTACCTTGGTAGAGGGAATATGAAACTGCCATTCCTTGGCAAGATGAATAAACACTGGGGTAAAGCATACACGATAGGTCTAGACGACTATCACTTTCCCCAAAACCACTGAGATCACTTTTCAAGGCATCAAGCCGACATAGCAAAAACACACACATTCCCTATCAGGACGAAGCCAAATCACCCCACTCAAGCGACACATCCGCCGAATAGCCTTTGACCTCTCTAGAGACAACAGAACATATAGTTCGACTTAGATATGTAAAGATATACAGATATAAGACAGACTTGTCCTACTCAGACAAACAATACACATAAATTCAGGCCATAGATATTCTGAAGCAAGAACAATCTATTATTACCCAAACAACGAATAAATCGCAGTAAAATGTATTTATCCGCGGAGTTCAAGGGAAGTAACTCAATAATGACAGGGACATTTTTTAAATTTTATTTTAAATTTGTGTTTTACCTCGTTTAGGCGAGGCGTGTTCCATTCAACTTAGCCACAAGGTTCGTCGGTTATGTTATGGCGCAAGTCCCAATTTAAAAGACATTGTTTGTGTATAAGAAGAAAAAAAAGGGAGGGGGGGGGGGGGGGGGGGGGGCTTCAAAATTCAACTATGGACATGACAAGAGATAAAATAAATGATACAAAAAATAACTTAAGAGGGAAAAAATGGGACAGAGAATATCCAGAGTCAGGTATTACAGACGACTTGTTACTTCTCGCCAAGAAGAGATCATGTGTTAATTTGGCAGACTGAGAACTGACCACTGCAGCCTCGTATAATCTCTGTTCAACCAATAAAAACACTGGCAGGCAGACACGTGTACATACGGGGAAGAGAGACAAACCGTAGAGAACGTCTTCTAAGAATGTCTACTCCACGAGAGAAACAGATTAAAATCAAGGGTCTTCGGCAGCCGATAAGACGGAACAGATCGACAGTTTAATGAGAGACATAGATGCGGTTACATGAGAAGGAACGAAGAAGAAAACGTTTTCTTATTCAGTTATTTCTCTTTGATTCCTGTTTCTTTTTCTGTTATACAGTTTAAAAAAGCATTATAATCGGTTATATATATATATATATATATATATATATATATATATATATATATATATATATATATATATATATTTATATAGATATATATATATATATATATATATATATAAGGACCAAAGAAGATAGCTTTTAAATCCAGAGTCCATTACCAATAAAACTTAGTTTCTCTCACTTTCTACTCTGTGCTTGAAGATCCGTTTTCACCAAGATACACCCCCCATGTGATAATTCCCGGTTATGTCGCTCTGGCTTCCATGTTTACCTACGTAAATGTCTTTCAGGCCCAGTGTTTACGCGTTTAAACTAATTTTTTTCCTTCTCACGACTGTCTTAACTTCTGGTTCCGACCGCGGCAAGCTCTTTGAAAACACAACCGTTGTGTAATCTGGCCAGGAAATCTAATTAACAATGTGTGCTGTTCAGGGCACGTTTTTACAAACTTGAAGATTCATCACGTAATCTGAAATATGTGCAGATGTACATTTGTAAATACTTGGAGAATCATCACGTAATCTGGAATATGTAGAGATCTACGTGTTTACAGACTTGGAGATTCATCGCGTAATCTGAAATATGTGCAGATGTACATTTTTATAGGCTTGGAAATTCATCACTTAATCTGAAATATGTGCAGATCTAGTTTTTACAAACTTGGAGAATCGTATTAAATATGTGCAGATCTACTTTTTTATAGATTTGGAGATTCATCGCGTAATCTGAAATAAGTGCAGATTTACGTGTTTTTGTGTGCTGAGAAATCGCACCACTGTTATCGTTCCCCCATTTCCCCCCCCCCCCCCCCCCCCCCCCCCCCCCCCCCCCCTCCCCCCCCACACCCCGCCCCCCCCCCCCCCCCCCCCCCCCCAATGAATAACTAAAAGCAATGACTCGTGTAGTGCCCGGGCGCCTCTTATGAGACAAAGAAAGAACTGTCACACTGGTCCGATAAACATGAAATAAGAGGCGACAATTTCGAGGTTGTGCATAGGGTGAGGTTGTCAACCTAATAATTTAAGACAAAATGCTACAGAATCAACTATTACAAAAGTATATGAATACTTTGATGTAGCATTGCTGCAGGGGGGCAAGCTATAGTGATGGCGGATAAGGGAAAATACGAACTAACAGCAACCGAGACTAGTGTCGTACAGATAGGTTGTGAGTTATTTTTGTCCCGTCTGAGTAGAGTGGGTGGTGATAGATACGTGAGAAAAAGGTGTGAGAAATAGATTTCACGGGTGATAAGTTAAGGAACAAAATATGTCTAAATAATATGGAATGAGTAAGTTTCTCTATGTAGTGGTGTTGATGGTATTGTATGATGGTGATATTACTAAATGTAATTGTATGAGGCCAGCTGTGAAGGCTCCTGAGATAAAATGTAGTTGTGAATTGTCAGAAGGCCTTTCTTGCTACCACTACGACCTCACACTTAATTTTTTTCCACTACGACCTCACACTTAATTTTTTTTAATGAATGTGGCTACGTAAAGTGTCTAGGGTTATGATATGAAGTGTGGTGTAATAGGTTATAGATATACCCACAGATATTTAAGAAGACTAACAATATTAACAAATGTTAAAATACACTGAACTAACTCACGTGTGTAAAATTTTTTTGATAGAATTATATTACATTTATTTTGTTCTGGATCAATTTTTTAGATTGACCAGAACTTAAAAGGATTTAGAGATTATGAAAGAAATGCATGGAATATTATATCATAAATGCAATAGTGTACATATATATGTACTATACTAGTTAGTTTTATTAAAATGTTCTAGTAGTCATCTACTTGGGAGGATAGTTAATGTTTGTGCTGTTGGGGTGGCCTCATCACACCTGTCTATATTGACTACACAGTGTCCAGAAAATGGTGGGAATTTTTATGGGGTATTAGTAACTACAAAGTGTTGGTGAATGTCCAGCAGACCAGAGGCTCACTCATCTTGTAGTTGTAGCTCTGGTGCTGAAATCAGGTGGTCCCACCTCTCCGTGCTGGCGGGCAATAATGGTGGTCTCTGTCACAAGTACTGCACAGATACACTCGAGTAAAGTCACCAACTGAATAGACACTGCTTTGTTGACAACAGAAACTCACAGCTCTGCAATCAAAGTATGGGCCATGTGTCAAAATCTATTCTCTACCCACGTCTGGACACAACACTGACACAACAACCACATCATACAGACAGGTCAGATCTCTCTGACCAAACAGCACATTTACCATGGTGGTTTTACATCAGATAGATCCTCCCAGACTATAGATTCTGAAAAAATATTTATTAGTTTTCTGCCCTAAAAGAGGATAGGTAATATGTTTCATTATTCTCAACACTTGATCTGTCTTGCCTAACCCTTGTTGGAGTTTATGTATATTGTTGGTCCCTGACTTGGGCGGGGGGTCTAGAGCAAATCCCTACTTGTTTGTAAGGCTAGATTTCGATATGGCAGTATCAAATCACTCAAACATGAAACAATATTCAAAATATATAAGGAAATAATTTCAATCTTACCAGATTATGAATAAATAACACAGAATTGCTAGCAAAACTCAGCTGAGCTGCTGGCTATAGTATGGCGTCCCTAAACTTCTTACACTTTCTTTCATATGGAAATCACCACACTTTAAAATCTGTGTCTATCACTGAACAACTATTGAAGAATGGCCCCCCACTTTCGCGTCTGAGCGCTAATGATATGATTGTCTGTGGCCAATCACTGCCTAGGTTTATTTTAAATTCAAATTTCCTACCCTAAAGTCATTTCAGTCATGCTTCAGTCAAGTATGGATGGTTATCTGTTAGTCTGTCCGTCTCTACTTGTGTTTCTACAAAACTGTACTTGATTTTTGAACCAACCTTTCTCTCCCCTCCAAAATTTTGTCGTTAAAAGTTATTTTTAGACACAGCCACCACAAATATCCCTTCTCTTCCATACTACGTAGATTTGAACACCTGCGTCTCGAGGTCGTGTTTTTTTTTTTTTCAAATAGCGACACTTTTAGATTCAATACAGTCTGTCGATGATGTGAACAACACTGTCTTTTGTCATTATCTTCAATATTATCTATCCGTCTGTAAAATTAAGACCATATTAGTTCACTGCTCAGAATGGGCCATCCGGCCAGCTAATTTTTATATTCCTAACATTAATATTAAGAAAAAAGTACTTTTTAAATTTTGTAATATTTCGAACATCTGCGTTTTAGCCGCTGAATTCAAATCAAGGGCTTGGTATCGCGCAAAAGCGTCCAATAAATGACTGTGGCGTAACATATCTATGGTCCCTTCTGTCGAGTTGCTTACTTTTTTATGTCAACTTGGGAAACGTGACTTTTCTCCGTTTCCCCCCCCCAATTGCGTCTCCTTAGCCTTTCTAGTCTCACGCAATCTTTCCAGTCATATTTTTTTCCTTTTTGATCCGCCGTTCCCCTCCTGTCTAGCAAGTCAATTATTATGGAGGATGATGACCTGCGGTCTAGGCGATCATGTACATCAGCAGCCTACGCATTATGTTTTTATCCTTAAATGTTATCTTTGGAGGTATTTTACCGTTGTATCTCTGTCAATTTCACTACACATCTCCCCACTTGAAAACATGCCTATGGCAAGTTCCAAAACCAGCGATACACATAGGTAAAATTACTCCTCACGTCTGCCACTACTCTAATTTTGATCATAGGGGTGCCGACTGAGGAAATCTGCACCGACATTTAATTTGCCTGGGATATATTGGATACTAAACTGATAAGGTTGAAGCAACAAAGACCACCTCAGCAATCTTGCGTTTTCATGCTTAGCCTGAGACAAGAACACGAGAGGCTGATGGTCCGTCTCCACCACAAAAGTCCTACCATACAGATAGATTTGAAACTTCTTTATTGCCCAGATTAATGCTAAACATTCTTTTTCGCTTGTGGAGTATCCTTGTTCCGCCTTATTCAATTTGCGGCTTGCATAAGCGACTGGTTTAAGTTCCCCATCAGGTGAAGATGATCTTTGCAACAAAGCCCCTCCGAGTCCCACATTACTTGCATCGGTTCTTAAGACAAAGTTCTGTGTCAAATCAGGCAGTTTGAGAATAGGCTTGCTAGTGAGTTTTTCCTTTAACTCTTGGAACGCTAGTTCACATTGTGCAGTCCAAATAATTTTATCTGGAAGTCCCTTGCGAGTCAGATCAGTCAGAAGAGCACAAATAGCGTTAAAATTCTTGATGTATTTCTGATAAAATCCGCATAACGACACAAATGATCGCACGTCCTTTTTTGTTTGCGGCCTAGGTGCTCTCTGCAGTTTTTCCAAGTTCTTAGGATCAGGGGTCATATTACCCTGATATACAGTGTGTCCCAAGAATTCCAACTCTTTGCATCCAATACAACATTTTGTTGGCCTAGCAGTTAAGTTCGCTTCCCGAAGTCTATCAAACAACATCTCCAGAGCTTCAATGTGTTCTTCAAATGTCTCTGTGGCGACGAGAATATCATCCATGAAATTCGTGATACATGGGTTATTCAGGGGATCCAACAATTTGCGCATCATCCTTGAAAACACACTCGGAGCATTTTTCAGTCCGAATGGTAGCATATTGAATTCATAATGTCCATCCGAAGTGCTAAAAGCCAAATAAGGTCTCACTTCAGGCTTCACTGGGATCTGGTAATAGCCTTTACTAAGATCCACCTTTGAAAAGTATTTTGCCTTGTTCAGTCTGGCAAATAACTGTTTTGTGTCTGGTAATGGATCCACTTGTCCTTCTGTGACAGCATTCAGTTTCCTGTAATCTATGCACAGTCTGTGTTCCCCAGACGGTTTTCTCAACAAAACGACACTAGAACTAAAAGATGATTCACTGTGCGAAATAATCCCCTCCTTCAACAAATACTCTATTTCTTCCTTCAATGCCTTCTCCTTCGCGAACGGAATAGAATAGGCTCTCATACAGATTGGGTTTGAGTCTACCAGTTTCATGTCATACTGTAGCAAATTTGTATGGCCTGGTTTATCTGTTAATACATCTGTATGTTCCTCCAGAACTTGTTGAACTCTCTCCCTCTGGTTTTTAGTCAGGTGCTTACTGACTTTTACCTGTGCTGCGGTTTCACAAGGATGTAATGGGTATTCATGTGAGGTGAGTGGTTCCTTTTGCATCTGGGTTGCAATAGCCAAGGTCAATAAGGGGGTGCTTTCCTGGAGTGGTCTGTCCAGATACTTTTTTAACAGGTTTACATGATAAACTTTCTCCTTCCCCTTTTTGTCAATTTTATAGTTTGTTCTAGACACCTTCTCTAGAACCGTATATGGACCTTGCCAACCAATTTGTAATTTATTCTGGCTTCCGGGTAGTAGAAGCAGCACCTTCTCTCCGACTGCCAGTTCCCTGTCCTTTGCCTTCCTATTAAAATATGCTGCATGTTTCTTCCTGGCTTGTTTCAAATTATCATTTGCCAGTTTCCATCCAGCTTTCAAACGAGTGGTCAGTTCGTTCACGTATTGATACGATGAGGTAACAGTCTCTTCCGCCTTCTCATCTGTCCAGGTCCTTAATAGGGCTTCTAATGGACCTTTTATTGGCCTCCCAAATAGCAGAGTTGCGGGAGCCATCCCGGTTGAACTATGTGGTACCTCCCGATACGCAAACAATGCGGCGGGCAGGAATTGATCCCACAGATCCGGTTTTTCGTGTGCCAGCTTTCTCAGGATAGAAATGAGAGTCCCGTTGAACCTCTCTACCTGGCCGTTCCCTTGTGGATGGTACGGACTACAATGAAAGTGTCTGGCTTGAAATAGTTTAAAAACTTCTTCCGTTAGTTTCCCCTTGAACTGAGAACCATTATCCGTCAAGATTTGATGCGGGAATCCTAATCGGGTAAATATTGTAAGTAGTGCCTCTGCTACATGTTTTGAATCAATTGATGGCAGGGCTACCGCCTCTCCCCACATAGAACAAGTGTCCACCAGAGTAAGGATGTAACTGTTCCTCCTCTTGGTCCGAGTGAGAGGTCCTACAATATCCACTGCAACCCTCTCAAAAGGTGTTCCCACTATGGGCATTTCCCCTAGAGTTGCAGGAGCAGTCCAGTGCTTTGGAGCTACCCTTTGACATTCTGGGCAGGATTTTACATATCTTTTTATATCCTCCGTTATCCCTGGCCAGAAGTAATGACAAGCTATACGCTGTCCTGTGGCGCTGATCCCCATGTGACCACTGAAGGGAATCGCATGCCCGAGTTCCATCACTTTATCTCTATATGAAGTGGGAAGAACCAGCTGGTTGTGACCATTTGTTCCAGTTCCGGCCTTCCTGTATAAGAGTTTGTTCTTCATGAAATATTCCCCCTTACTCGGAGGTGTGTGGCATTTGGGCAATTTTTTAAAACAGGGCTTGAGTGTCCTATCCTCAGCCTGCGCCTTCCTCATCTCCTCTGGATGAGCATTTATAGGGTCACCTTCTTCCTCCTTCTTCTGTGACCTGGTCTGCACTGTCGCCATGATCACAGGTTTCTCGGGATTCCCCAAGAAGACGTATCTACACCCCAATATCAGAGGGTAGATTGGTTCATCTATCACTGCTGCTCTGATTTCTCCTTCCACATAGCGAGTTTTCACCGTTATCCTTGCGATGGGAAGTGTCATGAGTGGTATGTCCTTAGTCGCCCCTTGTATTTCCACTGTTTCTGTGGTATACTGACTTGGGTCCACTAGGCTAGACTTCACAACTGAATCATAATCCAAACCTGTATCATAAAGGCACCTTATGGTGACCCCATTACAAATAACATCCTCACAAACTGGGGGGTGATAAGGTTCCTGTTGTCCATTAGGATTAACCTTTAATCTTTGCGTCCCCGACTTCATTGCAGCAATGTTTGAAGGTTTCCTTCTACAAAATTCGGTGTTATGGTTATCCTTCTTGCACCATTTACACCATCTTTTCCCTTGGTTCAACGGTTTTCTTTCGTTGAACTTTTGGTCATTGAACTGTGAGTTTCTGTCGCGATAGTCATTTCTTGGCCGCTCAAAGTTTGTCCTACCTTTATTTCCCTGCTCTCTATTATCAAATTTATTAAATTGCTGTGGAGCTTTAAAATTGTCTATGTGCTTCTTTTTAGCACCACTTACCTCTGCCTGGGCTGCCTGATACCTCTCAGCAACATTTAAAACTTCCCCAACTTCTCTGCACCTTGTTCCATGAGAAATTTTCTCATGTCTGGAGCCATGGACTCTCTCAATTGCTCAATCATGATCATTTCCTTAAGATCTTGGGTCTTCCCCAGAGCCGTCCATTTCTCCAAATAGGTTTCTAGTCTAGCAGAGAATTGGTGGTATGCCTCCCCAGACAACAGTTTGGCATTTCTAAATTTCTTACGATAAAATTCACCATTCTTCTCGTACCTTAATAACAAAGCCTGCTTTAACATGTCATAATTGTCTTGGTCTTCCCTGTTCATTTTAGCAAATACTTCATAAGAAGTACCTCTCAATCCCTGTGATAGCTTTAAGCTCCACCTCTCTCTCTCTAACCCATATGTAGTAGCTAATAACTCAAAACGTCCTAGGTACCCCTCTATGTCATCGTCTTTTTTCAACAAAATGGTCTAAATGAAACCCCATAGCTGAGTTTGAGGCTCCCAGACTAGGCGTAGCATCTGAGGCAAAAGGGCTGGCACCATTTTCAGGAGCCTGGCCTTGTAATTCCAGCTCCCTTAGTCGTAATTCGTGCTCCTTTTGCAACCTTCTATCTTCTGCCTCCCTTTCGGCCTTTTTATCTTCTGCCTCCCTTTCGGCCTTTTTATCTTCTGCCTCCCTTTGCTGTCGTTTTTCTTCTGCCTCAATCTGCAGCCTCTTAATTTCTCTATCAGCCTCTAACTTCTTCTCTTCAACCAACCTGTCAGACTCCAATTTTCTTTCAGCCTCTTTTTCTAATCTCCTTTCTTCCCGTTCAATATATTTATCACATTCAGCCGTTACGTATTGAATTAAAATCTGACCATCCATTCCCATCTCCTTCGCGGTGAGCACAGCAGCTGATCTAAATTTTGCCAGCTCCGCCATACTTTTTAGACAATATAATAATATACAAGATAAATCTCTAACCAGTAAATACACTAAGTACTTCTTATGACTATAGTCTAACTAATTCTAACTAACCAGTTAACTAATTAATTATTACTGGCTGTGAAGATTCACCAACTTTTATCTGTAGGAACACTTTTAATGTTAAAGGGAATTTTACAATTTATTTCCCTACTTTTATTTCTCCCACCAGGAGATCCTAATATTACTGTTGGGCTAATTATCCCTGGACAAGACCCCAATGTATGTAGTGGTGTTGATGGTATTGTATGATGGTGATATTACTAAATGTAATTGTATGAGGCCAGCTGTGAAGGCTCCTGAGATAAAATGTAGTTGTGAATTGTCAGTAGGCCTTTCTTGCTACCACTACGACCTCACACTTAATTTTTTTTAATGAATGTGGCTACGTAAAGTGTCTAGGGTTATGATATGAAGTGTGGTGTAATAGGTTATAGATATACCCACAGATATTTAAGAAGACTAACAATATTAACAAATGTTAAAATACACTGAACTAACTCACGTGTGTAAAATTTTTTTTGATAGAATTATATTACATTTATTTTGTTCTGGATCAATTTTTTAGATTGACCAGAACTTAAAAGGATTTAGAGATTATGAAAGAAATGCATGGAATATTATATCATAAATGCAATAGTGTACATATATATGTACTTTACTAGTTAGTTTTATTAAAATGTTCTAGTAGTCATCTACTTGGGAGGATAGTTAATGTTTGTGCTGTTGGGGTGGCCTCATCACACCTGTCTATATTGACTACACAGTGTCCAGAAAATGGTGGGAATTTTTATGGGGTATTAGTAACTACAAAGTGTTGGTGAATGTCCAGCAGACCAGAGGCTCACTCATCTTGTAGTTGTAGCTCTGGTGCTGAAATCAGGTGGTCCCACTCTCCGTGCTGGCGGGCAATAATGGTGGTCTCTGTCACAAGTACTGCACAGATACACTCGAGTAAAGTCACCAACTGAATAGACACTGCTTTGTTGACAACAGAAACTCACAGCTCTGCAATCAAAGTATGGGCCATGTGTCAAAATCTATTCTCTACCCACGTCTGGACACAACACTGACACAACAACCACATCATACAGACAGGTCAGATCTCTCTGACCAAACAGCACATTTACCATGGTGGTTTTACATCAGATAGATCCTCCCAGACTATAGATTCTGAAAAATATTTATTAGTTTTCTGCCCTAAAAGAGGATAGGTAATATGTTTCATTATTCTCAACACTTGATCTGTCTTGCCTAACCCTTGTTGGAGTTTATGTATATTGTTGGTCCCTGACTTGGGCGGGGGGTCTAGAGCAAATCCCTACTTGTTTGTAAGGCTAGATTTCGATATGGCAGTATCAAATCACTCAAACATGAAACAATATTCAAAATATATAAGGAAATAATTTCAATCTTACCAGATTATGAATAAATAACACAGAATTGCTAGCAAAACTCAGCTGAGCTGCTGGCTATAGTATGGCGTCCCTAAACTTCTTACACTTTCTTTCATATGGAAATCACCACACTTTAAAATCTGTGTCTATCACTGAACAACTATTGAAGAATGGCCCCACTTTCGCGTCTGAGCGCTAATGATATGATTGTCTGTGGCCAATCACTGCCTAGGTTTATTTTAAATTCAAATTTCCTACCCTAAAGTCATTTCAGTCATGCTTCAGTCAAGTATGGATGGTTATCTGTTAGTCTGTCCGTCTCTACTTGTGTTTCTACAAAACTGTACTTGATTTTTGAACCAACCTTTCTCTCCCCTCCCAAATTTTGTCGTTAAAAGTTATTTTTAGACACAGCCACCACAAATATCCCTTCTCTTCCATACTACGTAGATTTGAACACCTGCGTCTCGAGGTCGTGTTTTTTTTTTTTTTCAAATAGCGACACTTTTAGATTCAATACAGTCTGTCGATGATGTGAACAACACTGTCTTTTGTCATTATCTTCAATATTATCTATCCGTCTGTAAAATTAAGACCATATTAGTTCACTGCTCAGAATGGGCCATCCGGCCAGCTAATTTTTATATTCCTAACATTAATATTAAGAAAAAAGTACTTTTTAAATTTTGTAATATTTCGAACATCTGCGTTTAGCCGCTGAATTCAAATCAAGGGCTTGGTATCGCGCAAAAGCGTCCAATAAATGACTGTGGCGTAACATATCTATGGTCCCTTCTGTCGAGTTGCTTACTTTTTATGTCAACTTGGGAAACGTGACTTTTCTCCGTCCCCCCCCCCCCCCCCCCCCCAATTGCGTCTCCTTAGCCTTTCTAGTCTCACGCAATCTTTCCAGTCATATTTTTTTCCTTTTTGATCCGCCGTTCCCCTCCTGTCTAGCAAGTCAATTATTATGGAGGATGATGACCCGCGGTCTAGGCGATCATGTACATCAGCAGCCTACGCATTATGTTTTTATCCTTAAATGTTATCTTTGGAGGTATTTTACCGTTGTATCTCTGTCAATTTCACTACACTCTATTCCAGCCTATCTATACGACTATAATTTAGTACAAGACAACCTTGCCCTCCTCTTACATATAAATATAAGTGTAACTACACACACACACACACAGCTATGTGACAACAAGACACACAAACGTGAAAAACTACGGTTAATTGGGTATGGGTCTGACCAACACACAAAGTTAAGTTTCTTTTGTTGTTTATTATCATTTAAACTTGACAACATTAAATATCTAAAGAAAGGCCACGCCCACCCAGGGCTATTTGTAATATGATACTACTGTTACTATGCCTAGAACTGTTCAAAGTAAGTGTGTACTGATACATTCGTCCATTTTAGTAACACACATAGGATTCATGGATCGTTGAACGATGAGTAACGTTTAAAGCACAGTTTATTTACGTTACAATACGATCACACTGACATAGACGACATACAGCATAAAGTACAAAGTATCAAGTAAAGGTACTCATGAAGCTCCAACACGCCACAGAGCTCAATCACAACGCCTAGTGGCGCACACCTCATAGAAATACACATCCACCATGTTCCTTAAAGAACTGCGTTCACCGCAGTTGTACATACGGCCTCAAATACGGCCTCATACATATGGCCTAATCCAGAGAGACTGCTCACATCGCAGTACTATCAAATTCATCAAATAGCGGTGCACGTCTTATAGAAGATGCACATTAACAATTTTCCTCAAAAGACTACGTCTCCCCTTCTCAACAAAGGCTGCTCCCCGGCAGTTGAATAATCATCGACATCGCTATCCCTTCTTAATGCCCAATAATAAATAGTGGTGCACATCCACAATGTTCCTCAAAGGAAAGACTGCGCACACAGCAGTCTGCAGTAATATAACCTGCACAAAATATATGGCCTAATCTCCTTCACAAAACTGTCTATGGCCTACAAAGTAATCTCTCTACCTCTCAGACTCTTCATAGCGCCTAATTGTAGACTAGTGGTGCACTTCTCATAGAACGTGCCCAATAACAAAATCTCTCATCCATTGCAGTCATAAATATTATAGTACATACCATCTTCAAATAATCTAACACATGGAAGAATATTCAATATAGGAAGAATATTCAAATACAGGCCTGTCCAAAAAGTCTCCACCGAGACACACATTGTGAAAAACACTATACATCTTCACCGAACACTGGTCGGGAACACACACTTAGAAAAAACCCAGGGTTGACTCCCCCAGTCAAACACCTAGCACATGACTGTTAGCGGTCACAAAAACCCCGCCTAAACAGTCACGGGACTTCGCTGTTTAACGCAGCTCAGTCCCTTCACGGACTAGCCGTGCGAACTATTTACAGTTCTACAATACAGAACAGCGCTCACGACGCTTTCTGTACACTCTAACTTCTATCATATATTTGTTTAAGCAATTCACCGTTAATCAAGTCTACAAGTAATGTAACCCTTAATTTACTCTGTCCAACCCGTATACAAAGGATCACCTCCCTTTTTGACCTTAACACATACATTTGAAATAGCAGAATAAATGTGCCCTCCCCCTCTGGAGAAAAAAAGAACCCAAAAAGTTAATAACCCAAAGGTCGAAGGTTTGCACTATGTTACAGAGTAGACAGTAAAATAAACAGGTTCCTACTATAGGCTACCCAGTAAAATTAACACGTTTAAGCAAATCCAGTTTTGGGAAAGTCCCTGTAACAAAGAAAAATATTCACTCTCTCTTTCATACAGTGGCCACTCAATCACTCTTACCTACTCTTGGTGATATCCCTTTGAACTACAATTATCCTGAATATAAAAAAGGTCAGGTTTAATTCCCAAATTGGCCCCACTCCATCCTCTAACAATAAAGGTGAACGTCGAATCTGGTGTGGGTTTTTCCTGGATGAACAATATGTCACCGCCAATAGTTGATGTAGAACCGTGATCTTGGGGTTCGCAGTTAAAAGAGGAAAATACTTCCAGTATTGGGAGACATCTGGTTGCTAAAAATGTTGCAATTGATAAATGATGATAATCCTATCGGCTGGCTCTGTGGTAGAGTGCCGATTCTGAAACAGCGTAAATTCTGGATGCTGCGCTTGAATACGACTGTCAGAAGTCGGGAATAAATGTTATTTTTTCCACACCCCAGTGGGCTGATAAATTGAAAAAATATTGCTGGGTTTTGTAAGTCCAGTTAAATTTACAAGTTAAAATGTTTCTCGTGTATCGTTGGCAAAACTTGCTAACTAATGAGATTGGTGACGCACAAGCCAAGAAAAAGACAACATTAACAAATCAGTAAAAAAATGAAAAGACCAAAAGACCGCTGGACGCTCTTGATCAGGTCTGCAGAAATATATAAGAAACATTTATGGAAAAATGCTACTATTCTATATAGCTACATATATGCACACAGACGGGGACAAGACGATCTCTTATCCACTCGTCAGTCCTGATTAAATTTAGAAGGCACACGGTGTCTTTAGCCTACCCTATCGCCCGTCGCTTAGCTATTAATTGTCGGCGTCTGATAGTTTAGTCGTATGTTATTAAATAATAGGCACTTATAATAAATACGCACAATGAAATAAAACGTGAATTCTGTTCTGTCACTACCAGTCTCGCCTAGCAATTAACTAGTCAGCTAAAACCTTCTCTTCTTGTGTGAGAAAGCGTGTGGTGAAAATTAACATGATAACTGAACATCTGGTATGAAATAGCTACGCGTTATTTTATTTCACTAGTGTTTTAACAGCTAGAAAATCCAAGTGAGTTATAATGGTAAAAACTTAACACTTTTAAACACGTAAGCACTAATATCTATTACCACAAAATCAGAATGAAAATCCCCTCGAATGCTATTAGCACATTTTCCACAATGGTTCTAGAACTACGTGCTTAGACTATCCAAAAATTCTGAGTGTCAACTGATAGCAGGTTTAAGAAAACACAGTTTATATATAATTATATTTCTCTGATCTATAGATGATGTTACTTTTTGCATTATTGTGTGAGTAACGGAGAATCAGAACAGAGTTCCCAGATAAAAGTTTACGGTTGACCTTTCTCCGGCGTTCGACCGCCATCAAAGACTTATATCCGTATAACGGGGTTCTCGAAGATTTTTGCCCGTGATCGACATCAAAGCGCACTCGGGAAAATCCTGGATCTCCCTCGTGGACTTCAAAGACTCTGTGTTTTTCACGTGCAGTTTGTCAGGTATCGTATAATTGACAGATCTCGCGTGAGAAAACTAGGTAAACAAACCTGATTCGCTACCTATTTTGACGGGCAGGTCACGAAAGTTTGTAAACTACGTTCGATTATGTTCAAAGAAAAGAGGCGTGGGTGAAAAAGTTAGTAAACACAGGCTGTAAATGCCTGGTTTTGCTAGCAAATCATAGAACGCTACGAGGTCACAAAAGACTGTCAGATTACTGTAGGCTCTCTTTCCATTATACGTCACAACTAGTGAATGACAGAATATCAGAATATTTGTATGTTTGTCTTCATAATTTATCGTCGTCAACATCTTCTTTTTCGCTCCATGCTTAGAATCACCACTGCAGATGACCCCTTTGAGGCAGCTTACACCAAAACACCAACTCTTGTAGCTGTGGCTTCTGGTGCAATTTGTTTAACATGATGAGGTTGACAGCCGTATAGCTAGTGTGCTAACGATTTATTCCGCTGTAATTTTCTGTTCAGGGGCCTAGTACTTCATATGATTACACTCGCCCCAGCTAACTTGTCATACCATCCCATTGCTTCTCACCTGTGATCTTTCCAGTTGTCACCATGTTTTTAAATCTACAGTTATATGTTGTCTCACGCCATTTTCACATTAAAAGCAGTGATAAATTTACGAGATTCCTGTCCCAGATACATTTATTACTAACGTTAAATGGGTTTCTCTCTATCAATTTATATTTTGTTTTCTCTTGTGTCTTTGTAATGTGCGATTTGTCACAATGAGATTTTGTCTCGACACGTAAGCGTTAGTTATGGTTCTTGCGTAAAAGATGACGTGAAATAAAATAGATCAGAGGGAAAGTCTTACTATAACACAAGCAGAACACAGACCACCTTACGACCGCAAGGTCTTCCTTAGGGCCAGAGCACCTGAAAACTGTAAAGACAAGAAGCAAATTAAGCTAATATAGACTTATAAATAAGTTAGAATGTAAATAATTTTTAAAAAATCCAAGTGCATGCAGAAATTCAGCTGATGACGTGGTCTGCTTTGTGCGAGTGTCATATTAGAACTGTAAGGCCCAATCTATTTTCGTACAAACAGCCATTCATATTACACCTTGCAGTAGTCTTTCTGACAGTCCTATTGTTATGCCATATTGGGATACCATTTAGCGTTTTATCTTTACTTGTATCCCAGTTACAATCTCAGCGCGATTGAATGTTTTACAGCACGTCCCTGTATTTAACACAAATAATAATAAATTAAATAAAAAGAGAAATGTAGTTCCATAGCAGATACTGTCGTAGGAGAGAGAAATATTAGTCTTCACTAAACTTTTATAAGGTTCCCTTGCCTTCCGTAACTTCAGAGAAGAGTCAGATACCCTTTCATAGCTTGGTAGACTGGAGAGCGACGCAAAATAATAATAATAATAAGTTGCGAGTAGCAGTACATACCTCAGAAGAGACTTCGATGCCATTACAAGAACAGCTATGGAATGGGCCCCCGAAGGAAAGCGAAAGAGAGGCCGACCAAAAACAACGCGACGGAGAACTGTGGAGGTCGAGATGAAAAAAATGAACCAGAGCTGGGGCACTGTACGAATGATGGCCGCCGACCGAACAAAGTAGAAGCAGTTTGTTGCTGCCCTATAAGACGCCACCTGGCGTGATGGCCACTGACTGCTGTGACAGTCGGCAGCCAAGGATCTAAGAAGAAGAAGAAGAAGCAGCACAAACACTCACACAATAAAGATGATGGTAGACAAATCTTTTGTTTGTAATCTCAAGTGTTGTTTCTTCTTTTTTCTTCACAGGTTTCACAACAAAGACTGTCGAAAGTTCTTTAGGTAATATCCCATGAGACGATTCTACGCCCTGCAAACGTTTCTCGCACCACGTTCTCACAGCTGCATACATTACCAAGTCAGATGACGTCGGTTGATTACAGTAAAAGCTACAGCATAATCTAAGAACAGTAAAAATGTGTCTGTATTGGTTCTTAATGAGAACGACCAGCATTCTCGAATAATCGTCTTCACGTAACTACCGTGAAGGAAACACATAATAACATATTTGCACATGTACCTGCCAGTAGCAACTGTTGCCACCATGATGGCGAAAGACGTCAAAGATGGTGAGGCTTTGAAGCTGACTCCGGAAGTGGCATCCACCACATCATCGTCAATATACATACGATGGGCCTGGGAGGGACTGGGCCCAGTCTACGTCCGCGGCTTCAAAGTTCACTACCATCGTGTGGCAAGCACGTATGTCCAGTACAGCGGCCTCCTTCCGCCAACTGCAGACTCCTACAGCATCAGTAACTTGGTTGCGGATACATATTATAAGGTAACAAGAGCAAGATCAAAACTGTCTCTGTGAATGTATGTGCATTCATTTTTTTTTTTCTTGTTTGCTGTATCTGTTTTCTGCTTTTTTTATTTGCTGTCAGTTTTCTTGTTTGCTGTGTCTGTTGTTGTGGCGAGATGTAAGTTAAATAATAAAATAGTTCCTAGAAATGGAGAAGAGATCTGGTGAACTAGAGGTAAGGATGGGACATGACAAGTCAGGTAGATAACAGCACAGTGCTAGATGCTAACTGTAGTAGAGATCTGCGTAGTAAGTCATCTTCTCGCTAAATCTATCCTATGCTCCAAGAGTGTCCCTATTAACAGTTGATGTGAATGCAGCTCGTTAATCACTCCCTACCAGTTTAATATCAATTATTCGTTTAAATACACATAAGAATAAAATTTCGAACTGTAACAGGAATTAAATTAATAACGGCCGTTTATAAATTTAAACAATGCACTTTAATAATTATTGGATGTATAATTACTAATTGCAGATATATTATATACATATAAGTATTTTAATACGAGTTTTAAAAATTTAAGCAAAATAAAGAAAATAGTGTCTCTGTTTGGTATGATCTCATTACAGTATGGCCATGGGTGACGTTTAGTTCTGGTTCTCGCTAATAATGTCCACTTATCTTCTTCAGTTACTTTCTTTAAAGCCACGTCTGTAGTTTGATTAGGAGTAGACTTCCCAAGAGACTTGATTCACCTGGACATGTTGGTGCGATGCTGCTGCCAGGCAATGCAGAGTTTATCCTTCATTCACTCACTGCAGTCTATTATTCACTTCACCAACGTTTTTGTTTGCGTCAAACTCTAGTTTAGAAACCTGCAAATGTATGCACAATACTATGGTATCTGTTGTCTACAACTAAGACACCCCTGCGATGATGACTAGCCACTGTTGATCAGAATCCTCATTTTGACAATACAGTCATGAGGCCGTGGTTGTGTGTACCAAAGAGTACGTCATACAAACAATAAAACACAACGAAAGACTATAGACATCATTCTTAAATGTTTCTAAATTCTGTCCTTATCAATTCCCTTTTGTCGTTAGTTATTCCAAATTTGTTTACCTCTATAAAAATGTGTAGTGTGCCTTATCGAAGAAGTAGAAAAATATGTAGAAGAAGAACTCTTGTGCACACATAAATTAGAAACTAAGCCCCAAAAAGGACTGTAAGCTTTTATTTCTAGCATTGTGTAGTCCTGACTGGGACTCTAGCTGCGTCAGTGCTGTTCAGGACTGTTTCAGATTATATTCAGCTGGAGACCAAATTCAGTTATCGGCGTAGTTTTAGGAGTACCAAGATAAGACACAGCCATAAAAATCAAGGTCAAACATAACATTAATGTTAAATATTACATCAATTACATGACGCTAAGCTACTTTATAAACTAACCGATCTATACATTTTTAACATTCCCTTCAGACACAATATTATGAGGACTGGCTGGAAGCTTAACGCTAAACAATCGGCTCACACTTGCAGTTCAGCTTAGCTTCTCTCAGCTGTATGCTGTGGCTTATGGCTTCTTCCACGTGTGGTTCGGTCTGCATGACATCTTCTCAGCTATAAGATCTTGAAGTGAATTTTTGGGAGTGCAGAATTAGGTCTGAAGCAGGATTATATACGGTTTTCCAGTCAGTATGATTTGATTGAGCATGTATATGCTTGGATCTCCCTCTCTCATTCCGACTGGTTTAGTCTGTTACAGGTTGGATCTCACCCTCTCATTCCGATTGGTTTCTCCCTTTCACCTCCTCTGCGTTTGATAGGCTGTCTTTTGGCAAATTTGATTGGTAGCCTCCCTTTTCAACTCAGCATAATTAGGTAAATCTCCGTTGTGAACTGACATAAAGAGTACATACAGAGTTATATTACGATTAGGAACCCAAAAACGCTGCAATAGAGAATACAGTCAGCGACCCATAGCTTGACTGCTTGCGTCAGGGTCAGCGAACCAGAGGTGACCAAGACCCTACTCCACCTCCACGTGGTGGTCCTGGAAACAGGTTGCATCACTGCAGTCTGGCTGAGAGAGTAGGGATCGAAGAGGGAAGGCAAACCCGGTCCCAAAAAATGCCGTGCTGAAGGCGGATGTGCCGGCTGTCGTAGATTTTAGATAGGTATTTAAGATAGATAGGTCCCGTCTGAATAGAACTGAAAAAAAGGTGGTACTCAGTGAGAGATAAAGTAAAGAAATAGATTTCACGAGTGAAATGGTGAAAGGTAGAGTCTGTGCCTGGATTGAGAAGATTCTCTAGTCCAGCCTATCCTTTACGACTGAAATTTGTTTATCAGACAGTTTCCTTCCTTTATATATATATATATATATATATATATATATATATATATATATATATATATATATATATATATATATATATATATATATATATATATATATATATATATATATATATATATATATCACTAACTTACACACACACACACACAGATAAGTGACGACAATTAGACGCACAAACGTGAAACTATATTAATGGAGTAGGGATATTGGGACGAGCTGACCAACACATGTAAGTAAGTTCTATGTTAAGTTTAGTTATCATAAAGAACTACACAACATGTATTATCGAAATAGCAAAATATAAAAATTATATGTTACAGAAAATAATAAAGAAGTAGACCCTTAAGTGCAATTCCCACTGTTGAGACAAGATCCCGTTAGAAGAAGATATTAACCCCAGAAAAGGTCAAAAGATTAGCACTAAGGTATAGAATTTGACTATACTGTAAAGAATAGAGTTCTTAATGAATATATTCTGGAAATAACAGTATTAGCAAACAAAAAAAGCAAACCAAAGTTAGTACAATGCTTATACGATAAAAGAATCATTCATTCATTCTTTTCTCTCTTCTCAGACAACAGTGGCCACGTTCATTCGTTCTTACCTAATTATTGATTAACAACGTCTGGAACATAGTTTCATGGGTCACACAGCAAATCCAGTGTTATTTTGGCAAAATAAACCCCAGCTCTTCAAAGACTGATTAAATCCTCTTCTTCGGGGAACGTTAACTTCGTTACTGTTATTAGGATTTCTGTTTATGTCACATTAATTAGTCCAGGTAAGAAAATTAACAGTGCTCACAGTGTCATAGCTTGAGTCCAATACAATAAGGAATGTCAGGTATGTAACTTTTCTCAGTATAAACATTCTTTGTCACACCACAAATGGTCGATAGTCGGGAAATGTTAATGTTTGATTATGTCGCCACCACCGGCTGAATGTACATGAAATTGGGAAAAGAAATCTGAATAGCTATAGGTCCAGTTACAAATTTATTCTTAATTCTTTTTGTTGGTACTCTTTCTGGGTGTAAACAAGAGGCCAAACAGGTCAACCTTGAAGACCCGATATTTATATAAGAATGTTCTTTTTGTACTGTTGGACTTAGATCCGTTATTCTCAGGTTTAGGCGTAGGTTTAGGCCGCTGGTAGTTTTAGGTTTGTGACCCGTACTATATTTTAGGAAGAAAAATACAAACATTTAATCACAATATCAGTATCTATCCTAACCCGCGCAACGTTATAATTTATTATCCATTCGGTTATAAGATTTGATTAGAAACACACATGAGAAGCTTATCTTATCGGTCTTATTAACCCGTGAAATAAATTCTAGTCATTTACAAAATTGACACATGATGGATAGAAGAAAAATATATATTTCGTCGGTATACCTTGCCTAGTGCATTTACTCGTCAATTAAAATATCTCTTTCTGGTTACTAGCAATTAATAAAATTTATGTTACAGCTGGAAAATATTAGCTATATATATTTAATCTGCTAGCCAATTTAACACAGTAAATCCTAGTGAAATATAATGACGAGCTTAACAATTAAATCACTCAAAAATACTAGTAAATATAATTACCGCAAATACAGAAACAGAAACTACTCTCCAATCGAAACACCAAGAAATTAACACATTAACAATGGTCTAAGATTCGAAGCTAGATGGTTATGGAATTCTGTGGGTACTAGATAAACTGAGTTTGAAGGATGCGGTATATATATATATATATATATATATATATATATCTATATATATATATATATATATATATATATATCTATATATATATATATATATATATATATATATATATATATATATATATATATATATATATATATATATATATATAAAATGGTCAGAAAATCGCTGTCACTTGCTAGATTTCACGCCTTCGCTTAGATTTTGGGGATTTCTTCGGCCGAATGCTGAATCAAAGCTTATTTTTACACTTATACCGACCGTAGAATCACCACTAGAGAACGGACGTGCTTTGATCTGGCATATCTCGCTGTAGCTGATTACATTCCGAACAAACGGATGTGGGGGGGGGGGGGGGAAACTGTTGATTATCTCCCCTTTCCTCAGATTAATTCCCCCTGACCAAAGTAATTACCGAAAAAGTACGTCCTAACTTATCGCCCTTGATTTTAAAATTAGACGACTCATTCCCTGATCTGTCAATATTTCAGCGATTGCCCAATCGTTCGCGTGATAAATACAGTTAACGGCTCAGGACTAACTAATATGTCTGTTGGTAAACATTACTAGTGCCTGATAGACAGAGAACAAGAAATTATTCGTGGCTACAATTTGAGTACAATTTGGTTCCAAAGGTTGTTATTCCCGGGAGTTGTAGTGAAGATAAGCTCTCACTGCAGATAAAATACTTCTATGGCACGCGCCTCAAACAGCCTCTGACAACCAAGTCCAGCTCCCGGCCTTCACGTGTGGCTCAATTTGAGCCCGGCGGAACTGTTTCCACTGACGGGAGAAGGGGCAAAGGCGAGCGACTGGCGCCTTAAAACCAGCAGCTTCGGGCAGATAGGGCTCGTGATCCTTGGTTGGTAGCTTATCTAAGAGAAGGAACTCTGAATTCAAACCACCGCTGCCTTGCGGGAATATCCATTTGTGGAATTGGCTTCGGGAGTAAACCCTGAGGATAAATCCGGAGTCGGAGTCCCTAAGGCAGTCTATTGTCGATTCGACATTATTCTGGCAACTCCTGCGACATGGCTGGTACCAAACTGTATCGGCTACTGCCGTTCCTTTGGATCTACCGGCTGTGTGGAGAGAGGGAACATGCTGCATGGGCAACAGCTTGATCTCCATATAACTGTGCCCAAGCTCGCGCCCTGGAGAGGACACTCCAGCTTCACCCTATAGGTGTCGGCAAAACACGGGAATTAGCAGTTACCGGTTATAAGCATTTTGCCCAATTGGCGTAGGGCATGGCGCCAGGGGCTACTTCCGACAGTGGGAGAGGTTCTAGGATCTCACTGGACAGCTACCGCCCGCTTCAAGCTGGGCAGCCCCCAGTCAATAAGGTGTTGTCCCGCCACTGTCTGCTTTCCCCATTGGGTGCATGGGGATTAGGGTCAAACCCGAACTGTGGACAGAAAATTTTGCACCAAGCAATTATCGAAAAAATAGAAATAAGCAAACTCTCAGATTGGGATGCTGGAACGTCCGGACTATGTTGACTGGACTATCCGAAAACCTACAGGATGTAAACGATGTAAGGAAGACAGCCATAATTAATGATGAGCTTAAACGACTTCAGGTGGATATAGCTGCACTTCAGGAAACGCGCCTGGCGGGCTCTGGAATGGTGAGCGAGAAGGACTACACATTTTATTGGCAAGGGAAAGATCTTGATAAAGCTAGAGAACACGGAGTAGGTTTTGCGGTCAAAAAATCGCTAACTAACATGGTTGAACCAGGCGAGAATGGATCAGAACGCCTGTTAACGCTCCGCCTGCAAACTAGCACAGGTCCCATCACCCTTGTCAGTGTGTATGCTCCTACTCTGTACTCTGCCTCAGAAGCTAAAGATGAGTTCTATGAGAATCTAGCAGCAGTAATCAAAAGCATACCTAGGCAAGAACAGCTTGTTCTCCTTGGTGACTTTAACGCTAGAGTGGGTGCCGATAATGTTTCATGGCCTTCATGTCTGGGCAGGTTTGGTATTGGCATGATGAATGAAAATGGACAACGGCTGTTAGAGTTGTGCGTCCACCATGACCTCTGCGTGACCAACACCTACTTTCAGACAAAACCCCAGCATAAGGTGTCATGGAGACACCCACGATCCAAGCACTGGCACCAACTGGACCTGATTCTCGTCAGAAGGCCACTCCTCAGGTCTGTGCTCTCCACGCGCTCGTACCATAGTGCAGACTGTGACACAGATCACTCCTTGGTTTGCTGCAAAATCAGAGCACAACCAAGAAAACTCTATCGTGTCAGACATGAAGGGAAACCACGCATTGATACCAGCAAGATGTCAGACCCTTTCATGATCGCTCAATTCACTGCGACCTTCGAGAAAGTGCTCAGTAGCCCTCAGCATGGTGATACTATTACAGAGAACTGGGAGCATCTACGGAACACCATTCAAAGTACTGCACTTGCCACCTTTGGTAAGAAAACAGCAAAGTCAAATGACTGGTTTGACGCTTCATCAGATGTGATGGCACCTGTTATTGAAGCTAAGCGCAGTGCTATGAATGAATACAAACGTTCACCGAGTGCCAGAACCCTACAGATCCTGAGAGCTACGAGAAGCAAAGTTCAACAAACTGCTCGACGCTGTGCAAATGACTATTGGCTCCAGCTCAGTGAGAGCATCCAGATCGCAGCGCAAACAGGCAACATTAGACAAATGTATGACGGTATAAAGAAAGCACTTGGCCCCCATAAAAGTAAGACGGCACCGCTAAAAACCATCAGCGGAGAGAAGCTAACCGATAAGGGTAAGCAGATGGAGAGGTGGGTCGAGCACTACTCTGAGCTTTACGCTAGAGACAATACTGTTACGCCTGCAGCCCTTGATGCTGTCAATAGTCTGCCAACTATGGAGGAGCTGGATGCCGAACCAACATTAGAGGAACTCAGTAAGGCCATTGATAGCTTGGCCTCTGGCAAAGCACCAGGCAGTGATGGGATTCCTCCTGATTTAATCGAATGCTGTAAGAGCACGCTATTACATCCCCTGCATAGGATGCTGTGCCAGTGCTGGGAAAAGACAACTATTCCTCAAGACATGCGAGATGCCAAGATTGTAACACTGTATAAAAATAAAGGAGACAGAAGTGATTGCAATAACTACAGAGGCATCTCTCTTCTTAGTATTGTTGGTAAGGTTTTTGCCAAAGTCATCTTAATGCGACTACACAAGTTAGCTGAGCGCATATATCCAGAGGCACAGTGTGGATTCCGAGCTGGCAGATCAACAACAGACATGATCTTCTCTCTCCGCCAGCTTCAGGAAAAATCAAGAGAGCAGAAAAGACCATTATATATCGCCTTTATAGACCTCACAAAAGCATTCGACCTGGTTAGTAGGGATGGACTCTTTAAAATCCTCCTGAAAATAGGCTGCCCTTCTAAAATGCTGGAAATGATAAAGTCATTCCATGACGACATGAAGGGAACAGTCCAATATGCTGGAAGCACGTCACAGCCCTTTGATATACGAAGTGGCGTTAAACAAGGCTGTGTTCTGGCTCCGACCCTCTTCGGAATCTTCTTTGCCTTACTCTTGAAACATGCATTCAGAGATGCAACTGAAGGAATATGCCTTCACACTAGGTCAGATGGCCGTCTGTTTAATCTTTCAAGGCTGAAGGCAAAAACAAAAATCAGAAGGGTCACTATAAGAGACTTGTTGTTCGCTGATGATGCTGCAGTCGTCACTCAAAGCCAACAGGAGCTTCAGAGCTTGGTGAATCGCTTCACTAAAGATTGCAAGGACTTTGGCCTCACAATAAGTCTAAAGAAAACGAATGTGCTGAGTCAGGATGTGGGTGCTGCACCAGTTATCACTATCGATAACTATGAATTGGCAGTGGTGCACCACTTCACATACCTAGGGTCTACCATCAATGACAAACTCTCACTGGATACAGAAATCGACAGCCGCATTGGCAAAGCTGCAGCTACCTTTGCCCGCCTCACATCGCGCGTGTTTGGGGAAACTCTAAACTCACAATGAAGACCAAAGCTGCGGTATATAATGCCTGCGTCACCAGCACACTCCTATATGGCAGCGAGACCTGGACGACCTATGCTAAGCAAGAAAGAAGGCTCAATACCTTCCATTTGCGGTGTCTACGCCGCATCCTCGGCATCTCGTGGAAAGATAAAGTGACAAATGTCGAGGTGTTGTCACGTGCTGGCCTTCAAAGTATGTATACGCTTCTTAGACAGCGCAGACTTCGCTGGCTTGGCCATGTTCGCCGCATGGAAGATGGTCGCATCCCAAAAGATATCTTCTACGGACAATTAGCAGATGGCAAGAGAACAGTTGGGCGACCACAGCTGAGGTTCAAAGATGTGTGCAAGAGAGATATGAGGGCACTGGACATGGATCCAGCAACATGGGAGGATGAAGCTGCCGATCGCACTAAGTGGCGATGCTATTTACGGCATCACCTCAGATTGGGCGAAGAGAGGCTCACACAAGAAGCAGAGGCGAGGAGAAAACGTCGAAAGGAGCACCAGGAAAATAGGCAGCTGAGGGCAGCCACCTCAGGGGCGCATTCCCATGGTCAGTTATGACTGAAGGGGCTATTATTATTATTACAATTTGAGTTCGACAGATATCGAAGCGCATGCCTTCTGCGTTAAAGAAACGTGAATATTAAAAAGCAAAGAGAGGTGGGAAACCGGTGGAAGCAAAACCGTGTTGATACATGTAAATATATTTACATACTCTGTCACACCGGCCGAAAGGCGCAGATATCGCAGCTCCGCTGTAAACAGACACAACGCAACCAACGTCCTTTTCAGAACGAACGAGGAAGAAGAAGATATTACGATTAAGGGACCTAAGACGCGTCAACAGTGAGGAATGCAGTCAGCGACACATAGCTAGACTGCGTGCATAAGGGTCAGCAAACCAGAGCTGACCAAGACCCTACTCCACCTACAAGTGGTGGTCCTCGAAACAGGCTGCATCATTGCAGTCTGGCTGAGTGAGTAAGGATCGAAGAGGGAAGGCTAACCCGGTTCCAAAAATGCCGTGCTGAAGTCGGATGTGTCGGCCGAAAGCCGCAAATATCGCAGCTTCGCTGTAAACGGACACAACGCAACCAACGTCCTTTTCAGGACGAGCGAAGAAGATGAAGAAGATGTTACGATTAATCATAAAGAAACTTAAGTACGGGGAAATTTCCAAAGTTTTTCGGCGCATCTCGCTACAGTTGTTTTCTGTGCTGTGTCTCTTGTCTTGTTTATTGTGCCTGTTTCCTTGTTTGCCGTGGCTGTGTTGTTGTTTGCCGTGTCTGTTTTAGTGTTTGCTGTTAATTTCTTCCTGATTGTCTGTTTCGCATTTGGTGTCTTGTTTACTGTTTGCGTTTTCTTGTTTACAGTTTCTGTTTTCTTGTTTGAAGTTTCTGTTTTCTTGTTTGCTGGGTCCGTTTTCATCTTTGCAATATATTTTCTTTTGTTTCCTTTTTTTTTTTCGCTGCTTAGTGAAAGAAGGAGCGTTGGATTGGCAGAGTGGTTAGTACGCTGGCCGTTCACTTCAAAGGTGCCGGGGTTGAAACACGGTGGTGTCATGTTCCACTCCACCCAGTTGTAAATGGATATATGACTCTGCTCTTACGTTAGGGAAGCGAAGGAGAGAGCCTCTGGAAGCTGGACCTAGTACAGTGAAGTATTTAACACTTGACTCCCCTACAGCAGTATCTGCAATGGTTCTACCTTGACCTTTTTACTGAGAGAAGGACCATCACTGCAAATGACGTTTTTGCATGACTCTTGTCTTGCAGGGAGCCGCGGTAGCGCAGATGTTAGTGCACTGGCTTTCTAGCTCGGTGGTCCATGGTTCAATCCCCAGTTGAGGTGGGATTTTTAGACGGCAAACAGCTCCGAGGTCGACCCAGCCTCATGAATTGGGTACCAGAGCAACTCTGGGAAGGTTAAGGCGGCCGGCGTGATGCTGACCACATCACCCCTAGTGTGCCGATGGTCAAGAAAATATGGGCCTAACACTATATTCCCAATATGCTTCAATGGGAGTGTAACGGGATCCTTGACCTTTGTTGCAGCGGTGATTTCTGCTGCAGTTTATTATTCATGACGAGAGACGCCCCCTAGCGGTGTTGCACGATATGATTTTTATGTAGCCATGCCAACCATAGCATCAGAATGAATAAACCATGGTCCTGCAGTAAACCATTACCACCGGGAGTCTGCAATGAAGCCTACACCTCTATATTATAATTATCACGCAACCATCAATCGTATAGCTGCACACAGTGGCGTATTTAGAAGGGAGGAGTTTGCGGCCCTCTGCCCTGAGAAAAAATTCTTCCTTCGCCCCCCACCCCCCCCCCCCCCCCCCTCCAATATGCGCTAGGTGGTTTAGAAGTTTTTTTTTTTTTTTCTGCGCTTATTTTTACGTTAAATTACATAACCCTCTTTGTTTTCTTCCTTTCATCATTGTGTGTGTGCTTCTTAAGGAGCACGGAGACACCACTGCAGCTGGTAGCCTGTGCCAAGCTGTCATATGTTCTTGTAGCTATGGTTTCTGTGACAATTTCTTTCACATGATGAGGTTGCCAGTCCCATACACAACAACATTTTGTTGAATTATGTTTTATTCATCTTTTAAAGAGTATTCTCATTTTACAATGTTTTAAAACAAACTGTTATTATAATTACAACAAAATGGCTATAACCTTTTTCAAAATTTAGCCCCCGAATAGACGCTTCCCGTCCAAATAACATTCTCTCTTAAACTTAAATACGCCACTGGTTACACATTTTAAAGATGTGGAACCTCCATACCCTTTGTGCATTATTAGCACTTCTAGTGTGTAACAGTTAAAGCGTAATATGAGATACAAAAAGAAATGGATAAATAATGGATATACACAAAATGATACATAGTACCAGCTCAGCAGAAAAGAACATGTGGTAATCTTCACAATCCGCATGGGCCACAACATATTAGGACACCACCTATTTAACAAGCTAAAGATAGGAAGTACCGATGAGTGTAAATGTGGTACTTCTAAAATGACTGCTGAACATCTGCTTCAAAGATGCCCAATGTATGAGGAACAGAGAAAGCGCACATGGCCGTCACCAGAACAACTCCTGGAAAACCTCTATTAAAATGCAAATAGCCTCAAACTGACCACTACTTTCTTTATAAACATTCTAGTAGACGTCTGAGGGTGTACGAAGAAGAAGCAAGAGCTATAGATCTTGTCTTTGCTTCTCAACTAGGCTACACGAATGAATAAACAGAACGTTCAAGACATTAACTAAGAGTAACAAATATATTCATTTCTTTCAGGTGTGTGTGACTATGTACCGTAACGACACATCGGTGCCACTGAAAGAGTGCGTTGATGCTTCAACCACCAGCTGGCATATCCCTGTTTCCATTGGTTCCAGCATAGGTGCAGTGCTGGCTCTATCCATCATCGTGCTTATTGTCTTGCTCTCGCGCTGTCCAAATCTTGTCAGACAACCTCGAACAGCCGCAGCTGAGTCCAGTAAGTACGACTCCATGTCCTCCCACTATCCTGACGACAGGTACGAAATGAGTGACACCACTACTCATTGCCATGATCATGATCGAGACGACGACGTGTTCTCACAGAATAGCGAGGGCGACAGTTTGGCAGACGGGAAAGTGCTCCGACACAGCCAAAACCATTCCCCTCAAAGTCTCGCGGATCGATTGTGTAACGGTACCAGGGCTGTCAATGGAGTTACTAGAGCCCCTGTACCGTTACGCAGAGTTGAACGAACCCTGTCTCTCACAGACAAACGCCATCCTCCAAGCCATCCCTACAGAATGCGGCAAGCTCGACTAGCTCACTTACATGCTAATTTTCACTCCATTCAGTCAGAACCTGGAAGCATTCCAACGCGAGCTGCACCTCGCGTCAGCATTACTGACTTTCCAACATGTAACAGTACGAATCTCTCATCAACGCGTAAAGCCCACCACTCCAGCCTGCCAGCAACAAATATAAACTGCAACAAGGGAGCTGCAGCTCACGCCTCGTGTCCCTACCACAAATCTATTGGGCTGAGGGATAACGCCAGGCTGATGTACAGACTGGAATCTGCAACGTCTAATTCAGAGCCCACAATGAGTCGCACCAAAAGAAGCGAGCCAAGAACAAGGCCGCCTGGGCTCAAGAATCTTCCTAAGACAATACATATGAGCATCGAAGAGAATTTAGACTTTTCTCAAAGTGAGAAAGATTGTGGCATTCACAAAAATGACCTAAGGCAGTTCATGCAGAAATTCTGTATCTCACTTATCGAGAATTTAGACAGCAACATTTAACATTATGAAAGTACATCCACAAATAATGGTGGTGCAGCTAACCTCCCTTTTGGGAGAGATTTTTTATCTATATTTCACAGTTGTTAAAAGCTGGAATTTCCTTTTATTTTCAGCTAGCAGGGCAGGCTACTAAAACTTGGCACATCGCCTTCGAACCTTGCAGATTAAGTTCACTTCATCAGTGCTATCTGTTCGAAATAGTGCGCGACATTTCAAGCAACGCTTCGGATTTGACAACAGTGCTACCCCTTTCCTGTGTCTTAAAAATGTAACCTTGTGCAGCGTTAAAATATCCCCCTCCTCATTTTTTTCTTTCTTTTTTTTAAGTCCCTGATGCTATGAACCACATAAGGAGAGTAAGAAATGACAGACTTAATGTTGTCTAGTCCGGTGATGACTGACATAATGACCAACTCCATACTAATCATATGTATGTACATAACACGGAAATACTGCAATATCCAGGAAGCATATGTCATCGTGTGTTTCCGTAAGCCTTCGGGAAAAATCGTACATCACAACAACAACAAATTATGGACTTTTTTTTTTTAGTCTAATAATACGGGACTCGAGATTGATATAATGGACAAACCAAAAGCGACGTCAGAACAGAACAGAATTGATGTGAATATATACAATGAAAAACAGAGGGCGAAAATGCCGAACATATTCTCATGGACGTACTACCAATCCATTTGTGGATCCCGGACAATGATATTGTCACGGGAGTCTAATCCCCAATATTAAAAAGGTGTTTTTTTTTTTTCCTATTGTATATTGTAAAATATAAATATGTTGTAAACAGAGATGCATTCCAGTTTTTTCTCAGCGTGTGTGAACGGATGGCAGAAGAGAGAGAGAAATAGACAAACAGATACGTACGTACTCATGCACACATTACATATGTATAAACGTACATACACCCATACAAATATTCAAATATTCATGAATGCATTCATACACACACACACCTAGTCATAAAGAAATATAACGTTGTTGAACATTTGTGTTGTTGTCATATTTGCTACAGAAATCTAGATCTTTAGATTGAGATCTTTAGCGTTATTTTGTGTGCTGCGCACTTTTAGCTGTTTTACTCTAAATATGTAAAAATATCAAATGATACGTATCCCCGAGGTATGCTGCAGTTATCACTGTGATAAACCCAAGTCAGACATATCTTTAGGTCACAAGGTACGAGTACAACTAAACGGTCGTACAAGGACAGCGTTTCCATGTATTTCTATGAGCAAAAGTTGTAACCCCGGATGGCCAAGCATGTCCCGTTTTTACGCGGGATTGTCCCGTTACTTTTTGCAACACCTCTGTGTCAGTGAAATTAAGAAAGATAGTTTCTCAGTAAAACAGAAGGCCTATCCTTTCATATGGAAGAGAATCAGGAACACTCAGCAAATAAACAAAATATGTCTCTAGGGGAGACGGAGATGTCGTTTTACAGTTTTAAGATTATTCCCAGGGTTGTTTAACAACTATGTTGTCCATGTCCGATGTCAAACTGTCTCCTGTTTGTTGTAATAAAGTCTTCCAGCTCTCCTGTTGTAACAACGTCTTCCAGCTCTCCTGTTGTAACAACGTCTTCCAGCTCTCATGTTGTAACAACGTCTTCCAGCTCTCATGTTGTAACAACGTCTTCCAGCTCTCCTGTTGTAACAACGTCTTCCAGCTCTCATGTTGTAACAACGTCTTCCAGCTCTCATGTTGTAACAACGTCTTCCAGCTCTCATGTTGTAACAACGTCTTCCAGCTCTCATGTTGTAACAACGTCTTCCAGCTCTCCTGTTGTAACAACGTCTTCCAGCTCTCCTGTTGTAACAACGTCTTCCAGCTCTCCTGTTGTAACAACGTCTTCCAGCTCTCATGTTGTAACAACGTCTTCCAGCTCTCCTGTTGTAACAACGTCTTCCAGCTCTCATGTTGTAACAACGTCTTCCAGCTCTCCTGTTGTAACAACGTCTTCCAGCTCTCCTGTTGTAACAACGTCTTCCAGCTCTCCTGTTGTAACAACGTCTTCCAGCTCTCCTGTTGTAACAACGTCTTCCAGCTCTCCTGTTGTAACAACGTCTTCCAGCTCTCCTGTTGTAACAACGTCTTCCAGCTCTCCTGTTGTAACAACGTCTTCCAGCTCTCCTGTTGTAACAACGTCTTCCAGCTCTCCTGTTGTAATAACGTCTTCCAGCTCTCCCATTGTAACAACGTCTTCCAGCTCTCCTTTTGTAACAACGTCTTCCAGCTCTCCTGTTCTAACAAAGTCTTCCAGCTCTCCTGTTGTAATAACGTCTTCCAGCTCTCCCATTGTAACAACGTCTTCCAGCTCTCCTGTTGTAACAACGTCTTCCAGCTCTCCTGTTGTAATAACGTCTTCCAGCTCTCCTGTTGTAACAACGTCTTCCAGCTCTCGTGTTGTAACAACGTCTTCCAGCTCTCCTGTTGTAATAACGTCTTCCAGCTCTCCTGTTGTAATAACGTCTTCCAGCTCTCCGGTTGTAACAACGTCTTCCAGCTAACCTGTTGTAATAACGTCTTCCACATGTCTTCCACAAGATAGCATTAAAGAACTATCCTTCATTCTTCTATTGACAAAGATTTCTTCCATAAGGTACTAATTTTACTGAACTCTGCTTTTGTCTAGGCTAATTGGACAGGTTATGAGATGGAAAAACCTAGAAAACCAGTAACTACACAAAATGTTAACGTGCAAGTATAGATGGAGGACGATATAGTGAGAAAAGAGATCAGTTTAACAACAAGGCACAGAAGATAATTAACAAAAGAAAAAAGAAAAATAAATAAACATGCTGTTTCAGTTACACATTGAGATGTGTTGCGTATGTGAGATATAATTTTTTAAACATAACAAATAATAAACATTTTGAAGCACTTTTCGCGTGCATTCGTAAAGTGTCCCTATTCATCTGTAATTCCGAAAACTGGTCATGCAGTCATAATGTTACATGGGATTGCTAGATCCGTCAAAGCTTTATCAGGACTTGTCCGCAGCAATGCCTCTCACGAATTCTCTAGGGCGTGATGCCGTGAGCGCGTGTTACAGATAATGCGTGCGGGACACACTCGGATACACCCGATCCCTCGATAATAAACTTGAAATCAACTAGGTTTATATGGTTCGGAACTAGCTTTTGAATGGAGGCTACAAACTAACGGGTACAATACAGCTTACATACATGGACAATTAGAAATGAGTTTGAAAGAAATAGAAGGAGCCGCGCTAGCGTAGTGGTTACAACACCGCTCTGGCGACCGGGTGATTCAGGATCAAACCCGGGCGACGGCATTTGAGGATTTTTCGTCGACCGGGAATTGGACTGGATTAACTCGAGACCTGGCGAGAACATTTGAAGGAGTGTTGTCGACCAGGGATTGGCGGCTCCTGAGCCGACCCAGCTGCAATGGGTACCTCCGAAGTCGGAGAGTATTTGCCTGAATGGCGAGGGACACCTGTCTCTGTACAAGTAAAAAGGGATACTCACGTAAAATCAATGTCAGGTTAGACATAGTAATAACCTGAGATTTCGCCTCGAGTATTAGCGGGCGTACGCAAAAAAAAAAAAAAGAGAAGAAAAAAAAAGAAACTAGTGGCCACATTTTCTTCAGAAAAAGATCTTCAAGGTCAGAGAAGTAGTTCTGTTGTCTGTTGTCTTTATCGCATTAATAATAAAGGTCAAGATTTGAGGCCTACTGACAGCTGTAGTAACTATCAAGCAAAAAAAAAGTGATGCTAGAACCATGGCAGCCTTACAAACTTTCAGTCAGTCATAACTACGTTAAGGAATCATGAAAACTGCGAGTTGAACATCCTCTCTGAAGCACTAATGGCAAGTTACACATTCAGCAGAATGAAAGTACGATGGATTTCTACCCACTGCAAGACATGGTAATGAGAAGGCAGATACACTTGTTAAGGAAAGAGGAAACAACATTTAGACTGAAGATATGGCAACACAGGAAAACATATAAGCTATTATCAAAGAAAATGGCACATAGAATACTCATGGTAAGATATAACTGTCATGGATGGCAGAGGCAACGATTAAGCGGATAACTTCAGTTGAAAATATATTCAAAGGGGAATAGTGGAGTAAGTCAGATGAGAACTGGACTAATTATAAACAAGTCATCATCAGCCTTGGTAGAGAGTGCAGAACTTGGGCCAATGGGAGGGCAGAGCTGGAAATTGATCAGCTGATAAATGATAATGCTGAGGATGATGATGCCATTGTGTACACTGATGGGTCTGTAATCTGTGGTAATAAATCAGGATGGGACTTCTCTGCTAGAGTAAAGGGCAGAACATGAGGTCGCTGAACATAGCGGGGCTTACATGATAACAACCTCCAGCATAAGAATGGAGGTACAGGCAGCTACTGCTGCCTAAAGATGGCTGTCTGAGACTTTATTAACAAAGGCAGTTATTGTATCAGACTCACAATCCACGCTTCGAAAGGTCCAAAATAGATGGCTCCGACAAGAATGGACAACCTCCATAGAAGCATCGAATCTTCAAGAACTGATATGGATCTACTGTCCTGGTCATGCCGGGGTACGCGGCAATGAAAGAGCTAACAGATTAGTTTCAAGAGCACCCATAGAAGGTGCATTGGACATGGATGAGAGAAATACTGAGGGCAGTTCATGATCACCTATTAGAGAATGACACTGCAATCGATGAATCATCAAGGCTAAGATTGCATCAAACGTAAGACCAGCAGGGATGGACGTATGAGAGGATGCACCCAGCGTATTTACAACCAGGGCGCAACAGGAACAATTAGCATTCATACCCTTCGACATTTGCTGAGGGAGACTGAGCACCTGTGGGTTTGCCTGGAGTGCAGTGACATCGATTCTGATCAACAAGCGTGAGCTTGTAAAGGCGGGACAAAAATCAAGCACAGAATCGTTAAGAAGAAAAGGTTTATGTCACAGAATGAAGGAGAGCGGATGTAAAAATGATAGAATAAAGGGAGATAAATGATTGTAGTGGTATTGATGGTATTGTATGATGTTGATATTACTAAATGTAATTGTATGAGGCCAGCTGTGAAGGCTCCTGAGATAAAATGTAGTTGAGAATTGTCAGAAGGCCTTTCTTGCTACCACTACGACCTCACACTTAATTTTTTTTAATGAATGTGGCTACGTAAAGTGTCTAGGACAGATATTTAACAAGACTAATAATATTAATAAATGTTAAAATACACTGAACTAACTCACGTGTGTAAAATTTTTTGATAAAATTATATTACATTTATTTTGTTCTGGATCAATTTTTTTAGGTTGACCAGAACTTAAAAGGATTTAGAGATTATGAAAGAAATGCATGGAATATTATATCATAAATGCAATAGTGTACATATATATGTACTATACTAGTAGTTTTATTAAAATGTTCTAGTAGTCATCTACTTGGGAGGATAGTTAATGTTTGTGCTGTTGGGGTGGCCTCATCACACCTGTCTATATTGACTACACAGTGTCCAGAAAATGGTGGGAATTTTTTATGAGGGTATTAGTAACTAAACGGGGTTGGTGAATGTCCAGCAGACCAGAGGCTCACTCATCTTTTAGTTGTAGCTCTGGTGCTGAAATCTGGTGGTCCCACCTCTCTGTGCTGGCGGGCAATAATGGTGGTCTCTGTCACAAGTACTGCACAGATACACTCGAGTAAAGTCACCAACTGAATAGTCACTGCTTGGTTGACAACAGAAACTCGCAGCTCTGCAATCAAAGTATGGGCCATGTGTCAAAATCTATTCTCTACCCACGTCTGGACACAACACTGACACAACAACCACATCATACAGACAGGTCAGATCTCTCTGACCAAACAGCACATTTACCATGGTGGTTTTACATCAGATAGATCCTCCCAGACTATAGATTCTGAAAAATATTTATTAGTTTTCTGCTCTAAAAGAGGACAGGCAACACGTTTCATTATTCTCAACACCCGATCTGTCTTGCATAATCCTTGCTGGAGTTTATGTACATTGTTGGTCCCTAGACCCTGACTAGGGCGGGGGGTCTAGAGCAAATCCCTACTTGTTTGTAAGGCTAGATTTCGATATGGCAGTATCAAATCACTCAAACATGAAACAATATTCAAAATATATAAGGAAATAATTTCAATCTTACCAGATTATGAATAAATAACACAGAACTGCTAGCAAAACTCAGCTGAGCTGCTGGCTATAGTATGGCGTCCCTAAATTTATTACACTTTCTTTCATATGGAAATCACCACACTTTAAAATCTGTGTCTATCACTGAACAACTATTGAAGAATGGCCCCACTTTCGCGTCTGAGCGCTAATGATATGATTGTCTGTGGCCAATCACTGCCTAGGTTTATTTTAAATTCAAATTTCCTACCATAAAGTCATTTCAGTCATGCTTCAGTCAAGTATGGATGGTTATCTGTTAGTCTGTCCGTCTCTACTTGTGTTTCTACAAAATGTACTCGATTTTTGAACCAACCTTTCTCTCCCCTCCAAAATTTTGTCGTTAAAAGTTATTTTTAGACACAGCCACCACAAATATCCCTTCTCTTCCATACTACGTAGATTTGAACACCTGCGTTTCGAGGTCGTGTTTTTTTGTGCAATTAGCGACACTTTTAGATTCAATACAGTCTGTCGATGATGTGAACAACACTGTCTTTTGTCATTATCTTCAATATTATCTATCCGTCTGTAAAAGTAAGAACATATTAGTTCACTGCTCAGAATAGGCCATCCGGCCAGCTAATTTTTATATTCCTAACATTAATATTAAGAAAAAAGTACTTTTTAATTTTTTGTAATATTCCTAACATCTGCGTTTAGCCGCTGAATTCAAATCAAGGGCTTGGTATCGCGCAAAAGCGTCCAATAAATGACTGTGGCGTATTATATCTAAGGTCCCTTCTGTCGAGTTGCTTACTTTTTATGTCAACTTGGGAAACGTGACTTTTCTCCGTTTCCCCCCCAATTGCGTCTCCTTAGCCTTTCTAGTCTCACGCAATCTTTCCAGTCATATTTTTTTCCTTTTTGATCCGCCGTTCCCCTCCTGTCTAGCAAGTCAATTATTATGGAGGATGATGACCCGCGGTCTAGGCGATCATGTACTATTCGCAGCCTACGCATTATGTTTTTATCCTTAAATGTTATCTTTGGAGGGATTTTACCGTTGTATCTCTGTCAATTTCACTACACATCTCCCCACTTGAAAACATGCCTATGGCAAGTTCCAAAACCAGCGATACACATAGGTAAAATTACTCCTCACGTCTGCCACTACTCTAATTTTGATCACAGGGGTGCCGACTGAGGAAATCTGCACCGACATTCAATTTGCCTGGGATATATTGGATACTGAACTGATAAGGTTGAAGCAATAAAGACCACCTCAGCAATCTTGCGTTTCCATGCTTAGCCTGAGACAAGAACACGAGAGGCTGATGGTCCGTCTCCACCACAAATGTCCTACCATACAGATAGATTTGAAACTTCTTTATTGCCCAGATTAATGCTAAACATTCCTTTTCGCTTGTGGAGTATCCTTGTTCCGCCTTATTCAATTTGCGGCTTGCATAAGCGACTGGTTTCAGTTCCCCATCAGGTGAAGATGATCTTTGCAACAAAGCCCCTCCTAGTCCTACATTACTTGCATCGGTTCTTAAGACAAAGTCCTGTGTCAAATCAGGCAGTTTGAGAATAGGCTTGCTAGTGAGTTTTTCCTTTAACTCTTGGAACGCTAGTTCACATTGTGCAGTCCAAATAATTTTATCTGGAAGTCCCTTGCGAGTCAGATCAGTCAGAGGAGCACAAATAGCGTTAAAATTTTGATGTATTTCTGATAAAATCCGCATAACGACACGAATGATCGCACGTCCTTTTTTGTTTGCGGCCTAGGTGCTCTCTGCAGTTTTTCCAAGTTCTTAGGATCAGGGGTCATATTACCCTGATATACAGTGTGTCCCAAGAATTCCAACTCTTTGCATCCAATACAACATTTTGTTGGCCTAGCAGTTAAATTCGCCTCCCGAAGTCTATCAAACAACATCTCCAGAGCTTCAATGTGTTCTTCAAATGTCTCGGTGGCGACGAGAATATCATCCATGAAATTCGTGATACATGGGTTATTCAGGGGATCCAACAATTTTCGCATCATCCTTGAAAACACACTCGGAGCATTTTTCAGTCCGAATGGTAGCATATTGAATTCATAATGTCCATCCGAAGTGCTAAAAGCCAAATAAGGTCTCACTTCAGGCTTCACTGGGATCTGGTAATAGCCTTTACTAAGATCCACTTTTGAAAAGTATTTTGCCTTGTTCAGTCTGGCAAATAACTGTTTTGTGTCTGGTAATGGATCCACTTGTCCTTCTGTGACAGCATTCAGTTTCCTGTAATCTATGCACAGTCTGTGTTCCCCAGACGGTTTTCTCAACAAAACGACACTAGAACTAAAAGATGATTCACTGTGCGAAATAATCCTCTCCTTCAACAAATACTCTATTTCTTCCTTCAATGCCTTCTCCTTCGCGAACGGAATAGAATAGGCTCTCATACAGATTGGGTTTGAGTCTACCAGTTTCATGTCATACTGTAGCAAATTTGTATGGCCTGGTTTATCTGTTAATACATCTGTATGTTCCTCCAGAACTTGCTGAACTCTCTCCCTCTGGTTTTTAGTCAGGTGCTTACTGACTTTTACCTGTGCTGCTGTTTCACAAGGATGTAATGGGTATTCATGTGAGGTGAGTGGTTCTTTTTGCATCTGGGTTGCAATAGCCAAGGTCAATAAGGGGGTGCTTTCCTGGAGTGGTCTGTCCAGATACTTCTTTAACAGGTTTACATGATAAACTTTTTCCTTCCCCTTTTTGTCAATTTTATAGTTTGTTCTAGACACCTTCTCTAGAACCGTATATGGACCTTGCCAACCAATTTGTAATTTATTCTGGCTTCCGGGTAGTAGAAGCAGCACCTTCTCTCCGACTACCAGTTCCCTGTCCTTTGCCTTCCTATTAAAATATGCTGCATGTTTCTTCCTGGCTTGCTTCAAATTATCATTTGCCAGTTTCCATCCAGCTTTCAAACGATTGGTCAGTTCGTTCACATATTGATAAGATGAGGTAACAGTCTCTTCCGCCTTCTCATCTGTCCAGGTCCTTAATAGGGTTACATCTGGACCTTTAATTTTTCATACGTATTTTTCATGGAACCCGTCTGGTCCCGTCCATTAGAAGCCCTATAGTGAGGACTTTTCTTCCTAGAATCATCACTCACAAATCGACCACTACCAATTTTTTTCTTGGGTTTATCTTCCCACTTTAGATTGCTTATGAGAGATCTTCGCTCTCTTTTCTGTTCTTCCAGTTTATATAAGTCTGACCGAGGGATTGTCATCTTATCCTGGGTAAAATTTCTTCTTTGTACTCTTCGCATAGTGGCCATGTTAATCCATTCAAGTGAAGACTGGGTGTGAAAAGGGGGCTCCCATTGCACTTTGTCTCCTTGAGTATAATTAGTTTTCCTTCAGGCCTAAAGTTGCCCCGTGGCGTTTCTAGGTCCTGCACATATTTTCCCTTTGTGGGTGTTCCCTCATGAAATACGCCACATGCTTCTACAAAGTTTTCAACATCGACATTTACGTCGGGCCAATAGTATTTTCGAGCAATCTTTTGGCAGATGGTACCGACTTTCTCATGGTCACCATCTTTTCCAACATGTAAGCTCCTTATTAAGTTTGCCCTATATATCTTGGGAAGAACTAACTGTCCGTGACCAGTGGATCTAGTTCCTGTCTTCCTGTATAATAGTTTGTTCTTCATGAAATATTCCCCCTTGCTCGGAGGTGTGTGGCATTTGGGCAATTTTTTAAAACAGGGCTTGAGTGTCCTATCCTCAGCCTGCGCCTTCCTCATCTCCTCTGGATGAGCATTTATAGGTTCACCTTCTTCCTCCTTCTTCTGTGACCTGGTCTGCACTGTCGCCATGATCACAGGTTTCTCGGGATTCCCCAAGAAGACGTATCTACACCCCAATATCAGAGGGTAGATTGGTTCATCTATCACTGCTGCTCTGATTTCTCCTTCCACATAGCGAGTTTTCACCGTTATCCTTGCGATGGGAAGTGTCATGAGTGGTATGTCCTTAGTCGCCCCTTGTATTTCCACTGTTTCTGTGGTATACTGACTTGGGTCCACTAGGCTAGACTTCACAACTGAATCATAATCCAAACCTGTATCATAAAGGCACCTTATGGTGACCCCATTACAAATAACATCCTCATAAACTGGGGGGTGATAAGGTTCCTGTTGCTCCTTAGGATTAACCTTTAATCTTTGCGTCCCCGACTTCATTGCAGCAATGTTTGAAGGTTTCCTTCTACAAAATTCGGTGTTATGGTTATCCCTCTTGCACCATTTACACCATCTTTTCCCTTGGTTCAACGGTTTTCTTTCATTGAACTTTTGGTCATTGAACTGTGAGTTTCTGTCGCGATAGTCATTTCTTGGCCGCTCAAAGTTTGTCCTACCTTTATTTCCCTGCTCTCTATTATCAAATTTATTAAATTGCTGTGGAGCTTTAAAATTGTCTATGTGCTTCTTTTTAGCACCACTTACCTCTGCCTGAGCTGCCTGATACCTCTCAGCAACATTTAAAATTTCCCCCAACTTCTCTGCACCTTGTTCCATGAGAAATTTTCTCATGTCTGGAGCCATGGACTCTCTCAATTGCTCAATCATGATCATTTCCTTAAGATCTTGGGTCTTCCCCAGAGCCGTCCATTTCTCCAAATAGGTTTCTAGTCTGGCAGAGAATTGGTGGTAGGTCTCCCCAGACAACAGTTTGGCATTTCTAAATTTCTTACGATAAAATTCACCATTCTTCTCGTACCTTAATAACAAAGCCTGCTTTAACATGTCATAATTGTCTTGGTCTTCCCTGTTCATTTTGGCAAATACTTCATAAGAAGTACCTCTCAATCCCTGTGATAGCTTTAAGCTCCACCTCTCTCTCTCTAACCCATATGTAGTAGCTAATAACTCAAAACGTCCTAGGTACCCCTCTATGTCATCGTCTTTTTTCAACAAAATGGTCTAAATGAAACCCCATAGCTGAGTTTGAGGCTCCCAGACTGGGCGTAGCATCTGAGGCAAAAGGGCTGGCACCATTTTCAGGAGCCTGGCCTTGTAATTCCAGCTCCCTTAGTCGTAATTCGTACTCCCTCTGCAACCTTCTATCTTCTGCCTCCCTTTCGGCCTTTTTATCTTCTGCCTCCCTTTGCTGTCGTTTTTCTTCTGCCTCAATCTGCAGCCTCTTAGTCTCAGCCTCTACCTTCTTCTCTTCAACCAACCTGTCAGACTCCAATTTTCTTTCAGCCTCTTTTTTCTAATCTCCTTACTTCCCGTTCAATATATTTATCACATTCAGCCGTTACGTATTGAATTAAAATTTGACCATCCATTCCCATCTCCTTCGCGGTGAGCACAGCAGCTGATCTAAATTTTGCCAGCTCCGCCATACTTTTGAGACAATATAATAATATACAAGCTAAATCTCTAACCAGTAAATACACTAAGTACTTCTTATGACTATAGTCTAACTAATTCTAACTAACCAGTTAACTAATTAATTATTACTGGCTGTGAAGATTCACCAACTTTTATCTGCAGGGACACTTTTAATGTTAAAGGGAATTTTACAATTTATTTCCCTACTTTTATTTCTCCCACCAGGAGATCCTAATATTACTGTTGGGCTAATTATCCCCTGGACAAGACCCCAATATATGTAGTGGTATTGATGGTATTGTATGATGTTGATATTACTAAATGTAATTGTATGAGGCCAGCTGTGAAGGCTCCTGAGATAAAATGTAGTTGAGAATTGTCAGAAGGCCTTTCTTGCTACCACTACGACCTCACACTTAATTTTTTTTAATGAATGTGGCTACGTAAAGTGTCTAGGGTTATGATATGTAGTGTGGTGTAATAGGTTATAGATATACCCACAGATATTTAACAAGACTAATAATATTAATAAATGTTAAAATACACTGAACTAACTCACGTGTGTAAAATTTTTGATAAAATTATATTACATTTATTTTGTTCTGGATCAATTTTTTAGGTTGACCAGAACTTAAAAGGATTTAGAGATTATGAAAGAAATGCATGGAATATTATATCATAAATGCAATAGTGTACATATATATGTACTATACTAGTAGTTTTATTAAAATGTTCTAGTAGTCATCTACTTGGGAGGATAGTTAATGTTTGTGCTGTTGGGGTGGCCTCATCACACCTGTCTATATTGACTACACAGTGTCCAGAAAATGGTGGGAATTTTTTTATGAGGGTATTAGTAACTAAACGGGGTTGGTGAATGTCCAGCAGACCAGAGGCTCACTCATCTTTTAGTTGTAGCTCTGGTGCTGAAATCTGGTGGTCCCACCTCTCTGTGCTGGCGGGCAATAATGGTGGTCTCTGTCACAAGTACTGCACAGATACACTCGAGTAAAGTCACCAACTGAATAGTCACTGCTTGGTTGACAACAGAAACTCGCAGCTCTGCAATCAAAGTATGGGCCATGTGTCAAAATCTATTCTCTACCCACGTCTGGACACAACACTGACACAACAACCACATCATACAGACAGGTCAGATCTCTCTGACCAAACAGCACATTTACCATGGTGGTTTTACATCAGATAGATCCTCCCAGACTATAGATTCTGAAAAATATTTATTAGTTTTCTGCTCTAAAAGAGGACAGGCAACACGTTTCATTATTCTCAACACCCGATCTGTCTTGCATAATCCTTGCTGGAGTTTATGTACATTGTTGGTCCCTAGACCCTGACTAGGGCGGGGGGTCTAGAGCAAATCCCTACTTGTTTGTAAGGCTAGATTTCGATATGGCAGTATCAAATCACTCAAACATGAAACAATATTCAGAATATATAAGGAAATAATTTCAATCTTACCAGATTATGAATAAATAACACAGAATTGCTAGCAAAACTCAGCTGAGCTGCTGGCTATAGTATGGCGTCCCTAAATTTATTACACTTTCTTTCATATGGAAATCACCACACTTTAAAATCTGTGTCTATCACTGAAAACTATTGAAGAATGGCCCCACTTTCGCGTCTGAGCGCTAATGATATGATTGTCTGTGGCCAATCACTGCCTAGGTTTATTTTAAATTCAAATTTCCTACCATAAAGTCATTTCAGTCATGCTTCAGTCAAGTATGGATGGTTATCTGTTAGTCTGTCCGTCTCTACTTGTGTTTCTACAAAATGTACTCGATTTTTGAACCAACCTTTCTCTCCCCTCCAAAATTTTGTCGTTAAAAGTTATTTTTAGACACAGCCACCACAAATATCCCTTCTCTTCCATACTACGTAGATTTGAACACCTGCGACTCGAGGTCGTGTTTTTTTTTGCAATTAGCGACACTTTTAGATTCAATACAGTCTGTCGATGATGTGAACAACACTGTCTTTTGTCATTATCTTCAATATTATCTATCCGTCTGTAAAAGTAAGAACATATTAGTTCACTGCTCAGAATAGGCCATCCGGCCAGCTAATTTTTATATTCCTAACATTAATATTAAGAAAAAAGTACTTTTTAATTTTTGTAATATTCCTAACATCTGCGTTTAGCCGCTGAATTCAAATCAAGGGCTTGGTATCGCGCAAAAGCGTCCAATAAATGACTGTGGCGTATTATATCTAAGGTCCCTTCTGTCGAGTTGCTTACTTTTTATGTCAACTTGGGAAACGTGACTTTTCTCCGTTCCCCCCCCCCCCCCCCCCCCCCCCCCCCCCAATTGCGTCTCCTTAGCCTTTCTAGTCTCACGCAATCTTTCCAGTCATATTTTTCCTTTTTGATCCTCCGTTCCCCTCCTGTCTAGCAAGTCAATTATTATGGAGGATGATGACCCGCGGTCTAGGCGATCATGTACTATTCGCAGCCTACGCATTATGTTTTTATCCTTAAATGTTATCTTTGGAGGGATTTTACCGTTGTATCTCTGTCAATTTCACTACAATGATGATGCGAAAGCTAACTCGTCCATTTTCAACGTTTCTCTCGCATGCTTTATGCCTATAACAACACCACAATCCGGACATTGCGATGTAAAAATGATACATTTGTAAAGTTGAGAGACACGCTTCAAGCGAACGAATGAGTTTTAATTAGTGAAGCGAACAATCTGATAGAAAGCGAAATCCAAAAAAACTAAGAGAAATTCTAAGGGTGATAGAAAACACAAATCCATGATTAAATAGAAGATTTAAGGGATTAACAGAAGTAGGACAATCAAAGAATGGCAGACAGACACATTTTAAGCGCTGAAGTAAGACCTCAAATTAAAAAAATGAAAGAGAAACGTTGTAATGGTGCGGTTTAAGGCAGGGATGGGCTAGACATCGATTGCGGCCACCGTAGACCGCTGAGGCATTTTAGGCGAACCGCAGGGTCTTTCATTAAATGTTTTGGTTTCTTCTTCTTTGGTCCTTAGCCGCCGATTGACAAAGCAGTAAGTGGCCATCACGCCTGGTGGCATCTTGTAGGACAGCAACAAACTGCTTCCACTTTGCTCGGTCGGCGGCCATCCTTCGTGCAGTACCCCAGCTCTGGTTCATTCTTTGCATCTCGGCCGCCACATTTCTCCACCAAGTTGTTTTTGGTTGGCATCTCTTTCGCTTTCCTTCAAGGGCACCCATAGAGCTGTTCTTGTGATGGCATCGGGGTCTCTTCTGAAGACGTGGCCAACCCAACTCCAGCGTCTGCCAGCTATGATGGTGTGCATGTCCTCTTGGTTGCTCCGAGTAAGCAGTTCTTGGTTGGTGATGGTATTCGGCCAAAAGATTCGGAGAATTTTACTTAGGCAGATTGTGTGGAAAGAGGACAATTTCGACATTTCATTCTCGGTTACTGTCCAGCATTCCGCATCATACAGAAGCACAGAAAGTACACAGCTCTAAAAAAATCTTAATTTTGTGTTTGTACTGTAATGAGAGAACTTCCAGATGTTGTTTAGACTAGCAAAATCTGTTCTCGCTTTATTCATTCTGTTGTTGATTTATTTGCTTATTCCGCCGTCTGGTGGTATGTCTTCAGTTAATAAGGAGTTTTTTTTTTTACAGTTGGAAAAAAATAGTAAAAGTAGCTACGATGAAAAATATTTGGTAGACAGCAGCTTCATTGAAAAAGCAGAAGATCTTGGTGTACTCAATACAGGCACTGTATAAGGTATAGTAATAAGGTTACATCATCTTTCTGTAAGTAATCACTAATTGGAAGCTACGTGGAACTAAGGTCTATATAAATATTTGTCCCAATGACAAACGCAGTGCACAACCTCTCTCGATCTTTCCCGCCCTCCTTCTATTCTTCCCCCCCCCCCCCCCCCCCCCCATTCTCGCTATTTCGCACTGTTACAGATTTCAAAGGTCAACAATAACATTCCTCATTGTCACAGGCCGCGGAAGCGAAAATCGAAGGCCGCTTCGATTGAAATTTCACGACTGATGACAAGGAAACAAAATGCAATTATCTAATTGGTCAGGATTCCTGTTTTTGTTTTCCATGTAGCGCGACAACATCTCTTTTGTGGCTCAGTCTACATATTCTGTCTAACTAGATGATCTTACAATAAGCAAGATTTATAAGTTTTTTTTTTTCTCTTCAATTATATTCTTGCTAATGACGAAAACAGAGGTATGATAAACGATGACGTAATATGAACAGTTGTTCACAATGTTAACAGATCATTTCAAAAACAGGCTTGTCATTTCAAAAAAAATCTTGTCCTTTATGGCCATGACTTATTGTTCAAACGAAAATAGTTAATGCGTCCTATTAGGACAAATAAAGTAGATCATTTCCAATGTTCCGACCACAAGGCCTTCGCAGGGAACATTCAACTACGAAAACATACGAGAGAAGAAAGCGAGAAATAAGTTAAATTAATGCCTACATGTGATGCGGTAGTTCGAGAAATTTCATACAATGTTCGCCAAATCGTTTACCAGTTTCCTCAATGTAGATTTTACTGCAACGTTTGCATGTAATGATGTATATGACATTTCGTGACTCGCATGTAACGTCATTTGTGATTGATTATAAACGAAACTTTACAAAATGACACTTTATGTGTTTGAATAACATATTGACACGTTTCGCACTGAGCTCGATTGCATGGTTTGGTGCCAATGTGAGTGCCATTTTTGACATTCAAACTGCTGAATACCAAGAAGTCCCTTAAGTTATTTTCACGCCTGTACGCCACGAAGGGTGCATTCTTGAACACAGTCCGGGTATCTGGACCAGGTTGGATAAGAGGCAGATGCCCGAAAAAATCTAATGATAGCACAGTGGGGCAGGTGTGATGGGTCACGATTAACTTAACTCTGAAGTGGTTATGTCACTGCGATTAAGGACTTTCTGGTGGGAGATGTGTATCATAACATGGGCAAGACACTCAGGAACTGCAACGTAAATTAGTGTCTTTATGATAAATTATGAATTGTACAACAGAAATTCTGCTATAACTTTATGGATAATGGTACGATCAGGATATTTCCTATTGAGGATTTGAACAGCAACTAGAAATGCATGTAATTATGGCAGTGGGAAATCATTATCTTTGGCATTTGACGAATAAATTAGGATTTTGTTGGTAGGTTCGCACAACAGCATTGAAATCCCTCGAACGTTTTCAAGAGAAAAAGTAAACTCAAGACACAGACATCTGAGAAAACAAGGGTTAGAACTGAGATTAGGTATATAAGCCAGACTCAAGACACAGTTCCTTACTTCCCGAAATAACTTCAAGATCTGTCAGAACTGAGAAGATATCCAGAGGGCTGACTCTTTTAGTTAGAAATCTTAACCCACAACTCAATAAGATAACCGAGAAGAAGCGACAGCTGACTGCTATTGTAAGTGGTTTGTAGATCTAAGCTTCTAACAGCCGCAGACTTCGAAGTACTACTGTGTCTGAGGCTATGTCTGTAAACTTAAACAATATCTTAGTGAATTAACTTACATTTAAAATTGATGTATATTTAAAATTAATATTATTTACTTACTTAGTCGTTCCCCTTCTACCGTGAGGTGTAGAGGTTTGGAAGAGAGAACGCCAGACTTTCCTATCGGCTGTCTTCCTCCTGGCCTGGTTCCATTCTAGTCCTCGGTCCTTCAAAGAAGGTCTAATGTTGTCCTCTCAGCGGACTCTGGGTCGTCCTGGGGGTCTGGATCCCTGGCTCTTTGTTTCCCATGCTTGTCGTGGTAGCCGATCTTCTCCCATTCTGCAGCCATGGCCAAACCATCTTAGTTGGGACTGTTTTACTTGGGTCTGCAGGGGGTAGGATTTTAGGCCTTGACGTATCGTCTGGTTGCGGACCATGTCTCTTCTTGTTACTTCAACCACCTTCCTCAGATACCCCATTAATATTATGCTTAACATAAATCCTCATGTTTATATCTTGCCTTGTGCCCGAAGGAAGATGGCTTCCACCACTATGTAACCTCAGTCCTGGACAGCACAGACTCAGCTAGAAGTCCTTGTTAGGATTGACCAACGCTAGCAATAAAAGCTTACAGTCCTTTTTTTTTCTTTCTTATCTTTTATTTTGGCGCATTTTGTCGATGTATTGCCATGGAAACAGTTTTGCTAACTTTTGCATACCGCTAAGCCAAAGGGGAGTAATCATGACGGGTTGGTTGAGAAATGTCTTTAATTGATGTCACAATTCTGCATACAAGTCCACAAGTGAGTGCATTATGTCCTAAACCAAAAATGTTTGGGATATAGCATGAACTATGTGTGACCATTTGTAAAAAAACTAAAATTGGAAATTTATAGAACCTCATTAGTATGCAAAACATCTGTACAAATAAAACAAATTGAGAGGGCAAATCAAAGTTTGGTTCAGGACAAGGTTTAAGATGTTAAGAAACACTCTGCAAAGTTTCAGAGCATTCCAACAATTCATTCTTGAGATATCGCGTCTCAAAATGTACCTGTCGTGCTAAATAGGGAAAGTGAGAAAAAGGAGAAAAATTTGTTAACAAACAGTTATTTTGTGCACTTACCTTATCTTAATGACCTCCAAGAGTATACATATCCCCTTCCTTTGCATTTTAATTTCTTTAGCAGCCTCAGACATACTTTCTTCAGCCACTGTCATGCACTTACATAAAAATGTCTCTATAACTATGTCTTGTCATTGGTGGCGGGGCACTAGTGTGCAAGCTAAACGTTTCAAGCGCTGCTTGGCCTCGGCCAAGTGATCGTACACACATTACCATCCTTACATTGATTTCCTTGTTCTTTTTTGTGTTTATCCCTGTCTCCTCTACGTTTTCTGCATCTCCTGATGTTGTGAAAGATGTTTCCCACAAGCAGTTGCTACATTTAACAACGATTGTGTGACAGAAACATTGCTTTGAATCTCCATTGAGCCTACACGACACTATAAACCCACAACATTCTACACATCTCATGTTTGCCGTTATGAAGTTATTCAAGTGCTCCATATTCATAAGAATAAAAGCATTATTTGTTTGTCCATCTTTTGTATGGGTTGAGAGGGTGCTTTTCCTCAATTTCTTCATAGAAGAAGGTTTAACTTCGTTATCGATAACAGCTGCTTCATTATTTTTCTGTTGTGCTAACAACTTCACCAGGGCCCTGGTTGCCAAAAAACTTGCATTTTCTTAACTTCCTACCCCTTTTTTGTCACCCATATCGTTCTTGTTAAATTGGTTTGTACAGCTTACCACAATAACGTAACTTTTTCACTCAAAAAGTTGTAATATGAATGGTTGAACTCCGACAACTTTGAAATTTTCAGCCCACATGTGGCAAAATGATTCATAAACAATCGACTTTAAGGAGATGTCGTAGATTTTTGATAGGGGAATTAAGACTTGGGTTGCTCCCTTCTGAATAGATTAGAATAAGTGATAGTCACAGTGAGAAGTAGTAATAGCAATAGATTTCCACGAGTGAGATGGTAGAATGTGATTTAAGAGGCTGTCTCTGAGATCGAGAAATCTTCTCTCTCTCACCTATCTTCTACGACAGCTTTCGAGGAGTCAGACAGTCTAAACACACACACACACACACACACATATATATATATATATATATAACCACTCACGTGCGCGCACATATATGATGACAGTTGGACGTACAGACGTGGGAAAACTATAACAAATGATTATATAAATATTCTAGAACGAGCTGACCAACACGCTGATTAATTTCAAGAGAAATTTTAATTATCATCTAAAATTTCTTCACAACACATAGAAATTACATCAAAGCATATACACATAGTAAAAAAAAATCAAGGAATTGCTACAAGAAAATGATAGACCCACAGTTAGATCTTATCCCTCGAGGTATGCCCACAGTCCTGTTGGAAGAAAGTGATAGCCCCAAGGAAACAAGGATACATAGGATTAGGCCTAATATTTCCCCTTCTTAAGGTATGGACAGACTTGATATCTCTGCTCTATTTTAAGGGAAATATGATTAGCAATACTTGCATACAGAAAGTTAAGATAGCAAAATGGGTGCCCAATTACAACAATAAAAAAATCACTCCGTCCTGCATTCACTTTATTCATTCAGCCGAGCACACGTGCACATGTTCATACTCACAGCTTAGATAGCCACTTCTGGTAATACAATTTTTAGGACATTCACCTACAGACTCGTCAAGGGCAGTCTTTGACCAAGAAATCCCCAGTTCCAAAAAGACAGGATGAATTCTCTGCTTCCGGGAACGACTCCTTGGGTGTTCTTATTTTCGGATGTCTGTTTAGGTCACATTAAAATTGTCCAGGCACGAAACATTAACAACGAGCACAGTGTCAATAGCTTAGGTTTCTAGAATTGAGGAATGTCAGATCGGTGTCTACTTTCAGGAAAGGACTATATTTGGTCACCACACCACTAGTCGAAACTCCGTCGGAATATTACTGACGTTAATATGTTACTTGCCACAACGGCTAAATTTGTACATAGAGTTTGTGCAGAAAATCTGATCTGGCTCAAAGGCCCAGTATAAAACATTTAGTCTTTAATAAAACCCGTTAGTGAGAGTTGTACTCTGTCTATTTATGAAGACACACACACTGTCAGACAGGTGTTAACTTGTAAACCCACGTGGTTAAAAGATAAAAATGTTTATGTTTCTCACAGGTATGTCTCTGTACTGAACGCCGGCAAAGTTTTGGGTTACCCAGTATTCACTGAATAAAGAAAAACACATATGAAATATTTTACATATTATGTACTCACTATAACTTACGTTTTTTTAAAATGCAAGTGTACAGCTTGACTTATCATTTAAAACTTCCTGTGCAATAAGTTATATTTAAAAATCATCACTCCTCATGAATTAGGAATACGTGCGTATTCCGTCAACACTCATGAGGCTTCTAGCATTTATAAGTTAGTTTAGAAAGTTTGTTCTCGTCTGATTATTTTAGCAGTAAAATTAAATTCCTTAATAGCCGACTGAGTTTAAGCTAGAAATATAATTTCTGTTTTCCACTGTAACTCGTCACTATAAAAAAATACAGACTATATAAATTAAGCGCTCTGCACCAAATCTAACTAGTGAAATAAAATAAGCGATTTAACACTTTAAACACTTCACAAAATACTAGAATATAATATAACTACTAAGAACTTAAACCACTTCGACCAAACTAAATGCCATCTCTATTAACAGAGATTCTTAGGAATCGAACGAAGGCTTGTTCTTGTCTTGACTGCGAAGTTACTGAGTGAATTAAGTCTCAAACTCTCGTTTAAGATATATGAAACACACACAAAGAATGTGCCCTATTTCCAAAACCACGCAATCTCTCGTCTTTCCTAACACTTACGTAACTTAGACGCATGCCGTAAGTGCCACCGGTGCGTCTTCACACCTACGTTAACAAACTGACCGAGAAGCGTGCGTGTCATGGAAAAACCCAGACTATATGTCTCATTCCCGAGCGCTGCGTGAGTGTCATATCACACTTCACTCTGAGAGAAACGTTAGTGTCAGGTGAAAATGCTAGACGGTATGACACCTAGCCTGACGAAACGCCTGCGACATGAGAAAAGTACAGACGCATGTCTGCTATCTTTGTCTGCCCAGACGAGTATTCACACGTTCTATCGTCCACTGACATCTAATGCAATAGAATGCATTTAAACGCTCTCTCTCTCTCTCTCTGACACGTTATGTCATAAATGCGTTTACCAGTATGAGAAAGAAAATATTTTTCGCAAACGAATGGATGCGAAAAATACAGGAAAAAGGTAAAGAGTGATAAAAAAATAGAGGATACGGGTGAAAGAAAAAGAAGAGGATACAGGCAATTTAATGATCATAAAACCTCTGTGACAGGAGAGTAATGTCCTTTCTCATAAATGGTTCTCTGGAGTTTTTCTGGTACAGAAGAGTTATGGAATCATTATCAATTCGCCTTTTTAGTGTGGGAATCATAATGTTTTCAAAAAGTGGTTAGTAACCAGAGGTAAACAATGCGTTGTCAAGGAAAATTAATATCACCCTCTGGTCACTTATCCTTTAAAAAGTAAAAAAAACTATGCATCACTGGACAATATAAACCTATGTATTGTGGAGAGAAATGGTTTGGCTTCATAAAAACATTTAAAAACAAAAATGAAGTTTTTCATTAGATTTGAAGGAAGTCTACCACACAGCTACCTTAACGTGAAAACAAAAACCAAGACGCCCAAGCCAATAACATGATGAAATGACCAAACAGTGACAGCATTTTTTCAAATTGTGTGAAATTTTTAAAGATATTGATATACAAAGGTGCTAAAATTTTAACTATACATCATTAATCAATAAAATGCATTGATTTATTTGTAACTGCAGTTATTTAATTATTTAAATTTCCAGTTATAATTTTTTTTGGTCAACGAAATATTTATTATTTAACATTGGTAGAGAATAAACACGAGCTGCACTCACATATTTATATAACACCTTTGGAGCATAGGATAGGTCTAACGAGAAGGTGACTTACTTCACATTTCTCTTCTACAGCTACCATCTAGAACTGTGCAGTTATCTACCTGACTTGACCCGTGCCATCCTTACCACTAATTCACCAGCTCTCTTTTCCATTCTGTAAACTGTACTTTCTAATTTTCTATCCAATCTCGTCACAATGTGCATGATGCGTTGCAGGGCAGAGGTGAGAGCATAATCAAGACATAGCCTAGTACAGTAGAAGTCCAGCATTTGGTGCGCTTGGTTATGTGAACATTATTGTCGTTTTGGCACAAGCGGCAGGGGCGGATGAGTTGAGAAAGTGGTAACAAGTCATGACATGCCTGAGGGTGAGAAAGATATAAAGCAGCCACTGATGGGCGTTGGTATTTTTACATTAAAGTATTAAGGCTTGAGGGCATGGTGGCGACAGTTATGCCGAGAAAGTTAACAGATGCAGTAGAAATTTGAGCAGGTTGGAAGTTATTTACGAAGTCAATGAGCCCAGTTAGATTAGCCTCCAGCATAACAGTGATACTGCTACAATCATCGATTTAACTACAATACATCAGAGGACATTCATTCATTAATTACTCGTTAGAACCCCAGGCACATACGCTTCGAATAAACTCATGCCACATTTTTCTGTTCTGTGCTGTCATCTCAAGGTCTGTCCATGTTTTCCCCATCCATTTCATTTCAGTCTCCAGTTGTATACTTTATTTTTTTTTTCGGTGTCCCTCGTCCTCTCGTACTTAACGGATTCCAGAACAAGGACTGTCCTGTAACAGATTTCCTTAGTGTGTCTCCTGTCCACCGCCAGCATGTTCTTGTCATCTCTTGTTCAACTTGTCTGGTTCTTGTCATCTCTTGTTCAACGGGTCTCGTTCTTGTCATCTGTTGTTCAACTTTTCTGGTTCATCCCATCTCTTGTTCAACTTGTCTGGTGCTTGTCATCAGTTCCACATTAGTGACCCTGTCATACCATTTCAATCTTTCTTTTCTACGCAAGCACCCCTGTACGAAGGTATGTAAGTTCTTGATTGTTGTTTTTTTTCACCTTGTTTCAGATACATACAATAAAACTGACTTAATATATGTGTTAAAGATTCTTAATTTTGTGTTGAACTTATTTGATTTGGATTTCCACTTATTTATCAATTGAATTAAAGCTGCTCTTGCCTTTTATATTCTATTTTAACATCACAGTCTGTTCCTCCAACTTTGACTATATTGCTGCTATCACGGATACAGGTGTGGCTATGCCTACCACACTCTGCCCGCTGTCTCGTTCTCTAGAGCTAACACAAACAACTGCCAGCTTTCATGAAAGGGAATCAGGAAGACAGTCACCTCGACAATTTTCAACGATTTAATATTATAATAACAATGAATGTTCAGCAATGAATGTTCCTGGTATACAACAATCGTGGAATAACATGACTCAGACCCAAAATTCCAGGTCAGTCTACGGACAGTCTATATTTAGCGCTGACGACGCCCTATGCTAACGGAATTTTATAAAGTATACGATCAATGGTTTCCTCGCGAAGTTTTGCGCCGACGATCGATCCGAGTTTCACAACTAGCGGTAAAAGAACGTGAGTGTTTGAACTTTATTAAAAATGAATGAAAATAGCCTCGACATTGTTCCAGTTGCAGACTGCACAGCGACACTAAGGACTGTCTAGTTGACGCCATAATCTAGTCTCCCTGTGACATATATCTCTACGGAGCGTGGTTGTGTTCAATAAAACTGTCTATTTGGAATTGTCCAGCCTGGCCTTTGACAGTATTTTTTATGTTGGAGAATACGGCTGTGTGCGGGGTCACTTACATACCACTAGATGGACATTGGGGTGAGTAGACTTATTACTCATGATATAATATAAATAATAAAGAAAACTACCCCGTGGACCAGAGCCCGTATCAATATGTAATTACATTCACCCAACAAACGGAAATTTCCTGTCATATTTTTACATCAAAAGACATGTCCACAACGATAACGTAACCACTTCACCTCTCACCACCCTATATTCTCATCAATACCTACACACAAAACACCAGACAAAACCAAAATCACCCCCACCACACCCGCTCATTAGCCATCTTCCTTAATAAAATGTATCATTTTTATATATTTTCCTCTTTATTCTATAGCGGGCAGGAAAAAGGGAATTCATTTAGTGAGTGCTTATAAAAATTCCTTCTTCTCAAGCCAAGCAGCAACATAGTTGCATGAAGGTTTTGGAACAAATCGGTTGTTATATTCATGTAAAAAGGTAAAAGCACAACTCCTTCCAATAAAAAAGTGTTAAAGCTACGTCTAAATCAGCTTGTTGTTTGTAACAAGACTACAGTACATCCACACAGATAACAACGTTCTGGTGAGATCACTTTTGGACAGTGTACCTATACCTAAGCTTTCATGAAATACACAAAAATCTCCTGTTATTGATTAAGAATACACTGCCTCCAAAATAATTGGTCAATCTACACAAGTCTGCGGTATGGCCTCTTTAAAAGCGACAGTGAAAAATCAACATATAATCGCTCCTGTAAATATTTTTTTTTTTTTTGTGAAGCGTGAAGTTATGCGCGCATGTGCATCCACCCTCGATGATCTGATAAATATATATCTAAAGTATATTCAGCGTCGAGATGGCCGACAACAATATCAACCAGACTAACCTCGCCGGCTGACCACCTCTACACTCCCCTTATTATATAAAATAAAAAAATTGTCTCACTTCGCGTACATTTGTATCCTCTCTTACATGGTTTTTTTTCTCTCATCCCTATATTCTCATCAATACCTACACACAAACCACCAGACAAAAACACGTTTTTGGCGGTTCTCGCCACACAACAAGCGCGGGGCGGGAAAAATGTACCAATGGGCTCAATAAACATCACAATTCAGCCGTCTACTCATTCGAACAACACCGCAACCTCACTTTATAATACTAAATATTATAGAAATAATGGCTTAACAAAACTATTTAAAACACTACAGATAACCAATAGTGATTTTACACTGTGTAAAGGACTATCAAACCAATTAGCTGTAATTCTCATCAATACCTACACACAAAACACCAGACAAATACACTTTTTTTGAGGTTCTCACTACACAACAAACGCGGGGCGGGAAAAATGTACTAATGGGCTCAATAAACATCACAATAAGCTAGCCTTTTAGCTGTGCTCAACCAACAACGGAAATTCCCTGTCATATTTTTACATAAAAAGACAGGTACACGCCGACAATGTCAACACATCTCCCCTCACTATCTAGTCTTTCTGCTTAGTCTACCTTGTGCCTGTGATCTCGACTGCTGAAATAACTCATATATTAATAAAACGTAAAAATCCTTGGCATTTGTATAAATGTTGTCTACCTGTTGTAAAATATATATTGTATGTATGTTATATATATATATATATATATATATATATATATATATATATATATATATGTGTGTGTGTGTGTTTATACATTGTCTTACTATGGTGGTCCCCGCTACACACCAACCCACAAAACCAAAAGCAACACCACCCGCACTCTCCATTTAAACCCCACCGAACAACTAACGACACCTTACATGGTTTTTTTTCTCTCACCCCTATATTCTCATCAATACCTACATGCCAACCCACGCCCATGCGTCATCACACCCGCAAGCCAAAATCAATACCCCCGAACTGCTAACGACAATAATTAACTACAACCTACCTACTTATCGCCCCTGACCACCTGATCGAACTTATCGATTTTTATATTTATGTATGTTGTGTATATATATATATATATATATATATATATATATATATATATATATATATATATATATATATATATATATATATATATATATATATATATATATATATATATATATATATATATATATATATATATATATATATATACATTGTATGAATAAAGAAAACATAACAACACTTAAAATACAACCTACCTACTGCCATTATTGATCTAATATTTTTCCTTATATAAATGTCCGCGCCCCCTCCGTTATCGATCGGTACAAATCAACACCACACCACACCCCGGCTGCCAGCTACACCCCAACCCACACCCATGAGTCATCACCCCGCCAGCTTAAATCCTGTCCTATTACTTGTAATAACTCCTGTCCCGCTTGTACCACTACAACACCTCCAGTTGTTATCAACCAATATTCCATAGACAATCACCCGGACGATGTCTTTAATCTACAACCACCACCAAAGAAGCAAAGAGCTACAAAGCGTCTGAAACTAGAGATATAGATTGACATTTCATATTTTTTAAAAGAGATCATTAAATATATTTATTACAACTTTATTAAAGAGCCTTGGCCTTTGTATAAATGTCGTCTACATGTTGTAAAATATATATATGTTGTATATATGTATGTATATATGTATGTATGTATATATATGTCGGCGTCTGTGGCCTAATGGATATGAACGCAGTTTCATAATCCAGATATACGAGGTTCGAAATCTGCTGCAGGCGGTTTGGTAGCAGATCGCTTTGTGTGGATTTTTAACAATGGTATAAGCGCCGTACCGTTCAGAAAGCAATGGCAAACTACTGAATGAAAAAATTGCCTAGAAAAATCACAAACAGCCAATAAAAGCTGGGGTTGATTGCTACGTCCTGTAAAGGATAAGCAACTAACAATGTATATATATATATATATATCTAGATATATATATATATATATATATATATATAGATATATATCTATATATATATATATATATATATATATATATATATATATATATATATATATATATATATATATATATATGTTGCATGAATAAAGAAACATAACAACACTTAAAATACAACCTTCTTACTAACCCCTACTGCCATTATTGCTCTAATATTTTTCCTTATATAAAAGTCACGCTCATCCTCCAAAATCGATCGGTATATTTCCTTATATAAAAGTCACGCTCATCCTCCATAATCCGATCTGTTTTGACCCCACATTCCAGGGTCATATCATATAATTTATATTAATTTGCCAGATATACCCAGAGAACTCGTTTCTTCCATATTAGCGTCCTCCTTTTGTTGTCTTTCGCACCGTACCACAGAACTCAATGACATCACAGGCGTAAAGGTTGCGCACCATTTTCACACACAACCTATAATACAAAACCACAAGGAAACTATAAATAGCAGCTGAACAACGCATATATGCTTAAAATCGAGCTGTAATAAATAAACCAGTCTGTGCAGTCTCACTTATCTATCACAATCTATCACTTATCTCTAATAACCCTCCCAAAAAACTAAACAGTTTTAACTGAATCTCTTTCAACAATTACAGCACTTAGAAACTTACGAGAATGTAGTAGACCTGATATAGCAGTGGAGATTTTCTGGCTACTACATACTTATATTCCAGAGGATATTCAGTCTTAATTGCTTGGATACCTTCACATGTTGGCATAGAAGGAAATGAAAAGGCAGATAAAGAAGCCAAGAAAGGTAGATCTGATAAAAATCTAATAAATGTAGGGACGAGTAAATCAGAGATTAAGAGCTTAATTAAAGATTTAATAACAGATGAATGGAAAGCAGAGAGGGATACAAATCTGAAAGTAAGACATGCATATAAGATGTTCAAGGCTCCAACAAGAAAATGTCAGATATCTAGGGAATTAAAAATTCCCAGTAATAAGAAACTTCTCAGACTACAGCTGGGAAAAGGCTATTTCAGAATAGAAGAACCTTACTGTGCAGGATGTCTTCAAGACAATAATATAGAACATTTCTTGTTAAAATGTAAGAGGTATGAACAAATGAGAATACCAATATTATATTATTTGCAAGCATCAAACTTACCTACAAATATAGAAGAGGTGTTAAGAATAGACTGACCTAGGGAACTGCATAATATAGTCAAACAATATTTAACACGAACACATGTTAATATATAGAGGCTGGGAATGTGAAGGTCTGATGCTTGATTATAATGCATATGACTTTTAACAGATGAAAGTCAATTAAATATCTGTTCAAGTCAGTTATATAACTGGAACCACCAGGCCTTTACACCCCTCCACTTTAATATTATTCTTGTTCAGAGTGTCTTCTTGATTTTGTTCGTTTTTTTTTTTTTTTTTTTTGTTTTTTTTTTAAATTTTATTTTGATTTTTTGGGGTTTTTTTTTTTTTTGTTTAATTAATTTTTGTTATTTTATTTATTTAACGTATATGCATAATTGTGATTGTCCCTATTTACAATGATTTGACAAATGTGATGCCACTTTCTCATATCGGCAGTTGTTCATATTATTTGGAATAGAAAACAATATATATCCTAATTATAACCCATCAGAGGGTGAAAGAGATATTTTTCTTCATTAATTTAAAAAAAAAAAAAAACAACAAAAATTATCTATCATCTGATGCAAACATCATAATAACAAAGCTCCCCGTGAAGCATCGGTGTTATAAATGCATCAATGATACAACACCGAAATTATCATTCTTGATAGCTGCAAAGATATGTGCATGATGATATGATAAGCTGCTGGATATTGACTCCAAGCCGGATATTCCAAATAGCCTGTGAAGAGGTAAGTACAGTTAGGACCCAATTTAGTGTACAAAGTGTCTCCACTGATTTGGTGAAAAGATATGTCCCCAAAGATGCAGCAATAGAGAATGCAGTCAGCGACCCATAGCTTGACTGCTTGCATCAGAGTCAGCGAACCAGAGCTGACTAAGACCCTACTCCACCTCCACGTGGTGGTCCTGGAAACAGTCTGCATCACTGCAGTCTGGCTGAGCGAGTAGGGATCGCAGAGGGAAGGCAAACCCGGTCCCAAAAACTGCCGTGCTGAAGTCGGATGTGTCGACCGAAAGGTGCAGATATCGCAGCTCCGGTGTAAACAGACACAACGCAACCAACGTCCTTTTCAGGACGAACGAGGAAGAAGAAGAAGAAGAACTCAAAAGAGTTGAATTCAAGAACCTATTCAACAAGACTAGGGGGAGCAGCTGTGGCTATGGAGGGATTACACATAATTGAGGGAAACCCGAGGCCTGTAAACAGTAAATTAATATGAAACAAATATAAAGGTATGTTATCAGGCACTCGCAGGAAATAAATATGGAGGGATTGTATTACTGGTGAAGAAAGAAGTTGAGAGCAGTGAGACCATCAGAATGGAAAATGGAGGCGCATAGCGGACATATGTCTAACAGGAAAATACGGTAGCCGCAGAGTGGAGAGAGATGATACAGAAAACGGTTTTCAAAGCATGGTTAGTGTCTTTTGATAAGGAGGGAAGATTCTCTAAAGTTAGCTGGATTTTGGTGACAAGGAAAACAGAAATTTGTTCAGTGGGGCAGGCATAGTCCGAGACAAAGGGTCTGCCAGGCTTGTAGGTTTGTGGAGTTTACGATGCATAGAGAATACATGTTTGTCCAAGAAGTTACCATAAGTGCGATGATTAGATGCACAGAGATAAAGTAGCGTGGAGCGAACAGATGGTTTATAGTGTCACGCACTTGATAGTTATAGAGGTCAGTGGCAACGTTAACACGGGGCTAGCTGGTTATTAGTATGAGTAAGTCCTGCCACCCAGCTACGATGATTCCTCCTTTTCCGGCAGGTTTGTTGACAACATCATCGCTGCGACGAAACTGAGAAAGATCATGAGGTTCGGCACAAATGAGGTTGGAACATTGCTGACGTTGGGGGCTCAGGTGCTAATGCTACATAGAGCGTTGTGAGCATACAAGCCGAAAGTGCGAGAAGCGTCAGCAGTGGATATAAAAACTAGTTTGTTGGAGGAGAAACGCACAAACAAGTTATCAGGTTCAGTCTGGAACTGCCTGGTACCACCATCACGACGGAAAGGAAAGTTGGGGCGCATGTGACTATGAAACTAGTGAACATCCTGGAGGAAATGATATTGATCGGAGGAAAATCGAAGAACAACGAAGCGAAGAACCTTGCTTAATACAGAGATCTCACTCTCAGAAACAGAAAGATTCGGGAGACGGTAACCAACCTTAGTACGACACGAGTGGAGAAGAAAGGGGATGGCAGTAGAGGTAGAGGAGACAACATTGTTGAGCTTATTTGTGGGGGGAAAAGAGATCAGAAAATTTTGTGTTGAATTTGTGGATGCTAAGTCGGATAAGGAAGCAATGAAGGGAGTTGCTGAAGGTGAGACTACAAAAACGAAGTAGTAGATGAGATTGTTGTAGACTTAAGCCTATCAGGAGGTGGGAGTAGCTAGCAGCAACAATGATCATACACTGAAAACCCCATTTTGTCTCCATGAGCTGTAAGAGACGCTGTTCACTGGGATAAAGTTTGCCAGCTGAAGAGTTAATCTGGGAAGGAAAGACATGGGGTAGAGCTTCATAGTAAAGGCAGTTATGAATAACGTTGAGATGACAAGTGAATCTAGTTTTCTGAATTGACAGATGTAAAGTAGATAACGGTTCAAGGTGTGTCGGTTGGTAGGAGACAGAACGCGATGACGATGACGGAAAAGAGAAAGTTAGTGATCTATTTGATGGAAGGCATAGTAGGAGAAGTCGGGGGAGCAATCTAAATAAATTAGAAAAAGGTCAATAAATAAATAAATAGATATGTAAAATCATACAAATAAGTAACATCAAACTGACAATAACAGATGAGGAGAAATAGGAGATGAGAAGACGACTGTGATGGAGAAGAAAACATGGAGAGAAGAGCTGGAGGCAGAAATAAAAACGATAAGGAGAACATATAGAGACCTTGGCCTGATGGCCAGGTAAAGGAGTATTTGACGTGTGTTTTTGAAGGCCTTTGCTCCTTGGGGAGCCAGAAGGTATCGACTGAATGCAATAATCATAAACAAAATTATTGATGTACCGTATCAGTATGTCACTGTCGACAACGGGAAATGGGTGGAGATGTGTCACATATTGTTTTCAAATACATGCATTTTTTTCCGAGAGACAGTCGGGAACTTAATAATGTTGGCATCCTTTTATGGTCTTTGTGTCAATAAGAAACCAACAAAAATGTCTCACTTTTATTGATAATATCTCTTTTTTTTTTTTTTTTACCTTACGTCTTCATTTTCTTAACCTGAGATATGCATTTTTATGACAGTCACTACTAAAAGACACGATACAGAAAAATGCACAATGAAAAGTGGCTGTGGTAATTTATGCAGGAACCAAAACCGGAATCTTAACTCAGCGGTAGTTTTACGCTGCGCGAGGTGCTAGACAAGCAAGCGTGAACTTTCGAGGCTACTTAAAAAGAATTCCTGTTTGTCGCAAAATTGGTTTCAAGTCATTGCAAACGTTTTCAGTTAGATTTATAAACCCATCTACGATCGAGTGACCGCTTTCAAAATGGCGGCGTATCAGCGAAATGTGTATCGGACAGAGGAAATCGCCAACGATAATAAAAACAGAAGGGAATCCGTATGAAAAGGATTTTACATTTCAGTACAGGGAAGGATGGTGTATACTGCATATAAGATGGAACGGTAGGAAGTTCTCATTTTCGGAGATATATGCGTATTTCGGCTGCCCACGGTTACGCTAAAAGCATGTAAACCCACTTCTGTTCTAAATATTAAAATCAACAAATAACAGTTTGGGAATTTACATGGATAGGAAGATAGAGTTTTATCAGCTGTATAAAACTAGATAAGAGGGAACAATATGGATATTATATATGCCGAGAATGATAAAGGCAAAATTTCAGTCGACGCACAGATCGGCCGAAATCACTGTTCGGGAAGGATTTTTCAGGTTAGGTTTAGGCTGTGACGTCGGTACTCTCCGATACGTCCGCGCTTTGCGTATAAGTAGCGGATCGGTAAACTGAGAGAGATACACAACGAAAGAGGTTTGAGCCAGACTGGAGACAGAGTTTCGCCACTATCCATGAATTGTGAGCGGATCGCCAGAAACATTTTTAAGTCCAGTATCTGAAGTCTGAGGGTAAGCGAAATTATGATAACTACCGTGTATAATATTTGTTATTTCAGGTTCATATAGAATTCACAAAATACGCCTGTATAATAGTCATTGATATAATGTATTGTATTTTTAATATGATCTAACATGTACATTGTGGATGATTGTTGCTTGTACAAAAATTAATCACAAATAGCCCCACAGCCTAATGAAGATATATTTATCATATTGCTTTATCGCTTACGAAGATAAAGGCAGTCCCATGGCAGAGATTGTCATAGGGAAATGAAGTGTTAGAAACTTCATCATGGAAGATCCCAGTTACGAGGCTAAGGTGACTAGTCCCCTTCCTCGCTGCCTTTGCCTTCCCTAGTTCGAGCGCACAACTTTGTACCCATTTACAGCTGGTAAACTGGAGTGTTCTACAGCCAGTTTCAGTAGAAAGCAACCTGATCACATGGTCACTCACTTTCTTTATTTATGTATTAATTTTGTGTAGATGCTAAGAATAGCATCAGTATTTGAATTTGTACTTGATATGATTTGGAAGGATCAAGTTATAGCATATGAAGGGATGTATAGGAGCGGAATAAACCAGATGATGTTTATTACTGATATGTTAATATTAATTCTATATCATTGAATTGATGTTACTTGCTATGACTGTATAACCTTGACACCTGATGACTGACTTGTCTGACTTATGAGCTAGTCAGTTACACTTAATTGAAATGTTAATATTAATGCTATATCACTGAACTGATGTCCTTACTTACTATGATTGTATAACGGTGACATCTGATGACTGACTGGTCTGACATCTGTGCTAGTCAGCTACAAGTCTAGCCAGATACTAGCCAAGGCTGATATGTTGCAGGTTCCATGAAATAACTCAAACCAGACTGTCCAGTATCAGAAGCCGGTGTAGTTCATCCGAGGCAATCCCACAAAAGTGCAGGACCCCAAAGAGTGAACTTCAACTGGTCATTGGCATCCCTACTGTTGGGCCTACCAAGTCTGATATCAGCAAAGGACAGTTTCAGCAGCATCAAGTGATAAGATAAGTGGCAGTTAAGACACTGACCACCCATTTATGAAAACAGCATAGTGAACCTAAAATTCAAACATCCTTTGTAAACAGGTCAAAGTGATGACAGTTATTTGTAAAGTCAAAGAACTAAAAACCGTGATTGCAGTAACTGTAATATTCAAGATCTTGAAGTCTAAACAGACAATAATAGTAATTGTGTGAATACTTTGATATATATTTTTATACTCTTTTCCAACTAGTAGAAATAGAATATTAGTGTAAATATTAAAATATTTTTAACTGTACCTGAGGAATTATTCACTTATTACATTTGTGGTCACAGTGAATGTTCATTTTATTATCCCCTAGAATATAAGTAATCATAAGATAGTCACAGGGAGGAGACACCTTAAATCCTGGTACTACTTCTTACCAACTGGGCCAGGGTTTTCACAGTCTGACTATTTTTATGATAACAATACACCAGTGCTTATTTCTAAGACTGGGGTATTACTTGTAAGACCAGAACTCTTTACTGGCATACTTTTACATAATAAATAATTTTAAATAACCTCCCGCTACAGTGGGGGCTCGTCTGCGGGATATATCTTTGATATTCCTGAGCCATCTTTCTATTTCTGCTGTGTAGAAAATTTGCTTTTTTGTAAATTTTTTTTGGAAAGAGTAAACATAGTAGGAAGAATATATAAAAGTTTTTTTTGTAGAGGAGTACCATTGAGTACAGATAAAGAAAGCTGTTTCATATATGGTGAAGTCAGTTTAATTAACTTTAATTTTAAATAAGTTAATTATATTGTAGTAAATTAGTTTGAGTAAGATCGCTTGCCCTACTAGACTACAGATACATCATGGATGACTTGGTCAAATTTAGGTCTGCTACACTGCAGGTGGGAAAAGAGCTTGGCATGGATGGTGACGCTCTGATCCGGTATGTCACGACGGAATGTGAAAAGTACACCGAGAGAGAAGCAAAGCAATTAGAAGCAGAGAGAGAAGCCAAGAAATTAGAAGCAGAGAGAGAAGCCAAGAAATTAGAAGCAGAGAGAGAAGCCAAGAAATTAGAAGCAGAGAGAGAAGCCAAGAAATTAGAATTAGAAGCAGAGAGAGAAGCCAAGAAATTAGAATTAGAAGCGGAGAGAGAAACAAAGAAACTAGAAGCTGAGAGAGAAGCCAAGAAATTAGAATTGGAAGCAGAGAGAGAAGCCAAGAAATTAGAAGCTGAGAGAGAAGAAAGGAGGTTACAAGCAGAGAGGGACCATGAGCTGAAAATGAGACAGCTTGATCTTGAACTTCAGGCTGGGACTATCACCCATGGTAATAGCTCACCTCATTCTGCGAATAGCTCTTTTCAGAACACAGCAAATGGGGCCATGAACTTCCACCTAGATCCATTTGTTGAAAAGGAGGACGCAATTGAGTCGTACCTGGATAGGTATGAAAGGCTAGCCTCTACATATGGACTGGAAAAGGAAAAATGGAGTCTAAAGTTATCCCAGGGATTGAGAGGTATTGCATATGATGTGTTTCTGAAACTCCCCAAAGAAGATCAGGAAAATTATGAAATACTAAAGCAAGCCTTACTGATCCGGTATGAAAAGAACTCTGAGGCATATAGGAAGAAATTTAGAACTTCTAAACCTCTACCTGGAGAAACATATAACCAGTTCTCAGCTAGGCTAGAAACGTATTTGTTGAAATGGAGTAGTTTAGGTAAGTATCAGAAAACCTACGAGGATCTGAAAGAAATGGTTATGTTAGAGCAAGTGAAAGATTCCATGTCTCAAGAAATGAGGAAATTCCTTATGGAACAAGGAGCAGAGAGGCTGGAAGACATTTTGAAATGTGCAGAGAGATACCAAGCAGCTCAAGCTGAATTGATAGGAACAAAAAGGAAGCAGGTAGAAGGATATAAGCCACCACCGCAGAATACCGATTTTGACCAGATGGATCAACCACACAGATACAAGCAAAGATTTGATAATAAGGACAAGAACCCTCAGACTCAGGAAAATAAACCCTACAAACAGGGAGCTAAGTGGTGCAAATTTTGTAAGATGAGCAACCACAACACGGATGAATGTGGGAGGAAAAAACCCCTTCATCATGCTGCATGTCTACAGGTGAGGACTTCTGTTAGGAAGGAACTGACTGTGAGTCAGAATAGCCTCCATCACCCACCTACCCAGGAGATAGTGACTGTGAATGGCAAACAAGTCACAGGAATGTATGACACAGGTTTGTCCTATGATGCAGTCGTGTGTGCATCTCTGGTGTGCCCTGAACAAATCACCACAGAAACAGTAGAGATTCAAGGGCCACTAAAAGGAACATCACCCCTTACATTACCCATAGCAAAGATTCATGTCAGTTGTCGCTATGTGGAAGGGGAGATAAATGCAGCTGTGATAGATGATCCCTTTTACCCCCTAATGTTGGGGCGTAAATATGTTTTCTTAGGAGACCCTGTAAAACCTATGGTTATGGCAGGAATCCAGACCAAGGCTGACTCCAGGAACATAGAGAGAGGGACACCAACGTAAAATTTCATTCAACTGAAATGAAACGGGCTCAAGAAGCAGACAGCACGTTGAAGCCTTGTTTTGGCAAATTATCAAAAACACATAAAGCTCCAAGGAAAGGACATTTCTATATGGAACATGGACTCTTGTACAGGAAAGCTGGAAGAGGAACGAAAAGTCATGGTCAAATCGTTGTACCATCCACCTATAGGAATAAGGTTATAGGCTGGGGACACATATCAACTTTGAGTGAACACCTGGGTAATGGTGCCACAAAACAAAGAATAGCCACCCAGTTCTACTGGCCAGGTATTACGGAAGACATAAATCAGTATGTACATTCCTGTCCAGAGTGCACCTATGTAGATTCAGAAAGTCGACGGAAGAGTCTTCATCAAAAATCTACACGCAAACCAGCAATCAGGGGTACTCCCGAGATTTGCACGGGAGGGGAAAGGAAACATCCCACACAGGTTCAATTGCAGTCTGAACCCCATGCGCGGGAAAAAAGGAACAAATCACGTAGCGAAAATCAAACACCTACGGATTTGCGAGGGAAAACCACATCCAACTATCAACGAAAAGAGGGCGGTAAACTTCATGGGAAACCTACCGACCCCGTTTCACCAGCAGTAAGAGCCTGGATGAAAAGCCGAATCGGAAGGAGAGAGATAGTAAAGGATGAATATATTATTGGAAAACAGAATGTGGGCGCAGATTTTCTTAGTCGCCATCCCACAGAGCTTGAGGAGGATAGAAAGAAGGAAAACTAACCTCGGAACGGTCGATTTGCAATTGTCTTGTACCCAATAGTTAAGCTAGATATCATCCAGCTTAAAATATGGGGGAGCTATGTCGCAAAATTGGTTTCAAGTCATTGCAAACGTTTTCAGTTAGATTTATAAACCCATCTACGATCGAGTGACCGCTTTCAAAATGGCGGCGTATCAGCGAAATGTGTATCGGACAGAGGAAATCGCCAACGATAATAAAAACAGAAGGGAATCCGTATGAAAAGGATTTTACATTTCAGTACAGGGAAGGATGGTGTATACTGCATATAAGATGGAACGATAGGAAGTTCTCATTTTCGGAGATATATGCGTATTTCGGCTGCCCACAGTTACGCTAAAAGCATGTAAACCCACTTCTGTTCTAAATATTAAAATCAACAAATAACAGTTTGGGAATTTACATGGATAGGAAGATAGAGTTTTATCAGCTGTATAAAACTAGATAAGAGGGAACAATATGGATATTATATATATGCCGAGAATGATAAAGGCAAAATTTCAGTCGACGCACAGATCGGCCGAAATCACTGTTCGGGAAGGATTTTTCAGGTTAGGTTTAGGCTGTGACGTCGGTACTCTCAGATACGTCCGCGCTTTGCGTATAAGTAGCGGATCGGTAAACTGAGAGAGATACACAACGAAAGAGGTTTGAGCCAGACTGGAGACAGAGTTTCGCCACTATCCATGAATTGTGAGCGGATCGCCAGAAACATTTTTAAGTCCAGTATCTGAAGTCTGAGGGTAAGCGAAATTATGATAACTACCGTGTATAATATTTGTTATTTCAGGTTCATATAGAATTCACAAAATATGCCTGTATAATAGTCATTGATATAATGTATTGTATTTTTTAATATGATCTAACATGTACATTGTGGATGATTGTTGCTTGTACAAAAATTAATCACAAATAGCCCCACAGCCTAATGAAGATATATTTATCATATTGCTTTATCGCTTACGAAGATAAAGGCAGTCCCATGGCAGAGATTGTCATAGGGAAATGAAGTGTTAGAAACTTCATCATGGAAGATCCCAGTTACGAGGCTAAGGTGACTAGTCCCCTTCCTCGCTGCCTTTGCCTTCCCTAGTTCGAGCGCACAACTTTGTACCCATTTACAGCTGGTAAACTGGAGTGTTCTACAGCCAGTTTCAGTAGAAAGCAACCTGATCACATGGTCACTCACTTTCTTTATTTATGTATTAATTTTGTGTAGATGCTAAGAATAGCATCAGTATTTGAATTTGTACTTGATGTGATTTGGAAGGATCAAGTTATAGCATATGAAGGGATGTATAGGAGCGGAATAAACCAGATGATGTTTATTACTGATATGTTAATATTAATTCTATATCATTGAATTGATGTTACTTGCTATGACTGTATAACCTTGACACCTGATGACTGACTTGTCTGACTTATGAGCTAGTCAGTTACACTTAATTGAAATGTTAATATTAATGCTATATCACTGAACTGATGTCCTTACTTACTATGATTGTATAACGGTGACATCTGATGACTGACTGGTCTGACATCTGTGCTAGTCAGCTACAAGTCTAGCCAGATACTAGCCAAGGCTGATATGTTGCAGGTTCCATGAAATAACTCAAACCAGACTGTCCAGTATCAGAAGCCGGTGTAGTTCATCCGAGGCAATCCCACAAAAGTGCAGGACCCCAAAGAGTGAACTTCAACTGGTCATTGGCATCCCTACTGTTGGGCCTACCAAGTCTGATATCAGCAAAGGACAGTTTCAGCAGCATCAAGTGATAAGATAAGTGGCAGTTAAGACACTGACCACCCATTTATGAAAACAGCATAGTGAACCTAATATTCAAACAGTCAAGTGATGACAGTTATTTGTAAAGTCAAAGAACTAAAAACCGTGATTGCAGTAACTGTAATATTCAAGATCTTGAAGTCTAAACAGACAATAATAGTAATTGTGTGAATACTTTGATATATATTTTTATACTCTTTTCCAACTAGTAGAAATAGAATATTAGTGTAAATATTAAAATATTTTTAACTGTACCTGAGGAATTATTCACTTATTACATTTGTGGTCACAGTGAATGTTCATTTTATTATCCCCTAGAATATAAGTAATCATAAGATAGTCACAGGGAGGAGACACCTTAAATCCTGGTACTACTTCTTACCAACTGGGCCAGGGTTTTCACAGTCTGACTATTTTTATGATAACAATACACCAGTGCTTATTTCTAAGACTGGGGTATTACTTGTAAGACCAGAACTCTTTACTGGCATACTTTTACATAATAAATAATTTTAAATAACCTCCCGCTACACTGTTGTATCAACTGAGCACATATATGTGCGCGAGGTCTTAGGCAAACGCCAATGTTATATATGAATAAAACCGACAATGCTTCATCCCAAGCAGAGGCATCATGTGACAGGTTCCAGAGTCAGGGGCACAGTTCATGGTTGGTTCGAATTCAATACTTTAATGAATGAAACACAGTTATAAGCCCGCCAATCTCTCTGACACACGACTCAATAACAACATGGTTTTCCGGTGCCGACCATAACTCGACAGTAAAACACGCAAGGGAGAAAACCCGACTAATATTCAAGTAGGCCCCATTAATACTGATTACTTACCGTGGCTTCACAATACTACACAAACTACAATCGACGGATTATTCAGACTGGAACCAGTATCTATCACTATCTAAATACACACTGTGCTTTGTCTGTTTTGTAAATTAATATGAAACAAATATAAAGGTATGTTATCAGGCACTCACAGGAAATAAAGAAGTAGAACACCAGACAACAGAAAAACAACAGACATGAGTGGCTTACCCAGGATTTGAACACTGGACCTTCCGTGCGACAACCCCGCCTAGCCATGCAAGCAAATCACACTATCCGCCCTGCCATCTACGCATCATCAAAAAATGATGTTTCAATGGCAGGTCAACAGTGCGAACCACAATACACGACACCAGAAGTCCGCCATGGGCAGTTCAGCCTATTAATGACGCAATCACTTCTGTTGTATTTCTATCAAGCAGTATAGGCCGAATCCAACAAGACAAGGACCTTAATACTGTGTCCAGCAAATGATAGCAGACTAGAACAGTGAGAACAGAATAGTGGGTAGGTTTGGTATTGTATAAACATTTATTACACATAAGGGAGGGAAACCCGAGGCCTGTAAACAGTAAATTAATATGAAACAAATATAAAGGTATGTTATCAGGCACTCGCAGGAAATAAAGAAGTAGAACACCAGACAACAGAAAAACAACAGACATGAGTGGCTTACCCAGGATTTGAACACTGGACCTTCCGTGCGACAACCCCGCCTAGCCATGCAAGCGAATCACACTATCCGCCCTGCCATCTACACATCATCAAAAAATGATGTTTCAATGGCAGGTCAACAGTGCGAACCACAATACACGACACCAGAAGTCCGTAATGGGCAGTTCAGCCTATTAACGTCTACTATTTACTGGACCCAGTATCAAGGTCTTTGTCTTGTTTGGACTGACACATACTGTTAATAGGAGAAAAACAGAAGTGATTGCGTCATTAAGGGGCTGTATACTTCCGGTGTTATCTTGTGTTTCTTACTGATAAATAGCCAGTAAAGCATCTTTTATTGGGGATGCCTAGCTGGCCGTGGGGTCAGTGTGATTCGCTTGATAGCTAGGCGGAGTTGTCGTACGGAAGGTACGGGGTTCGAACCCTGGGTAAGCCACTCACGTCTGTTGTTTTTCTGTTGTCCAAGTGTTCTACTTCTTTATTTCTTACGAATTCCTGAAAACATACCTTTATGTTTGTCTAATATTAATTTACTAATATTAATTTACTGTTTACAGGCCTCGGGTTTCCCTTCCTTATGTGTTATTTGCGCGCAACATGAGCTGTGGTCAAAAACTGCGTCATAAACACTATTGACCACTGCGTTGTAACGATTACAAAAACGAACGCAATTCAGGCCAACACGTGCATTTGACACTGTAAAGAACATTTGATGCTGGTTTTTATATATCCTAGCACCAAATTTTACTTACAAACTCATAAAAACGCGCCCTCGGATAGCTATGCGTTTCTTTTTTTGAACAGTATACATTCAGAATCAACAAAAGGATTTCCTCAGTCTTTTAAATGTGGTGCAAATGTTGAAAGGTTCAAACGTTAACTTTAGATCTTTCCCTGTCATTTTTTTGGCGGTACATTTACTAGTTAATATTATTATCTCATCTGAAATATCGGATGGTTATTATAACCTTTAACTGGTTTACAATGTTTTTTAATGATATATTTCTTTTTGAAATAATGTGGTAACCTCCAAAAGAACGTTGCCAATCGTTCTGCACAGAATATTCACTTGGAGTGATTTCCCTTTAACAGTGTTTCAGTATATAGTTAGTGCAGGTTGAAAAATGAGCAAAGATAGTAAGTTTGCCCTATGCTAATGTTGTTGATTATTCACATAATAAATTGTGCTTTTCTTATGGTTCATGGCCAAAGCAGCAGTCTGCCTATGTTATTTGTGTTACGCTAAAGTTTGTGATATAAAGTGGTCGGATATCGTGCTTACGTGTTGGAGTTCATTGAGTTAAGATTAGCTGTCAATAACGAGCCATGTTTGTCGCTCCAGGTGAAATGCAATTTATATTTGTCCTTGCGCACGCACAGCTAAGCACTTGGCATCAAGGTAATCTTATTGTATGGTTCTGAACAAAAACCAAAAAGCGTCAGTAAATGGGTAAAATAAAAGGTAGTCTCAAAGCAGATAGGGGAATGAAGTGTTAGAGACTTCAAAATAATAGATCAAGCTTCGAGAGGTGAAGTAGCCACTACCCATCCTCCGCTGCCTTTGCCTTTCCTGATCCAAGAGTAGTAGAGTAAGGTATCTATTTACATCTGATGGACTGTAGCGTGACACCACCGTGTTTCCAACACGCTACCTGTGCCGCGGGAAGTCTGCGATCTAACCATGGACGCTCTCAAAATGGGTACTTGCCTAAATAAAGGGTTGTAGTGGTACGACAAGACCACTAATGTGGAACTGATGACACGAACCAGACAAGTGCCAGAAGAACCAGACATGAGAAATATCGGCTCACCGGAAGTGTAGTTTGTAGCCCCGTAGCACATACTGCCGTAGGGTAGTGAAGTGTTAGAGACTTGACCTTACAGGTCCAGCATCGAGAGGTGGGAGGGGGACCAGTTCCCGTCCTCGCTGCCTTTTGCTTCCCTAGCTCTAGAGCACAGTCCAGCACCCATTTACAACTGAGTAGACTGGAGCGTGATGAAACCGTGATTCGAACCAGGCACCTTTGTCGCGAGAGATTGTCACGGATTGCCTCTCCTGTTTTGCAGTAGTGGTCCACCAGTGGCCAAACGCAAGAGTATCTAAAATGGGTCATCAAAGGTGTCTACCTTCGCACAAGATTACTCTTGGCAAAGTTGTAGATAGAAGGGTAATGACGCTTCTATCCCAAGGGAGTGTTCACAAGATATTTCCGAAGTCAAGAACAATGCTGCTTTGGCAGGGCAATTGTTAACTTATATCGGTCCGTCGCCTTTTGTGAAGAATTAAACAATGATTTAGCCCGTTCAAGCCCCCGGCTGGTGTAACTCAAGCGAAATTCCTTGTATAGATATTTGCTCTATAAAAATATGTATATATATTAAATATTCTTGCTCATACGTTTGCTTTCATACATATAATAACCGAATCAGCTATGATTGTTATGTTTTAAAATAACATGTTACAAATTTAATAATCAATTAGTTTTAACAGGTTAAAATAGAGATGAAATGATGGTGAATTTTAGAGTTAAATAAAATTTCTCGTCATTGAGACTTGGTTTGAGGATTTAGATTAAAATTAAAATTGAATGTCTGTTTGCTGGTGCCTTTTACAAGCACCTAACTGGTATGAGTGAGTCCTGCAGCCTTGGTTTCATCAATTCTTTTGTGATTATGACACTTCACAGTCTGATGGCTTCGTTCCTCTAACGGTCTGATAGCTTCGTTCCACGAACAGTCTGATAGTTGTTCAACAAACTTTTAGACAAAATAGAAAGAACAAATGCCTCTGCTAAGTACATTTGTGGGCTGCAAATTAACAGGCGCATTGTCTCGCTGTCCACCCACCACTGTTAGTCTCTCTGAATAATTAAATTCTTTTTGAGTATACACAGCGTAACTCAGGGAGGATGATTAGAAATCACCAATATTCTTCTGGATATTAAACTGGGAAAATGTGTGCTTGGACAGCGCGAAAGCAATGATTTGCCTGAATTACAATTAACAAGGTACATATATCTCACAAAATGATATGATACACTTGAGGCAAATGTGATGTAATCATCACTCATCACTGCTCTAGTCGGAGTCTGGGGTCACCTCTGCTGTCGGTTTTCTGTACGAATAGCAAGAAGAAATCACCAGTTGCTGTAGTGGTTTATGAATCTACTATTTTCATATGTTGAGGGTGCCAGCCTCACATTTAACCACTTAGCAAGAAAACATGTCAAATTCACATTTGTAAAATAAATGTTTACATTTGCCCCAAAGTAACTTTTGGGAATGCAATCTCCTGGCACAGTTTAGAATGGACACAAGCAACTTAGTTTAGATGTTTTCGAATCACTTGGTCTGAAAATTATATTACTCATATGACGGGTGATCTGATTCCTTAGGATTCCAGAGTTGGTATTTATAAATGCGGGTTTACTTTTTAAGTTTTAAAGTTGCCCAAATACTTCGATCTTGGTCTTTTAAGTTTCAATTCTTCGTATTTATAAATGCGGGTTTACTTTTAAGTTTTAAAGTTGCCCAAACACTCTGATCTGTCACTTATAATTTAGGAATTCTTAGTCCGACTCCTTCTCTCTCTGGCTTCTGGGGGTTGCTAATTTGACGTTGCGATGCAGTCTGATCTGTGACTGCGATTTCGCTAGGTTATATCTGTCATTTCCAGTTCAAATCCCAGATTGTGCTTCCGACAAATTTGCCAATGAGAACCATTGTGTATTCCGGCTCTCACTTTATACCAATCCAATCTCTTTTGCACTATGTGGGTAGGGGTGTTAAATCATTACGTTCCCCCGCGTGTTTTAAAATATTACATTTTAAAATTCCAACACGTGACCTCTTTCTTCTTCTTCCTCGTTCGTCATGAAAAGGACGTTGGTTGCGTTGTGTCTGTTTACACCGGAACTGCGATATCTGCGCCTTTCGGCCGACACATCCGACTTCAGCATGGCATTTTTGCCTTCCCTCTTCGATCCCTACTTTCTCAGCCAGGCTGCAGTGATGCCGCCTGTTTCCAGGACCACCACGTGGAGGTGGAGTAGGGTCTTGGTCAGCTCTGGTTCGCTGACCATGACGCAAGCAGACAAGCTATGGGTCGCTGACTGCATTCTCTATTGCTGCATCTTTTGGTCCCGACCTCTTTCTAATAATGCTGTAATACTTCCGCTTGCCTCTGTACAAGCTCACAAACACATCTATGAACTAATTTCCTGTCTAGATGCTTTCCGCCAATATCGGCTTCCAAGACATATTATCTGTAATAACAACATAGGAATAGTCCGGCGGAAGCTATTATCTCATTATCACCTGTGTCTTTGCCCATCCCTCAGATGGCTTTCCCTGACAGACAACAGTGGCTTCCTTTGAATCGATCGTGCGCAACCAGCTTGCGCACACAAGGATCGTCTCTGTCAGTGGATGGCTAGACTGACTTACGTGATAACCGTATTACCGCTGACCAGTCTAATTAATCCGGTATTGTTACGATTCACCTGGCGGAACGTAAACAAGTCTGGGGTGCGGTCACTGCAAAAAGAATGCAAGGGCAATAAATATGCCAAATAATAGGACGATGAGTGAGAAAAATGAAGAAATGAAGTGATACTGCCGGAGGGGACAATAGCTATAAAAAGTGCACGACTGATTTCGTCACAGAGACCAGCGCACCAACCACTCTGTCATCGGGACAATCAGATCATTGTATATGTCATAACTCCGATGTATTGCATTTCGATAACGCAGTAAAGTTTTCCGAGTATTTTATCATTTTTAGCCAACAACAAAAAAAGTTGCCTTCATTTGTACTTTGGGAACTTAAAACTCGATTCCTGCGATGACCACGGAGTGCCAGTCTCTGAACTTTCAAAAAGAAAACTGCATCTCTTTCCTTTCCGCCGTTAGATGCTCAGCGAAGACATTTCTGTCGTTGAACAAGCTGATTTTGGTTATGGACATTTTCTTTCTCTGCATTTTTGAGACTTTTACTATTTATAAGTTTTTTTTTTTTTGTTTTTTTTTCATTGTGTGCGCCATCGTCATTTTCCTAAGTCTATAGAGGGTCTCACCTCTTGTAAGGCCGCAGCGGTCGGTCACATTCTTATGTTCCTGGGTTGAAGGTATGTAGAAAGTCTTCAGAATGTTCTACTATCGCTACATAAGACGTCGTGGGCGTATCGATTACAAAGTAGGCATCGAACTTATTACGCTTCTTAATTCTATGTTAGGACCAAATGTAGTAGATTCGAACTATATGCGATTTTTTTTTCAATTTCGCTACTCACAACGCTACTCGGTTTAATTCACGGGTCCAGCCATCTTGGAAAGCTAAAAATGACCCTGGTGTGATTTAGCGAGAAAAGGTTCCACTTAAAACCAGAAGAGAAGTGAACACAATAAAAACACTTAATAGTAACCAGACAGACTTAACTGTTGTAAATTATCTAGTGTTCAGCATTTGTTCACCCCGCAAGGAATAATTCTTATGAGTTTGGTCTGTCCACGTATGACGTAACGCACTTTTTGGCATTACATCCCCCCCCCCCCCCCCCACCCCCCACCCCCCCCCCCCCCTTCTCCAAATCACATTTCGTCACAAAAGCCCAGACCCCCTTTACGTGACGACGTTACAAATCTCTTACTCCACCCCCTTTTTTTCTCCCTATTTATTTCTTTTTTGTAATACTCAAAAGCACCAACCTAATCGAATGTAAGTCGTCACTCAAAGTCAAAAGGAGCTTCAGAGCTTGATGAATCGCGTCACCCAAGCATGCAAGGACTGTGGCCTCACAATAAGTCTAAAGAAAACAAATGTGATGAGTCAGGATGTGGATATTTCACCAGTTATCACTACAGATAACTATGAATAGGCAGTGGTGCACCACTTCACATACCTGGGGTCTACCATCAACGACAAACTATCTCTGGACACAGAAATTGACAGCCACATTGGCAAAGGTGCAGTTACCTTTGCCCGCCTCACAACGCGTGTTTGGGGAAACTCTAAACCCACAATGAAGACCAAAGCTGCGGTATATAACGTTTGCGTCACTAGCACACTTATAGATGGCAGCGAGACATTGACAACCTATGCAAAGCAAGAAAGAAGGCTCAATACTTTCCATCTAAGGTGTCCACACAACATCCTCGGTATTTCGTAGAAGGACAAATGTCGAGGTGTTGTCACGTGCTGGCCTTCAAAGCATGTTTACACTGCTTAGACAGCGCAGACTCACTTACTTGGTCATGTACGCCGCATGGAAGATGGTCGCATCCCGAAAGATATCTTCTACGGACAACTGGCAGATGGCAACAGAACAGTTGGGCGACCGCAGCTGAGGTTCAAAGATGTGTGCAAGAGAGACATGAGAGCGCTGGACATAAATCCAGCAGCCTGGGAGGATGCAGCTGCCGATCGCACCAAGTGGCAATGCTATCTACGGCGTCACCTCAGACTGAGCGAAAAGAAGCTCTCACGGCAAGCAGAAGAGAGGAGAAAACGTCGAAAGAAACACCAGGAAAATAAGCATTGAGGGCTGTCACCTCAGGGGCGCATTCCCATAGTCAGATATGACTGAAGAGGCTATTATTATTTTAATATAATGTAAGTTAGTTAACTAATCATCATCATCATCATCACCTTTCAACTCCCTAAGGAGCTTATGCTTTATACCAAATTTTCCTGCCAAGTGCCATCAGCTCAAGATCTTTCCAAATCTTCTTCATCCTCTTCATGTCTGTCTTCATTTCTTTTCTCCGTGTATTCCTTGGTTTTCCTCTTACTCTGCAAGGATTGCCTTGTAAGGTTATGAGCAGATTTGATCAATATGTCTCCTATCCCTCTTCAGCGTCTTTTTCTCGAATCTTGTTCTTGCCTGGTTCGTGTCATCAGTTTCACATTAGTGATCTTGTCATACCACTACAATCCTTCTATTTTAGACAAGCACCCATTTATGAGAGCGTCCGTGGTTAGAGCATAGGCATCTCGCGGCAAAGGTAGCGGGTTAGAAACACGGTGGCGTAACGCGACAGTCAACTCAGCTGTAAGTGGATACTTGACTCTGCTCTTTGGTTAGGAAAAGTAAAGGCAACCAGGAAGGGAACACTTCTCAAAATCCAACCTAGTATTGTGAAATTTCTAACACGTCACTCCCCTACGGCTGTATCTTCTATGAGACTACCTTTTTTTTTTTTAACCTATTTATGAAAGTCTAAGGCTTTTCTGATTGTTGTTTTTGTTGTTCTCCATGTTCAGAGCCATACAATAGGACTGACTTGACATTTGATTTGAAGATTCTGATTTTTGTGTTGGACTTGACTTCTTTTGATCTCCATCGTATTTCCCAATCCAATGAAAGCTCCTTTAGCCTTCTGTATTCTTATTTTGATATCATTATCTGTTCCTCCAGCTGTCTCTATTGCAGCCAAGTTATATGTATGATTCTATAGACTGAAGTGGAACCTTTTCTCGCTAAATCACACCAGGGACATTTTTAGCCTTCCAAGATGGCTGGACCCGTGGATCAAACCGTAGTAGCGCTGTGAGTAGCGAAATTGAAAAAAAAATCGCATATAGTTCAAATCTACTACATTTGGTCCTTACATGGAATTCAGAAGCGTAATAAGTTCGATGCCTACTTTGTAATCGACACGCCCACGACGTCTTATGTAGCGAAAGTAGAACGTTCTGAAGACTTTCTACATACCTTCAACCCAGAAACATAAGACTGTGACCGATCGCTGCGGCTTTACAAGAGGTGAACCCCTCTATAGACTTGTAGCGATGTTTCTTCAAGTGCAGTATTGTTATCGTTTCCTACATTTACTCTCATCATCTTTGTTTTCTCCGTTTATTTTCAGACCGACTTGCTGTGACCTCACGCAATCACTTCTGTTGTTCCCCTACTTCTTTATTTCTTACGAGTGCCTGAAAACATACCTTTATGTTTGTCTAATATTTATTTACTGTTTACAGGCCTCGGGTTTCCCTTCCTTATGTGTTATAAATATTTATATCTCTAAGGCGGCCGGCGTGATGCTGACCACATCACCCCTAGTGTGCCGATGGTCAAGAAAACACCAAATTACCAATATGCCTCAATGGGAGTATAGCGGGATCCTTTACCTTTTTTTTCCTCATAATAACAGCCATGAAGAGCCACCATGCTAAAGGATTTAAAGAACTGATAAACTCACATGAAAGTCTGGCCAAATGCTTCAACAAGGGACCGGTCCAGTGAATACCAGCCCATTGCAGCCTTCCAGGCAACGAGGAGGCAGATAAACTTGCTAAATAAAGGGGAGGGGGCGCTGCAACAAAACGATAAAGAGACAACTTATGGAATGGCTAAACAAATATAAAAGCCATATTCAATTCCAAAAGGGACAGAGAACCCTCAGATCACATAAACGATGATACCTATCACCAGCAATCTAGGTGAACCAGGTAATCATTTTCCGCCTACGCACTGGTCACAATAGGTTGAGGTACCATCTATATCACAAGAACAGGATTGGCCCAAGAGATCTCTGCTCCTGTGGCACCAGCCCCATGACAGCCGAACATCTGCTCCATTCCTGCCCAACTTACAGCAGTGAACAGAGTGGCATGTGGCAACAACCAATTTCTCTCCACGAAAAACTGTTTTGAGATGTCAGGTACCTTTATAAGAGTCATTAATGTAGAAGTCCGAGAGCGAACGAAGAAGAAGAAGAGCAAGAAGAAGAAGTAAAAGAAGAACCAAAATAAGTGACTAATGATTCTTTTTTTTTAATAAATGGAGAAAAATATATGCCTTTGAGAAAAAAATCCAAGTTTAGTCTCGATTTCAAGAGGTAAGCTACGCTCGTCGGACATAAAGAATAAAGTCCGTCGATTATATTATGGTGTACGCATGATGTAAGTCTACATACATACAACCCATCTGTCAAAAAATAAAGCCCCTGCTTCTGTCTCGTACAAAATGGCGGGCACTTGGATAGAGACGAAAGAAAGCTCTTTAAAAAATTGCTCTGCTATTTTTCTGTCTTTACCTGAGTCATAACACGAGAGTAATGTCTGAAAATTATTAGAGTAGTTCCCCTTTATTATGAAAAGTGAAGCGATCAGATGATGAGAGCTGCAGACGACATACTGTGTTTATTGATTAGTTGAAGCAAGCTGGGAATTCTGCATGCATTTTCAGAGACAAAACACAAGATAGTATCTATATATCTTTTGAAATAAGGCAAACAATATATCAGTTGCTGGTCGTTTTGCAGAGCACTGTGCAGGTAGTAAACAATATACTGTTCATTTCGGATATATGTATTTTTCCTGGAGGTTAAGCGTAGGCCTAAGTGCCGGCACTTACGTGATGCGCACATAGCGATTATAACCACGAGGGGGAAAACAAAAAACTCATGCTTTTTTCTCCAGATAATCATATTTTTACAGTTTTTACAAAATTCCTATAAAAGCATGTTCCAGCAGCGCCTTAGAAGAGAAGAAGATGCTGGAAATGGAAATGACACATTGAGAAATCCTGTTGATAGCGTTACAAGGCACTCCGTGTTCTGGAATCACCGGGTAAAAGAAGTAGCCTAGAGGGGAACTGACATACACACGGAGAAGAGAACTGGAGACATAAACGAAAGAGGTTATGGAAAGACGTTGAGCAAATGACACAGGACAGGAAGGCTGGGCGTGAAATACTTGAGGCCTAGGCCTTTTCTCCCCGATGAGCTGAAGGGGGTTGAAAAACAGATTAGAAGACACCACTGCCATGTTTTCCATATGACTGCCAATGTGTTGATCATGTTACTTTATGTTATGAAAATATCAGTGAGGGTTTATATGTAAGTGAATCTGGTTTAATGGAAGCACATCTGTGATGACTTTTTATGGATTTGCAGAGTTTGTGAGGGATAGGTTGGTATTGTCATGCTGTTTATTTTAACGTATTGCCGCAGTGTTTTTAGAAAGTTATTATTTTTGAAAAAGCTCAAACCAGGGTTTGGGTTAGGGCTAAGGTTAGAGGCTTTTTATTTTTTTAATTTGAAAAAGTTCAACTCGGTATTTTTTTGTTGGTTAGTGTTTGTGACTATTTTTTTAATTAATTGAAGCAACACTGCAAAGTGCATCTACTATTCTATTATTCTATTGCTGAGGGTAATGATAATGATGATCATATAAATGTAGTTGAATTAAAAAGTATTATTACTTGTCTTCGATTCCAAGTAACTTGTTTCTCCTTACATTTGTTTTTAATTCTTTCCTCTGCCATTGCATTAATGTTTAAGTCAGATGTTTAAAATGCAGCCCCTTAGATGTTAGCCTTAAGAAAAGATCCTTGTGGTCACTTCTGCTCTGCAACATTAAAATTAATGAAACACATTGACCCATAGTGAATGTGTAGAAATTCTCAGTATTTTGTAACAGAGGTTCCCAACTGATGTGTCACAACACAAAGTGTGTTATGAGGAACCACAGTTTGTATCATAAGACTTAGGTTTATTTTATTTATTTATTTTTTTAAATCAGTGAGGCTGTGTTCCCAGTGGAACTGTTTGATATACAAGGGGATTGACATAAGTCTTGGGCCTGACCATGAAGGAGTCACAGGAGGAAGATGAAACTTGGCACATTTAAAGTTCATCATATTTGCACTGAATGTGTGAAGTACGCGTTTGTTTCTTCAATGGGTTTTCCCGCTACGGTGCACGGCGCAATGTACCCTATTGACCGGATCTGCTGCTCCAAAGATTTGACAAAACAATGGAAAAGAAGGAGGCCAGAGCTGTGATAAAATTTCTGATGTTTCAGGGAAAAACACCTACAGAAATACACAGGGAGATGGAACCAGTGTTTCGTGATTCTTGTCCTTCATATACTTCGGTAAAAAAACTGGTGTGTTGACAGGTGAACAGAAGTAAACGAGGGTAAATTACTGTCAACAGTTGCTCAAAAAGTGTCAGTCAAAAAATTTTTTGGAGACCATGGTGACAGTAGATGAGACTTGGGTACACCATTATGACCCCGAATCCAAAATTGCCAGCATGCAATGGAAAACCCCGGGCTCCCCAACACCTGTCAAGCCGAGAGCGCAGAAATCTGCAGGAAAAGTGATGCTGACTGTTTTTTGGGACGGCAAAGGTGTCCTTTTGAAAGATTATCTGCCTCGTGGCAACACAGTTAATGGACAGTACTATGCAGATCTTCTCACCAAACTAAGAAAGGTTGTGACCAGGAAACGATGGATAACGCGCACTCAAAATCTTCCTTTGCTTCAAGACAACGCGCCCTCTCACAAAGCACGGCTTGTGCAGCTAGCAGCCAATGATTTGAATATTGAAATTCTTCCACACCTACCATATTCTCCAGATTTGGCTCCATCAGACTTTTTTCTATTCCCAAATCTTAAAAAACAGCTAAAAGGAAATCATTTTGACAGCGATGAAGAGGTTATACTGGCATGTGATGACTGGTTTAGTTTGAAAAATAGGGTGTTCTACTCCCAAGGTCTTTTCAAGGTCAAGCAGAGATGGCAGAAGTGTGTCAATTCAGACGGTGGCTATATTGAAAAGGAATAAACACTATACAAAATTTCAGCTCTGTGACATTGCCTTCATGGTCAGACCCAAGACTTATGTCAATCCCCTTGTACTTCCTCTACATGATAAATGACTTATGACACTGAACAACTCTTTAAGTTATTTTTTTTTAAATCTTTGTTGTTTCTTATAAGGCCTTAGTTGCTTCTTTATATTATCTGAACTAATATCCCAGCAGAAAATCCAAGCAGTATATGGGAAGAAGTAATCTTAACAGCTGCAGATTTTTTAAAAGTAGCAAAAACTGATGTTTTATGATAAAGGAAAATTATGAGGATATAAGTTTCTGTAGCAATTTATTTTGCGTGACGAGATTGTTGACCCCGTGCACAGCCAAATATTTATCCCATTTTATGACATACCTGAGGAAGCATTGGTCCCTCAACCCCCTTAAAACTACTAGATGCATATTAAAAGTATATGTGTGGCTGTAAATGTATTATTGGTATATAAATATAATTCCATGTACTTTGGGTGGAGCCCTCTGGCATTGTTAATGCTATTATGAGCTTGCATTCATTATAAAGATAGATTCCCATGTCTATAGCACTTTTTTTTTCAACTGAACAAAGCTTATTTTGCACGTGATCATTTCTGTTGACAGTTCATCACAGCATTGATGTAATTATAAAAATCCTATTTTCTTGACATCTAATCACATTGCTGTCACACACATTGGCCATATGCATGCTATATTTTTACTGATGACACACAAGTAACTATTTTGTGTCTGTCACTGTTAGTAGCATTTCTTAGTGTTTGCATGTATTACATTTTTTTGGTTTTTTTTTTTTTTAATGGACATATTGTTATATGAACTGTATTAGGGATGTTGTAAGTAAAAACAAAACATTCCTATTCAGGACACAACAAATTGTTTCCCATTATTTCGGAGCTGCTTCCAGAAATTATATACCAAGCTGGAAATAAGTGTCAACTTCTATTATCTCAAGATTCGCATGCAGACCTGGTTACGAGTTGGGACAAAGCAAAATTTATTTGTTGTTTCACCCTCATTAACTTGCTGCCATTGTTCTCTTTCTTAGGTACATTATTTCCTGCACCATTTATAATTCTAACCAAGGTTTTTGCTCTTATACAGCCGACTGATGGCCCAGGACTTGCAATATCTTCACTGTCATCACTGCTTGCATTGTCACTACTGTTGTTATCACTACTATCAAAATCAGTATTTGAATCATTGTCCACATTGTTTTCACTGTTGTCCTCATCGCTAGATCTACCAATCAATTGTTGAAACAAGTTTCTAGCCTGTTCAGCAGTTAGACAAGGTGTACAAGCATTTTTTTATGACCCTGTCACTAGTTGCCATGGTAAACAGTTTTACACGATTTGGTAACTAACCTGAAATGTTAAAAAAATATGAATATAATATCAATTTACCAGGGTTCGACAGCAACCATGCTTGGGAAATTTGTTCTCCGGTGGTAAATTAAAATCTTTAACCAGATCAGAAAGGGCTTCGGTACATTTTTCACTCAGGGGGCCGGAGTATTTAAGAGGTGTGGCGTCCGCCTCTAATTCTAAAGGACCGAGTTCGGTTCCCAGTAGAGGAAATATATTTGATGGACATTTTTTTCAGATTAAGTGGGTCCTAATGATGTCATACTCCCCCCTGATCTCCTAGGTATTGAGATCGGATTTGTAGCCATCTTGGATAAGGGCAAAAAAATAGGAGGTCCCATGTGTAAGTTGCGAACGTTGAAAATCCCTCAGCAGTTGGAATTTGTAAATAGTTGGCCATATGGCCACTGCCCTGGCAAAATTAAAAACCTGGAAAACCTACCCACCACAGAAATATTTATAAAATGTGTGATTCCTGTATACATACATTGGGATCCTCACCGGTACTACAGAGTTCATGCACTGTGCTGAGATCCTCCTTATGTAATACAAGGGAGGAGATTGAAGCACTGATGGAGTTGTCCGTGTGCAATGAAGATGGTCCTTAAAACCAAACTAAATAATTCGCTTTATTACTAAATAGAGATTCGCGCTCCCAACGGCCAGTGGCTACAATGGTTAGATTCATCGACGTTGGGAACGGCTTGCAGTAGTTTATGTGTTAAATAGTCTTGTCTAGATTTGCCACCAGGGGATTGGGCCTGAATGGATACTGTTTTCTCCAGGTGCTATAATACATTGGCTTCTTGTCCAGACAGTTTTTAAAGGATTCTAATTACATAAAAGATCATATCTGTGACATTCTGGTTTGTTTTTCAGGCATAATGGCAGACTTGTTTGTTGCCCTGCCTCCAGTTACGGCCTACGGTGCTGTCCTGTTTGGAAAGAATTCCAATCGTCCTGCATCAGAAGTTCAAGATGTAATCTATGTCCAAGCCAAGGATCATAAAGATGGTGATAAAGTTAAGGTGATGTAATGTCTATATTAAAAGAATAAAATTAGAGAGTTAAGGGTAAAAATAATGTCCAAGCTGAAAGTTAATAATAGTTGATATAAAGTTATGGTCCAGATAAGAGATAATAGAAGCAAAGATTAAGCACTGTTACTTTTTGATTGTCTTGTATCTTGTTGGAGTGTTGGTGACTTCTGTGCTCTTTATATTTTGATTATTCCAAAATAGGGATTTTAAGATGATTAAGCAGCACAAAACAGCTGTATCGGGAAGGTGTTCCTGCCTTTTATAATAAACAGCCATCTAAAGACATTAAATTTTAAGAATATCAACTTACATTATACATCAGCATTGAGACCCCTTCTCAGCACTCATCTTCTTAATGTTATTTATCTTTCAGTGCACTTATATAGAAGTAGACCAGGTGGCTCATACACATGCAGTGATACTCAGCAAACCTTCGTGGATGTGGGGAGCTGAAATGGGAGCCAATGAGAAGGGTGTGGCTGTGGGTAATGCACCAGTTTGGACTAAACTGAATGCACCTCAGGACTTGGAAAAGAAGTTGCTTGGAGCAGATATTGTCAGGTAGGAATGAGAGTAAACAGACATCAGTAGTAATGTAATGTTCAAATGATGATGAGATTGAAGTGCAGGCTGCACTTAAACAGGCAAGTGCAAAGAGAGTACTGAAGTGTCAGTTATATTCGGATGCCTTCATGTGTAGCATGATATATTTCTTGAAAGCATGCACAATCAGGGAATATATCACATTATTCTAGAAGATATAACCAATACTTCATTGCGTGTGGTAAATTTTTCAAAGGAGCACTATGTCAAAATGTAGCAAACACCTCAAGATAAAAAAAATGAGTTCTGGAAGCCATTAACTTCCCCTCCCAGTTTTTGAAGGTGTATATATCATGTGACCAGTCCCATGTAGCCACCATGCATCTCCAAGGAGACAGAGGTAAATTAATAGGACCACTACTCCCTCAGGCATGTCAAAAGAGATAACTAATTTGAGGTTGTGTATGAGACTGGCAGCCTCATCACATAAAATTAGTTGCTGCAGAAAGTCACAGCAAAGGCTCCATAAGGAGCAAAAAGAAAAATGATGATAAAATGATGTGTGTCCATATGTATTTTTGTTGATGGCCCTCATGGTATGTTTATATTCATTATTTAAATGTGATGAACACTTTCAGTACTTCATTGATTAGATTTCTTTTTATAAGAGGTATACATTTGCTAATATATTTAAGGACTATATTTTAGGCTAAGCCTGGAACGGGCATCCACAGCTCGTGAAGCTGTTGATGTCATCGCAGCACTGCTGCAAAGTCCAGGCCAAGGAGGTCCTTGCACAGATGAAGCAGACAAAGAGGGATGGTGCTTTCACAACAGCTTTCTTATTGCTGACAGCGCGGAAGCTTGGGTACTTGAGTCAGCAGGGACCTTGTGGGCAGCAGAGAAAATCTCAGGTTTGAATTTGTTTATATACACCAAGTTTGTTAATCTTCACTGAAATCATTAGTAATGGAGTGTTATCATAAACAATTATTTCTTTCAACGTGATGTTAAACAATTCTGCAAGTCTGTTGTTCTTTATTAAGCTCAAAATACTGCAAAATTAAGACAACTGAGTAAAAAAAATATGCTCAACCTGTTCTTACTTTTTTTAGTTTCTTCTGGAAGTTGATGGTTTACAAACAGAACTATTTTGATTAAAATAAAACTAAAGATCTAATCGGAAAGCAACATCAAATTTTTCTTTGAGACAGCAGGAATTGGATCAGGAAATTAAAGATATACTTACTTACTTAGTCGTTCCTCTTCTATCCTGGGGTGTAGAGGATTTCTAGAGAGAATGCCATACTAGCCTATCGGCTGTTTTCCTCCTGGCCTGTTTTCAATCTAGTCCTCGGTCCTTCAGGGATTGTCTGATGTTATTCTCCCAGCAAACTCTGGGTTGTCCTGGAGGTCTTTATCTTTATCTGTTAGTTTACCATATTTATCGTGGTAGCTGATCTTCCATTCTGCATACATGGCCAAACCATATCATAAATGGGACTGTTCTAAAATTAACACATTAACTACCGCGAGCCGGTGGGACCGGCTTTTGAAATCCTATCATTTGGACCGCGAGCCGCTCAGAGCGTCGATCTAAATTTAGTAATAAACGAATGAAAAATGTACTGAAACACTTTCTGATCTGGTTCGAGATTTTAAGTTGCCACCGGAAAACAAATTCCCAAAGCATGGCTGTTGTAGAACACTGGAAAATTGATATTATGTTCATATTTTTCAGCATTTTGGGTTAGTTACCAAATCGTGTAAAACTGTTTAGTGATAGGCCCACAAAAAATGCTTGTACATCTCATCTAACGGCTGAATAGGCTAGAAACTTGTTTCAACAATTGACTGATAGATCTAGCGACGAGGACAAGAGTGAAAACGGTGTGCACATTGATTGAAATAGTGATTTTGATAGAGATGGGGCGCAGGCAGTTATAATTGTGAAAATATTGCAAGTCCTCGGCCATCGGAGGGCCGTTAAATAGCAACAACCTCTATTAGAGTTACAAATGGTACTTATTGTAATAGTACATTCATTTATCTTTAAAATGACATGTAATTCATAAAAATCTGTAAACAATTACGAAAACTACAGCTAACTTTGTGCAAACACCTACAGGATGAAAATGGGAAAAAAATTTAATTCGGCCATAGTGTGTTTTTCAATTCTGTAGTTAAATGTGTTAAAGATATGAAGATACACAAATAAACTTTAAGATGAAGAAAGAATAGGTCTACTACTCCGTCATAAAAGGTGACTAATGTGACGTTGTGCATGTAACTGGCAACCTCATAGTGTCAAACAACTTGGTACAAAAACTACTGCTGCAGGAGCAATTGCTTTGATTCAGGCTTCTTGCTATGGGACCCACTGCTGTGTTTACTCTATTTCCACAAGGAGTAAAAATGGAGATGACAATGAAGATATTTACTTTAACTGCATTTGTCTTCTTTCTAGAGGGTGTTCGAAATATATCAAATGAACTGAGCATAAGAACAAAGATGGACCTGACATCACCTGATCTGTTAGAACAAACAAAGGCTTTGGGCCTGTATTCAGAAGACAAGGGACCATTTGATTTTAAGACAATATTCTGTGCACAGTCTCACACAGAGATCTCGTCTGTCAACAGCACTAGCTTCCGATACAGGCATGGCAAAGAACTGATGGAAAAAGCAGCGGCATCTGGTAAATTAGATTTTTGTACATAATCTAATTTTCAAAGTATGTTTCCTGTGTTTGTTAGTTTGTGATATACGAGGTAGCTTCAAAAAGTTCCCGGAATTTGTGTATTGTACAGAAATAAGTAACAATACAATTATTTACACTACATTTCCTTCAAAATAGTTCCCTTCGGCAACTACACACTTTTGCCAACGTCCATACAGCTGTTGGAAACATTCCTGGAACCCATTCTTTGACACCTCTCTCAGCTGCTTTGTCACATTGGTGATAACGTCCTCAGCATCCTCGAATCTCTGCCCTTTCAGTGTCGATTTTAGGCGAGGGAACATGAAAAAAATCAGTCGATGCCAGGTCGGGAGAATATGGAGGATGTTCCAGGGCAGTCACATTGTGAGTTGCGAGGTACTGCTTCACCAGTAGGGATCGATGTGCTGGCGCATTGTCATGCAGCAGAACCCAACTGTTTGTTCTCCATTTTTCTGGGTGTTTCCTTCTGAGTGCATCTCTTATAACGACGGAGGATATCAACGTACATTTCCTTGTTAACCGTTTGGCCTTCAAGAATGAATTCATGGTAGACAATACCCTGGGAATAAAAAAAATTTTCCAACATAACTTTTCCTTTGCTCTTGTCCAAACGAAATTTCTGTGTCCGGGGAGATGAGAGTGATTTCCATTCAGAGGACTGACGTTTTGTCTGAGGATCGTACAAAAAACACCACATCTCGTCTCCTGTGATTATGTTGAGAAAATTGCTATCTTGATCAGCCACAGTGTCAATCTCGTTTTTTTCTGTTCAGGAGATAACATTTTGGGAACCATGTGTTGACAAACACAATGCATGTGCAGGTCATTGTGGAGAATACTGTGGCAACTTCCAACTGATATTCCAACTTCTGAGGCTATTTTCTCTACAGTAAATCTTCTGTCAACACAAACAACGTTCCGAACACGCTCAATGTTTTCATTGTTTATCGAGGTAGGCGGTCGTCCGCTATGTGGATCATCATCAACACTAACACGACCTTCAAGAAAACGCTTTTGCCACTCAAAAACTTGTGATTTCTTCATTGCGGTATCACCATATGCTTTATTAAGCAAGGTTACTGTCTCTGAGGGTGACTTCTCAAGCAAAACACAAAATTTGACATTTGTACATTGTTCAATCAAGGACATTTTCAACTCCGACGATGCTACGTACACACCACACAAACAAACTTCTGTAACTTCTGTTCGAGAGTACATGTGAAGGTTGCATCAGCCATGTTATTTCCTCAAGGTCATTACCAACTTATAAAACTGTAATCTCAAAGACATAATCACTCATTCAAACATGAGTCGACTATTCCGGGAATTTTTTGAAGCTACCTCATATATATTGCACTATCATGAATGTATTTCTGTTTGTTAGTTCATTTCTATTTGTTATTTCATTTCTATCCACTGTCTACCTTTGTAAATGTGTTTCTCTAGGTTTAAAATAATGTGGCCTATCTTGATTTAATTTCCTGCCACATTGAATCAAAATATGGAAACCCGGTGACACTTGGCTGGATATTTAGCCAGCTGTAAATGGGTGACTAACTCTGCTTTTGAGTTAGGGAAGGCTAAGGCAGCAAGGAAGAGAACTGGTCACATCACCTCATAAAAAAGCTAGACCTAGTATGGTGAAGTCTCTAACACTTCACCCCCCTGCAACATTTTCTGCTATGAGACCTGCCTAGGTTAGGATTCCTTTAAATATAAAACAATGATGTAAACATCACTGTTTGGACCACAAATATGTGATCCTCAGACCTAACATACAACTTTTACAGCAAGGACTAGGGCAACAAAGAGAGAAAGATATCGGCTGTAACAACATGGCATGGAAAAAAATGTCAGCAGCAGAGTTGGTAAATAACACTAAGGCCATGAAGTTGTGGAGAGATATCATAACCTATGCCAATATGACTTGAAGAAGACCATGTCTCCAACTTAAAGGCATTGATTTTCACTATGCTGATGGTGTGAAAAACATCTGCGCTTTCTTTAATTACAAGGGCCTATTTGTAGCTGACAGAAAATGGTGATGAATATTGGAAATTCCTAGACATGTCTGTAGCAGGCAGTAAAGCTCGTTATCCTTGCACTACCATTCTGCTTGCTTTAAATAACATTTTGAAGACATCATAAGATATTTTAAACGTGTAAAAGACAAAATTTTATCACTATCTGACCACATTTGTATGGCACGATCACTAATGTGGAACTGATGACAAGAACCAGATAAGTATCAGAAATGAGAAAAAGATGCTGGTGATGGATAGGACACACATTGATGAAAGTTGTTGATAGCATTGCAAGGTAGTCCTTGTTCTCAAATCCTTAGGGTAAGAGAGTTAGAGACAGACTGAAGAACACATGGGGAAGAGAATTAGAGACAGACATAAAGGGGATGAAGAAGACATGGAACGACCTTGAGCTCAAGGCATGAGACAAGATTTGACACAAGTTTGTTGAAGGCCTGTGATCCTTAGGGAACTAAGGCCTGTGATCCTTATCATATCATGGCCTATGAGGGCCTATCATCCTTAGTGGTGCCTAGTTGGCAGGGAGGATAGTTGCAATTCATTGCCTTAGCTATGCAGTGTTGTCTTTTGGAAGGTCCTGAGTTCGAGTCTCTATTAAGCCTATGACTTCTTTTGTTTTTCTGTTGTCTAATTTCTACATCTTTATTTCTCACGAGCGACTGCTTTATGTGCATTATTTATTTACTGTTTACAGGCCTTGGTTTCCTCTCTTTATTTATTTAAAATCCTTAGGGAACCAAAAGGTGATGGTGATGATGTGACAACATTTATTTGTAGCATTTATTAATGTAAATTGTTTTGTAATATCATATTTGGTTGTGACTTTACAGGTAGATTTAGCTACCAAGACTTGTTCAGCATTCTGCGTGATGAAGATGGTGGCATTTGTATGATGGATGGTGGCTTCATCACAGCAGGAAGTCAAGTCTCTGTCCTCCTGCCCAGTTCTTCAGCCTCACCATGTGTCCACTGGTTCACAGGCACTCCAAACCCAGCCACTTCTATATACAAACCTTTCTTTTTTGGTCCTGGTGCTGAAGTAGGGGATGTCACCTTGTCCCCACCAGAAGAGGCAGGAGCGGAGCAAGGCAAGCGAGGGCATGCTCTCTACAGGAGTCACAAGCGACTGTGTAACCTGATGGACACTCAAGAGGAGAAGGGTCACACTGTACTAGCTCAGCTGCGTGAGCTGGAGAAGAAGTGCTGTGAAGATGTTGATGAGATCATTGCCAACTATGATGAAGCCAGTTTCCCCAAATTGAAGCAAATATTTAAGCATATGGCGAGTATGGAAATCAATTTTTATCTGTGAATGTGAACACATTTTAATCACATATCTTATCTTAAAAATATTTTCCTTGTGTAGGTTCTTCACTACAGCATCTTAAAAGCAGTGTCAAATGTACTTTTGCAGTGGTGCTGCTTGAAGTATTTTATATATATTTTGTGGTTCCAGATGTTTTATCTATATAGTGAATGGAGCAGAAATCATGTGACTATGATTTCATCTGTCAGACTGCGTGCCGGTCTTTTTATCATTTGTTTATTTGATTTGAAATATGGGGATCCCACTTAAACTCGCCTTCTTGCAAGAAGCCTTCACCAAAACACTGTATATACTCTTGCAGTTTTGGTTTTTGTAGCCCTTTCATACATGATGAGATTACCAGCCGTATGCACATCCTCAGGCTAATCATCTTTTATGCTTGAGAAACGAGTGATCCTGTTCTTTCTTCATCTCCTCAGAGACCCCGAGAGTAACATAAAGGGTTGCATGTCAGACCTAACGTATGTTTCTACAAGAATTTTCATAGTACATATCGTTTAGTAGGGATACTGTAGGTTCTCTTAGCTCTGAAGCTGAGTAATTTAGATGAAGGATTTGCTGAGATAGGAATATTTAGCATTTGAAAGACAAAACAGGTTTAGACAACAACAGAAGAAAACTGTGGGAACAGTTTAGAGCTTTAAATCTATAGAATGTTAGTAAGAGTTCTGCCTCAACATTCATTTCAATTATTCCATTCTTTTGCAAAGCTTAAATGACGTGACTTTTGCAATACCTGTATTTGTATGTTGTTTTATTTAGTTTAGGTCTTTAACACTGAAATTGAATTTTATCTGAAATTTTCATTTGCATTTGTACAATATTCTTTGCTCATTTTTCTGCTGTGATGGGTTGAATGCAGTAAACACATCTGAAATTCTCGCTCAGGACATATACAAATTAACTTTCAAAGTAAGCTTATGTTTTTCTTGTTGCGCAGAATGGCATACCCCATTTTCAGACTTAACTACCAGTGCTATAAAAGAAAGAAACATTAGTTGTTCTTTTCATTTTTGTCCTAATACTTAGCCATATGGAAGTAAACCCAGCGTGGTTTTCAGGGTCTCTGAGAGGAGAAAGAACATGTCCACCACTGCCACCAGGCATGTTGTAAGAAGTGACTAAAGTGAGGTTATGCAGGAGGCTATCAACTCATTGTGCAAAACAGATTGTTATGAAGGCTATCACAGCACGATCACATGAAGTTCTATAGCACAGGAATCCTGCATGGAGACAAGCTTTATTGGTGGTTCCCCCTGTTTCCTGAAGAATTGAAAGGATAAAGTCTTATTGGAGTGGACTAAATTAGAAACTGTGCTGTACGTTAAGTTACACTGTTGTTTAGAATTTCTGTAGACTATATCTTAACTCTAAGGTGTTCGTTAGAGTGGCATCTTAGAGGATGGGTTGGCAAACTATGGCCTCAAATTATAATTATTTGGCCCACCAACTATAGATCAGATAATTGAATCAATTATTCATTCTTATAACATCACAGAAAACTAGAGAATAGAGTTAGTTTTATACTGTTTTTGACATTTTTAAAGCTCTCCATGCTTTTTCAAGAGTTATAAAGACTTTGTCCCTACATATAAATGCTTCATTTTCCAAGTAATAATTTTTTCCTTCCCTTATTTTGTGACAGGGAGCACTAACTTTGAACCTGAAATAAGCATAATTTTGTCTCCAAAAAAATGTTTCCTAATTCACCCAAAAATGTGATTCTACATAATGATATTATAAAATTCATGTTTTCTAATAGGTAAGTTGTTTCCTCACATAACTTTATAAAACCTGAAAATAGGAGCACTAATTTTGTCTCCAAAAAAAATGTTGTCCAAAAAAAATGTTTCCTAATTCACCCAAAAATGTGATTCTACATAATGATATTATAAAATTCATGTTTTCTAATAGGTAAGTTAGTGCAGATGTTGTTTTCTGATCTTGTAAATATCCTTGATTTTACCATGTCCTCTTGACCTGCAAGACCTAAAATATTTACTTTCCGGCCTGCCTCGAAAAACACTTGCTGACCCCTGCTTAGAGGTGTGAGTGTATCATTTATCAAATTTACCATAAAATTACTGAAACAGCTGTTTTCTTTTTAAGGCATCTCATTTAATAGTGTGTATGATGCTTCACCATAAACCCAGGTGTATAATGACTTGTCTGTCTGAACAAAATTGCACTAGCTGTTGAATTGGGTTGGAAATACTTATTTTGGAGAATTTGGTACTTAAGCTCTTCTGTCAACTGGTACAGTTTGCTTACAACAGAAATGATCTAAAATGCATTTATTAACATTTAACAGTTTGTTTTAAAAACATGAAAATGCAAATTTTAAACTTCATGTTTTTATATGCTTGACAGACGTGTCATGCTTTCTTCATCAGTGCATAAAGTTTTGTCAGGTTTTGTAGTTTAATGAATTATTTTCACCATTGTGAAGATTGTATAACAGTTTTTCTTTATGGTATTGGTATCTCATTATCCCAAGATACTGACATTGATTTATGTTTTACTAATGACTCAAAATAAAGATACCGTAACTGCATTGTAGGAAATGCCAGGGACCTAAGTTGACAATGACTCTGAATAGATAATCAGAACTTGAAACATTTTGATAAGTGTAGTGGACAAGAGCTTGTATACTGCTTAAAGACATGTTCAGCGTTGCCAACGCTTTGTAAAGGTTAATGAACGTTCAAGTGTTAACAGTAGAGAATGTAAACGTTTTGATTTGATTTTTGTTTCCGCAAAATTCTTAGCTGCCTTGCAATGTTTTAAATATTTACAAACCAGCATTCCTTCAGCATTCCACTCTCATGCTATGGTGATATATGCTAGAAATCTTGAATTAGAAAAACTTCTTTAACAAAGTCCTTACATAAGCTTTTCATTTTGTGAGAGCATTATATTCTAGCAAAGGGAATGATGTATTAGATATCCAGCCAAACACCCAACATTGCTCATTTGCTGGGTTTTTCTTAGTTTATTTTTTTTTTCATTCTTAAATAAGCCATACAAGATTATTCTTTTCTGGCTGGAACCAAATAATTATTGTCTTACTGCACCAAAGTAAGTATATTTTAATTTATTTACTGGTTTTAATTTCTCATATTTATGGTCAAGATTTCTGGTGGATTAAAAAATAAATTATAATGTTGTGGTTTGAGAATTAGCTCATAAGCTTTGATTTTATATTAACATGAAGAAGAAGCTTTCTGCGGACATAAATCATTATTTATCTTTTGAAATCTCTGTGTTAAAATAAATAATGAATTATCTCTACAAACAATTTTTCGTGTACATACAAAAATGTTCTCATATAACACTACATTCAACTTCACAGAAAGACATTCTCCTTATCTGGGTTGAATTGAAACCATCATGGTGAGAATGAATGTTCTAAAGTTGCCAAACAGTGCTTTCAGTTATTTTGGTAGACTGAACTCGTCAGCCTTGAAAAAGCCAAATATATGTTCGTATTCGTAGCTTCTGTTTAAATATATGCTTATGCTGGGATTCTATATTTGCCTGACAAATTGATGTATCATTAGATGTATGATATGCGGTTAATTTTAAGGCCCATAAGTATCACATTTGGTGTCCATAGATGTATCACTTGTCTAAGTTTTCAAGGTCATATTGGAAAAATGTTAAAGTTTCAAAGAGTGTAATATGTAGAGGTCATTGTAAAAGGTCACTAACATAAGGTTGTGCTTGCAGCTGGCAACCTTATTATGTGACAAAGATTGCTACAGAAACTGCCACTTAATTAACACATGAATGCTTTGGTGCAGGTTTCCTGTAAAGGGACCAACAACAGCAGTGGTTTTGTGGCTGCATGCTCCATAGGAAACAGAAAGGGAAATGATGATCATGATTATTTCTAAAATATTACCTAATGTATTACTTGAATGTTTTATATTGATGAAAAATTGTGATCCTTTTCTTTTGAGAAATTTATGTTACAAATTTGTGCAATATTTTTATCCAGTTTTATATTTTGGTTTCTTACTTTTTTCTGTGCAATTTTATACATTCCGCTATTGGATGATCTTTTTTAATCCTAGACAGTGCTTTCAGTGTTTTTTATTTGTATAGTTTATATGTAAAAATACATTCATATATGTTAATTTAAATCTAAGCATAATCAAGGACCAGCATTAATACTAGTACAGTTAGAAAGTTTAACAGATGAGTGTACTTGCTTGATGTGAGTTAACTTGTGCATCACGTCTTGTTTTTTTTTTTCTCTGAAACTGAACCATCACACACAATCTTTCAGGTTGAATCATGTAACAGTGGCACAGATTAGCACATCGTGATAATAAGTTGAAGACTACATGACCTGTGTTTTAGAAATACTGTATATATTTTGTTAATCACTTGTTCTCTTGTACCATCAGATCATTCTTTGATAAACATTTATTACAAATAAGGGAGGGAAACCTGAGGCCTGTAAACAGTAAATTAATATGAAACAAATATAAAGGTATGTTATCAGGCACTCGCAGGAAATAAAGAAGTAGAACACCAGACAACAGAAAAACAACAGACATGAGTGGGTAAGCCACTCATGTCTGTTGTTTTTCTGTTGTCTGGTGTTCTACTTCTTTATTTCCTGCGAGTGCCTGATAACATACCTTTATATTTGTTTCATATTAATTCATTCTTTGATACAATGGACTGTCTGCATCGGGCGTTTCTCATTATCATAGATGTTTTCCTGTTTAAGCTCGTAAACATATGAGAGACTCCATAATACCTCTTTCAGAGTCTACAGATCCAGTGTAAAGTGCTGAGCTCAAATCCAAGCTCTGTACTACTAAAATATGTAGTGTGGTGGTACTACTATTATGTGTAGTGTGGTTGTCTCGTACATTCAGAATCTATTTTGTCTAAAACATACTTGTTCTCTCAGATGTCTATATAGCATCTTTTAATCTATCAGGGATCAATATGTTTAATATTTTCTCTCTCTTGATACTTTTTATTACTCTCTTGTTAGCTTCCATGTATATTTCATTAGTCTCAACTTTTACACTTTTAGATTTGCTTCCTTTTTCTTTTTTCCTTACCTTTAACTCTCTTTTTTTAATGTGTTCGCCTTGTGTCTGCATAGCACACCCCTAGCAACCAGTCTCCATATGCATGGAAGTGTTCCTTTGACTTAGTTTTGGTTGTCATCTGTGCTTTGTAAAGCCGTTTTGATAGTCAGTTTTAGTTTCTCTGTTCTGCTGCCAACTGTGCAGTTTTTTCTTGTTCTTTTAGTGTTCTAACATTTTAGGTCCCCAGTCTGGAGATTTCACTAGAAGTAAGAAGATGAATGGGCAGTTCAGATTCATCTAAGTTTTTTTCTGCTTTGTGTTTTAATCATTCTTGGATAGATTAATTGAATTACTTACATTGTTCTGTTAAAGTTTTTCTTGTCTGAAATTATCTACAGGATGGGATAGTCAGCCCCGTGCCCAACATTCCATAGTCAACTCCAGAGAGAAGTGTTTGAGGCACATAATTTCTCATTGAAAATCGATTGCTGTTTAGCTTCGGTGTGGTTGTAGTTTTTTATTGTCTTTTGTTTTCAGTTGTTAGTGTGAACTTATCAGGCTTGCAAAGCCAGACATCTGTATCAGTATTTATAGTTTTATGTATGACTATATTGAAATTGTATATCTGCTAGACCAGATTTGGTTGTGTGTTGTATTTAGTTGTTAGGTCCATGTTGATGTCAATGGATATTTTAGTAATGAATGTTTGACATGCAAACAGCATAATTTATTATTGGTTTAGTTTATTCTGTGTATTTTTTTGGGGTCAAAATAAACTTTGATTCTGATGCTTTCATCAATATACATGCATTAGTTTATTATGGTTGTTGTGCGACATTTTAGTTGTACAAATTTACTTAAGCACCTACTAATTTAACATTTTCTAACAGTTGGACTTTGCATAGTAGAATCATCCCCCAAATAGGACATTTATGCTTTAAGGAAATGAAATTCCACAGGAAGTCAATTACTCTTATAACAAGCTTATCATGCATAGCAGATTATCTTCCAAATCATACAAGTAAACTTAAATTGTGAGGTGCTAAATAGTTGCAAAAGGAGGAAGATGGACAATGATAATGCCACACAAAAGAACTGAGTAAAATATGTTAGTTTTAACCATCCAGTGAAACAAAATGTTAAGGTCTTTATTTATGTTCATTATCTTACTGGACATAAAGAATTATATATATAGTTTTCTAGCTCATTCTGTCATTTCGTTCGTGGCGCTCCCGAAAGTAGTAACACTCGCCAAGTAAATAAGGTATGTCCCGCTGCAGAAAAAGATGTGACCTCGCTGGCGAGAAATTGGGTCAACCATTCAGGCTCAGAACTAACGTAAAAAGGTAAAAGTAGTCCCATATCAGATACTGCCGTAGGGGAGTGAAGTGTTAGAGACTTCACTAAACTAGGTCCAGCATCGAGAGGTGTGGTTACCAGTTCCCTTCCTCGCTGCCTTTTCCTTCCCTAACTCAAGAGCAAAGTCATGTACCCATTTACAGCTAGGTAAACTGGAGCGTGATGATACTGTGAATCGAACCCAGCACCTTTGCTGCAAGAGACCGTCGCTGTAACCACTCTGTCAATCGGACGCTCCAGAACTAACATAGCGACTTTTAATAGCGGGCAAACAGCCATGTTCTATATGTTTGGGTTACTTAACACAGTATGAGTCATACTGGTTCAGGGTTACTTAAAATGGGTGCAGACATACAATTCACTCAATAGTGATTAATCCAACTATAGCCGTAGAGTTATAGATCAACAGGTTTAATAATCACTTAGAGTTTAACAATATTTTCTTGATCGAGCCAGTTTTCTCTCACGGACAGCTGTATGTCACATTGTCTCGATCAAGAAATCACAACAATGCAAAAGTAGAAATTAAAACAACAGAAAATCAAGGTACTTTTCTGATGGACAATTTGATATTCACACCTAACATTATTTTTCCACAAGTATTTGAATAAGTAAAATTGCCGTTAAAAGTATTGCTGCTTTTGAATTTAATTGCCGTCATATGACGGGCTTTTACTCTAGTGTTAATAAATATAAGGTACTGGTCTAGAAAGCGGGCCCCGGAAGTTCAGGTTTTTGAAAACGCGAATCCGACTTTTTATTTAACAACTCCCGATCCGACTTTTGTATCAACCGCCCATTCGACAATCCGACCGCCTTTGTATCAACATGGAGTTCAATTTATCGATCTTGCCACGCACTGAAAATGACGCTGTCAAATTTTTACAAGCGCGTGGCATATTGCCGGCTGAAAGAATTTGTACTCTTGGCCATGAAATGAAACTTCATTGTTACACCGCTGGCAGAATAAGATGGATCTGCAGGGAACGGAAGCATAAGGAGAGAAGAGAGCTACGTAGTGGCACGTGTTTGCAGTCCACGAAACTATCCCTAGTGAACGTTATCTCGTTTATCTATTACTGGAGCCATGAGTCAACCTCAGTGAAAGTATGTGCTAGGGAACTGCTTATTTCCAAAACAACTGTTGTGGAATGGAATGCGTTCTTACGTGAAGTATGCGTCTTTTCTCTTTCAAAAGTGCAACATTGTCAGATTGGAGGTGAGGGTCACATTGTTGAAATCGATGAGAGTTTATTTTCGAAACGGAAAAACAACACTGGAAGAATCCTACCGCAACAATGGATTTTTGGAGGAGTGTGTCGCGAAACAAGTGAAGTCTTCTTGGTGCCAATCCCAGATAGGAGCGCAGCAACTCTCTTAAAAGCAATAGTTGAACATATCAAGGAAGGTTCAACCATCTATTCTGACTCATGGAGAGGGTACAGAAGCGCTGACATCGAGGCATCTGGATTTTCTCATTTTCAAGTCAACCACAGATACAATTTTATTGATCCAGACACGGGAGTACACACGCAAACAGTGGAAAGAATGTGGGGCAGCGCTAAGTGGAGAAATAAAAAACATCGAGGTACAGCTAGACAACATCTGAAAACCTACCTAGCCGAGTTTATGTGGAGGTCGAGAGTACCTACAACTAGAAATGTATTTGAAGCTATCCTTGAGGACATTTCACTTTACTGGCCTCCAGAATAGACATTGCATTTTTATGCCAGCTACGGCTGCCAGCTACGGTCCTTTTCAGGGCCTGAATATCTATCAAAGTTAACAATCAACAATCACTGAGTATCACTAAGTATGCACAGTTATCTCCCCCTTTGCAAAACAACGGCAAGACGGTTGGGTTATCTCCCCCTCATACGATACATATTTCGTTTACCATTTCGTAAATTGTGTTTCGTTTCTCGGAAAAAGTCTGGGGCCCGCTTTCTAGACCAGTACCAAATAGAATGATCAAGAAATATTGTGTGCATGAATCTGGGTACTATCACAGATTACTGTAACAAATTAGAGAGCCAGCCTTATGGAAGATGACTGTTAACTTCTGAGAGAACAAAAGGTTGTCCATCTATGGCAGTGTGGTGTCTGTGTCACTCATGTATGTAGTGTGGTGTCTGTTGGTGGTGTAAGTATGCTGATTGTTCTTAAGGTTTGGGCCTGGTTTCTCACCAGAGATGAAATCTCCCTCAAGGTATGTTTTAACCCAGGTTTTCTAGATTATCTTGGACGAACTACAGCAATCATGGCGACGTGACCCCTAGTGTGGTTTGTGCTTTCAAACAGCATTCTCATGCTCTTTCTTCCAAATATGTAGCAAGTGGCAATTCCTCAACATGAAACATTAACTTCCCTAACTGCCAATAACTTCAGAAACAAAAGTCAGGGGAAAACCTCAATCATGTCTTTATTTATTCTGAACTCAACTCATAATCGCAACATGCGAACGTTAGCATTATAAATTCCTGAATCAAAACACACAAGTTTATACAATGTGATGGGGTGAGTTACTGGTTCTATTGTGAGCTCAGGTCGATTCAGACCTGGTCCGTATCTCTTTCTGTGACCTCTTCAGGGTTCTCATTTATTTTATTGTCTTCTATTTCATCTTGGTAAAATTCATTTAATTCCTTAATAAGTTCCTCATCAACTGCTACTGTAAATTCTTCTGGTAATGGAATACTCTCATTTATTTCTTCAGTTACAGTGTCATTCAACAAGATTTGAACATCTGGACGTGGTTCTGGTTTCTCTTCTGTATCCATCATGAAAAGTAAACTATGCTAGTTGTGATAAATAACTGTCTTTTCTTATAATACTTTACTCAAAGAAAAGAGCTCCCCTAAAGTTCTTCCACTTTCTCTGATTCATTAATGCCCATCTTGAAATCCCAAAGCTGTCAGGTGTTCCTCTAACTGTTCCTCCGTCATATTGCTAATTTCATGTAAAAACTGAGCGGCCAACTCTGCATAATGTGGGGCGTCTGGTGCTATGGGTAATTCTTCTATACCCTGAGAGAATACTACCACCGGATTATGTGCAGTCACATGACTGGCCACCAACACTGCTCCAATTTCAGTAATGTGGTAAATTTCATACTTTGGTTCTTCTTCTGGGGCTTCTTCGACAACAACTTCCTCTATTAGATCTCCGGGTTCATCCCCTTCCCTTTCTTTTAGAATTTCTTGGATGACTGCTTGGCCATCTGGCACTTGTTCTGGCAACTTACGTTACATTCTCTTCCTGATGAAATGAAAACACGTGCGATTGTAGAGATACAAACTTTCAGCTTGCTCACATAAAAAGTTTAAACTGCTGAGCTGCCTTCTAAGACTCTCACAAAAAACTGGCGGCACACTAGAATGATTGTTGTTGTTTTGAAGAGGTGATGGGTGGAGAGGGGCACTTAACAGCTGACCGTTATTGCCTCTTCTCGTTCCATCTTGGTCTACCCTGTTCAACCTGAAATTTGGTTATAATTGGGGTATTTAGTGTCATTTTATTTTCTAATTTTGTATTCAATTTAAATAACTATTGTCTTAAGCAGTTGCTGATTTTAATTTATATTAGTATTTGTCCATTTTATTTTCTCTTTTGTATTGTTTATTGATAACTATTGTCCTTTACACTTGGTTTTAATTTGTATTAGTATTTGTTCTTTTTGAGTTGTTGTTTTTTTTTTTTTTGATACCTCGTTGTCTTTCTTTGTCCTATGAGTTGTTAATAAGTTTTTATTTTGTGTTTTTTTTTGGTTTTTTTGGATGATTTGTTATTTCTTGTTGCTTAATTTCTATTTAGTTGAATGTCTTTTCTGAAGTACTAACCTTATATGTCTTTCTTTGTTTTATGTATATATCTTTTAAGTATTGATTGGGCATCTCTTGGGGCATCTATACTTAAAACCTTATCACCTGTCATGTATGTATTGTGATTTCTATAGTAAGTTTTTAATTCAAGCCTTTGTTGTTCATACTTTTTACAGTGGATCAGGTAGTGGTCTATGTCATTCTCTTCCTGACATTCTTGGCAGTGTGGTTCCTTTATCATAAAGTATGCTGCACCGAGACGGAGACGCCACAGTTTGTTGTTTGATGGTATCTTTAATTCTTCTCTGACCTGGTGTCGCAAAATTGGTTTCAATACATTGCAAACGTGGTCGAGGAATTTACAGTTAAAGTCACCGATCGATTGTCAACAAAGCGGCCGCTATCAAAATGGCGGTATATCGGCAAACTGTAGACGATACATCGAAATCGGCAATTATAAATAAAAGCATAATGGAATCATTGTAAAAAGGATTTCACATTTTAGTCCAGGAAAGGATTGTGTACAACTGTGTATAAGAAGAAACGGTAGGAAGTTATCCTTTACGGAGATATATGCGTATTTCGGCTGCCCACAGTTACGCGGAAAGCCTGTAAACCCACTTCTGTTCTAAATATTAAAATCAACAAATAACAGTTTGGGAAATTACATGGATAGGAATATAGAGAGATATCGACTGTATAAAACAAGATAAGATGGAACAGTATGGATAATATATAAGGCAAGGATGAGAGAGGGAAAGTTTCAGTCAACGCACAGATCGGATGAAATCGCTGTTTCGGAAAGAAATTTCAGCCGAGTCTTAAGCTGTGACGTCACTGCTCTCCGATACGGCCGCGTTAGGCTTATAAATAGCGTATCGGAAAACTGGAGACACACAACGAAAGAGGTTTGAGACAGACTGACGGCAGAGATCGCTACTACGCTAAATCCATCTGAAGTGTGAGCGGATCGCCAGAAGTTTCAGTCAGTGTCTGGAGTCTGAGGGTTCCATGAAATAACTCGAACCAGACTGTCAAGTGTCAGAAGCCAGTGTTGTTCATCAGAGGCAATCCCACAAAAGTGCAGGACCCCAAAGAGTGAACGACAGCTGGTCATTGATATCCCTAGTGCTGGGTCTATCAATACTGATAGCTACAAAAGACAGTCCCGTGTCAGCATTGTCAAGTTGAAAGATAAGTGTCATTTAAGACACTGACCACCCATAAATGAAAAACAGCTAATAGTCAATTGATGACAGTTATCAGAGGACTAAGAACAGTGATATATTTAAAATGAATGCAGTTTTCAGTAACTTTATTATTATCCAAGATCTTGCAGTCTAAATAGACAATAATAGTAATTGTGTGACTTAATTTTATATATTTCAATGCTCTGTTCCAATTAGCAGTAATAGAATATTAGTGTAAATATTAAAATATTTTAACTGTACCTGAGGAATTATTCACTTCTTACAGTTGTGGTTAAAGTGAAGGTTCATTTTATTTATTCCCTAGACATTATTAAGTAATCATAAGATAGTATGGGAGCCGCGCTAGCGTAGTGGTTACCACACCGCTCTGGCGACCGGGTGATGCAGGATCAAACCCGGGTGACGGCATTTGAGGATTTTTCGTCGACCGGGATTTGGACTGCATTAACTCGAGACCTGGCGAAGACATTTGAAGGAGTGTCGTCGACCAGGGATTGGCGGCTCCTGAGCCGACCCAGCTGTAATGGGTACCTCCGAAATCGGAGAGTATTTGCCTGAATGGCAAGGGACACCTGTCTCTGTACAAGAAAAAAGGGATACTCACGTAAAATCAATGTCAGGTTAGACATAAAAATAATAACCTGAGATTTCGCCTCGAGTATTAGCGGGCGTATGAAAAAAAAAATAAAATAAAAAAAAAATAAATAAATAAAAAAAAAAAAAATAAGATAGTCACAGGTAGGAGACACCTTAAATCCTGGTACAACATCTTACCAACTGGCCAGGGTTTTCACAGTCTGACTATTTCTATGAGATCCATACACCAGTGCTTATTTCTAAGACTGGGGTATTACTTGTAAGACCAGAACTCTTTACTGGCATACTATCCTGGTAGCCTATGAGATACCTGGATTCTCACATAGATCATAATTTTAATTAACCTACCGCTACACCTGGCACGTCCTTGTTGGTTCTTTCAGCAGTTTGAATGCGTGTCTGCCTTTTCTACTTTTCTTCCATGTTGTCTTCCATTCCTCGTTTATAGTTATCTTCACTTGGCTCTTGATCTCCGACCTTCCCAGTCCTGCTCTTATATTGTTTTTACTTATTCTTCCATTCTTGGCGTTCTGATCTGCCAACTCGTTTCCAGCTATACCTATGTGTGCTGGAACCCACACTAGCCTCACACTACATCCTCTGTTCCCTAGTGATGTATTAATTGCTAGAATTTCTTCCTTTATGTCTGGGCGGCTGATAAGGGTGGATTTAACTGGAATGATAAGCCAAAGGGTCTGACCACCAAAAGTGGATTTAGGCTGACGACAAATCACCACCCCTATCGACACCTGGTATAAAAGTGCAAGATGTAGGTGTCTTCTCTGGTTTATAGTGTTGCTGTGTATGTTGCAGTAGAATAGTTCACAGGGTACAACACAGGCAACATAATGTGTAGAGTCATGAAAATGGTAACTTCGCTTTATGTTTTATACCATTTATTGCACGCCACAAAACAGTCATGATATTTTGTCATCACCAACATAGTTTAACGAATGCAGCATTCAAAATCATATTAGCTGATAGTCATGTAGGATTCAATACTCAATAGTTCTATTGTAAACAGATAGCTTCTGTATATTCGATATCATAAAGTTCTGGTTCATGAAGCTGTATAAATAATATATATATATATATATATATATATATATATATATAGCACAAATCTGGGTGCCTAAGGTTCATACATATAACTTCTGCAACAGTGTCAGCTGCAGATCATCAATGTTCATAGACAATAATAAATGCTCCCTTCCTGATGCTAGCAGATCAGATGTGTACAATAAGTCCGTTTACTGTCTGCACGTGAATAGCATACATGGAATACAGGTCAAACCGACCCTTATAACCTTCCTAAGTCTAACCATCTGACTTGGACGTGATCTCTGATATAACGAATCCTGGAACACAGACAATAGTCTTGTTGGTCTAGAGCGACCCATATATATATAACTAGTTCAGGTATAAAGATACCGGTGGCGAAAATTCTAGTCAAAGTACCTCTCCATTTTGAATCACACAGGCGAGCAAGGAGCCACAAAATGACGAACTTCTAGATGATAGCATAAAGTTCAATACAAGAGGAATTACCTTTCTTCGGAAATCAACCACGAACATATGCCTCCAGGCAGGCTTGAATAATACTGGGAAATAGTCTAGTTAGCTAACTAACTCACAAAGACAATGTATTTCCCTCAGAAAATCACAAGACGCACATTGCGTCCGCTCGCTGCTCAGATCATTTCTAAACTCCCGAGCTGGGCGGAACACACCAAACGAACTACCCGTTTTGACATGCGCAGAACTCCAATATCTGAGTCGCCGCTCACATAAGACGATTCTAAGAACATTCGAGATAAAAGTCTTATACAGTCGCGCCTTTTATGGTCATGAACAGAAGCGTTAAGACAGGTTTCAGACATCTACAACAGTTGACTGATACTACCAAATAAGGAGATATGGTCACGCTTCGTTCAAGAAATTATAGACCGAACGTGTCTCTATACAAGAGAAGGCAAACTCATAAAAAAATTGTAGTCTCGATATCTCGGGTTATGTCCCTTTGACTGTAAAAAAAACATAATACACCTTTCAGTCAAAAAATGATCATACATACGAAAAATGATCATACAAAGACTTTGGAAAAAGTAATTATTTGTGCGTAACATTACCGCACCCTCCCGGGAAAAAAAAATGAAACATTTTTTTTTTTTAAAATCCTGGAGCCGGAAAAATCTAGGCTCCTAACACACGTATGATGCGCGGATATATACCTAACAAACTAGCTCAACGCATGGAGCGAAACTGAGATCATATCTCAGGTCCTTAGAGAAAAAATGTATCTAAGTATTCGCGTATATATTCCAGGAAGGTGCCACCAACACACGCCACAATGATGGCAACATCATAATAAAAGTCAAATTACTCTCATACCAATATATGAAATTAAATATATCATTATGATATCATACAATGTGTTGTGCAAATAGCGGTGTAATATACTAATATACCGCACTATATTATTACATTATATAATGCATCAGTAATTAATAACTAATACAATGTTATTCTTCGTTGACATAAAACAATCAATAGAAGAAGATGTGGACATCATCCGCTCCCAATCTAGGACAGGACTTGATATCCTCAATGTTCCACAATGGACATAATCTCGCAGACTTCACTGATGTGCTGCGAAAATATCAATAATACAAATCTTAAAGACAACTGGTAAATCTCTTAATACAATTATGCAAATATATTATCTAAATGTGGCCGAGTGATCTTTTGGCCCGTATATCACTAACTAAGCCTTCTTAGATAATTACATGGTACAATGTTATAAATTCCCCCCAAAAAAGTGAGAAAAAATCTACTAACATGTCATTATAATATTGGACTGTATATCAGGAAATATATATATGACAGAAGAATCATGTGGAATCGTGTGGGCATCTGGACAGAATGTCTGCCATCACATTATCCGAACCACGGATAGCTCGAACCGAGAAATGAAATGGTTGAAGAGCTATGGCATAACGAGTGGACCTCGAGCTCTTCAAGTTTTTGCTCTGAATAGCAGTAAGCGCTTTCTGGTCGGTTTCCACAATGAAGTGTGCGCCTAGAAGAAATCTTTGTAACTTCAGAATAGACCATACCATAGCCAATAACTCACGGTCTAAAACCGAGTAATTCTTTTCTGCAGCATTTAATTTCCTAGAGATATACATCACCGGATGCAGAGTATCAGAATACTCCTGCATTAGTGCTGCCCCAATCCCAGTTGACGAGGCGTCACTTCAAAGAACAAAAGTCTTCTCAATAGTAGGTAACCTAAGAATAGGTGGAGATGAAAATAGGGCTTTAACCTGGTCCAATGAGGATTGACATTCTTTAGACCAGCGGATCAGATTAGGCGACCCTTTCTTCAATAAAGTAGAAAGCGGTGCCATAATGGAGGACAGATTCGGAATGAATCGTCCGTAGAATTGGATCAAACCTAATAGACTCCGTACTTGTTTCTTCGTCTTAGGGACCGAAATGTTAAGTATTTTTGAAACATTGTGGTCCTCTGTCTTTAAAAGACCATGACCAACACGATGACCTAGGAAAGAAATCTCGCTAAATCCTATAAAGGCTTTAGAGGGTTTTGCAGTCAAGTTATACTCGCGAAGAGTAGACAGTAATTCGTATAAACCCAAATAGTGATCTTCCCAGGAATCACTGAATAGACAGATATCATCTAAGTATGCTATGACATCTGTACGATATGCGAGAATTCGCCGCATCATGCGTACGAATGTAGCAGGGGCGTTCATAAGACCAAAAGGCATGAAATTCCATTGGAATAAACCCCTAGGTGTAGAAAAAGCTGTAAAAGGTTTGGCACGTTCAGTTAGCGGAACTTGCCAATAACCTTTAGACAAATCTAGTTTGGTAAAGAATCTAGAATTAGCAAGTTTATTGAGTAGCTCTTCTAATGAAGGCATAGGTTCAGCGTCGAACTTCGTAACTTGGTTCAATTTGCGATAATCTACGCAAATGCGAATGTTATTATCCTTCTTTCGAACAATAACCATAGACGAAGAGTATGCTGAAGTGGATGGTTCAATGATTTCCAAACGTATCATTTCATCCAATTCTTTTTCGACTTGAGACTGGAAATGGATAGGTATTGGATAAGGTCTGACTCTGATAGGATTATGATCAGTTAGCACAATGTCATGTTCAATGACATGTGTGTGTCCTGGGATGTCTGTAAGAACATCCTGAAATGTTTGCAACATCGAAGAAACTTGTCGATGTTCCTCAGCGGAAAGATTTGGAGAAACGGTCACGTTTTTCCAAGATTCCGTAGAATAAAGTGGGACCATAGGAAGAGGAAGATTGACATCAGAAAAAGTAGTTTCCTCATCCTGTATAACTGACAGAGATGAGTACTGACCATGAGGTGCTTGAGAATTGTCCGTTGCCTGGAAAATAGGCTGCAAATAGTCAGGTCTTTCATAAAATTCCGTGAGCATATTTATGTGGAAAGTTTTATGCTTTCCATCAATATCGACAACATAGTCGACATCAGAAATTTTGGAGACTATTGCATATGGACCTTTCCATGCAATTAGAAGTCTGTTCTCCCTTGAAGGAAGTAGAACGAGAGCTTTGTCACCTGGACAAAGTTGTCGTAGACATCTATTTTTATTTGCAAACTGCCTTGCCTTTTCTTTAGCAAATTCGGATGAAGAAGTTGCTAGTTTGCATGCCTCGATGATCTTTTGCCTAAGAGCAATGACGTACTCATAAGAAGATTGAGTTTCATCGCTAATATTATCGGCAGTGATTAGATCGTGAAGTAAAGACATAGGGCCGCGCGGTTGCGCGCCAAAGACAAGTTCAAAAGGGGAAAACCCTGTATGTTCATTGGGGACCTCTCTATACGCAAAGAGAGCCGCGGGTAAGACCCTGTCCCAATCCTGAGGATGATCCTCAGTTATCTTACCAAGTAAAGTTTTCAGAGTCCTATTTAAACGTTCGACTAACCCATTAGACATTGGGTGATAGATACTGCTGAGAGACCTTTTAATATGTAGCATAGACATTACCTGTGACATAGTGTCTGATATAAGTTGAGTGCCATGGTCTGACAATATTTCTCCGGGAAAACCCAAGCGAGAAAATATCAGCCAAAGAGCGTCTGCGATATCAGCAGTTGAGATGCTCTTGAGAGGTATTGCCTCTGGCCAACGTGTGCACATATCGACACATGTAAGAATAAATTGATGTCCTCTAGCTGACTTAATTCTAAAAGGACCGATAATATCTATTGCCATTTTTTGAAAAGGGCGAATAGGAATGTCAGCAGCCTGGATAGGCGCAGCATGTCGTGGTCCTTTAGATTTGACCTCCTGACATACTTTGCAAGAGCGACAGTAAATTCGTATGTCCTTGCTCACAAATGGCCAAAAGAAAGCCGCAAGAACCCTCGACTTTGTACGGGAAAAACCCATATGTCCAGCACATTGCGAGTCATGAGCATGTTGCAATATTTGCAATCTCATGCTCTTGGGCACAAGAATTTGTGAATGAGTGGACGTAGTCGAGTCTTGTACCATACGTACAAGTACGCCGTTCTTCATAGAAATCCAAGATTTTCTATTAGTATTCTGATTAGGATCACCTTTTTTTTGCTAGAATGAAGAATTTTTGTAAAGACGGATCTTCTTCTTGCAATTTGATAAATGAGTCACGTGTAATAGTCAAGTGACTATCTTGGTCATTTACTTCATCATTATTAGTTAATGAAGTTTGAGGTGGATCCAGAGCATGTGCTCTTGTGACCACCGCATTGGTAGCTTCAATGTTTTGCTCTTCCCAAACAGCAATCTGCTGTGGGGTACATTCCCTAACTCCGTGAATACGACCAATAATAAGGTCCGCAATAGGATTTGGAAGTAGACACGCGTGGACCTCTCCCGTGAAGAAAGGAGTAGCAATATGTATTATGGCAGTAGGATACTTTTCCAACGTGCCACCAAATGTGACACATTTGATGACCTTTCCTGTAGCACAGGATGGATCTACAAGAGATTGCCTAACACCAACAGTAGTACATCCAGAATCAAACAACACTGAGACTGGATTACTATTTACAAGCCCCTTATGTAATATAAGAGAACCTCTCCCATCATGAGCAACATTAGCAGGAAGAGCGGGCAAAGGATGACCACAGCTTAGAGTACTAACGGTCTTCGGATCAAATAAAGTACTGCATTGGATACATTTATTTGCTCTACCAAAATCAAAAGATGAGCATCCGATAGCATTATGGTCTTTATCACTATTAATCTGTTTATCTGCTCCCTGAGATTCTTGTTGAACAGAATTCGTCTGTTGATATCTTTTTCTCTTATGTTGCGATCTACCGCGACCATTATTGCCTCTGCAATTATCATTAAAGTCCCTACTGTAATTTTTATCCTGGTTTGAGTTCCAGTTTCCATAACTGTCATTACCATCTCTATGCTGTTGAGAACCTCTATTATCTTGGTATTGAGGTCTCTGCAAAAAAATATTTCCCTCTATGCCGATTACCTTTGTGAAAATTTCTAAAGTTAACCGGAGTAGAATACCGTGTAGTATTAGGTTGTCTCCAGTTCTGGGAAGAAGAATCACCCTGGAATTGATTACTATGGTTCTGGGCATAATTACGGTTACTCTTTTTATTGAAATTTTGCTGGCTACCCTGAAATTTACGCATAAAATTTGGGCCATAAGGTGCTGCCGAAGCAACTGGCAGACCTTCTTTTACTTTAGAGTTGCTAATGGTTATGTGAGGATGCGCAGTAACATACTGGCTACAGTATTCTTCCATTTCTTTTATGTTTTTAGGCTTACGCTCATGAAGAAAAGAAAGAAAAGCTTCATTAACAGAAGACATGACCTTGTCTCTAAGTAGTAAATCCATAAGGGCTTCAAATGTACTTTCTGTCTTAGACAACTCAACCCATCGTAAAAAAGTAAGACGTATGCTTGAGATGAATTCAGAGAATTCAACTCCAGTTTCTGGTAACATGTTTTTAAATTTAAGACGATATCCGTCCTCGTTAAGTTGGTACTTCTTTAACAATGCCGCCCTGACAACCTCATAGTTGTTTTTGTCCGGCACATCTACCATACTCAACAAAGTCAAAGCATCACCTCTAAGTATCTTGGACAGATGATAAACATATAATGTTTTATCTATATTATGCACCTTACATGCACTTTCAAATCTATCTAGATAAAATGTTATATCATCAATTGAGGGATTAAATGCTGGTAGATTAAGCTTGAAATCCTTAGCATTAGTCTTATCTGACACCTTATTTGCATCATTAGCATTACCAGTGTTCAATAACTTTAACTTCTCTAACTCTAAAGCTAAGAGTTTTTCTTCATGCTCCATTTTTGCTTTTCTCTCATCAGCTTCTCTTTGTAACCTTCTTTCTTCAGCCTCAGCCTGTAACTTTCTTTCTTCAGCCTGAGCCTGTAACTTTTTTTCTTCAGCCTGAGCCTGTAACTTTTTTTCTTCAACCTCTATTTCAAGTCTCTTATTTTCAGCTTCTTTTTCAAGCCTCTTCTCCTGAGATTCTGCTTCTCTTTTTTGTTTTTCCATTTCCATTTGTAATCTTTTTTCATCTACCTGCATCTGCAGTTTTAAATTTTCAGCATCTATTCTCTTTTGTTCAGTTTGTTCTTTCATTTTCTTTTCCTCCGACTTCAATGCCTTGGCATATTGAACAGTCGCAAATTCTTCTAATTTATCACCAGTCTTCCCAAGGGTTTTACCCTGCTCAATAAAGTACTCAAATGTAGACATGATGTCTAAAATGTGAGTACAGAACCTGAAATAATTAATTATCTTATTTCAATCTTAATAGCAACAAGACTTAATAAAGTGCTTGTATAATCACTATGTTTACTCCAATCTCTGTGGGAAACAAGATTTGACACCAACTTGTATTATCAAATGTATAATAATATCACAAGTCACCTCTTTATCATCAGTGCACTACACAAATCAGTGCATAACCATCAGTTATTTATCATAACTGCACTACAATAGTGCATAAGCAAAAAACCACCAGTTAGTTATGATATGTGCACTATAGACCAATAGTGCATGAGCATATATGTAACAATAGTGAAAGCTAACTATGCAAGAACTATGTAAACAATAACAAGACAATGTAAACAATAACAAAGGTCACCAACAATGTAAACAATAACAAAGATCAAAGTCAATGTAAACAACAACAAAGATCAAAGTCAATGTAAACAATAACAAAGATCAGAGTCAATGTAAACAACAACAAAGATCAAAGTCAATGTAAACAATAACAAAGATCAAAGCAATACGAAAACATTCGCATAAGTCAAATAAATAAACAGCGAAAACTAAAAAGAAATATGCGAAGATATGACAAACAAATGACGCTACAGTGTATAGACAGCAATTTTGTAAAGAATTGAATAATAGAAAAGAGGAGACCTACAAATACAAACAAATGAAATCGAAACTAAAAAACAGAAAGAGAGAAAAAAAAATATATATATACAAAAAACGAAAAAGCACAACTCGTCACAACTAAACAGATATAGCAACGATTGTCGCTAGCAAATTTCACAGTAGGAAATTCGCACAGTCCCTAACGAAAACGCTAACAGTAGAACCTCTGTGACGTGGTATCTTCTACTGAAAGACACCGCCCAACCGAAAAACCCGCTGAAATATAAACATATAAATATTCAAATACAAATAACATTTAACATGTAACATGTAAACAGTGTGAAAAATGTGAGAGACAGAAGGCTCAGTTAGAACATAAGGGCACAGTTCACAAACAAAACAGGCCACTTAACTTCTATGAATCCACAACGTCAGCACAGTTCAGAACAGGATGTGATCAGCATTCTTAGGACAATGATCCAACGTTGATCCATATCTGCTCTCATAAACTGCCACGACGACGGAAATGAGCTTCTGACAGAAAACAGCTTCTGAACTTGACCTTCTGAATTGACTTGAGCACTTGACCTTCTCAATCCGGAACAGTTGTTACGGCACTTGTCCTTCTTCCTAACAGATCAGGAAATCGATTTGCTCGGCACTTGTCCTTCTATCGTAGGAAAACTGCCAACTTGACGAGCAACGCCGGGTATTTTGAAACAATTTCCAACTTTCAGCAACGCCGGGTACTTTCAAAATCTTTCATCAAACATTGAGGTGATGAGTTGAAACTGTAATGTTGAAAGCTTGATGATGATGTCTGGGTTTGTTGACCCCCTTGATAGCTGGTACCAGAGTAAACCAACAATTGGCCACCAAAAATGATAAGGGTGGATTTAACTGGAATGATAAGCCAAAGGGTCTGACCACCAAAAGTGGATTTAGGCTGACGACAAATCACCACCCCTATCGACACCTGGTATAAAAGTGCAAGATGTAGGTGTCTTCTCTGGTTTATAGTGTTGCTGTGTATGTTGCAGTAGAATAGTTCACAGGGTACAACACAGGCAACATGATGTGTAGAGTCATGAAAATGGTAACTTCGCTTTATGTTTTATACCATTTATTGCACGCCACAAAACAGTCATGATATTTTGTCATCACCAACATAGTTTAACGAATGCAGCATTCAAAATCATATTAGCTGATAGTCATGTAGGATTCAATACTCAATAGTTCTATTGTAAACAGATAGCTTCTGTATATTCGATATCATAAAGTTCTGGTTCATGAAGCTGTATATATATATATATATATATATATATATATATATATATATATATATATATATATATATATATATATATATATATATATATATATATATATATATATATATATAGCACAGATCTGGGTGCCTAAGGTTCATACATATAACTTCTGCAACAGTGTCAGCTGCAGATCATCAATGTTCATAGACAATAATAAATGCTCCCTTCCTGATGCTAGCAGATCAGATGTGTACAATAAGTCCGTTTACTGTCTGCACGTGAATAGCATACATGGAATACAGGTCAAACCGACCCTTATAACCTTCCTAAGTCTAACCATCTGACTTGGATGTGATCTCTGATATAACGAATCCTGGAACACAGACAATAGTCTTGTTGGTCTAGAGCGACCCATATATATATAACTAGTTCAGGTATAAAGATACCGGTGGCGAAAATCCTAGTCAAAGTACCTCTCCATTTTGAATCACACAGGCGAGCAAGGAGCCACAAAATGACGAACTTCTAGATGATAGCATAAAGTTCAATACAAGAGGAATTACCTTTCTTCGGAAATCAACCACGAACATATGCCTCCAGGCAGGCTTGAATAATACTGGGAAATAGTCTAGTTAGCTAACTAACTCACAAAGACAATGTATTTCCCTCAGAAAATCACAAGACGCACATTGCGTCCGCTCGCTGCTCAGACCATTTCTAAACTCCCGAGCTGGGCGGAACACACACCAAACGAACTACCAGTTTTGACATGCGCAGAACTCCAATATCTGAGTCGCCGCTCACATAAGACGATTCTAAGAACATTCGAGATAAAAGTCTTACACAGTCGCGCCTTTTATGGTCATGAACAGAAGCGTTAAGACAGGTTTCAGACATCTACAACAGTTGACTGATACTACCAAATAAGGAGATATGGTCACGCTTCGTTCAAGAAATTATAGACCGAACGTGTCTCTATACAAGAGAAGGCAAACTCATAAAAAAAATTGTAGTCTCGATATCTCGGGTTATGTCCCTTTGACTGTAAAAAACATAATACACCTTTCAGTCAAAAAATGATCATACATACGAAAAATGATCATACAAAGACTTTGGAAAAAGTAATTATTTGTGCGTAACAGCGGCTACATTTACCTGGGTGTTCTAGTGAGTCTGTAAATATCGTAACAGCTTCTAGTGGGTTATCTTCGATTATTTCTAAACTTTTAAGAATTGCTACCATCTCTGCGGTAAAAATCGAAGCCCCTTCAGTTACACTGTAGCTCTTTTTAATTCCCCATTGTGGTATTACGACTCCTGCACCTAGTTGCCCACTATCACCCTTGGATCCATCAGTGTAGACGGCCAGACTTTGTTTAGTTAGTTGATCTATGAACTTTCTACTTTCATTTTGGCTTCCTTATCTTCTATGTTTTGTTTGATCTTATCAGTAAGTGAGTAGTCTATGATTGGTGTTTTTAGTTCCCAGGGTGGTATTTTGCTTCTGTACTTATTACTATTTTTAATAGTGTTTGATAGTTCTTTGAACTGCGTTAGATCTTCTATAGTTCTCCACCCTGTTGGATATCTATCTTTATTTAAGGGGACGTCCCATACACTTGGTTGGTTTTTGACAAATGCTTTATGTGCTGGGTGGGTCACTTCTTGTGCTACTTTACTCCAATAATTTAATCTCAGTTCTTTCCGTCTTAGACCAAGGGGTGATATGCCAAGAGCTACTTCTAGCGCTTCTACTGGTGTTGATATAAATGCACCTGTAATGGTTCTCATGGCTGCATTTTGAATCCTGTCTAGTTTTGCTTTGTTAGAAGCTGCAGCTGAGTCATAGACTATGCTGACATAATCCAGTTTCCCCCTGATGAAAGACCTGTAGAACATAAGCATTATTTTATTGCTGGCCCCCCATCCATTACCTTTTACTATCCTTAGTATATTTAGGGGTCCCCTACAGCTTTCTACTAAATTGTCTATATGTTAATTCCAATTTAGTTGTTTATCTAAAGTTATGCCCAGAAATCTTGTTGTTGAGGAGGTACATATTTTCTGTTCTAGATCGATTCTAAATATTTCTGCCTTATATACCCTCAACCTTTGGGCGTTTCCATGGTAATGTACAATTCTAAGATTCTCATTAGTCAGTTTGATCATGTGACCAAGAATGTTGTAGAACTTTGCACTCTTTCTACAAGCTAATTTAAATAAGCTCGCCTGCTAATTTAAATAAGCGTGTCACTTAAAATTTTTTCTATTTTTCTAGGTTAAAGACGCTTTCGATCTTGGTGTAAAACTGAACTAGCTCCTATGCTTTTACCATGTGTCATAGCTCCCTTGCGTTCTAAGCAAAACTTAAAAAACAAGAAAAACAAAATTTGTCTACGCGTCTTTAATGGCCTGCATTTGGCCGTTTTGGGTGGAAAATGTCCAAAATCGTTTTTATAGCGTTGCGTAGTTCTATTATTAGACTGCGAACATGTCTTTAGTAAATACAATGACCTTGGTGATTTTATGTTAGATTTATTTTCCATCATCATGTGCTCTACAGCTTACGTTGTATTTTATGCTCTATTATGCATGCCTATCATCGCTTTATCCTGCACGTTTAATTATGCTTTGTCTTCTTACTCGTTTATCTTGGGACATGGGAACTGGACATGACTAGCACTGTCACATATCATTTACAGAAACATGATGATGCTGCAGGGTCCTACCTCAAGTAGTCATGGCACCAAATAGTGGCATGTGGTTGTAATGTTATGATGTATGTATATAAGCATTACCTCGTCATCTACACAAGCACACACATGTTTCAGAGAGCACTCAGTAAAAGCATGTTCAGTTCGTAGCCATGTTTATTTACAGAATATCGTACATGTCAAGATTCGCATTATATTACAATGTGTGGTTCGTACTTTAATGTATTCATATTACATCCCCCCTTTTTTGAAAAAAAAAAAATGTGTGCAAACATTTCCAACGAAATGTTTCATGTGAGAAAGGATAAGTATGTGTAATGCTCAGTGTGAGTATATATGTCACTGTCTGTATCGGCTGGGAGGTGTCACTGTACGGCCAGAACGAGTGGTGTAAAGTGCTGGTGGTTCTGCGGAAGTCCCTTGTTTAGCTTGAGTTGGTTGTGATTTCGGCCTTGACGCTTGTTGGTTTTGTGGGGCACCAAGGTCTGGAGTTACTGCATTGTCTGTTGAAAGCATGGGAATTCTCTGTTCTGTTGTATTCTGTGGGATTTCTCTTATGTCCACTCTGTTTCGCCTCAGGAGGTTGCTGCTGCTGTCTGGTCTTAAAGTATAGCTCCTGGGTTCAGGGTTTCTGGAAATGATTGTTGCTTTTGACCATGTGTCATTGTTGTGGTTGTAGGTAGTCACATGCTGACCAGGATATAATGGTGGTAAGTCTTTAGCACATTTGTCATAGTTGAATTTCTGAACTTGCTGACGATGCTGAAGTTGATCATATGTGCTGTCTCTATGTTGTGGACGGAAGTGGACCTTAGATGGTAGGAGGTCTTTAATTCTTCTATCAAACATAAGTTCTGCTGGACTGTCGATCTTACTGTCTACCGGTGTTGTTCTCCATCTCAAGAGTGCTAGGTGTACATCCTCTGTTCTTGTTTTCTTCATGATTGACTTGATAGTTTGTATCTGTCTCTCAATGAAACCATTACATTTAGGGTATCTAGGTGATGATGTTGTGTGTTTGATCTTCCAGTCCTTAGTGAAGTTTCTGTATGCTTGACCTGAGAAATGTGGACCGTTGTCTGATCTAATTTCATCTGGGATGCCAAACATGCTGCAATACTTCTTTGTAATGTCTGCAATAACAGCTGACGGTGAGGGTTGTGGAAGTTTCTCAATGATGGGAAATTTGCTGTAGTAATCAGCAATAATAAGATAGTCATTATTGTCGATTGAGAAAATATCAGTTCCTATAATGCTCCAAGGGCTCAGTGGTATGTCTGATGGTATGAGAGGTTCTCTGCACTGCCTATTTGCATGTTCTTGGCAAATTGAACAGTTTTTACATAGTGTTTCTATGTCCTTGTTTATCTGTGGCCAGTAAACATCTTTCTTTGCTCTCAGTTGTGTCTTCACAATACCAAGGTGACTATTATGGAGCTGTTTAAGGATGATATCGCGTTGTGTTTCTGGTACAACAATGCGATCTCCTTTAAGGATCAGACCATCTTCGATGCTTAACTCGTCCCTCATCGAGTAGTATGGACGGATGTGTGTTGGAACTTCCCTGATAGAGCTTGGCCATCCATGGTATATCAGTTCTTTGAGAGAGTTAAGGATAGGATCTCTCATTGTGTCTTCTCTGATGTGTTCAAGCCGATTATCGCTAAACTTGACAAAATCAACTTTGATGTTTGGGGTAAGATCTGCTGTCTTGTTGGGGTTTGGTAGTCTGCTGAGAGCATCTGCAAGACCTATATCCTCTCCTGGGATATACTGAATATTAAAATCATAACCTTGTGTTTCCAATAACAGAGCTTGTAGTCGTGGTGGTGCTGAAGCTATTGGTTTTTTATGAATCATCTCAAGTGGCTTGTGATCTGAGAGAATTGTAAATGGGCGGTTGAAAAGAAATGTGTGGAAACGTTTGATTCCAAAACGTACAGCTAGCATTTCTCTTTCAATGTTTGCAAGTTTCTTTTCGCCAGAACTTAATGATTTGCTTGCGTAAGCTACAGGACGAAGTTCTTTGGCATAGTGTCCTTCAGGATTTTTGTCTGGTTGCAAAAGTGCTGCTCCTAGGCCTTTCAGACTGGAATCAACCATGAGAAAAGTGGGTGCTTGCATGTCATAGTATTTCAAGCATGCATCAGATGATATGAGGGTCTTCAAGTGGTTGAATATGTGTTGGTAGTCTTCTGACCATTCATACGGAGTTTCATTCTGTAGTAGAGATCGCAAAGGTTCTGCAGCAGCTGACAAATTTGGTATGAATTGTGCTAGGAAATTGACAGCACCTAAGAATTGTTGCAGTTCCTTCTTTGTAGCTGGTGTTGGCATGTCATGAATATCTTCAACCTTTTTAGGGTCTGGTTTTACACCATTCTGGGTGTACAGCAATCCAAAAAATTGTATCTCCGTTGCCTTAATTGTACACTTTTTGCTGTTGAATGTTAGCCCATTGGCCTGTGCTACATGCATCAAGTTAATCAAGTTACGGTCGTGTTCTTGTTCTGACCTGCCGCAGACTACAATGTCATCCGCAATAGCCACTGTACCAGAACATTGCTCAACAATGTTGTCAATCTTCTGTTGAAAGATGTCTTGTGATACATTCAAACCAAATGGGAGTCTCTTGAAACAATATCTGCCGAATGGTGTTCGAAAAGTTGTAAGGAGTTGACTTTCCTCTGCTATCTCAACACTCCAGTATCCGTGTACAGCATCTAGTTTAGAAAAATATTTGGCATTGTGGAATCTGTGAGTTATCTCTTCCACTGTATGCATTTTGTGTGGACAGCGCTTTAGACTGTTGTTTAAGTGTTTTGGGTCAAGGCAAACCCGAAGAGAACCATCCTGCTTCAGAACGGTTGTGATACTACTACACCAATCAGAATGCTCTTCAACCTTTCTAATAACATCATTCTGCACCATCTTTTCTAGTTCTGTGGCAAGTTTCTGTTTAACATGTATAGGATACTTTCTAGGTGGGTCTATCTTTGGCTCAGCGTTGTCTTTTAAAAAGAATCTTGCCTTTCCTGGAAGTTTGCCTATTCTGTCGAACTGTTCTGGGAATCGCTGTTTAAGGTCATCTACTCCAGTGACGTGTAGAGTAAGATGTTCTTTTTTGTCAGCTTTAATGTTGTTAATAGTTACCACACTCAGCTTTTCGCACATTGGTAAACCCAAAATTGCAGGTCCTTCAACATCTACCAAGTAAAATGTTGACAATGTCCATTCAGAGCCTCTGTATGAACATTCAAGTGTTACTGCTCCAAAACAGTCTATACTTGTTCCATTGTAAGCTCTTAGCTTTGTCCTGCCACTCCTACTTTTTACATCCCTTGTGGGAAATCCTTGCTCATCCACCTTGTCAGGCATGATCTGTCTGAATATTCTTAAGGGTAGAGTGTTACCTTGGGCACCTGTGTCTATCTTGAACCGAATATATCTTTCTTTGTGCCTTTTAATTCCTGGTATTCGGAATTGTACCTTGCAGAAAGCCTGCGTTCTCTTTGGTTCATTGCTGAAAGTTAGTATCTTCACAGTATCAAAACTGGAAGGATCAATTTCTTCACTGGAGTCAAGGTCCTCAGTCATCATAGAGTGTGTTTGTTTTGATGACTTTCTGCTGTGAAGTTTGTGTTGAGCACTGTCTTGTTTCCTCTTGAAACATAATTTTATCCAGTGGCCCCTCTTTCTGCAGTAATGACATGTAGAGTCTTTAGCTGGACAGTGGTTTTGTATGTGGTTTAGGCCACAACATTTACACATAGCACCTCTGCTTGTGTTGTGTTTTTCTTGTTGCTTCGAACCAGTTGCTTTGTTTTGTTTGGGTTTATAGCTTTTTACTGCATCCACCTGGGCTGTTACTGTACCTTGCTGAATTTGTTTAATGTTTAGTGCTTGTGCCTCGTGTTTCCTGCCTTCATCCAGAAGTTGTTGTAAATTTAGTGTATCACTCTGGCTCAGTATCCATTTCTGGAACTCTGGCATTGGTGTGCTGAGAAGGATCTGTTCGATAATTCGCTCTTTTTCTTCTTCTTTGTTAAATTTACATACACTTGTTTTCTCCTTGATGCGAGTGAAGAAATCATCTAAACTTTCATCAGGTTTCTGTCGCAGGTGGTGAAGTTCTAATCTTGCCGCTCTAAAGTTCGTGTGCTTTATTATCAGACGTTTTTCAAATTCGTCCAATATGGCTACGGGGTCGGTCGCTGACTCAACAGGCATGGCGGTAGCAAAACTGTTGTAAATTTTCAAACCTTCATCGTCCAATGCTTCTAGGATATATGGAGTTAGGGTTTGTCCTTCCAGACCAGTGGTCTTGGAATATAGATCTATGCGTTGGCGCCATAACAAGAAAGCTTCACTCTTATCGTCTTGACCGGCGAATCTCATTTGCGGTGCGTTGCGATATTGTTTCGCCGCCATGGCTGACTTCGATGACGAAAATTAGCCGAATACTGTACTCACGTGTTATCGTGTAGCTGTTTTGCGTCAGTCCGGTATCGACCGCTGCCACCATGTAATGTTATGATGTATGTATATAAGCATTACCTCGTCATCTACACAAGCACACACATGTTTCAGAGAGCACTCAGTAAAAGCATGTTCAGTTCGTAGCCATGTTTATTTACAGAATATCGTACATGTCAAGATTCGCATTATATTACAATGTGTGGTTCGTACTTTAATGTATTCATATTACAGTGGTCACGGTACCCAATAAGACTATGTGGCAGTCGGTGAGACTGGCCACGATGTCCTCCAGATGATGATTAAAATTGAAAACCTTATCTGTCTTTCTTTTTTAAGATAATCCAAGTATGTATTTTATTCGTGATTAAACCAGATCCCCTGCCACTGGCCTGCCGTGAAGAAGTAGAATACTAGCAACCAGTCAATCTCTGTCACTCGATGACTGTCCCTTCCATACTATCATAAATAATGAAGCTTGTTGTCAAAACAACAAAACTTTAATTTTAAAACAGAAAAATCTTGAAGAGTCTAGTCATTTACACATGATACAAGATTCATTAACTTTTACAACAAAAAGTATACACCATCAATCAGATACTGATGTTCCTTCAATTATATTGGGTTTTGGTTTTTAAGGACCATTGTCATTGCACATAAACAACTCCATCAGTGCTCCGACCTTCTCCATTAGATCACATAAGGAGGATCTCAGCACAGTGCATGAACTCAGTAGCACCAGCGAGGATCCCAGTGTGTGTATACAAGAATTACACATTCTATAAATATTTTTGTGGCAGGTAGGTTTGTAATTTTTTTCCAGGGCAAGATTTACAATTGCCGAGGGATTTTTAATGTGTGCAATGTGCACACGGAACCTCTCATTTTTTTTTGGCCCCTATTCAAGAAGGCTAGGCATCTGATTTGACTACCCAGTAGGTCATTATGACTCACTGGTTCTGAAAAAAATGTATTCCCTGTACTGGGAACCAAATGAGTACCTTTAGAATTAGAGGCCATTTCAACCTTTACCTGTTGTTACAATATATTCCAGCTTTCCTATTTTCATAACATGCCAAAAAAAAAAAAAGTGGACTGTTTCTTTCTAACTTGTGAAATAAGTTTCCTTTGCGCATTGGCCTCTTTCAGGACATCTTCATTACTCTTTTTGGCTGTCCATGGTATTTTTAACGTTCTTCTGTAAAACCACATCTCTGTGGCCTCTAATGCCTTCCCTACTTTTACTAACTGTCCATGACTCACTCCCATATGTCAGGATTGGTTCTATATAACACTGAAGAACTCTCTTTCTTACTTTCAATAACAAAGAAGTGTTGCACAAAATACTCTTCATTTTATAGAATACTGTTTTTGCCAGAGCCATTCTGCTCTTGACTTCTGAGATGCATCTTCCATCCATGTGCCCAGGTATTTGAATTTATTGACCTGTTTTAAAACTGTTCTTGTACTACATGAATAATAACCAAATGTATACATCATTTTAGCGCATAGTTCAGCTAAAACATATAAATATACACATCATGTAAACCACCAAATTGTAAATATACATATCATTATAAACCATTATATCTATTCATGACTATCATATAATCATCCAGAGAATTTCAAAAACAGTTGACCATAAACTAAGGAAAGAACAAGCGGGTTTTAGAAAGAACAGAAGATGTGCAGATCATATATTCACCTTCAGGAACATTATAGAGCAGTGCTCAGAATGGCAGAGACAGCTATACATTAACTTTGTTGATTTTGAAAAGACTTTCGACAGCATACACAGGGACAGCCTATGGAAAATACTGAAGGCTTATGGAGTTCCCAGCTGCATTGTTTCCATCATAAAAAGCCTCTATTCTTAACTTTACATGCAGTGTTGGATTGAGTAATCTAAATTTTGAGGTGAAAACAGGAGTACGACAGGGATGCCCCTCATCAACAACATTATTTTTGACAGCCATAGATTGGGTGATGCGCCAGACAACAGAGGGTAGTCGAGAGGAATTAGATGGACAACGTTTTCTACACTGGAAGACCTGGAATATGCAGATGACATTGCACTACTCGCGCATTCACATCAACACATCCAAGAAAAAACCGATAGACTGAATAAGTATGGCCAGCAGGTTGGTCTGAGCATCAATCTGAAGAAGACAGAGGTCATGACACTAAATGTGTGCAATCCTGAGCCAATAACAATAGGAACCAGAAGTTAGAACAGACAGACACATTTACTTACCCAGGATGCATAGTAACACCTGACGGCGGAACAAGCAAGGACATTAAAAACAGAATGAATAAAGCGAGAACAGCCTTTGCTAGTCTCAACAACATTTGGAAGTCTTCCCAGTACAGCACAAACACCAAATTAAGACTGTATGAGAGCTGTGTACTTTCTGTGCTTCTCTATGGTGCGGAATGCTGGAGAGTAACAGAGAAGGAAATACCTCCTTCCACACAATCTGCCTAAGGAAAATTCTCCGAATCTTTTGGCCGAATACCATCAGCAACCAAGAACTACTTATTCGGAGAAAGTGAAAGAACTTTAGGGGAGCTCTTTTCTTTGAGTAAAGTATTATAAGAACAGACAATTATTTATCACAATTAGCATAGTTTACTTTTCATGATGGATACAGAAGAGAAACCAGAACCACGTCCAGATGTTCAAATCTTGTTGAATGACACTGTAACTGAAGAAATAAATGAGAGTATTCCATTACCAGAAGAATTTACAGTAGCAGTTGATGAGGAACTTAGTAAAGAATTAAATGAATTTTACCAAGATGAAACAGCTGGAGTTGGGTTGGCCACGTCCTCAGAAGGGACCCTGAAACCATCACAAGAACAGCTATGCTATGGACCCCCGAGGGAAAGCGAAAGAGAGGCCCACCAAAAACAACTTGGCGGAGAACTGTGGAAGCCGAGATGCAAAGAATGAACCAGAGTTGGGGCACTGTACGAAGGATGGCCGCTAACCGAGCAAAGTGGAATCAATTTGTAGCTGCCCTACAAGACGCCACCAGGCGTGATGGCCACTGACTGCTTTGACGGTTGGCGGTTATGGATCAAAGAAGATGACTATCATAATCAAATTGTATCATCTTCTACCCTCTTCTGTAGTCTTCAGTCCCCCGTTTCATCTCATCAAACACTTTAAATGTGTGTGTGTGTGTACTTCTCTCATCCCTGTCACATGGTTGTTCTTTATTTTTCTTTTCCAATGTTGTGTCTACTTATCCAAACTTAGTACTTAAAATGCGAGAACTTTTGAAGTAGTGTCGTCGACTGGGATATGGACTGGATTAATTCGAGCCCTTGCGAGAACATTTGAAAGAGTGTCGTCGACCAGGGACTGGAATAACCCGAACGGCCTGAGCCGACGCAGCTGTAATGGGTACTCTCCGAAGATGGCAAGTATCTGCCTGTTTATTTCTGGTTTTACGTGAGTATCCTATTTTCCCTGTCAGCGTACAGGAAAAATAGGATACTCACGTAAAATCAGTCGCAGGTTAGACATACTAACCTGAGATTTCGCCTCGTTAAAAAAAAAAAAAAATAAAGTACCTAAAAAATTGAATCGAAAATATTTCTTATTACCGGGTACTTTTTTAAAATCATACATTAACTTATTTTCTCATTTGCTGTGGGACCAAAAATCATACACCATATGTTTTTATAATTCACACATACATATGCACCTTTCTAAATGAGATGATACTTTAGAATGTACTAACCGTTGAGGAAGGGAACAATTGGTGTAGCACCACATTTACTGTAACATTTTTATTATTCGTGTCAATAATACAGTATCCAATATTTTGTCATTATGTCAAAACAGCATATAAGATATTCTTTTTCTGCTGTCTTAAGCCATACTTTCATTTCAGTTCTGTGAGGTCAATGGTTCATCACTTTATTAAAATAAACAAGTGAACATATTTGCGCAGTTATAACCATTGAGTAAACTGTTCTTGTGCATATAGAAGACACTGAGTTGACAACGCAGCGATTATCATCATCATAATTATCCCCTTTTCGTTTCTTATGTAGCCATCACTTCAGCTGGTCCTCATTGCAGGAAGCTTACACCACATCAATCACGTGTTCTTACAGCTGTGGTTTCTGTAGCAAGTTGTTTTATATGATGAAGTTGCTAGCCTCACGCAGAACCTAATCTCTGTAGCCTTTTACGACATGCCTGAGGGAGCATCAGTCCCATTTTTGTTGGTCTCCTCAGAGATCCTCGGTAGACTACACACGACAAACTTATCAACAAGTGAAACAATTACTGAGAGTGATTCCTCATACTGTACACGCCCTCTGGAGTTATTTCCTCTGCAATCAGTTATCTTCATTGTGGAAGAGTATCATATGGGTCAAGAAATAGTCCATAGAAAATTCTTGTATCAACGCAATGAGCTTGGATATGAATATCAATCAACAAGAGTCTGTGCAGAAATCTGTCGTTGTGTTAAGGATGGAAAAGATCCGAACCTACGTGCTCCAAGGTTCTCCCAGCGCACCCAGGACAGTCGAGACATTAGATCTGCAGAAATAAACAATTAACTGTTTATTAACGTTTTTATTTTATAATTAGAGTACCCTACTATGTTATTGTCACTAAACTAAACTAAATTTACATTATACAGAGACTGTGAGAATCGATTACTTGGTTTATATGAGATAAAGCAGTATTCGTTATCTCAACATTAATTAAATAACTTAAGTTAGATCGCTGTGTCATTCGCCAAAACCCAAGTCATAAATAGGCTACAGAGGAAACACGTTAGAGATTCCTAGAAAATCCTATCTTCTTTTTTATCATTATTTTGTGCACTGATATTAATCCTCATTTTCTTTTCTCCGCTGTTTTCTTGTGTTTCTCCCTGACAAAGATCTCGTTCTCGTAACGTAGATCATATCATTGTCCTTTTGTCTCAGCTGGACATACACGACCTATTTTCTTTCACCTGTCGGTGTGTCATATTCAGATCTGTCTCTCATAAGATACGACCAGTGGAATAACTATAAAACATAATGGTTTAAAGTTCTTTATGAATTCATTTTTATTTTAATAGCTCATCATCATTATTTGTGGCAAGTTAACTGAGAAGTCGGCTTCATATACCCGGTACTTGCGTAATTTCTCTTATTTGTTTGTAATGCTAATGCTTCTCATGTTCTTGACAACTATTTTCCGCCAATTTCCTGGAGTCTGTTTTACATCGTCCATCTTCCGTCACTGAGTGGAGTGGGCAAAATAAAAATGTTAAACACACACACAAACGCACGCAAAACACAAAGAAACAAACAAGCATTTGAAAGCGTGCTTCTCAACTTAATGAAATTAGAACACTAGAAAAAATATGTTACAGAAAGTTTACTCATTGCAACAATCATTCCTAAGGAATCCTCTCAGTGAGTTGCATGATGCCGCCTGATGAAAACCAGACGTTAAAAGTCAGGCCACTGATAAATCTTCTATGGATACAGTCAAAATCTAGAATACTACGGACACTGTGAGAACCCGCTGTATGAAGCTGGAATAATGACCAATGTGGCCAAGGAAGTGATATGCTGCAACCTACGAATGTTGAGACTGGAAAAGCCATGATGGAATGGAGCAGGATACAAAACAGTGATTACCGGAGAAAACATCTATTCAGGACACAAAGACCATGCGTACACAGGGTGTAATATCCCCAGAAACAAGAGAAACAGAATGGGACAAATATTACCCAGAATAAAAACAATATTCCAAGCAAAAAGAAGAATTACAAGAATCCAGTGCTGTCCAGCAACAAACAGTGCAGATAGTAGTACTACTAAAAAAAAAAAGAAAAAAAAACTACCATAAATTCCGAGAAAGAGTAGATAAAGCACCAATGCCAGACTTTACGGCAGTCATTCTCCTTCTTCTTTGATCCTTAGCCACCGACTGTCAGAGCAGTCAATGACCATCACACCTGGTGGTGCCTTGTAGGGCAGCAACAAACTGCTTCCACTTTGCTCGGTCGGCGGCCAATCTTCGTGCAGTGCCCCAGCTTTGGTTCATTCTTTGCATCTCGGCCTGTACAGTTCTCCGTCAAGTTGTTTTTGGTCGGCCTCTCTTTCGCTTTCCTTCAGAGGTCCATAGTTGTTCTTGTGATGGCATCGGGGTTTCTTCTGAGGACGTGGCCAACCCAACTCCAGCGTCTGCCAGCTATGATGGTGTGCAAGTCATGTCCTCTTGGTTGCTCCAAGTAGGCAAATCTTGGTTGGTGATGGTATTTAGTCAAGAGATTCGAAGAATTTTCCTTAGGCAGATTGTGGAAACAGAGGGCAGTCCAAGAGGAATAAGATGGACTACATTTTCTACATTAGAAGATCTGGAATATGCAGATGACATTGCACTACTAGCACATTCACATCAACACATCCAGGAAAAAACGGACAGACTTAATAAGTTTAGCCAGCAGGTGGGCTTGAACATCAATTTAAGGAAGTCAGAGGTCATGACGTTCAATGTGAGCAACCCTGAGCCCATATCAGTAAGGAATCAGCAACTGGTACAGACAGACACCTTCACATACCTAGGATGCATAGTAACACCAGACGGCGGGGCAGGCAAAGACATCAACATCAGAATGAATAAGGCAAGAACAGCCTTTTTTAGCCTAAACAACATCTGGAAGTCCTCTCAATACAGCACAAGCACAAAATTAAGATTATATCAAAGCTGTGTGCTTTCTGTGCTTCTCTATGGTGCAGAATGCTGGAGAGTTACAGAGAAGGAAATGTCGAAATTGTCCTCTTTTCACACAACATGCCTAAGAAAAATTCACCGAATCTTTTGGCCGAATACCATCACCAACCAAGATCTGCTTACTCGGAGCAAGCAAGAGGACATGCACACCATCATAGCTGGCAGACGCTGGAGCTGGGTTGGCCATGTCCTCAGAAGAGATCCCGATGCCATCACAAGAACAGCTATGCTTTGGACCCCTGAAGGAAAACGAAAGAGAGGCTGACCAAAAACAACCTGGCGGAGGACTGTGGAGGCTGAGATGCAAAGAATGAACCAGAGTTGGGGCACTGTACGAAGGATGGCCACCGACCGAGCAAAGTGGAATCAATTTGTTGTTGCCCTACAAGACGCCACTAGGCGTGATGGCCACTGACTGCTTTGACGGTCGGCGGCTAAGGATCAAAGAAGATTGCGGAAAAAGAACAATTTTGACATTTTCTTTTCTGATACTCTCCAGCATTCCGCACCATAGAGAAGCACAGAGAGTACACAGCTCTCATATAATCTTAATTTGGTGTTTGTACTATACTGAGAGGACTTCCAGATGTCGTTTAGACAGCAAAGGCTGTTCTCGCTTTATTAATTCTGTTGTTGATGTCTTTGTTCCTCCGTCTGGTGTTACTATGCATCCTAGATATGTAAATGTGTTACGGAAATCATGGAAGATATAAATGCAAAAGCTGGAACAGACAACAGTAGCTAATCATTTATTATGAAAGGCAGAAGGGGAAACAGAAATGAAAATGGGGAAATTTAAGCCAGGCTCTATTATTTCGGCCAAAAAAAAAAAATGGTCATTGCATGAGTCATTTTTCAACGTAAGCATTTACAAAAGGCCACAAGACATCACTAGATGGACACTTGGAAAAAGAAACCATTTCACCACATCTGGGAGATGAAAACAAGATATTGGGGTAAAAATTGAAACAGACGGAGGATATGATCATTACCTTTTCCTAAGGACTCTATCAATAAAACTGAAAACTTTCAGCGAGACATCATCATCGTTAATCTTGAACTCTACAAGAAGTATAAGCCTTCAATAAATGTATTCCATGTCTCTTGTCACATGTCAACAAATGTAGGCCAAGTCTCTTGTCATGTGTCAACAAATGTATGCCAAGTCTCTTGTCACGTGTCAACAAATGTATGCAAAGTCTCTTGTCACATGTCAACAAATGTATGCAAAGTCTCTTGTCACGTGTCAACAAATGTATGCCAATTCTCTTGTCATGTGTCAACAGTGTATGCCAAGTCTCTTGTCACGTATCAACAAATTTATGCCAAGTCACGTGTCAACAAACACATGCCAATTCTCTTGTCGCGTGTCAACAAATACATGACAAGTCTCTTGTCGCTTGTCAACAAATACACGCCAAGTCTCTTGTCGCGTATCAACAAATACACGACATGTGTCTTGTCACGTGTCAACAAATGCTTGCCAAGTCTCTTGTCGCGTGTCAACAAATACATGCCATGTCTCTTGTCACGTGTCAACAAATACACGACATGTGTCTTGTCGCGTGTCAACAAATACATGCCATGTCTCTTGTCGCATGTCAACAAATACATGCCAAGTCTCTAGTCGCGTGTCAACAAATACACGGCATGTGTCTTGTAGCGTGTCAACAAAAACACGACATGTATCTTGTCGCGTGCCAACAAATACACAACATGTGTCTTGTAGCATGTCAACAAATACACAACATGTGTCTTGTCGCGTGTCAACAAATACACGACATGTGTCTTGTCGTGTGTCAACAAATACATGACATGTGTCTTGTCGCGTGTCAACAAGTACACAACGTGTCTTGTCGTGTGTCAACAAATACACGACATCTGTCCTGTCACGTGTCAACAAACACATGTCAAGTCTCTTGACGTGAGCCATTAACTCGAGGTCTCTCCATGATTTCCTCATAATTTCATTTCTAGCTCCAGCTCCCTTTTTTCAGGCTTTTTGTTAATCTACCTGACTTCTTTTACGGCTGAAGATACCACAACACAGACACGTCTTGTTCTCATCTCTTATACCACTGGCACTTGTTCTCATCTCTTATACCACTGGCACTTATTCTCATCTCTTATACCACTGGCACTTGTTCTCATCTCTTATACCACTGACACTTGTTCTCATCTCTTATACCACTGACGCTTGTTCTCATCTCTTATAGCACTGGCACTTGTTCTCATCTCTTATAGTATACCACTGACACTTTTTCTCATATCTAATACCACTGACACTTGTTCTCATCTCTTATACCACTGACACTTGTTCTCATCTCTTATACCATTGGCACTTGTTCTCATCTCTTATACCACTGACACTTGTTCTCATCTCTTATACCACTGACACTTGTTCTCATCTCTTATACCACTGACACTTGTTCTCATCTCTTATACCACTGACACTTGTTCTCATCTCTTATACCACTGACACTTGTTCTCATCTCTTATACCACTGACACTTGTTCTCATCTCTTATACCACTGACACTTGTTCTCATCTCTTATACCACTAACACTTGTTCTCATCTCTTATACCACTGACACTTGTTCTCATCTCTTATACCACTGACACTTGTTCTCATCTCTTATACCACTGACACTTGTTCTCATCTCTTATACCATTGGCACTTGTTCTCATCTCTTATACCACTGACGCTTGTTCTCATCTCTTATAGCACTGGCACTTGTTCTCATCTCTTATAGTATACCACTGACACTTTTTCTCATATCTAATACCACTGACACTTGTTCTCATCTCTTATAGTATACCACTGACACTTGTTCTCATCTCTTATAGTACACCACTGACACTTGTTCTCATCTCTTATAGTATACCACTGGCACTTGTTCTCATCTCTTATACCACTGACACTTGTTCTCATATCTTATACCACTGACACTTGTTCTCATCTCTTATAGTATACCACTGACACTTGTTCTCATCTCTTATAGTATACCACTGACACTTGTTCTCATCTCTTATAGTATACCACTGGCACTTGTTCTCATCTCTTATAGTATACCACTGGCACTTGTTCTCATCTCTTATACCACTGACACTTGTTCTTATATCGTATACCACTGACACTTGTTCTCATCTCTTATAGTATACCACTGACACTTGTTCTCATCTCTTATAGTATACCACTGACTCTTGTTCTCATCTCTTGTAGTATACCACTGACACTTGTTCTCATCTCTTATACCGCTGACACTTGTTCTCATCTCTTATACCACTGACACTTGTTCTCATCTCTTATACCACTGGCACTTGTTCTCATCTCTTATACCACTGACACTTGTTCTCATCTCTTATACCACTGACACTTGTTCTCATCTCTTACACCACTGGCACTTTTTCTCATCTCTTATACCACTGGCACTTGTTCTCATCTCTTATACCACTGACACTTGTTCTCATCTCTTATACCACTGACACTTGTTCTCATCTCTTATACCACTGACACTTGTTCTCATCTCTTATACCACTGACACTTGTTTTCATCTCTTACACCACTGACACTTGTTCTCATCTCTTATACCACTGACACTTGTTCTCATCTCTTATACCACTGACACTTGTTCTCATCTCTTATACCACTGACACTTGTTCTCATCTCTTATACCACTGACACTTGTTCTCATCTCTTATACCACTGACACTTGTTTTCATCTCTTATACCACTGACACGTGTTCTCATCTCTTATACCACTGACACTTGTTCTCATCTCTTATACCACTGATACTTGTTCTCATCTCTTATACCACTGACACTTGTTCTCATCTCTTATACCACTGGCCCTTGTTCTCATCTCTTATACCACTGACACTTGTTCTCATCTCTTATACCACTGACACTTGTTCTCATCTCTTATACCACTGACACTTGTTCTCATCTCTCATACCACTGACACTTGTTCTCATCTCTTACACCACTGGCACTTGTTCTCATCTCTTATACCACTGGCACTTGTTCTCATCTCTTATACCACTGACACTTGTTCTCATCTCTTATACCACTGACACTTGTTCTCATCTCTTATACCACTGACACTTGTTCTCATCTCTTATACCACTGACACTTGTTCTCATCTCTTATACCACTGGCACTTGTTTTCATCTCTTATACCACTGACACTTGTTCTCATCTCTTATACCACTGACACTTGTTCTCATCTCTTATACCACTGACACTTGTTCTCATCTCTTATACCACTGACACTTGTTCTTATATCTTATAGTATACCACTGACACTTGTTCTCATCTCTTATAGTATACCACTGACAATTGTTCTCATCTCTTATAGTATACCACTGGCACTTGTTCTCATCTCTTATACCACTGACACTTGTTCTCATCTCTTATACCACTGACACTTGTTCTCATCTCTTATACCACTGGCACTTGTTCTCATCTCTTATACCACTGACACTTGTTCTCATCTCTTATACCACTGACACTTGTTCTCATCTCTTATACCACTGGCACTTGTTCTCATTTCTTATACCACTGACACTTGTTCTCATCTCTTATAGTATACCACTGACACTTGTTCTCATCTCTTATAGCACTGACACTTGTTCTCATCTCTTATAGTATACGACTGGCACTTGTTCTCATCTCTTATAGTATACCACTGACACTTGTTCTCATATCTTATACCACTGACACTTGTTCTCATCTCTTATAGTATACCACTGACACTTGTTCTCATCTCTTATAGTATACCACTGGCACGTGTTCTCATCTCTTATACTACTGACACTTGTTCTCATGTCTTATACCACTGACACTTGTTCTCATCTCTTATAGTATACCACTGACACTTGTTCTCATCTCTTATAGTATACCACTGACACTTGTTCTCATCTCTTATAGTATACGACTGGCACTTGTTCTCATCTCTTATAGTATACCACTGGCACTTGTTCTCATCTCTTATACCACTGACACTTGTTCTTATATCTTATACCACTAACACTTGTTCTCATCTTTTATAGTATACCACTGACACTTGTTCTCATCTCTTATAGTATACCACTGACACTTGTTCTCATCTCTTATAGTATACGACTGGCACTTGTTCTCATCTCTTATAGTATACCACTGGCACTTGTTCTCATCTCTTATACCGCTGACACTTGTTCTCATCTCTTATATCACTGACACTTGTTCTCATCTCTTATGCCACTGGCACTTGTTCTCATCTCTTATACCACTGACACTTGTTCTCATCTCTTATACCACTGACACTTGTTCTCATCTCTTACACCACTGGCACTTTTTCTCATCTCTTATACCACTGGCACTTGTTCTCATCTCTTATACCACTGACACTTGTTCTCATCTCTTATACCACTGACACTTGTTCTCATCTCTTATACTACTGACAATTGTTCTCATTTCTTATACCACTGACACTTGTTCTCATCTCTTATACCACTGGCACTTGTTTTCATCTCTTATACCACTGACACTTGTTCTCATCTCTTATACCACTGACACGTGTTCTCATCTCTTATACCACTGGCACTTGTTCTCATCTCTTATACCACTGACACATGTTCTCATTTCTTATACCACTGACACTTGTTCTCATCTCTTATACTACTGACACTTGTTCTCATCTCTTATAGTATACGACTGGCACTTGTTCTCATCTCTTATAGTATACCTTACTTACTTAGTCGTTCCCCTTCTACCGTGAGGTGTAGAGGTTTGGAAGAGAGAGCGCCAGACCATTCTATCAGCTGTCTTCTTCCTGGCCTGGTTCCATTCTAGTCCTCGGTCCTTCAAAGATTGTCTAATGTTGTCCTCCCAGCGGACTCTGGGTCGTCCTGGAGGTCTGGATCCCTGGCTCTTTGTTTCCCATGCTTGTCGTGGTAGCCGATCTTCTCCCATTCTGCAGACATGGCCAAACCATCTTAGTTGGGACTGTTCTATTTGGGTCTGCAGCGGATGGGATTTTAGGCCTTGACGGATCGTCTGGTTGCGGACCATGTCTCTTCTTGTTACTTCAACCACTTTCCTCAGATACCTCATTTCTGAGGTTTGGATCTGGCTTTTGTGGGTTGTAGTCATTGCCCACGACTCGCATCCATATGTCAAGACTGGGACATAGGTGGAGCGGTATACAGCCATCTTCGTTTTCTTACCAACCTCTTTCTTGCTGAGGAATCCACGATTTATGGCCTGAAAAAGTCTCCCAGCCGCTGCTTTTCGAGTGGCCAACTCTTCTTTGATGCCTCCCTTTCGGTCTATAATAGCTCCGAGATATCTAAAGTGGTCGACCTGCTCCAGGACCTGTTCTCCCAACTTAATCTGATGTTTTCTTTCTTCTCGTGATATCACCATGGATTTTGTTTTAGAGCTGCTTATGACCATCCCTCTCTTCTCCAGCTCTTCCTTCCAGACTTGCAGGTTGGATTGGAGATGTGCCTCTGATTTAGCAATCAGGGCAACATCATCAGCAAATGCCAGCTCCGAAATATAGACCTGTCTCATCTTCCAGTACCCCACTGAATACTTTCTTGTTCTCTCCTTACATGCCTTGATGACATCGTCCATAAGGAGTATGAAGAGGTAAGGTGATAGGATATCACCTTGTCTTACACCAGTGGTGGTCCTGAACTCTTCTGACTTATGGTTTGCTGTCCTCACATAATTTCTGCAAGACTTGTAGAAGCTCTGTATAGCATGAATCAGAGGTGCTGGAATATTCTTCCTTGCCAAACAGTCCCAAAGTTTGCTCCAGGGGACCCTGTCAAATGCCTTTTCCAGATCTATGAAACAAAGATGGATCTCACTCTTATACTCAAGGGCCTTTTCACTCAGCTGTCTGAGTGTGAAGATTAGGTCTTGAGTACTTCGGTTTGCTCGGAATCCGCACTGGACCTCATCCAATTGTGGCTCAGCTAGGCGTCGGAGTCTCTGCTCTAGGATTCTAGAGTAGATTTTACCAGGGACACTGAGAAGGGATATGCCTCTATGGTTTCCACACTGTCGATTGTCACCCTTTTTGAAAATTGGTGTTATGATGGCAATCTCCCAATCCTTTGGTATGGTCTTGTTGCACCATGCTGCCTGTAGGACCTTTAAGAGTAATAGGTCGCCTGATGCTCCCATGTACTTAACCATTTCTGGTGTTATACCATCATGCCCTGCTGCTTTGCCCATCTTGATTTTCTCTAGTGCTGCCCTCAGTTCTTCCATCTTTATGTCATCTTCACCATCATTGGTTTCCTCTTCTGTGTCAGTGGTTATCATTTCTGATGCTTCATCATGCTCACCATCCAGGAGTTCTGAGAAATATTCTTTCCATCTTTCCATTACTTCCTTCGGGGCAGTAAGCAATTTGCCTTGCTTGTCCTTTATAAATTTGAGAGGGCATTGTTTTTCTTTCCTCATGTTCTTTAGGGTCTTATAGAACAATTTCTGGTTTTCTTGTGCATCTTTTTCTAGCTTTTCTCCAAATTCTTCCCAGGACTTCTGTTTTGCTGCTAGCACTTTGTTCTTTGCTTCTGTTCTGAGTGTCACATATTCTCTATATTTTTCCATTTGTCCTGTTGTGTTTTTAGCTCCTAAGTATTGTTTCCATGCCATTTTCTTCTCTCTTATTTTCTCTTTGACTTCCTCTGTCCACCAAGGTGTCCTCTTTCTCTGGTTCCCAAGTCGGACTTCACCGCATGCTTCTGCAGCAGCTGTCTTTATGATATCCTTGAATTTATTCCAGAGGGTTTCCAAGTCATCAGGTCGTTCTTCTGTATTGCTCACTGCTGTAGCAATAAGCCCCTGATATCTGGTCTTAATTTCTGGCTCTCTCAGCTTGTAGGTCCTAATGCTCATTTCTCCTGTTCGTTTACTTTGTTTCTTGCGTGATGTTGGGCAGTTCCTAGGCTGAGCAACTCTTTCAGTTGTTCGTTTGATTGTTAGCAGGTAGTGATCACTTCCAATCTCTGGCCCCCTCCAGACTCTTGCATCTCGGACATATCTGAATGAGCTTCTCCGAACAATGGCATAGTCGATCACTGACTTCTCATTCTTGGTTGGTTCACATCTAGTGTATGCATGTATGCGCTTATGGGGGAACTTTGTGTTTGTAATGATCAGATTCTGCTCACTGCAGAATCTAAGGAGTCGCTTTCCATTGTCATTGAGAGTATCTTCTCCATATCTTCCGATAACTCCACCCCATCTAGCATGGTCATTTCCAACTCTGGCATTAAAATCTCCGAGCATAATAACTTCATCTAGGCAGTCATCCACTGTCCTTTGAAGCAGCTCGAAGAATTCCTCCTTGACCTCTGCTCTCTCATCCTCATTTGGCCCATACACTATGACCAGGTTGACTATGGTTTCTCCTTCTTTTAGTTTTACAACCATAATGCGCTCCGAGATAAAGTTCCATCCCTTGATACTATCTTTTTGATTTTGGGCCACAATGCAACCCACGCCCCCTTTAGCTCTTTCAGATATGGGTACACCACTGTAGAGCAACGTGTTGCCATCGAGATCCATGACTCCTTGTCCTTTTTTCTTCGTTTCCGTTATAGCCAGGATTTCTAGTTTTGCTTTCCTCATCTCTTCCACCAGCTCCTCTTCCTTCCCATTTATACTTCTTGTGTTCCAAGTTCCATAAGTCGTAGTCCGTAGTCCGTTCCAGTTCGTCGCCTTTAGAATCAGTCCGGTTTTCTCTCTTGTAGTTCGCGTAATCATGATTTAAAGCAAACAGGTGATTGGCCTGTTGTGCCTTTGCATGGTGGAGGGGCTGCCTCCTTACGGCCTCCATGCAGGCCGCCCTCCTCCTTTTTCATCCGGGCTTGGGACCGGCATTGGCGGAGTTTCTTATAGTATACCACTGACACTTTTTCTCATATCTAATACCACTGACACTTGTTCTCATCTCTTATAGTATACCACTGACACTTGTTCTCATCTTTTATAGTACACCACTGACACTTGTTCTCATCTCTTATAGTATGCCACTGGCACTTGTTCTCATCTCTTATACCACTGACACTTGTTCTCATATCTTATACCACTGACACTTGTTCTCATCTCTTATAGTATACCACTGACACTTGTTCTCATCTCTTATAGTATACCACTGACACTTGTTCTCATCTCTTATAGTATACCACTGGCACTTGTTCTCATCTCTTATAGTATACCACTGGCACTTGTTCTCATCTCTTATACCATTGACACTTGTTCTTATACCTTATACCACTGACACTTGTTCTCATCTCTTATTGTATACCACTGACACTTGTTCTCATCTCTTATAGTATACCACTGACACTTGTTCTCATCTCTTGTAGTATACCACTGGCACTTGTTCTCATCTCTTATACCACTGACACTTGTTCTCATCTCTTATACCACTGACACTTGTTCTCATCTCTTATACCACTGACACTTGTTCTCATCTCTTATACCACTGACACTTGTTTTCATCTCTTATACCACTGACACGTGTTCTCATCTCTTATACCACTGACACTTGTTCTCATCTCTTATACCACTGACACTTGGACACTTTTTCTCATCTCTTATACCACTGCACTTGTTCTCATCTCTTATACCACTGACACTTGTTCTCATATCTTATACCACTGACACTTGTTCTCACTTGTTGACACTTGTTCTCATCTCTTATACCACTGACACTTGTTTTCATCTCTTATACCACTGACACTTGTTCTCATCTCTTATACCACTGACACTTGTTCTCATCTCTTATACCACTGACACTTGTTTTCATCTCTTATACCACTGACACTTGTTCTCATCTCTTATACCACTGACACTTGTTCTCATCTCTAATACCACTGACACTTGTTCTCATCTCTTATACCACTGACACTTGTTCTCATCTCTTATACCACTGACAATTGTTCTCATCTCTTATACCACTGACACTTGTTCTCATCTCTTATACCACTGACACTTGTTTTCATCTCTTATACCACTGACACGTGTTCTCATCTCTTATACCACTGACACTTTTTCTCATCTCTTATACCACTGACACTTGTTTTCATCTCTTATACCACTGACACGTGTTCTCATCTCTTATACCACTGACACTTGTTCTCATCTCTTATACCACTGATACTTGTTCTCATCTCTTATACCACTGACACTTGTTCTCATCTCTTATACCACTGGCCCTTGTTCTCATCTCTTATACCACTGACACTTGTTCTCATCTCTTATACCACTGACACTTGTTCTCATCTCTTATACCACTGACACTTGTTCTCATCTCTTATACCACTGACACTTGTTCTCATCTCTTACATCACTGGCACTTTTTCTCATCTCTTATACCACTGACACTTGTTCTCATCTCTTATACCACTGACACTTGTTCTCATCTCTTATACCATTGGCACTTGTTTTCATCTCTTATACCACTGACACTTGTTCTCATCTCTTATACCACTGACACTTGTTCTCATCTCTTATACCACTGACACTTGTTCTTATATCTTATAGTATACCACTGACACTTGTTCTCATCTCTTATAGTATACCACTGACAATTGTTCTCATCTCTTATAGTATACCACTGGCACTTGTTCTCATCTCTTATACCACTGACACTTGTTCTCATCTCTTATACCACTGACACTTGTTCTCATCTCTTATACCACTGGCACTTGTTCTCATCTCTTATACCACTGACACTTGTTCTCATCTCTTATACCACTGACACTTGTTCTCATCTCTTATACCACTGGCACTTGTTCTCATTTCTTATACCACTGACACTTGTTCTCATCTCTTATAGTATACCACTGACACTTGTTCTCATCTCTTATAGCACTGACACTTGTTCTCATCTCTTATAGTATACGACTGGCACTTGTTCTCATCTCTTATAGTATACCACTGACACTTGTTCTCATATCTTATACCACTGACACTTGTTCTCATCTCTTATAGTATACCACTGACACTTGTTCTCATCTCTTATAGTATACGACTGGCACTTGTTCTCATCTCTTATAGTATACCACTGGCACTTGTTCTCATCTCTTATACCACTGACACTTGTTCTCATCTCTTATACCACTGACACTTGTTCTTATATCTTATACCACTAACACTTGTTCTCATCTTTTATAGTATACCACTGACACTTGTTCTCATCTCTTATAGTATACCACTGACACTTGTTCTCATCTCTTATAGTATACCACTGGCACTTGTTCTCATCTCTTATACCGCTGACACTTGTTCTCATCTCTTATACCACTGACACTTGTTCTCATCTCTTATACCACTGGCACTTGTTCTCATCTCTTATACCACTGACACTTGTTTTCATCTCTTATACCACTGACACTTGTTCTCATCTCTTACAGCACTGGCACTTTTTCTCATCTCTTATACCACTGGCACTTGTTCTCATCTCTTATACCATTGACACTTGTTCTCATCTCTTATACCACTGACACTTGTTCTCATCTCTTATACTACTGACAATTGTTCTCATTTCTTATACCACTGACACTTGTTCTCATCTCTTATACTACTGGCACTTGTTTTCATCTCTTATACCACTGATACTTGTTCTCATCTCTTATACCACTGACACTTGTTCTCATCTCTTATACCACTGGCACTTGTTCTCATCTCTTATAGTATACCACTGACACTTGTTCTCATCTCTTATAGTATACCACTGACACTTGTTCTCATCTCTTATAGTATACGACTGGCACTTGTTCTCATCTCTTATAGTATACCACTGGCACTTGTTCTCATCTCTTATACCACTGACACTTGTTCTCATCTCTTATACCACTGACACTTGTTCTTATATCTTATACCACTAACACTTGTTCTCATCTTTTATAGTATACCACTGACACTTGTTCTCATCTCTTATAGTATACCACTGACACTTGTTCTCATCTCTTATAGTATACCACTGGCACTTGTTCTCATCTCTTATACCACTGACACTTGTTCTCATCTCTTATACCACTGACACTTGTTCTCATCTCTTATACCACTGGCACTTGTTCTCATCTCTTATACCACTGACACTTGTTTTCATCTCTTATACCACTGACACTTGTTCTCATCTCTTACAGCACTGGCACTTTTTCTCATCTCTTATACCACTGGCACTTGTTCTCATCTCTTATACCATTGACACTTGTTCTCATCTCTTATACCACTGACACTTGTTCTCATCTCTTATACTACTGACAATTGTTCTCATTTCTTATACCACTGACACTTGTTCTCATCTCTTATACTACTGGCACTTGTTTTCATCTCTTATACCACTGATACTTGTTCTCATCTCTTATACCACTGACACTTGTTCTCATCTCTTATACCACTGGCACTTGTTCTCATCTCTTATACCACTGACACATGTTCTCATTTCTTATACCACTGACACTTGTTCTCATCTCTTATACTACTGACACTTGTTCTCATCTCTTATAGTATACGACTGGCACTTGTTCTCATCTCTTATAGTATACCACTGACACTTTTTCTCATATCTAATACCACTGACACTTGTTCTCATCTCTTATAGTATACCACTGACACTTTTTCTCATATCTAATACCACTGACACTTGTTCTCATCTCTTATAGTATACCACTGACACTTGTTCTCATCTTTTATAGTACACCACTGACACTTGTTCTCATCTCTTATAGTATGCCACTGGCACTTGTTCTCATCTCTTATACCACTGACACTTGTTCTCATATCTTATACCACTGACACTTGTTCTCATCTCTTATAGTGTACCACTGACACTTGTTCTCATCTCTTATAGTATACCACTGACACTTGTTCTCATCTCTTATAGTATACCACTGGCACTTGTTCTCATCTCTTATAGTATACCACTGGCACTTGTTCTCATCTCTTATACCATTGACACTTGTTCTTATATCTTATACCACTGACACTTGTTCTCATCTCTTATAGTATACCACTGACACTTGTTCTCATCTCTTATAGTATACCACTGACACTTGTTCTCATCTCTTGTAGTATACCACTGGCACTTGTTCTCATCTCTTATACCGCTGACACTTGTTCTCATCTCTTATACCACTGACACTTGTTCTCATCTCTTATACCACTGGCACTTGTTCTCATCTCTTATACCACTGACACTTGTTCTCATCTCTTATACCACTGACACTTGTTCTCATCTCTTACACCACTGGCACTTTTTCTCATCTCTTATACCACTGGCACTTGTTCTCATCTCTTATACCACTGACACTTGTTCTCATCTCTTATACCACTGACACTTGTTCTCATCTCTTATACCACTGACACTTGTTCTCATCTCTTATACCACTGACACTTGTTTTCATCTCTTACACCACTGACACTTGTTCTCATCTCTTATACCACTGACACTTGTTCTCATCTCTTATACCACTGACACTTGTTCTCATCTCTTATACCACTGACACTTGTTCTCATCTCTTATACCACTGACACTTGTTTTCATCTCTTATACCACTGACACGTGTTCTCATCTCTTATACCACTGACACTTGTTCTCATCTCTTATACCACTGATACTTGTTCTCATCTCTTATACCACTGACACTTGTTCTCATCTCTTATACCACTGGCCCTTGTTCTCATCTCTTATACCACTGACACTTGTTCTCATCTCTTATACCACTGACACTTGTTCTCATCTCTTATACCACTGACACTTGTTCTCATCTCTTATACCACTGACACTTGTTCTCATCTCTTACACCACTGGCACTTTTTCTCATCTCTTATACCACTGGCACTTGTTCTCATCTCTTATACCACTGACACTTGTTCTCATCTCTTATACCACTGACACTTGTTCTCATCTCTTATACCACTGACACTTGTTCTCATCTCTTATACCACTGACACTTTTTCTCATCTCTTATACCACTGGCACTTGTTTTCATCTCTTATACCACTGACACTTGTTCTCATCTCTTATACCACTGACACTTGTTCTCATCTCTTATACCACTGACACTTGTTCTAATCTCTTATACCACTGACACTTGTTCTCATCTCTTATACCACTGACACTTGTTCTCATCTCTTATACCACTGACACTTGTTCGGTTCTAGTCATTAGTTCCACATTGGTGACCTTGTCGTATCACTTCAACACTTATACTTAACACAAGCATCCATTTACGCAAGTCTTGTACTTCATGGTTCTTGTTTTACGTGTTTCGGGGCCAAATAATATGAATTACTTGAAATGTGAGTTAAGATTCCAGTTTTTTTGTTATGGGCTAGACACAACGTGGCGTCCCCACGCTCCATAACAAGGAAAATGAAGGTGATGATAATAGTGATGACTTGATTTTTCTCCAGTTCTCCTATCTCACGCACACGACACATCAGTCTTAAACACTTACCACTAGTATTCCATTCTGAATTATTATCTTCACTGCCTCGCAGACTGGCTTCAACAAACTCTAAAGGATCCTCTCCTGACAAGAGAATATCTCTCAGCAAAGCAATGTAAGCGATGGCCAAACGCAGCGTGTCGATCTTCGACAGCCTCTTCTCAAACGGGAATGTGGGAACATGCAGTCGCAGCTCTTCAAATGCTCCATTGATGCTCATCATTCGCTTTCTTTCTCGGACATTGGCAGCTGCACGCGGTACCCCATCAAAGTGGAAGTCACATGGGGATGGATATCGTGCCGGGGGACCTGTAGAAAAATGTCAAACGTTACAGCCCGCATATGGCAATGTGGACAACGTGCAGTTGTAAGAAAAGACAGGGATAGGAAAACGAACAAACAAACTTTTGTTTTGAAAGGGATGTCCTACCTTATACCTGTCGTATGAGTGTTTGCTATTTACCTTCATTTTTCTAAAGGACTGAGAACTTGGCATGCTGTTCCCTCTAACATTTTGTCTTTGTTTCAAATCTCATATTGAAGACTTTGTTTCAAATTTCACAATGTTCCGGTAACATTTTTCTCTAATTTCATAATTTAGCCTTTGTCTGAAATTTCATAACGTAGTCTTTATCTCATATTTCACAATGCGGCCTTTTTCTCAAATTTCATATTGTAGGCTAATGTTCACTCGTAGGGTCTAATGTGTAATCAGTCAATTTGTATATTTTCATATATTTCTATATCAGTAATATTAAAAGCTATAGACACGTACCGTACTTGCTCACGTACGCGTAAGTTTTGAAAAAAAAGCCTTACATGCTTCTCCTGTATGGTTACACATTGATGAGGGAGGCTTCCTGTAAAGGGACCAACTACAGTGGTGGCTGCATGCTCCAGAGGGAGTCAAACAGGAATAACAATTCCATACTCGCACACATCTACACAACATAAACAAATTACCTTCTTATATCTATATAATAAAAATTACATACTCGCACACATCTACACAACATAAACAAATTACCTTCTTATATCTATATAATAACAATTCCATACTCACACACATCTACACAACATATACTCACACACATCTACACAACATAAAACAAATTACCTTCAACATAAACAAATTACCTTCTTATATCTATATAATAAAAATTACATACTCGCACACATCTACACAACATAAACAAATTACCTTCTTATATCTATATCATAAAAATTACATACTCGCACACATCTACACAACATATACAAATTACTTTTTTATATCTATATAATAAAAATTACATACTCGCACACATCTACACAACATAAACAAATTACCTTTTTATATCAATATAATAAAAATTACATACTCGCACACATCTACACAACATAAACAAATTACCTTCTTATATCTATATAATAAAAATTACATACTCGCACACATCTACACACAACAAATTACCTTTTTAATCAATATAATAAAAATTATTACTCGCACACATCTACACAACATAAACAAATATCTTATATCTATATAATAAAAATTACATACTCGCGCACATCTACACAACATAAACAAATTACCTTCTTATATCTATATAATAAAAATTACATACTCGCACACATCTACACAACATAAACAAATTACCTTCTTATATCTATATAATAAAAATTACATACTCGCACACATCTACACAACATAAACAAATTACCTTCTTATATCTATATCATAAAAATTACATACTCGCACACATCTACATAACATAAACAAATTACCTTCTTATATCTATATCATAAAAATTACATACTCGCACACATCTACATAACATAAACAAATTACCTTCTTATATCTATATAATAAAAATTACATACTCGCGCACATCTACACAACATAAACAAATTACCTTCTTATATCTATATAATAACAATTCCATACTCGCACACATCTACACAACATAAACAAATTACCTTCTTATATCTATATCATAAAAATTATATACTCGCACACATCTACACAACATAAACAAATTACCTTCTTATATCTATATAATAAAAATTACATACTCGCACACATCTACACAACATAAACAAATTACCTTCTTATATCTATATAATAAAAATTACATACTCGCACACATCTACACAACATAAACAAATTACCTTCTTATATCTATATCATAAAAATTATATACTCGCACACATCTACATAACATAAACAAATTACCTTCTTATATCTATATCATAAAAATTACATACTCGCACACATCTACATAACATAAACAAATTACATACTCGCACACATCTACACAACATAAACAAATTACCTTCTTATATCTATATAATAAAAATTACATACTCGCACACATCTACACAACATAAACAAATTACCTTCTTATATCTATATCATAAAAATTACATACTCGCACACATCTACACAACATAAACAAATTACCTTCTTATATCTATATAATAAAAATTACATACTCGCACACATCTACACAACATAAACAAATTACCTTCTTATATCTATATAATAAAAATTACATACTCGCACACATCTACATAACATAAACAAATTACCTTCTTATATCTATATAATAAAAATTACATACTCGCACACATCTACACAACATAAACAAATTACCTTCTTATATCTATATCATAAAAATTACATACTCGCACACATCTACACAACATAAACAAATTACCTTCTTATATCTATATAATAAAAATTACATACTCGCACACATCTACACAACATAAACAAATTACCTTCTTACATGCATCGTATATAATAATAAATTGGCGCATTTTCGCATACAGTTTATCATTAAAATATTAATACGTGGAAATAATATACTTATTTGCATAGAAAAAATTGGGTACTAGAGTAAATCCTGATTAACCAGCAGCACAGGTATATAATCTCTGAATGGAAAACAAATTAACTTGTAAAAAAAAAAAAAAAAGATCATAATAAGTTACCTGCGGAAAACAACTATTAATCTTTCCTGTAATGCTTCACACATACTCGGTAGATTAAAAAAGTAAGAAGAAAATAAAAAAATCATTCAACCCTACCTCTAACTATCACGCACACGTAGCAGATTTGTTTTTATAAAGCAAAAAAAAAAAATAAATAAATAAATTTCTATAACATAAAGTAGGGAATCTCCTACAAGATGGTTTTTTTTATAAGAATAAAATGTTGCCTCATTTTGGCGAGGCACGCTCTGTTCAGCCTAGAAACAGGGTCCATTGTTTATATTAAGGCGCATGTCCAAACAGAAAATAACATGCGGTCTGTGTCAGTGATAGTGTGTATTACCTACAAGGTGAACACATAGAGAACTCCCTAAAGAATACTTTGTTCACGCTTCCTGCAAGGGGACGAGCTTCACTGTTGGCTCTATGCTTCATAATGAGCCAACAGGATGATGATGATAATGATGATGATGATGATGATGATGATGATGATGATGATGGTGATGATGATGATGGTGATGATGGCTGTAAAAATACTATGTAATAGTCAGTGATACGGTATTAATAGCAGAGAGTGAGATCAAACTAGGAAAATACTGATGCCGTAGTCATCCCGCCTCCATGTACTTATAAAATAAATAAAAATATACAACACAAAAAGTATAAATAATCTATCATTTTATGGAGAGAAAAAAAATGCACGCAATCAGACATTTTTATGTACCCTGTATAAAGTAAATGACGAGAAGAGATAATATTAGCAAATATTAGCTATTGAATATATTATCTAAAATTATACTTATCCTTTACTTCTCAGCACCGCATAGGCCTTCAACAAATTTGTGCTATATCTGATTGTCCTGTACTATTTGCTCAAGATCTTTACATTTCTTCTTTATACATGTCGCGTTTAGATAGGTTTTAAAGTTATTTAAGGTCCCGCCTGAGTATAGGGGATGGTGATAAGTACGTGAGAAGTAAAGGTGTAAGAAAATAGAGTTTCACGAGTGGATAGTGTAAGGAGAAAATCTTTCTCTGGATGAGTAGTTTCTCTAGTCCAGCCTATCTGTACGACTATAATTTAGTATACGACAATCTTACACCTCCTTATACTTTAGAAATATAGGTTTACATAAGCACTCACACACAGCTATGTGACAGCAAGACATACAAAAGTGAAAAACTATGGTTAAATGGGAATGGGTCTGACCAACACACAAAGTTCAGTTCTTATGTTGTTTATTATCATTAAACTTTACAACATCGAATATCTAAAAGAGAAAGATCAAATACATCAGAATTACACATATATACATAGAAAAAAATAACAGAATACCCGTGCCCTCCCCTCATTGACAAGAAAAGAACCCAACCAGTTAATAACCCCAAAGGTTAAAGGTTAGCACTAGGTTATAGTATAGACAGTAAAGAAAGAACGAAGTTCTTACTGAACTTTATCCAATAAAGTAAACAATATTTAAACAGAGTGCAGATGATACAATGTTTCCTGTACTAAAGAAAAATATTTCACTCTCTCTCTCTCTCTGTCATTCGTGGCCACACAAAATGGCTTCTTACCTATCCTTGGTGAAAACAATCTGTTGGACGTAAAAACCATGAATATGTAAATAAGGTCCACAGTATTTATCTTCCGAAGTGGGCCCCAGTCCCTCCACTATTATTAAATTTTATATGGTGGACGCCTAATTTGGTGGTTGATTCCTGGATAAACAATGTCACCTTGAATAGTTAATGCAGAGACTCTCTGAATTCTGGTGTTCACCGTAAACAGTAGGAAAACGTCTGATTGCTAAAACTGTTAATTATTGTTACTTGATGATGATGGTAAACCCTATCGGCTGGCTCTGGTGACAGCCGATTCTGAAATAGCGTAACTCTTCTGGATAAAAAATCCACTTGGATACGACTATCAAAAGTCGGGAGAATAGTTATTGTTATTACTCCACAATGGGCTGATAAAATTGAATAAATATATCTGGGTATTTTGTAAGTCCCGTTAAAATTTACTATTAAAATGTTAGTTAGTCTTTATGGCCGGTCCTGTTCACAACTGAACTTGGAGACGCGTAAGCCAAATAGACAACTTAAATCCAATCAGTAAATGGAGAAAAGGCCCAACATAGACCACAATAAAGCCAAAATAGACCCAAATAAAACCGCTGGTCGCCGTTTGATCAATTCTTGCATAAGGATGGAGAAACATCATGAGAAAAAAATGCTACTAATATATATTTACATACAATGTATAAGCACACGGTGTCTCTAGCCTGTTCCTATCTGGTCAGTTTTTGCTAGCGCGGCGTCTCTAGATCAGGTGAAGGTATGTGCCCTCCCCCGCTCATTCTGCGCGCGCTAACAATTAGCGTACAATGTCAGTTATTATTTAATTTATCCATATGCGCACTTTAACAAATATCACCTGCCGCTAAGTACTATTAGATTGTCGACGTCTGTTTGTTAAGTCGCATGATATTTAAACAACAGTCACTTACTAAAATTACACAAAATGAAATAAACGTGAATTCTATTCCGACAATTATCCGTCGCGCCTAGTGTATTAATTAGTCAACTAAACGTCTCTTTCTGTGTGATAAAGCGGGTGATAAAATTATCAAATTACGCGATATTTTCCATTGGTTCTGTTTATCCACGTGCATCTGTCTAATATCTCTGATGATTGGCGATCAGCTGTATGCGTGGGGAGAACACGGGAAAATATTTGCCCACTCGTCTCACTTCAAAGAGGTCCGGTGTTTATCCACGTGCATCTGTCTAATATCTGATGATTGGCAGATCAGCTTGCGTGGGAAACACAGGTAAACAACACTGATTAGCTCCCTGTTATTGCTGAAAGGTCGCGGAAGTAGGTAATATGTCTGTTTGTTTACATCTCAAAGAAAAGAGGCGTAGATTAAAAGTGAGTAATGCAGTCTGTCAAATACTTCACTTTGGGAACGAATCACAGAACGCCACGAGGTAACGAAAGGCTGTCAGATTCTGTAGGCTACATTTCCATTATACGTCACAATACATTTACATTTGTGTCTCCAGTTCTCTTCCAATGTGTTTTTGTCGTCTACTTCTACTAACCATGATACATCCTAATTATAACCCATCACTGGTTGAAAAGGGCAACCTGAAACTGTGCACAAACTACAGAACTATAGCTCTTATAAGCCATGACAGCAAAATACTATTACAAATCATAATGAAAAGAATGCAACAAAAGCTAGAAACATAAATTAACAAAGTACAGGCGGGTTTTCGACCAGGCAGAGGCACCAGAGACCATATATTCAATATGAGGATCATCATAGAAAAGTGAAGAGAATTCAACGTTGACCTATATAGTTGTTTCATTGACTATACCAAAGCTTTCGACTGTGTACAACATCAGCATTTGTGGACTTTTATGGAAAATATGGGATTTCCAAACCACCTTAACAACTCATCGCACTGCTGTACCAAGAACAACAGGCAGCCGTAAGAATAGAGGGAGAAACATCAAGATGGTCTGAAGTACAGAAAGGAGTAAGACCAGGCTGTACCCTTTCCCCTTACCTGTTTAACATTTATGCCGATAATATTATGAGAAACGTAAGAGATGACCAAGAACACACAGAGTTTGACCCATTTAATATTGGCGGGTACTAGATCCCGTAAATCAGATATGCTGACGACACAGTCCTCCTATCGACCAACACAGAAGCACTTGAACAATTAATTATGTCAACCAAAAAACACAGCGAGGCCCATAATCTATCCCTAAACACCAAGAAGACCAAAGTATTGACAACAAACAAAGTAAAGATCAAACCAGAAATTGAAAACGAAGAACTGGAGGGGTGTTAATGAATTCGAATACTTTGAATCAATCATCAACAGCTCTGGCGACTGTGCAGTAGAAATTAAAAGAAGACTTGCAATTGCCTCACATAAACTAATACAGATGAAAAACCTATGGCAAGGCACAAGCAAAGAAACAAAGTTACAACTGATCAGAGCGTGTATATTCCCAGTAGCAACATACAGCTGCGAGACATGGACACTCAATAAAACAGTTGCAAAAAAATTACATCATTCGAAATGAAATGCTACAGAAGGATGTTGAGAATATCCTGGACATAAAAAAAGACCAACAGAGAAGTATTGCGCTCACTAAATGTAGAGGAAAATTGGCTCCTAAATACCATCGCAATAAGGAAGCTGAAATTTTTCGGTCATATAGAAAGACGTAATAGTCTGGAAAAATTAGTAGTGGAAGGCATGGTCCCTGGATAATGGGGAAGGGGACGACCTAGATGACGGTGGATCCAGGACATCACAGAGAGTCTGAACTTGTCCTTGGATGATGCAGGTCGACTTGCCCAGAATCGTGATGCGTTCAGAGCAGCTGTAATGGAGACAATGTTCTGGAGAGAATACGTCACATGATGATGATGACTGGTTGAATAAGATACATTTTATAATCAATTACAAAAATATTCGGTAGTTATAAAACAAACTGTTTTCAAGTACTCAGCCCAAACCGTGAAAATATTGAAGACTTATCATCTAGAGGTAAAGGAATTCTTCATATCGAAAATTACTCGAAAAAAATCTCACAATTTAAAAGTGCTAGGCATATTACAGCCGGAAAAAAAAATGGGCCTTTGTTAGTTTACAATAATAGTAGAAAATAATATTTTATAAGATCGGGAACACTGAATAATCACAAAAAGAACTTTATTGTAAGCACATTTACAGAAATAGACAGCATGAAAAGCAAATATGTCTAGCACATCTGCTATCTTCTCGACTGCTGACTGTGGTCTTCAGTGGTTTGCTCGGCATATATCTTGACAAGGTTTATGTAACATCATGTAGATATCGGATGAAATCGCTGGACATATCTGCGTTTCACAATTTGTGTTACGTCGCATGCACTTTACCATAAGGTTCCTTTTCTGATTACTGACTTATCCTTAGCGTATAAACTTTGTTATTGTTACTTCCTTTATTTTATTTTTAGTGCGCTTTAAAGTAAATCTAAACTTTGAAAACTTTGTTACGTGTTTAATGTATTTTAATGGAGATTAAAATCGATGCCTCTTTCTAAATTTAAAGGAAACATAGTAACAAGATTCTGTTTTTCAACGTTTGAGTGCCCGATTGGCTAAGCTGCCAGGGTGCATGCCTCTCGGTGGCGAAGTTACCTGGTAGCGTCACGCTCTAGTCGACCATGCTGTAAATGAGGACCAGACTCTGCTCTTGAGTTGGTGAAAGCAGTGGCAGCGAGGAAGGGCAATGGTGCCCGCACCTCATAGAGTTTGACCTAGTATACTGAAGTCTTTAACATTTTACTCCCCATGGCAGTATCTTTTACTGGCCTACCTTTTTAAACAATATTGTCTGGAACTTTGCTGGCAATATAGAGTCCTTGAAATCACGTGGCGCCAAGATTTTAAACGAAAGCTTTTAAACTAACAATATCACCAATTGACGGCTAATTTTTAAAGTTAATTTTTAAATTATTAAATGGCATCTCGTTCTCTCTCTCTCTCTCTCTGTCTGTCTATATATATATATGTGACAGCGCCATCTTGAGGTCTGTCGTTCTCGGCGCTGGCCCCATCTGGGCAGTCATGTTGTCTATGTGGTTTAGTGCCTTTTGATCACGTTATCTTCAAGCAGATTTATTACAAGGCCATAATAAGCCTACATATTAGTAGTGTTTTTGCTCTAGTTGTGTATATCTGTGTTTTCATGCATTCTGGAGCAATAATCGCGTGTGTTATCTGTGTGGCGCAGATTAATGCGCGTAAGCGCGCAGTAAATTGAGTGGTTAGGCCAGGGCTTATAAAAAGGGGTAGCAAGCGGCGAAACTGGGATTGTTGAGACAGCCGCCCAGTGAGAACAGACGAAGAAGACACACAAGAGCCAAGCTGTAAATGCCTTGAGCACTCTATGAACACTGACTGGGTGTTCGTTTGATTGTTTGTTGGATTGTTCGTTTGGTGTTCGGTTCTGTTCGGTAGAATTAAATGTTGATCTGCATAAGGCTTTGGGTTGCTTGAATTGTTAAGTCTGCTGCTGAGAGGGTTGCAAGCAACCAATAATTGCAACCCCTGTCAAACGATCCTTTATAAATTTTCTTGGTGCACGGGTCTGGGGTGTGAGGTACCACCTAGCGCCTGTCACAAGTGGCGTCGTCGACAGGATTGACAGACAGCACGCAGTGAAGCAACTCTTCAGCAATCAGAGCAGCAACAGCCGAAACAGTAGAACACCCAGTTCAGTGCAAGGCGAGGGACGGGATCATCCAGTTTGTCAAGATTTCTAGTCAACTCTACTAGCAACAAGATGGCGGCACGCAACACACGTGCTGCTAGTAGAACTGATAACGAAGATGTGGCTGAGGTGGATGACCCTGTAGTAGGGCTGGATCGTCAACCAGAACGAGTACAGTACATCGTGGTACCTACTCACAAGAGAGTGCGGTGCTTTGGGGAGCGCACGGGTCCTACGGCTGAGGAATATGTCAGAGAGGTGAGAGCTGCCTGGAGAGTAGGGATGATGAGTAAAGAGGACCAGGCAGATGTTATTCTTGAGAGTGTGATCCCAAGTGTCCGTAGGGAGCTGAGGATTCAGGCTGATGACGGTGACCCAGAAGCAATGCTACATTCCATTCTTAGGGTGTATGGGGAGCGTCGGAGCATCCCAGAAGTAATGGCCGCGTTCTACTCTACCCGGCAAGGTGCAAGGGAGTCTCTTTGGGAATTCTCCCATCGCATTCACGAGGTGTTTGAAAGTGTTGTAAGGGCACAAAAGCAGAACAACGTCACTCCCTTGGCGCCATCCTTTCTTCGTGACCAGTTTGCTGCTTGTCTGAGAGATGACCTAGTAAGAAAGCTTGCAAAGGAAATGATCATCAAGGAGCCAACAGCATCGTTCACGTCGGTGAGGGACTATGCCCTACGGTTTTTGGAGACTGAGCCTACTTCTGGGGCTGGTGTTGCCAGTGTCGAAGCAGCTTCGGGGGCTGGTGTTGCCAGTGTTGAAGTGGCAAGAACAGAGACTGTGTCAGATACGCATGCATTAAACGCAGAAGTAGAGCGGCTGAGAGCACAGGTGGCTCAATTAGAGGCTAAAATTGATGCGATGTCTCAGGAGCAGGGGAGACGTACCAGGACAGTTCGTTGTTTTAGATGCAGAGAACTAGGCCACGTACAGAATCGATGTCCACAAAGCGTTAAACTAGACCCCTCTGCGGCTGGGAGTCAGGTTACAGAAGGGCAGCAGAATGGCTCAAAGATAAAGATGGTTGGTGGTCGACCGGAGTGTGAGGCGCTTATTGTAGGGAAGAAAGTCAAAGGCGGCCAGGGATGTAAGGGTAGCAGGAGGCGACCCAGGGCACCAAGGAAGCCTAGGAAAATAAGATGCTTCAACTGTGGAGACCTTTCGAACCACATGGCAGGCAAGTGTCCCCAGGGCCCGCTTCCTAAGCGATGTTTCCATTGTAGGTCCCCGGACCATTTGATATCGGTTTGCCCATCAAAGAGCGCCCTCTCTAAGCGTACCAACACATCTACATTGCCGTCACAGTGCAAGCCAAGAGATGGCCGTGGCAACTGTCACCATAAGGGCGCCAGGAAAAGTGGTCGGCATTTAGAGGAGGAGACTCATCTAAAACTCGTTGAAGGACACGTTTCCAGGCTACGAGGGGCGCACGTAAGAGCAGAGCCACCGTTGCAGAGTTTTGCAGCAGTCCGGAAAGAGAGATGTGACAAGCTGTCGTGTTCTACTCCACTACAGGTCGGAGAATTGGTGAAGAAGAGAATGCACGACGCTGAGAGATCCGAGATTCGTGATATGTGGTCAGAAGACGAGTACGTTGTAGTTCGTGCTCCCACAATGACAGAGGGTCCATATATCATCCAACGAATGGACAGAGCGAGTCCGAGCATTAGAGTAACCAGCAATGACCTGAGACGAAGTGAAGGAAAAGGTGATCCTCCAGATTTGGAGAATACGACTGAAGCGCCTGATTTAGTGCAGTTGTCGGGACGACAACAAAATCAGGCGGGGAATATGTGACAGCGCCATCTTGAGGTCTGTCGTTCTCGGCGCTGGCCCCATCTGGGCAGTCATGTTGTCTATGTGGTTTAGTGCCTTTTGATCACGTTATCTTCAAGCAGATTTATTACAAGGCCATAATAAGCCTACATATTAGTAGTGTTTTTGCTCTAGTTGTGTATATCTGTGTTTTCATGCATTCTGGAGCAATAATCGCGTGTGTTATCTGTGTGGCGCAGATTAATGCGCGTAAGCGCGCAGTAAATTGAGTGGTTAGGCCAGGGCTTATAAAAAGGGGTAGCAAGCGGCGAAACTGGGATTGTTGAGACAGCCGCCCAGTGAGAACAGACGAAGAAGACACACAAGAGCCAAGCTGTAAATGCCTTGAGCACTCTATGAACACTGACTGGGTGTTCGTTTGATTGTTTGTTGGATTATTCGTTTGGTGTTCGGTAGAATTAAATGTTGATCTGCATAAGGCTTTGGGTTGCTTGAATTGTTAAGTCTGCTGCTGAGAGGGTTGCAAGCAACCAATAATTGCAACCCCTGTCAAACGATCCTTTATAAATTTTCTTGGTGCACGGGTCTGGGGTGTGAGGTACCACCTAGCGCCTGTCACATATATATATATATATATATATATATATATATATATATATATATATATATATATATATATATATATATATATATATATATATATATATATATATATATATATATATATATATACACACACCCGTGTTATTTACCTTAGCAGTAACCTACTACCTACACAAATTTTGTCACCAAGCGTGCAATACTTTACGGAAAAGTCACGCAGTTTCGGTATGGAAACTATTGCAGGCTGATTGAAATAACGTCAATTTCTTGAATTTATTTCCCATGACATTTGTTTCAGAACTATTCATGTCTGTTATTTTGACAAAATTTGAGGAATTTTTCCCTTTTTATCTTAACCAGAGTTCACGCGGGCAAGTATGAATGAGTAACCAACATCTTACATATTTATATACTCGTATTTGGCCAGAGAAGCATCACTGCTCACCTCAGACTTTGGGTGTCATTGATTTACTTCTGAAGGAAAATGGACATGAATGAAATGATCACAGGAGAGTTAAAACCGCCGTCTGGACAAACAGAAAGACAGCAGAAAGACCGCAACATAATTATTTTGCGCCATGTTTTGGCGGGTGACTTCCTTATATATACAATGCAGTCCAATTAAATGGAACTCGCTTAAATCGAATTTCGCTTATGTGGAATCATTTCTGAAGGTCCAGGCCAAAAGTCTTCTTTGGCTTTGTTAAAAAACCCCGGTTAAGTCGAATTCTGATAACTAGAATTATCGAATAAGTCGAGGTAATTTTTCAGTCCCAACTCAGATTTTGTCTCGTTTAAGCAGAAGTTCTGTCTCTACCCCTTTCAGAAATCTAAGTTAACAATATGTGCGACAGCGCATAATTGTTTGACAAAGAAGGAGATGTAGTACTACCAGTGGTTTGGTGTCGGGCGCCAGTCTTTAGATGTTTGTGAACGACCAGACTCGGTCAATATAAAAGGGTTAACGCCGAAAGCGTTATCACAATCGGCGATATACCGTTAACTTGAAGAAAGAAATTGACAATGAAACAAGTACAAGTAGAAGACAACGATATCATAACGAGCGGCTACGATTACTTCTTCTTCTTCTTCTTCTTCTTCTTCTTCTTCTTCTTCTTCTTCTTCTTCTTCTTCTTCTTCTTCTTCTTCTTCTTCTTCCGTCCTTAGCCAAAGACCGACCAAGCAGTCAGAGGCCATCACGCCTTGTGGCGTCTTAAGGGCAACAGCAGATTGATTTTCTCGTCCACAGTTGTTCCTTCTCTGGCTGTAAATAAAATATGTATAGAAACTGGAAAATTAACATGAAAAAGAAAAGATAACAATAGTTCAGTGGCAGACACTGCCGAAAAGTGGTGGTGGGGAGAGTATTGAATAGTTAGAGATTTCCCTACTTCTTGATTTCAAAGTACAAAGCCAGAACAGAAGTCGAGTTTTCAGAGTGCCCATCAGCTGAATGGTGGTGGGGTAAAAATTCGTTAAATAACTATGAAACAAACATAAAGGTATGTTTTCAGGCACTCGTAAGAAATAAAGAAGTAGAACACTAGTCAACAGAAAAACAACAGACATGAGTGGCTTACCCAGGATTCGAACCCTGGACCTTCCGTGCGATATACCCGCCTAGCTATGCAATCGAATCACACTATCCTCCCTGCCATCTACGCATCACCAAAAAAATGATGCTTCGATGACAGGTCATTAGTGCGAACCGAAAGACATAACATCGGAAGTTTACCATGGGCAGTACAGCCTATTAATGACGCAATCACTTCTGTTGTTTCCCTATTAAACAGTATAGGCCAGTCCACACAAGACAAAGAGACCTTAATACTGTGTCCAGTAAATGATAGTAGACTTAGAACAGTAAGAACAGGACAGCGGGTAAGTTTGGTATTTTATAAACATTTATAACACATAAGGAAGGGAAACCCGAGGCCTGTAAACGGTAAATAAATATGAAACAAACATAAAGGTATGTTTTCAGGCACTTATAAGTGTCACGAGAGGGTTTCGTTATAGTAAAGAATAAGGTTATCCTGGACAAAAAAGATGTATCAGGTGATACCAGGATAGTGCCAGGTAAGAGACTGGTCTCACAAGAAATACCCCCTTTTCTGAAACAGAATAAGGGTGTATTGACATCAAAGGTTAGGATCAGCTGTATAAACCTCCAGGTGTGATAAGAGTGAATGTCCTGACAGTCTATTTGCTCCCTTTCAAGATTCGCCTAAGATAGTATGTATTATTATTTGATGATGTTGGCTAATTTTGCTAGGGGTATTAATTTATGATCTATCTCTATAACTATAATATGTATCAAACAAAACTTGTAACTCAATGTAAATAATGTCAGCAAGTCTGATAGTACATATTTACAATTTTATTTAACCTATACCGGTTCTCTTTTCGGTTAGGTAATTTAAAGAAATTCAAAGATATTTACAGCATAAAATAAATAAACATAGAAACTTTAATTATCAAGCAGAATCCTGTCTTGAAGGTTCTATTTTTCTCTACACTGATTAATTATTATAATTCACTAAAGTTTGTCACTAAGTTGAACTGTGAGGGTAGCAATAGATACATTCTGTCCATAAGAAATCATCCTTTATTTCTGTTTTTATTTCTGTTTATATTTTATGTTATTTACTGAATAGGCTGACCAGTGGCTATATATCGCCACTTATCTGGTGGGTGACGAATTCAAACTCCTCCCGCCATAGACTAACACATCTGTGAAATTTCAGGCAGTGGAACAGGGGGTGGCTGGCTACAATGACTTCACGAGCACTGGCACCTCAGAGTCCAACAGAGTTGGTTGATTCAAATACTTCTAGTTGTTTGCAGGATAAAACCTGGAATACAAATAATCACAACCCCTATATGGTCCAGCACTATTCTGTCCTTCCATACAATGGACATAACACAAAGTGTCAGACATTGTGCTAACATATGCACAGGACAATTTACCTCACCACCAATCACAGCCAGTTCACTGTGACTACAATTTCCTTATAAATCCTAAGTTAGATTCCTTTGTCCATGATCTGCTTCCATACAATGATTTGGTATAGTATAAATGTACTAAGTAATATCTTGATCGATTCATTACAACAATTCCTGTCAATCCTTCCTTAGGTTCCTGATAAATGTCAGTCCTTTAAGAAATACTCTTTCAAATACATTATCAAACTTACAGTCGTATTTTTGCCATCATTCTCAATTATTATACACTTTTCACAATGCTGGCTTTCGTCTTTAAAAGTCAACACATGCTTGCGTTTCAGCCGACAGCACATTCGTCCTGTAATATTTCCTAACACACGCTATGCACTTCCTAACACACCAGTGGATTAATCACAGCAAAAATACATAAATATATACATAGATATATATATATATATATATATAGTCATTCTTACCCTCAGGCAAAACATACAAGCTGTTAACGGCATCTAATGTCTGCGCTACAATTGCGGATGGCAAAGGTACATGACGATTATACGGTTACCGCTTTTTCTGTACAGCTTGAAGTTTTGAATTTTGTGGCCTCAATTTAGCCAAGGGCAAGGTCTTATATACTAGCACCTCCTCCGTATCGGATGACATGGAGGAAAAAGGGTGTAAAGAATCTCAAAATGAGGCCTATTTTTGCCTTCTGTTCAATTAGTAAAAACTAGTTTCTCAATTATCTTCTTTATTTGTGGGACGATTTTGGTCATCTAAAGCCTGAATTATACTGTGAATTATTCTGTATTGATCTATCTATTTATTAGTTAGTTTGCAAAATGCATTTTAATATATGCATGCTTTAACTAGCTAAGTTGGGACTAACCATGATGTAACGAAGCTCTTTCACTCGATATTTCTATCTTACAAGAACACTATTTGAGAAAGTTTTTACACCTACCTCTAAAGTAACATTCCCGTTTTTTAATTATATATTCCTTTCCGGTGATACTTCTTTATTTTTTTCATAATTAAATATCCTTGTCCCATCGGTTACACAGAATAGGCTTCTATGTTTAAGCATAGTACGTTTCCTAACACACAATAATAAGGGTGCGTTTTCATTGGCTATTGTATCAAAGAGTTCTCTACTTATGGCGAGCGGAATGGTCAGATTTGAAAACCGTGTTGTGAGACAGAACAATATCACGACAGTAAGAAATAAAGAAGTAGAACACTAGACAACAGAAAAACAACAGACATGAGTGGCTTACCCAGGATTCGAACCCTGGACCTTCCGTGCGACAACCCCGCCTAGCTATGCAAGCGAATCACACTATCCTCCCTGCCATCTACGCATCAACAACAAAAAAATGATGCTTCGATGACAGGTCATTAGTGCGAACCGAAAGACATAACATCGGAAGTTTAACATGGGCAATGTTCCGACCTATTAATAATATAAACCCAATTCATGCGTATTCGTGGCGCCGTCAGAGTATGTCACCGTTGCCAAAGAGAGGTTAAAAACAAAAGCCGTGTGAAACACATTTTTATCTAATTAATACCCAGATACATTAACTTAGAAACTTTGAATATAATGGAAACGACCAACTGCACTTAACCCCATGATTTCAAAATCTCTAATAATATCAACTCTCTTAACTTTGAACCAAACGTGAGTGGTATAATGATGAGTTTTACCTTTCAAGCAATGGATCTTGGATCAGTTGTCGGAAGAGGTATAATAGTTTTCTTTGTGATTTTCTTTTAACATTTCACTCGTCTGTCTTTAGCTTTAATACAATGTTTGTATTTTTTTGTTTAAAGACACACACGCGTAAACCAAGAAAAGCGAGTGTGGATGGGTGTAACATTAATATAATCAAAATAAATTGTTTAAAAGACTTCACAATTTTAATATATTAATCATTTCATTAGTGTGTATGTGTGCATGGGTTTTTTTTTCGTATATTATAGTTTCCAAATGTAGGTGTGTGTTAACAGGTATATACTTACTCGGCCGAAGGTTATTAGTGGACGAGAATGCCTATTGTGTGTAGAAATCCGGTTATGAATATGTAAATACATTTTAAGTTTTATATAAACGACGTATTATGTTTAAACTTAATTCTCACAACCTGTGAAGAAAAATGTATCTTAGATTTATCATAATTAAACTTTGCGACACTTAAAAACAAAATATCGTTATCTTTATCCCTTTTTCGCTCATTATGGAACATGAATCCACTACTGCAAGTGGCCACTCTGAGGAAGCCTTAATCACAGCACGTGCTCTTGCATCCGTGATTTCTGTAGCACTGTGTTTTATATGACAAGATTACGAGTCTCGTGCACTACGTCATATTGGTCGTTGCTCACGAAATGTCTGACGGAGCAGTAGGCATGTTCTTTCTTTGTCCCCCTAACAGGCCCCCAGGAATTCCGCCGTGCTAACGAGTTGAAATATGCACAAAATATTCAAATTAAATAGAAAGCTTTTAAAATATTCGCTAAAACATTATAAAAAAATTGCAGTTTTAATTTAACATAAGTTGTGTTTTTAACAAAATGAATATTACACCAAACAGAAAACAAATGTCTATACAAGGGCGAAAGAGCAGATCTATGACCTACCGTTGCCGTCGTCAATGCCAAGCGAGTTGGCCTGACCAAAGTATTCATAAGTATTTCCATCTGCAGGCACTGTCATCATTCTGTCATTGGCAGTGACGTAATCGGATTGTGTTGGTGGGTGATCTGGCATGGTGTATTCGTTGCTGTTGCTATGTTGCTGGTGGTAATGATGCCGTTTGGTAGCGTATGCGCAGGATGGATAATCATCATTTTGCCTGTAGAGTTATTATACATCTATATTTAACGTGTGAATCTGACGCTTCGTATGGAAAAAAATAACAAGGACACATACTTATCTGTCAGCACACATACTTGTCTGTCAGCACACACATGGTAGCAGATCGTATTTGAGTCTACAGTAGATGGTTCTCAATCAGAGAATTATCACTTAATCTCTTCTTGGTAAGGAGTTGTATGCTTCTGTTGTACCGGTATATGACTATGGGTATCCTCTGTCATTTTTCTAAGAATGCATTTTTATTATTACCTTTTTAAGTCTTTAAATGTTATCCAGTCCTCATTCTAAATGCTGGTTACTCCTTCTCTGCCTAATGTATCTGCACTCGTGTCCATATATCTTGCAGTAAGAAGTAGATATCGAATCCACAGTACTTTACTTTCTTACATGAATTGCTGGTTTCCATTAGTAAGTCAGACTATATATATATATATTGTTCCATAGAGCAGTGCTGGCGTAGAATTTTGACGAACACCATTTAATAATAGTACTATCTCTGTATTCAGTTATCGTTACTGCTTTTTGCCTCAGCTTTGAAGTTGCTAGAGAGTTCCCCAGTGGCAATCGACAAAAGAATTCCCTGCCCGGTCTTTAGTTTCATTATGTGCCCCATCTCCATGTGCTAGCTCCCATGGGTGCTAATTTCATATATGTGTGTGCACGCGCATGTGTGTGTGAATATATATATATATATATATATATATATATATATATATATATATATATATATATATATATATATATGTGTGTGTGTGTGTGTGTGTGTGTGCGCACACAGGCAGGGATGCCTTATGTCACTATTTCTCTTCCTCTTGACTATAGCTTGGGTTATGATAACATCGACCTCAGCCAACAGAAATGGAACCTTCTCCATGGAACATAACAGCTTCTTCTTCCTCGTTCGTCCTGAAAAGGACGTTGGTTGCGTTGTGTAGCCGTTTACAGCGAAGCTGTGATATTTGCGCCTTTCGGCCCGACACATTCGACTTCCGCACGGCATTTTTTGGGACCGGGTTTGCCTTCCCTCTTCGATCCCTACTGTCTCAGCCAGACTGCAGTGATGCAGCCTGTTTCCAGGACCACCACTTGGAGGTGGAGTAGGGTCTTGGTCAGCTCTGGTTCGCTGACCCTGGCGCAAGCAGTCAAGCTATGAGTCGCTGAGTGCATTCATCTCTCTTGCTGCGCCTTCGGTCCCTGAACAGCTTGATGATCTAGATTTTGCCGACAATCTGGCACTTCTGTACCGTGACCGTAGTCAGATGCAACACAAAATGAAAATACACGATGACAGATCACATCAAGTTGGTCTGGAGATACAAAGAGGGAAAACTGAGATACTTACCTAGTCGTTTCTCTTCAACCGTGAGGTGTAGAGGTTTGGAAGAGAGAGCGCCAGACTATCCTATCGGCTATCTTCCTCCTGGCCTGGTTCCATTCTAGTCCTCGGTCCTTCAAAGATTGTCTAATGTTGTCCTCCCAGCGGACTCTGGGTCGTCCTGTGGGTCTGGATCCCTGGCTCTTTGTTTCCCATGCTTGTCGTGGTAGCCGATCTTCTCTCATTCTGCAGACATGGCCAAACCATCTAAGTTGGGACTGTTCTACTTGGGTTCAGGGGGTGGGATTTTAGGCCTTGGCGTATCGTCTGGTTGCGGACCATGTCTCTTCTTGTTACTTCAACCACCTTCCTCAGATACCTCATTTCTGAGGTTTGGATCTGGCTTTTGTGGGTTGTAGTCATTGCCCATGATTCGCATCCATATAAGACTGGGACATAGGTGGAGCGGTATACAGTCATCTTCGTTTTCGTACCAATCTCTCTCTTACTGAGGAATCCTTGATTTATGGCCTGAAAAAGTCTCCCAGCTGCTGCTTTTCGAGTGGCCAACTCTTCTTTGATGCCTCCCTTTCGGTCTATAATAGCTCCGAGGTATTTAAAGTGGTCGACCTGCTCCAGGACCTGTTCTCCCAGCTTAATCTGATGTCTTCTTTCTTCTCGTGATATCACCATGGATTTTGTTTTAGAACTGCTTATGACCATCCCTCTCTTCTCCAGCTCTTCCTTCCAGACTTGCAGGTTGGATTGGAGATGTGCCTCTGATTTAGCAATCAGGGCAACATCATTAGCAAATGCCAGCTCTGAAATACAGACCTGTCTCATCTTCCAGTACCCCACTGAATACTTTCTTGTTCTCTCCTTACATGCCTTGATGACATCGTCCATGAGGAGTATGAAAAGATAAGATGACAGGATATCACCTTGTCTTACACCAGTGATAGTCCTGAACTCTTCTGACTTATGGTTTGCTGTCCTCACATAATTTCTGCAAGATTTGTAGAAGCTCTGTGTAGCATGAATCAGAGGTCATGGAATGTTCTTCTTTGCCAAACAGTCCCAAAGTTTGCTCCAGGGGACCCTGTCAAACGCCTTTTCCAGATCTATGAAACAAAGATGGATCTCACTCTTATACTCAAGTGCCTTTTCACTCAGCTGTCTGAGTGTGAAGATTAGGTCTTGAGTACTTCGGTTAGCTCGGAATCCGCACTGGACCTCATCCAATTGTGGCTCAGCTAGGAGTCGGAGTCTCTGCTCTAGGATTCTACGGTTGAATGGAAAAAAAAAAAAAAAAAACACACACACAAATAGTAATACGTCTTACAAGGAGAAAGGACAAGAAAAACTTACGTTGCGGCCACAAGGCCTTCGTCAGGGAAAGACAAACAAGAGACAGGAGGGAAAGAAAATAAGAATTAAGTAGAGAACATGAAACTATAAAAATAAGAGAAAAAAATACTCCCTTATGTCCAGTCACATGCAGCAAGATGGCTGCCACTAAACCGGAAAGCGGAAGGCCATAGTACACAAAAACAAAAAATAAGAAATAATGAAAACAAGGACTAGAAAACAGAGTGAAGAAAAAAAATAATAAAAAAATAAATAAATAAAATAAATAAATAATAAATAAATAATATAATAAATAAATTATTAAAAAAATTTATATATATATATAGGTATATATTATATATATATATATATATATATATATATATATATATATATATATATATATATATATATTATATATATATATATATATATATATATATATATATATATATATATATATATATATATATATATATATATAATAAAAAATAGAAAAATAAAAATAAATAAACAAATAAACAAATAAAAAATAAAAAGTAAAAGATAAATAAATAAATAAAATATTTAAAATATTAAAATACATAAAGTGAGGGAAAAGCGAAAATAATGTGTGATCGCAACAAGGTAGAAAGTCATAATACAGCTGGGACTAGATAGAAAAGGACGCATCAGACAAAAGAATGTTGGGTATTCAAACCGTGTGGTTTAAGGCAACCCATAAGATGGATGAGGCGTTGTTCCTGGTGAAACCGACTGTTGGCGTCCGAGGAACAGGATCTGATGGCTGTCACCTGGATGTCAGTGGTACCGTGGTGGTCAGGGCCATTGAAGTGGATGGCCACAGGTGTGGATTTCAACTGAGAGATGTCGTAGAGGTGTCTGCAGAATCGGTCGCCCAATCGTGTGCCCGTTTGGCCGATGTAAGTAATGTTGCAACGTTTGCATATAATAGCATAAATGACGTTGCGTGACTCACATGTGAAACCATGGGCGATGGTGAACTTGGCATTAGGGAACGAGACTGAACGTGTTTCGATTACATACTGACATGTCTTACATCGTGTTCGGTTACATGGCTTGGTCCCAAAGTGGCCATCGTTGACGGTTTTCAAACGGCTGTGGACTAGGAGGTCCCTCAAATTTTTATCCCGTCTATATGCCAGCAAGGGTGGCTCACTAAACACTTCCCGCGCCACTGGGTCAGTTTGGAGGAGAGGTAGGTGACGATACAGGATCCGTTTGACAGCAGTGCTGTGAGGGTGACAGGTCATTATTAACTTGACTCTATCAGAGGAGGTTTTGTGGCGTGGTTTGGGGGCCTCTAGACGTGAGAAAGGGAGAACACGCTCTAAGGCAGAGGAAAGAACATCCTCTGGATACTGTCTGCGACGGAAGAAGTCCAACATTTCTTGTGCATGGCATAGAAAGTTGTCATCATCTTGGTATAACCGACGGAGGCGGAGAAGTTGTGAGAAAGGCAAGGAGTCACGACAAGCCGGAGGATGAGAGGAAGTATAAAGGAGGTAACTGTGTGCGTCAGTAGGTTTGTAGTACACCGAAGGATTCTAGAGTAGATTTTACCAGGGACACCGAGAAGGGATATGCCTCTATGGTTTCCACATTGTCGATTGTCACCCTTTTTTAAAATTGGTGTTATGATGGCAATCTCCCAATCCTTTGGTATGGTCTTGTTGCATCACGCTGCCTGTAGGACCCTTAAGAGTAATAGGTCGCCTGATGCTCCCATGTACTTAACCATTTCTGGTGTTATACCATCATGCCCTGCTGCTTTGCCCATCTTGATTTTCTCCAGTGCTGCCTTCAGTTCTTCCATCTTTATGTCATCTTTATCACCATTGGTTTCCTCTTCTGTGCTAGTGGTTATCATTTCTGATGCTTGACCTTGCTCACCATCAAGGAGTTCTGAGAAATATTCTTTCCATCTTTCCATTACTTCCTTCGGGGTAGTAAGCAATTCGCCTTGCTTGTCCTTTATAAATTTGAGAGGGCATCATTGTTCCTTCCATATGTTCTTTAGGGTCTTATAGAACAATTTCTGGTTTTCTTGCGCATCTTTTTCTAGCTTTTCTCCAAATTCTTCCCAGGACTTCTGTTTTGCTGCTAGCACCTTGTTCTTTGCTTCTGTTCTGAGTATCACATATTCTCTATTTATCCCGCTGTGTTTTTAGCTCCTAAGTATTGTTTCCATGCCATTTTCTTCTCTCTTATTTTCTCTTTGATTTTCTCTGTCCACCAAGGTGTCCTCTTTCTTTTGTTCCCAAGTCGGACTTCACCACATGCTTCTGCAGCAGCGGTCTTTATGATGTCTTTGAATTTACGCCAGAGGGTTTCCAAGTCATCAGGTTGTTCTTCTGTGTTTCTCACCGCTGTAGCAATAAGCCCCTGATATCTGGTCTTAATTTCTGGCTCTCTCAGCTTGTAGGTCTTAATGCTCATTTCTCCCGTTCGTTTACTTTGTTTCTTGCGTGATGTTGGGCAGTTCATAGGCTGAGCAACTCTTTCAGTTGTTCTTTTGATTGTAAGCAGGTAGTGATCACTTCCAATCTCTGGCTCCCTCCAGACTCTAGCATCTCGGACATATTTGAATGAGCTCCTCCTAACAATGGCAAAGTCGATCACTGACTTCTCATTCTTTGTTGGTTCACATCTAATGTATGCATGTATGCGCTTATGGGGGAACTTTGTGTTTGTAATGATCAGATTCTGCTCACTGCAGAATGTAAGGAGTCGCATTCCATTGTCATTGAGAGTATCTTCTCCATATCTTCCGATAACTCCACCCCATCTAGCATGGTCATTTCCAACTCTGGCATTGAAATCTCCGAGCATGATAATTTCATCTAAGCAGTCATCCGCTGTCCTTTGAAGCAGCTCGAAGAATTCCTCCTTGATCTCTGCTCTCTCATCCTCATTTGGCCCATACACTATGACCAGGTTGACTATGGTTTCTCCTTTTAGTTTTACAACCATAATGCGCTCCGAGACAAAGTTCCATACCTTGATACTTTCTTTCTGGTTTTTGGCCACAATGCAACCCACGCCCCCTTTAGCTCTTTCAGATGTGGGTACACCACTGAAGAGCAGCGTGTTGCCATCGAGATCCATGACTCCTCGTCCCTTTTTCTTTGTTTCCGTTATAGCCAGGATTTCTAATTTTGCTTTCCTCATCTCTTCCACCAGCTCCTCTTCTTTCCCATTTATACTTCTTGTGTTCTAAGTTCCATAAGTCCAGTTCGTCGCCTTTAGAATCAGTCCGGTTTTCTCTCTTGTAGTTCGCGTAATCATGTTTTAAAGCAAACAGGTGATTGGCCTGTTGTGCCTTAGCATGGTGGAGGGGCTGCCTCCTTACGGCCTCCATGCAGGCCGCCCTCCTCCTTTTTTCAGCCGGGCTTGGGACCAACCTAGGCGGAGTTGAAAACTGAGATAATGAGAATAAATGCAGGAAACGATAATAGATTGTACTGGAAGAAACAAAACCATAAGATTTAGAATCGTACATATGCATAGGAGCAACATTAGCACAGTTGAAGCGACAGACCGTGATTTCACAATGTGGATACAAAGGGCTAGAGGAGCTTTTCGTGCGTTGGAAAATTGATGGAGATCTAAAGAAATCAGGTCTAGCACACAAAAATAAGAACTTTCAATTCAAATGTTAAATCAGTCTTGTATGGCTCTTGTTACCAGCTCAGCAGAAGAGAACAATTGGTAATTTTCAAACTCCGCACGGGCCACAACAGGTTGGATACCATTTATTCAATAAGCTAAAGATAGGAACTGCCGGTGAGTGTAACTGTGACACTGATAAAATAACTGCTGAACATCTTCTTCAAAGATGCCCAACATATGAACAACAAAGAAAGCACATATGACCGTCACCTGTACAATTCCTGGAAAAACTCTATGGAGAGACAAATAGCCTCAAGCTGACAACTGTTTTCTTTGAAAATATTTAAGTAGACCTCTGAGAGTGTACTAAGAAGAAGAAGAAGAAGTATGGCTCTGAAACTTGGAGAACAACATAAACAACAACAAAAAAGCTACAAACATTCATAAATGGATGCTTGCTTAGAATAGACGGATTGAAGTGTAGAACAGGCGGATTGAAGTGTAGAACAGGCGGATTGAAGTGTAGAATATACGGATTGAAGTGTAGAATAGACGGATTGAAGTGTAGAATAGACGGATTGAAGTGTAGAATAGACGATTGAAGTGTAGAATAGACGAATTGAAGTGCAGAATAGACGGATTGAAGTGTAGAATAGACGAATTGAAGTGTAGAATAGACGAATTGAAGTGTAGAATAGACGGATTGAAGTGTAGAATAGACGGATTGAAGTGTAGAATAGACGGATTGAAGTGTAGAATAGACGGATTGAAGTGTAGAATAGACGGATTGAAGTGTAGAACAGACGGATTGAAGTGTAGAACAGACGGATTGAAGTGTAGAACAGACGGATTGAAGTGTAGAACAGACGGATTGAAGTGTAGAACAGACGGATTGAAGTGTAGAACAGACGGATTGAAGTGTAGAATAGACGGATTGAAGTGTAGAATAGACGGATTGAAGTGTAGAATAGACGGATTGAAGTGTAGAATAGACGGATTGAAGTGTAGAACAGACGGATTGAAGTGTAGAACAGATGGATTGAAGTGTAGAATAGACGGATTGAAGTGTAGAATAGACGGATTGAAGTGTAGAATAGACGGATTGAAGTGTAGAATAGACCGATTGAAGTGTAGAATAGACGGAGTGAAGTGGTTTGACAAGATGACTAATGTGGAACTGATGACAAGAACTAGACAAGCGGCAGTGGAACAAGAGATGAGAAGAAGACGCTGGAGATGAATAGCACACACATTGAGGAAACTTGTTGATAGCATTACCAGGCAGTCCTTGTTCTGGAATCTCGACGGTTAAAGATGTAAAGGAAGACCAAAGAACACTTGGAGAATAGAACTGAGGACAGACGTGAAGGAGATGAAGAAGTCATTGAAAGACCTTGAGTTGATGACACGTGATAGGAAATGTTTAACATACGTTAGTTGAAGGCATATGCTCCTTGAGGAGTTGAAAGGTTGTGCATGAAATAATGAATTCTGCGACTGGATGTGCCGTTCTAATGTATCACATAAACGTAGAAAAAAATAATAATGTATCACATAACAGTGTCCTCGAAGTAAGAATACCAAAGACAAAATGAGCTTTCACTGCATTGGGTAATGTATAGAAATGAAAAGAAATCAATTCCAACATAAAAACCAGAATCTTCAGCTCAAATGTCGCGGTAGTCCTACGGTATGGCTTGGTGGATCGGGATGTATTTGGTCGGAATTTTGTTTTGTTTTATAGAGCTAAAGCAAGAAAGTTGAACAACTAAAGAAATAAAGGATTTTTTGGTACTGGTCTAGAAAGTTCAGGTTTTTGAAAACGCGAATCCGACTTTTTATTTCCTCATACGATACATATTTCGTTTAACATTTCGTAAATTGTGTTTCGTTTCGGAAAAAGTCTGGGGCCCGCTTTCTAGACCAGTACCGATTTTTTTTTGTTTTATTTTGTTTTGTAAAAATTATTTGAACCTTTCATTTAAGGGATGTATCCGCATACTGCATATCTATTGATTTAAAGCTGCAATCAGAAGTATGAAATACATGTACATATGTGTGATCGTGCATATATTTTATATGAAAATTGACATAGATTCATTACATGTAACGAGGCACATTTACAGGTAAATTTTCCAAACATAAATATCTGTAGCGTCAAACGTTACTATGAAAACGCGGCGACAAATTAATGCAAAAGACAAATATTCCAAATTTTACATACTCATTGCAGTGTTCCTCGTTAGCAACAACACACTCGGATCCATCTGTCAGCCCCGAGTTGTCAAATTCCAGAAGGTTACAGAAACTTTCCGAGTAATCAGACATTGTAGTTCTTGGTAATCAACAATGAACTTTATATTATAATCGAGTTGAAAAAATGACACGAAGATTTACGATCGTTGTGTAATTTATCTATATACTTGGTTTATGAATAAAGTGTAAAGATAGTTTAATACAAAGAGCATGTTACAATAGTTTACTATTTGTGAACATAGTCCCACATCATGCATTAGCAGATCTAATATACCATTCAGAAACTTCGTTTACGTGTAACTGGTTAATATAGAACAAATTATTACTTCCTCTATTACACTGTATATTAATCAGAGTTCCTTATAATACTATATTTTTCTCAAACTTTCTCTATAACATTAGGAACAAACTTTCTCTATAACTGTATGTTATAGAGTTCCTATATAACATTATATCTTGTTTAAGAGTTCCTCGACAACACTATAAGTTACTCAGAGTTCCTGTACAACACTCTCTATTGCTCAGAGTTTATCTTTATACTTATATGTTGCTCAGAGTTTCTCTATAATATTATATGTTATTCAACGTTTATCTACACCATTGTAAGTTATTCAGAGTTTCTCTTTAACACAAGATGTTATTCATAGTTCCTTGACAACACTATATACTTCTCAGAGTTCCTATATAACATTAAATCATTTTTAGAGTTCCTCGACAACACTATATGTTACTCAGAGTTTCTGTACAACACTCTGTGTTGCTCAGAGTTTATCTTTACACTTATATGTTATTCAGAGTTCCTCGACAATACTGTATACTTCTCAGGGTTCTTCTATTACTCTATATGTTACTTTGATTTCTCTGCCTGAAGTGTATAATTTCTGCACGCCATACTGCGGTTATGAAGTCGGTGCACCATTAAATAGGCCGCTCATCTTGCGCAAGCCGCTGAACGCTCATTATAATAGAAATTTCGATACAATAAGAACTAGCCAGGCCCACTTCCTTCTCGTTTTCATAATCATTTTAACTAACCCAAACTATTGACACTGAATTCTGTTAGGGGTGAATAAGACATTGGAAGGGGGCATAACTGCACTTGACATTTAGACATAGAGAACAATCGAGACCATGTGAATGTCGTGGCCATCTGGGTGTGGTAATTATTTCCCCTGAAATACCCGCTTCGGGCGCAGCAGGAGAAACGGTCTGTTAATGCAAAGCTGTATTAAGAGAGACTCAGCAAGAATTTGTCCAGCTATTGAAGAGAACTGCTGGTCTGTTAACAGCTTCCTTTACTAATCTCCTTGAGCTCTCGCCGTCTTTCACCTCAGGGGGTACTCACGTCTGGGAGTAGCCCACACAGGCAACGGTGTTGCCGATACTGACAACTTCCTGGCGTGGTGTATGCTGATTCAATGAAAGCGCACGTGCCAGTGGAGGAGGGGACTGCGTCGGCACGCGCTAGCGTTACTGAGTTCAGACAACGAAAATATGCTTATTTGTTGCTAAATAGTTGCTGCTCATTACTTCTGAATGTTTAATAGAAGCTGGGCCTGATGTTTGGGGCAAAGTTTCAGGGGAGACATAGCAGACTGCAATAAGTGTTCACAAGAAAGATGTTTATCGCCCCTGGCGATAATTAGCATTGCACTGTTAATCTCATGTTTAGAATGGTTAACATTGTCAAAAATGCTAACTTTGGGAGGATAATATGAAACACGGCTCATTGAGGATTGTTCAGAATTAAGTGAGGTGAAAATTGTTAGCATAAATTTGTATTCAGCACAGTAGAAACCGCCCCATGTAGTACCTAGGGGGAGGGGAGGGGGGGACCTCTGGAGAGACAAAGAAAGATAAAGAACTACTCCTCCCTCAGGCATGCTGTATGTGACGACAAATATATGACTGTTGACTCCATTTTATCGTTGAGTTCAGTGAAGAGGTAAATTGAAACGCGAATGGTTAAAACGGAATGAATGTCAACAATGTTCTTCAAACGAAAATTCCAACAAGTATCGTTGAATTGGGTGAACTGGGCAAGTATTGGCAGCACACAAGTCGGTGATTACTGTACATATATTTTATTGACGTGACACCAACGAAGTGGAACAGGACAATCATAGTTACAGATGCGAAGATCATACGTCAAAATGTTAATATCACTGTTAATAGTTGTTGTAGATTCTCTAACAGTTAAGTTCTCTTATATTCCAGTGACTAAGGATCACTTCCATTACCATATAACAGACATGGTATTAACGTCCGTTGACCTTCTCCCAAGGACGTTTATTAAGGCAAACGGATTCATTCTCACGGAGCAATAATTTATATCATACTTGTAAGCATCCCAGACTTTCTTCATAAAATTCTTAGATAGCATATCCAATCCAAACAAAGGCAGATATAACAATACAACCAGGTTAGTGTTTCATCTTGGCTAACCTCTCGGTATCCATGCCACGACTTTGGCATAGGTAAAACGGCATATTAAACATGTGAAGCATATATATATTCATTAACTTGATTCCACATATGGATTCTCCCTCTACGAAAAGATTCCAAAGGCTATCGACTCCGTGTGTCCAATTCTAGGAATGTCATCTCCGATGAATTCCCGCTAGACCATTAATAGGAGCGGCCTGATACTTTAATTTACATAATTAAACTTGCCATAAGAAATGGGGCGACACTTACTTCATACTTCCACTATTGGCTTCGCCATGAAGACCAATAGATACGAATACAACTGATGGCTTCTTCAAATTTGCCAAAATCAAAGGATAACACAGCGGACATAAATATGGTCCGAGCTGCTCCTTACATGACGTCAGAAACTACTCAACTAGGTTACACGTGCGACCAAAGCAACTCACACAGCATTGTGCACGTCAGTGCGTGAATCAATCGAACGCACAAATAATATAACTATATAAAACTGGTGCGACTACCAAATGTACGTAACAGTGCGTCATATGTGACGACTCACACAGCATTGTGCACGTCAGTGACTGACACTTTCATTGTGTGAAACAAATTCTTACAGAAACTAACGCTGCAAGGGCGCATTAATACTTTGGTGAATGCTTCTTGCAAAGAGGCAGTTGTAGCAGTGGTTATGTGCTCCATTGGGGAACAAAGGGAAGTGATGATTTTGAAAGTAGAAACTATGTCATTATATCTTCAAGTTAGAGACTAAATCCATTCTGTTCTTTCTCTCTCTCTTTTCCTCTTTTACCTCCATAAAAGTGTGCATGCTAAATAGGTTTCAGTGATACCAGAATATTTTATTTTCATCAGAGATTTACAAACATGTATTTGTAATTCCAGGCAATTTCCCAGAAACCAATAACGAAACTATAACTGACAAGCGAATGACTTTCCCTTTGCAGATTCAGAGAGAGAGAGAGAGAGAGAGAGAGAGAGAGAGAGAGAGAGAGAGAGAGAGAGAGAGAGAGAGAGAGAGAGAGAGAGAGAGAGAGAGAGAGAGAGAGAGAGAGAGAGAGAGAGAGAGAGAGAGAGATTTAAAATCATTCAATTAAAATAATTCTTGAATGCAACCTTTAGTCCTTGGTGTTTTTTATATCTTCCGACCTTCATAATTGTTGCATGCATTAAAAAGAATTCTCACATCTATTTTTTTTTTCTTTTAGAAATTAAAGATGAGGTTTAAGTAGTGTTTACGGTAATTAAAAAAAAATTGTGTAATGCTGTTACGTCAAAAGGAATGGGGGGAGGAATAGGTGGTAAAATGGCAATTCTCTGTTATCTATTATTTCGTCGTTATGGTTACTGTCAATTGTGCGATGCCTGGGGATTCTGTGCATAGTTACCTTGAGTGAACGAAGACAAATCTGTTTCCAGTTCTTTACAATTAGTTCAGAACCACCACTGTAGTTGGCCACCATTCAGGAAGCACTACATATTATTTATCACGCGTGTTATAGCAACAAGACTCAAAGTTTACATAAATGTAAAGTAGTATATATAGCAAGTGTACAACAAAACATAAAGTAGTTGTATATTCTAGATAGAAAAAACCCACTTCTTCCTTCATTAAATTTACCAGTTTCATAATGTGCTGCAAATGTCCCACCATTAACATATGCCACATGAACGTTTAACACCCAATTTCCCCTGTGTTTTACAGTAATCCTTTGCTAATGACACGACTTACTATATTGTGAAACCCCTTCTCGTATTTAAAAGCTGAAATCTGTGACGTCACTGCATAAACAATATTAGGAGTACAGTTTGCTAAATTTATGTTTTTTGCACCTATTCTTCTGATTGACAGTGGTTAGAGCGCTGATGTATTGGGACAAAGATGCCGAGTTCGTTACGCTCCAGTCTACCCAGTTGTAAATGGGTACCTTATTTTTCTCTTGAGTTAGGGAAGGAAAAGGCAGAGAGGAAGGGAACTGGTCACACCGACCTCTCAATGCTGGACCTAGTATTGTAGTCTCTAACAATTCACTCCCCTACGACAATATCTGCTATAGGACTTTTTAAAAAAAAATAAAATTTTGCCTCGCATTGGCGAGGCGCGTCCTGTTCAACCTAATCGGTTATATTGGGGCGTATGTCCAAATATAAAAGACCGTTAGGTCTGAATTTAGTTTTTTTTTAATACCTTTTACCTTATTCTATAGGAGGATAACAAACTAGGATATGTGAATATGCATGTACTCTTGTATGTATTTATATATGTGGTAACAGCCCTCATTAACGCTGTATGAATGTATGTAAATTTACTTTATGTAGATTCTAATGATTCTCCTATATGCCATGTTGTATTTTATTATATCATGTCAGTACATATCAATGTATTTTCTGGAGAATAAAGATTTGGATATGCTTGATATGTATGTGTCTATGTTTGTTATCATTACATTTCAGGTTCCGAGTGTTGCACGAAATACTCAGGATATGACGTAGATGCCATAGATGAAAGATATTGAGCCTTTTTTCTTGATTGGCACAGGTTGTCCGGGCCTCGCTGCAATATAGAAGAATGCTGGTGATGCAGGCATCACAACTTTGGTCTTAAGTGTGAGTTTGGGGTTTCCCCAGCCACGCTTTGTGAGGCGGGTAAAAATGGTTGCAGCTTTGCCAATTTATGTATTCAGAGAGTTTGTCGTTGATGGTGGACCCCAGGTATGTGAAGTGGTGCACCACTGCCAATTCATAGCTATTGATAGTAATAACTGATGCAACATCTATATCTAGACCCTTGCTCTATTGCCAGATTTTTGGCAGTCTTATCCTAGCTGCTGATTAGCTGCATCCTGGGGAAATGTTGGTACAGTTTTATTGTCTCTTTCACGATAGCCAATTTCTGATTTTCCCCCAAAAGTTTCAGGATTTCTTCGTTAATCATTCCATCTATTACCACTCCTGCATCTATCTCATATGTTGTGATCTTCCTCTTCTTGTTTTAGCCAGTAACTTTTTCTGACACTGATGGCAAAGTGCTCTATGACAATGCTATTTATCAGCTTGTTTCTTTGTTTGCATTGAGATGTCAGGGTGCTTGTGAATCTTGTTCCACTGGTATCCGACCGATTCTTTTCATCAGCTCCACATTGTTGATCTGGTTACACCATTTTAAATCTTTTATTACTAATACATCCACACACATATACTGGACTGGCAAAAACAATGTGAAAGTGTTTTAGTTTTCACAACAATTCAATAACTGAACAAAAAACAGTAGGCCATTTAAAATCGGGAATTCCTTTATAATAAAATTAAAACATTTATCAGCACAGGTAAAAAAAAATAGTTTGAACTCTTCAGTGTAAAAGTACTCTTTGATGTGTTCATTTAGGAAAATTTCACATTGCAAGTATTTTTGGCATTATGAAAGATTACATTTACTGTCTGTGGGAGGAAAAATACAGGATATCAAATGCTAAAACATTTGATGATTTGCCTTTAGCACGCTGCCGGCGAGATATCTCTACGAACGCAACCTATGTTCTGCCAGCTGGAGGCGATATGTTACGCCTTGCGGCTGTCATCGTTTCTAGCACATGACTTGTGTACACGTGATTTTCAGCCCCGGATGTACAGTTGTAACTTTATTTGCAAGAGAGTTAGCTTCCGTTTCCGATCTTAAAAAAGTGATGGGTGTATCCGCGTTTATTTTTTGTAAATTTTTTAAATCGAAATGAATCGGCATCAGACGCGTGGCCATTTCGCTCTAATTTTATTGTATTCTGACGCCATGCGGTGGGGATGAAATTTTTATCTTTATAAGCGCTGAAATCGGTTCTCAGAATATGTTTGATGGCTGAGATGGAAACGAAAGTAAAATGGCCTTTCAAGTATGTATAATTTTCGGGGTTAGGATTAGGAATATCGGAAAAATATAGGATTACGGCCGAATGTCACGGCTGGCTAGGGAGTTTGTTGCTTTGCTACTGATGATGGGTGTAACGAAAAGATCGTCATTTGATTTGTATTGCTCTATTGGTCAAATGACTTTCATTGAGATGCAAGGGATATGGACGCTTCGTTCGTTGGTCATTTTTTTAATTTTAAAATTAAAAAAAAAAATTTTTTTAAATTTTTTTCGTTTTTTTCATCTTTCCTTTCCTCTCTTCCTATCACATCTAACATGTACACAAACAAATTTTATATCATCAGATTCACCATTCATTTATTTACATAAATTCCAAAAATGATAGCAATTGACCAAGAAACACAAAAACTATAGACATTACAAGTCGCCCACTATAAAAACGGGGGGTTGTGAAAAAGAATGCAGCTGTAGGGCAAGTTTTCTGAAATTTTATGCAGCGTGCTAAAGGTCATTCTGAATGTGAGAAACATCTTGCGACTATTTTTAAACTGACATAAGTGCTTATTTAATATGTTGTGAGGAGAAAACACTGGTACTGGATAGGATATAAACTGAGAAAACCAGATGATAGCACTACAAGGCAGTCCTTGTTCTGAAAGCCCAAGAGCACGAGAAATGGAGGGAGAACCAAAAAAAAAAACAACTGGAGAAGGGAATTAGACGTCGATATGAAGGGGATAAAGAAGACATAGAAAGGCCTTGAACAAATAGCACAACGACAACCTGGTGACAAACTGGCTTGCATTTGTTGAAGATTGGGTGCTCCATGGAAAGATGAAAGGCAATCAATGAATTAATGATTTATTTGTGCCATAACTTCAACGAAGTACGTATTTCTAACATAACTTAAACATTTCATTTCTGTCTGTGAATACCACTGATTCTGTTGATTCATCCATGACTGTTGTCTTTGTCTGACCTAATATTTATATTCTGCTGCTTCACCGCTGTATTAGTGAAGTGTTTCAATCTAATGGCATGAAAGACTCAGTTTTTTGGTTTTGTTTTTGGGAAGCATTTATCTTACAAATGTTTTTTGGCTGTCAGAGAGCTTAGAGTAGAAGTGATGAGAAAACTCACGAATGACATCCAGAGCAGCAGATCCATACCCTAGAATCTAAAATTTGTATTCACAGCTCTGCCAATGAACTGCATTATCACATGTGAGCACTATCATGCAATCAGCTTTATCAGCCATACAATCAATATATTGTTATATTAATAATAATCATAAGAAAAGTGAGAATTATAATAACTGGTGATGAAAAGTGTGGGTTTGCCAACAGCAAAGGTATAAAACAATATTATATACCTCGTATAAGAACTTTCACAGCGTGTCACACAAATAAAACAGAACTATACGTCTGCTTAACAAACTACATTTAACATAACTGTTTACGGTGAAACATGAGGACAATTGTAAAACATACAAAACAAAAACAAAAGGTAGTCCCATAGCAGATACTGCTGCTGGGTAATGAAGTGTTAGAGACTTGACCAAACTAAGTCCAGCTTTTTTATGAGGTCGGGGTGACCAGTTCCTTTCCTCGCTGCCTTGTGTCTTCCTTAACTCAATCATCATCATCATTACTTTCCTTTGCACTCCTTACAGAGCATGCAGTCATCACTGTAGATCAGTGTTTCTCAACCCTGATAGTAGTAATGCCCCCTTTTGACAACTAATATTTTAAAATGACCCCCACCCTTTTAACACCCCCTTGCTCTTTATCGTGTACACACACACACACACACACACACATGCATATATTCCACCATACTTTAAAAAAAGCAATGCAGTTAATGAGTTATCTTTTCTTATAATATAAAGAAAAAGAGAAAGCACATTTATAAAAGCATGGTTATATTAAATATGAGTTTAAGTACGGAATTATATACACCACAAGTTCATTATCCTTGAATTACAAATTGGCGGAGCAAATGATATAAAATTAGTTCTTACAACTCTATAACTATCAAAATCATATCATTTTAATAACGCCTAAATGACTGCATATATATCTTCAAATATGAATATTTAAGCCTCTCCCTATGTAACCACTCCACTTTAAACATGAAAAAATTGGAAAAATTATTAGTTGATAATAATGATATAATTATATAAAAATTCCCTTACTAATGAAGCTTAATGAGATCCTTGCACTTGGTGTGACTCAGCCAGTTTTGAAATATTTGGTTCTAAGTTTGTTAAAAGAAGTCTCAAATCTCCTCTGTTACAAATCTGCAGTCGATTTCGTTGCTTTTGTAGTAGCAACACTACTGCACTGAACCCCTTCTCCGCCAAATACGACGTTGGGAATGCTGTAATTAGCAATTTAGTTTCACGCCAAAGAACGGGATATGCAAGCCTCTGCTGGATCCAAAATTTTTCATAATGTGTGTGACTGAATCGTGCTTTTGCCTCGAAGTCATTTCGTAGCTCAATTAATCAGACTGATCTCATTTCCTTGTAGCCTAAGAAGCACCTCATTTAACTTTTCAAATATATCTGAAAGATAGGCCACATCGTTTCGCAATACTTCTCTTTCGATGCTAAATTCTTCTTTGATTGAATCCAAAAACTCTACATCAGTATCAAATAATGCCCATAATCTTTTTTAACAGTTACCCTTGGACAGCCATCATACTTCCGTGTGTAGGAGAAGACGTTCAAACTCTTCACCATTATCACAACAAAGTTTACGAAATAATCTATCGTTCAACGAATGCGCCTTAATTTTGTTTATAACACTGATAACACAGTTCATTGATTTGTGGAGTCTGTCACTAAGATGCTTGGCGACTAAATGTTGTCGATGAATTACACAATGAATTGTTAAAACACCTGGTGCCACATTTTTTAAGTTGGCCAGAAACCCACGATGACGACCAACCATAGCTGGTGCTCCGTCTGTCGCACATGCGATGACACTGGAAAAAGGAATTTTTTTTCCAACAAAAATGTTTCAAGGGTTTCAAAGATTGATAACCCCTTTGTATCTGCTGTCAGTAGTTTTGCAAATAACATATATCTTCTATGATATTTTCATTCTTTATGTATCTCACACATGCGAGCAGCAAAGCTTCGTTATCATGCACGACGCTTTCATCCAACTGTAGTGAAAATTCAGTAGACTGCAAATCAGTACACAGCTGATTTTCAACATCGCTTGCCATCTCATCTATTCTTCTTGAAACAGTATCATTGCTCAATGGAATAGAAGAAATGATGTCACTTGGATTTCTTTCCATCATTGTGCTAATTACCTCCCGTACAGCTAGTAAAATTAAATTTTCTCCAATGTTGTGAGGTTTACCACATTTTGCAATAATGTGTGCAATTTTGTAAGATACAATGAGACCTTTATCATTGTGGTTATACATTTTCTTAAACATATTAGTGACAGTGTTGCGGCTTTCAAACTTTTGTTTTAAATCCTGGAAGTAAGAAATATCTTTGCCAACTTTATCTGAGTGTTTCCTGGTAAAATGCTCCTTAAGCCGTGACGGTTTCATTCCTTCATTAGAAAACACTTGCTGGCACAGCAAACACATTGGTAATTGTTCATTTACGGCCGAAGGTACAAAACCAAATTTCAAATATTCAACTGAATATTGTCGACACTTTCTCTTCACTGCTGACATATTGAAAATGTTAGTATAATATCACTGCACATACATCTACACCTCGTCAAGCCTCAAAACTGACTGAGTTTAATTCTCTACACTCGAAACATCCAAAGATGCATTAAAACTAAGCCACAACTGCCCACAACGTCCCTGTTGCGAGAAGGTATTTACGGACAGAGTAGGGAAGGGGCTGTGATGTGTTCACGGGCTAATCAATGTTTGACAGGAATGTGTTTCCAGAAGAAAATATGTGTCGAGAGTGGAGAGAGAAGGTTAGCTTGGGTGTGTCGAGAGGCTAACAAATGTTTCGAGTGTTCAAGGGACATAAATCTCTGCCTACTGTCTCCTGACAATGGTAACATCCCAGGTACTAAAATGTTGCGTTTGGAATCCCTGAAACACTCCATGGGACGCAGGGCAAATAAAAACTATCATGTTACAAGCTATGCGAAGGGGAATATTTTTTGTAATTGTTTCATATTGATTCATGTAAAAATGTACACAACGCCCCCTGAATGGAAGTAGCGACCCCCAATCGTTGCGACCCATCAGAACGCCCCTAGAAATCTTGAAAACGCCCCCATTGAGAAACACTGCTGTAGATGGTCCCCTTACAGGAAGCCTGCACCAAGCATTCACATGCTTTTGTAGCTGTGGTCTCTGTGGCAATTTATTTTACATGATGAGGTTGCCTTTGTTAAAAATATCTTGTTATATTTCTGAGCAGCGTGCAGCTTTCAACTATTATCCACATGCATGAAATTGTTGGTTATATCAGGATTCCATCTTTTAGTGTTACATATTTTCTTTTTGTGTGTACTGTTTGTACTGTGCTATATTAATTCTTACTGATGGAGCTGTTACTGTCGTTGGTGTTGTATGAAAATTAGGAGTTTACATTTATACATATCTCACTTTTGCACAACATGCACTTAAATGTTCATAAACAAATATATGTATGCACGCTTTTTTACAACAGTGATGAAAGGCCTCATGTTTTTTCCTCGGAATTACAACTTTTTTCATTATACCAATTTTCTAGTTTACTCGATTTTGCCACCGCCCCAAATTTTGCCACCTTAGATGATAAGTTCGCCGACTGGTTACACCAGCCCTGGGAATAGCAAAGAACATGTACTGGCAAGCAATACATTTATAGTAGATAAAACAGAGTGTTAGACAAGGATGTTTACCAAATCATTAAAAAAAAAAACCCACAGAAAAAAGAAACTTACTAACTACTCATAGGACAAAGAAAGACGAGGTTTAAAAAAAAAAAAAAACTTAAACAGAACAAATACTAATACAAATTAAAACCAAGTGTAAAGGACAATAGTTATCTATAAACAATACAAAAGAGAAAATAAAGTGGACAAATACTAATATAAATTAAAATCAGCAACTGCAAAAGACAATAGTTATTTAAATTGAATACAAAATTAGTAAATAAAATGACACTAAATACCCCAATTATAACCAATTTTCAGGTTGAACAGGGTAGACCAAGATGGAACGAGAAGAGGCAATAATGGTCAGCTGTTAAGTGCCCGCTCTTCACCCATCACCTCTTCAAAACAACAACAACAACATCGGATATTTACCCCAGTAATATTAGTCATCAGACATGACACAAACAATCTGTGATGTGATAATGGTACAGTCTTAATAGCCGACAGTGAACAGGCTATAGGAAATGACTGACTTGGTGACAGAAAAATAAAGGCCTTAATATAAATAGAAAGAAGACAAAAGTAATGATCACATATAAGCTTAAACAGAATTCTTCTAAATGCAGCATGATAATAAATAGGAACTTATGAAACAAGTCCCCAAGTAGTTCCTGAAAATCTATGAGGAGACAGAAATAAAAGGACTACTGCTTCATAATAACATGCTGTAAGAGGTGACTAATTTCCCAAACTGCTACAGACAACATCACTACAACAGCATGTGTTGATGTAGGCTTCCTTAAGGAGACCATCTGCATTGGTGGATCCATGCTCCAGAAGAAGTAAAGAAGGAAATAATGATGATGATTATTTCAGGGATGGCTGGCAAAACATGACTAGCTTTTCTTTTTGAGCCACAGTAATGTCAGGCCACACTGACTGCTACACTGCACAATTAAATGTTGTATAAGTAACTAATTCATTGGTCTGCAAGATACCAAGATATAGGTTATAGCAGTAAGTGTCACCATGTCATAAGGAGTTGACAACATGTATTGTGGGTAAATTTTGACTGGATAATACCAATAACACTCACTGGTCAGGAATTTTCACTTTCAATTCATGAGTCCACACAAGCTGAACATAGCACAGTTTTTTTTCTCTAGAAGTTGGCTCTGTCTGAAGTGCTTATAAACTAGAAGCTCATGTCTCAAGGTAGTGACCTAATCTCAGAAGTGGTGTGCATCTATAGCTTTTCAGTTTACTGAATTTTTCTAAAATATCAAGCTCTTTCTAGAAGCTGGCTCTGTATGAAGGCATATAAACTAGAAGCTCATGTCTCAAGGTAGTGACCTACACCCAGAAGTGGTGTGCAGCGATATCCTGTGAGTTTATTGAATTTTTCCAGAATATCAAGCTCTTTCTTGTACATCTGAGACCACTGGTCCTGTGTTTCATGATCATAGCCAACCAGATGACAGATGCCATGGGTCACCATTGTCTGAAAAAGATAAGAGACCAAACATTGATTTTTAGATGCCATGTCTATGCAGTAGAACAGCCTTCTTTAGCCTAAACAACATCTGGAAGTCCTCCCAATACAGCACAAGCACAAAATTAAGATTATATCAGAGCTGTGTGCTTTCTGTGCTTCTCTATAGTGTGGAATGCTGGAGAGTTACAGAGAAGGAAATGTCGAAATTGTCCTCTTTTCACACAACATGCCTAAGAAAAATTCACCGAATCTTTTGGCCGAATACCATCACTAACCAAGATCTGCTTACTCGTAGCAAGCAAGAGGACATGCACACCATCATAGCTGGCAGACGCTGGAACTGGGTTGGTCATGTCCTCAGAAGAGACCCCGATGCCATCACAAGAACAGCTATGCTTTGGACCCCTGAAGGAAAACAAAAAAGAGGCCGACCAAAAACAACCTGGCGGAGGACTGTGGAGGCTGAGATGCAAAGAATGAACCAGAGTTGGGGCACTGTACGAAGGATGGCCACCGACCGAGCAAAGTGGAATCAATTTGTTGTTGCCCTACAAGATGCCACTAGGCGTGATGGCCACTGACTGCTTTGACGGTCGGCGGCTAAGGATCAAAGAAGAAGAAGAAGAAGATGTCTATGCAGTAGTCTTATTAATAATTTGTTATGAATATATAATACAATTATATCACAAATATCTAGATCACATGATAGCAGTGACATGTCATCATATTTGACTTAGAGAGTGTTAGTTACTAGGCAATTTATGTTACAACATGAGGATGCCAGCCCCATGCAGTGTCATATTAGCCATCTCTTAAGGAGAGTACAGGCATATGTCGACTTTCATCGTTTCGAGTTTTGTCGCTTCACTCTTTCGTCGGTTTTCAATTATAACCATGTTTCCAAATTTCGTCGCTTGTTTCGCTCTTTCATCGCATTTCGTAACCACCGTGCACCATCTTGTTTCTTTCGTCATTCAGTCTTTGAATAGAAGTCGTTCGGTGTGCACTGATTTTTAAATTGTCCGCATTGAATCTCTTATATTTGTGATTAAACATATTAATACTACTTATTTTTGTGATTAAAATAACCACACTATTCATACTATATTATTGTTGTGATTATACTGTAAACAGTTCATAGCTATTTTTGTGATAACAGTATAATGGCAGTGTTCTTATCGTGATTATAAGACACGTGTACAGTTTTTATACTGTACTTTTTTGTGATTAGGCCCTATACAGTACTAATTATTTTTGTGCTTTAATATATTCATAATGGGCCCTAAGTGTAGTGACGAAGTTAAAAGACACCATAAGGTTCTCAATTTGCAAGAACAGCTTGTGCTAATCAAGCTTAATGAACAAGGCATCTCAAATGCTGAAATAGGCTGCAGGCTAGGTGTACCTCGCACTACAGTTAGCACAATTGAAAAGAACAAAGCTAAAGTGTTAGAGGAAATTAAAAACGCTACGCCAGTGCATACCAAACTTATTAGAAAGAGGCACAATTTAATTGCTGAGATGGAGAAAGTGTTAAATGTGTGGATTGAAGAGGCAACGTCCTTGCTCTCCTTTTTCAAGATGCAACCGCCACAACCAACTTCAGTCCCCCCTCCCTCTAATCCTTCAGATTCCAAGCCATCAACATCAGCCACAGCCCCTGTTAGATCTCCTTCAAAGTCCTCTTCTCCTAAGAGAATTAGATAGAGTTCCTCCAGTTCTGAAGGTGAGCCTCCTCCATTTTCTCCATCTGATTTTCTAAGTCTAGAATCCCCCTAATTACCAACATTCAAAACTGTACATATTGTAAACATTCATCGTCTACTTGCTCAAGAATGATTTTAAGGTGAGATGTTATTTACATATTTTTTATTTATTACTGTATTTTCTTTATTCTTATGTTTATTTCTATTTATTTAGGTGTTGCACGCGTTCCCAAGTGTTATATAGTTAGTTATTTACGTTTTTTGTTGGCCCTAATGCTTTTGCAAGCTAAATAAAGGCTATGCTTCGACTTTCATCAGGGCTCTGGTCCCTAACCTGTCAAAAGAGTGAGGTGTGCCTGTAGTTTTATTCTGTCCTTGTCTCTGCATCCACATAGCTGAGGTTCATACCAAAGTACTTTTAAAAATGCGTGACACCACAAACAAAGAAACATAAACAGTGACATTAATAACAACAAAAACAAATAATCATAACACTTATGTTAAAAACAACAAAAACAAATAAACATAACAGTGATGTTAAAAACAATAAAAACAAATAAATGTTTCAGTGATGTTAATAATAAACAAAGACAAATAAATGTTACAGTGATGTTAATAATAAACAAACACAAATAAATGTTACAGTGATGTTAATAACCACATGATGTGAACAAAACCAAATAAATGTAACTGCCATGTTAATAACAAATACAAATAAATGTAACAAAGCTGTTAACAACAACAAAAACAAATATACATAACAGTGATGTTAATAACAACATGATGTTAACAACAATTAAAAAAAAAATCAATGTAACAGTGATATTAATAACAACAAACACAAACAAAGCTAACAGTGATATAACAACAACAAAAATAAATATACATAACAGTGATGGTGATAACAACAAAAACAAATAAAGGCAGCGAGTGGACACCTGTCATTGTACAGGGAAAAAAGGGATACTCACGTAAAAATCAGTCTCAGGTTAGATATACTAACTGGAGATTCTCGCCTCGAGTAATAGCGGGCGTGCGTTAAAAAAAAAAAAAAAAAGGCAATAGTGACATTAATAACAATAAAGATAACAAAGAAACATAACAAAGATGTTAATAATAATGAAAGAGAAAATGTTAAGTTTTCTCTTTCATTATTATTAACATCTTTGTTATGATTTTGTGTCTTGTGTTGTTAAGACTAATTTTGTGCTTACCAGCAGCACACTGTCAAAATGTTCTGAGTGTTTTTTTGACTGATCATAAATGTAAGGGACACCCAAAACAATGTCTCCTAACATTTGTTCTTCTTCCTCAACATCTGGAAGCTCGCCTGCATTTTCTGGAGTTATCTATTTCAAACAAAGAAATTCAAAAAATGACTTTAATTCACATTGCATAATTGACATTCTCAGCTAAACCATACTATTTTCACAGAGTTGTGTCCATATTTTATGGAAAAATCTTGAGCGAATGGCACAGGACATGAGAAATTGGCATGAATTTGTTGAAGGCCTATGCTCCTTGTGGAAGCTGTCGGGCAATGACAATGATGTGCCTACATTTAATAATTCCCTATTCAATAAATCAACCCTTTGTGTTCCATGTGGGTTGTAACTGTTGCCTGCCACAGATATCTACTTTGGTCTGTCTTCATTCATATCTTTTTCCTTTAAGTTCCCCACAGAGCATGGAGCCACAACTTCAGCTGGTCCTTTGTAGAAATCCTGCAGCAAGCATTCACATGTTCTTGTAGTGGTCGTGGTTTCTGTGGCAATGTATTTTACATGATAAGGTTGCCAGCCCCGTGCTTAATCGTATAACTGTCTCCATGCCTGAGTGTGCAGTAGTCCTATTTTTTCTTTCTCTCTTCTGAGACCCCCCTCTTCCCCCCCCCCCCGTGAACTACATTGGACTGTCTTCATTCAGCACTGCCCAAAAGATTCTGGCTGCTTTGGGTTCCTTTTCCATTGCTCTTCTTCATGTTCTCACTGGAAACTTCATATTAGAGGTCTTGAACTTTTTCCCCCACAAATATTTTCTATGTTCAAACACAAACTTTATTTGAAAGTACTGATTAGGCCCATCATTATCTTAAGCTTTTCATTGTTTTGTCATTATTCAATATATCTCACACAATAAAAAAAACATGCTTCTTCCACAAAGCTTAAGTGCATATTTAGTTTAAAAAAATAAAATAAATGTATGAAACCGTGTTCTGTTTTCAAGTGAGCACACGATAGCTGTCTCATTATTTCAAGCTACTATCCCTCACTTTACAAAACCACAAAAAACTGCAGTTTTTAATCTGTTGGTCAAATGCTAATGGTCTCAGCTTAGCACTCACTTACTTAGTTGTTCTATTTCCACCTTGGTGTGTAGAGGTCTCAGCTCAACACACAGTGTAATAATATGTGAATTCAGCACTACTGGTTAACACCTACTCTTGTTATTTTCCAGCACAAAATAATTACACCACCTCATGAATGACATAGAATAAACTATTGAGGCCATTTACATTCCTGAAATCAACAAACATTAAGCTCACAACATATAACAACAAACATAGTAATGTCACACTCCAGTCTAACCAGCTATAAATGCCTTGAGTTAGGGAAGGCAATGGCAGCAAGGAAGGAAACTGCTCATACCACCTCATAAAATTGTACCTAGCAGGATGAAGTCTCTAATACTCCACTCCTCTACAGCAGTAAGTGCTGTGGGACTACCTTTATCAAATAACAACTGTGACAGTCAAAATCATTAGAGCAGATTCATGTTGAACATTTTTGTGGACTCTTGCATCAAAATTTAAATGAATCTAATGACTCCCTTTTGAAAACAATCCTCCAGGGAACAGTCGAAGGTAAACAGAGATGAGGAAGGCAAAGAAAATCCTGGGCTGATAACATCAAAGAATGGGCAGGACACGGTTTTTCCACACTTGTACGCATTGCTGAGGATAGAGAACAGTGGAGGACCCTATCTGATGATGCTTCCACCATGACACCCCTACGACCCATGACGGGTTACGGGTTGAGATGATGAAAGAATTAGTTATATGAACTCTAATCAGTGGCATAACACAATAATATGCTGCCCGTGGCAGGGCCTTACGATACCCTCCATACACAAGACCTGTTTCTCTTTGTTGTTACCAAATAAGTTTCAGAGAAAAATCAGTTCTTTCATAATTCTGTTACTTCACATTTATTGTGATCTTCATCTTCATTTTCTTTTGTGTTTCTAACAGAGCATGGAGCAATTAGTTTTACATGATGAGTTTGCCAGTCCCATGTACAACTTCAAATTAGTCATTTTGTCTGATATATCTGAGGGAGCAGTAGCATGTGAATGCCTTGTACAGGCTTCCTGCAAAGGGGACCAGCTGCACTGGTGGCTCCATGCTCCATATGGAACATAAAGGAAAATGATGGTGAAATTCACTGAGGAACTAAGTGTCAAGAGCTCCTTTGGACAGATTTGCTCTCAGCTGTTTTACTCAACTGCAACAGAAACAAAAATTTCGTAAGAGAGTGGTATGTCCAAGTACACTGCACCTTCTCAATCTTTTGCTATGTTTTCTCAAACCAACTTTTAAGAATAGGTTGGTTTATCCACTTTTATGATTGGACAGATTAAACGGAACTGTTTTGATGTTTGGCTGTTACTTTCTTGACCAAGAAATCTCTAGGGAAAAGAAAACAAGACTCGTAGTGCCCAGCTACCTCTTTTTCCCCCTTTGTTTTTAATGAATGTATGAACTGCTTCTAGTGAATATTTTTTTTCTAATTACTGATTATGATCATTTAGATATTTTTTGGAGTTTGTTCTTGTCGTGAGACATTCTAAATCCACATATATAAATTAAAAGGTAAATGTAAAGCCTAACACATAAATTCGATAAAAGGAAAGAGAAATGGTAAAAGTACAGTGCTGTCACAATGGCGTACAAAAATCCATTTTTTTTTTCTACTTCGTCTGCAAATTGTAACGTTTCCACGTTGATAGTAAAGCCTATAGCAGCATACACGCGTTTCCACAAAACAATAAAACGTGTACTGCATTTCTAAGAAAACCTTGAGATACGCAAGCTGCTTAATGACCTAAATTAATACTAGCATTAATTTCATTTTATACACTGCGTAATGAAAAGACAGATGGAATTAGGATAGAGAGAGGGAGGGCTGAAAGCAGGAACGCCGGCAACACTAACACGCGTCTCGCGATATACAATTAATGCCACCCCCAACGCGAAAGGCATGAAGCACTAGCTTTTTTTTTTCAAATAGACAGTGATAAAAAACACTACCCATACGAGAGCTAGGTTTAAAAACCTGTAAAATGCTTATTGGGAAACATGACATTATACTGGTTTACGTTTGAAAGTCTGACAGTACAGCAGACACCATAAAGTTTGGAAGTGAGGAGGTGGTAACAGCATGACTATCCTAGAAGAAAATACATATTTTGAACGCCGCCACTTAGCTCCCTTAAAGCTTATATATTTGGGTTCCTTAAGACTTGCTGACAAAGAATAGGTTAAGTGTTACGCAAATAGTCTAGGAATTAACAAATTATAGCCAAAAGAAAATAGTGAGGGTGTCAGACAACACCAAATAATAATCGCACAGTGGCATGTTTTGAAACCATCATTTTACGGGAAATAGGCCACCATGTTAAATCCTATTTGATTGGATAGAAGTAAATGTAAGGCGAAACACGATTAGTCGGACTACAAATACTAATCTTTTGTTGTTAGGGGAAACGGTAGTAGGGGTACTTTTTTTGAAAAGCTGTGTAAACATGGCCCGATTGGTTAGACCCGCCAATATAGTCAATTAGGAGCGTCAGTTCAGTGCCACATTTTAAAATAAACTTACTCAGAAACAGTGCGTTGAGAACCAGCTTATATTTTTTCTAAATAAAAGCCTGGGACAGAGGCAGATCGGAATTTGTGCCATATTCATCGCCAGTCAACGTATTTGTGTATTATTTCCATGAATTATGGTAAGCTTGACATATTTGATATCTTTTTAATGAAAATTGAATTTAAATTAATAATTTATGTCTGTATATGTGCGTGGTTCAGTAGCAAACATGAGGCAAGGCCTAGATAGTGCTCCAACCTGAACAGGACGTGTCGGAGAAAAGTAAAACTGCATGGAATTGCCAAACAGTACACTGACACCTATCTTATTGACTAGATAGAACTAATGCTGGAATTGCAGAGGCGTAGTAACCATTAGGGAGGAGTATACTGGTGTAAATTGTTTCAGATGAAGCTAGCAGTTGGCCTACCGCTCTGAACTCAGTGTTTGTTATGTATTGTGTTCAGTGTGGAAATAGATTATAAATTAGTTCTGAAGTAGGAGGTACAACCTTCTTGTTTCAGGGACCGTGGTCCTAAGTTATTGAAGCAGCACCTGGTCTGAGTTTTGCTGAATCCAGAGGCTGACAGCATACTCCTTGGTCCAGATAGCGACCAGTGAGGTGTCTCCAGAACACAGTGAAGCAATCGAGCAGAGGAGTCTTTTCCTGCCGCCATCACGAAAGATAAGCTTCTGTGGCCAGAGCAGCTCAACATTATGCCTCCCCCCCCCCCCCCCCCCCCCCCCCCCCCCCCGCTTCAAAAATTGACATTATATTAAACACAGAGGGACAATAAATTGTTTCAAATGACAGGAACTGTGAACTTTTCCCAATACTATTTCCACGATAATCAAACACTTGAAGTCATGATGACAAACAACAATTTAGCTTGAAAAACAAAACCAGTATTACCTCATAGTACTACTTCACAACTTACACACATAGGATAATACTAATAAATTCTGTCAATACAAAGATCATATTTATAAATTGTGATTACATTTGATTGTGATTCCTGGTTCACTGTGTAGTTGAATCAGGATATCTATTGTTGAAAGTAATTATTACATATATATTTGAAACTTTACACTTGACTCATTTAAGATAGTCTTATAGGGTGTTATATGTGTGTGAGTGTCATAGTGTTGTAAAGTGTTGTGGAATAAATTAAATTGTTTATCTGTCTGTTGTTGTTGTGACTTACACTTCATAATTTTCATAACCCTAGACATTCAACGTAGTCATCACAATATTCCAGAATAATTCTGACTGAGGTATAAATGTGGTAGCAAGTAAGGTCATCTGTAATACACCACACTTATTAGATACAGATACCTTCACAGCTGATCTCAGTCAGTACACTAAGTCCCCTATAAATATTAATATCATCCCACTTTACCACATATATTGGGGTCTCGCTCCCGGGATATTGAACTTTCTCCTATTATATATATTGGGAATAATAAAAATTTAAAAGGTATCCTTGGGTGGAATTAAATAAGATTGAGCTCTCAGTGCCTGTGGTTGTCCTTGGATATTTAGTTAGAGATTGAATTGTTTAGTTAGATATTGTTTACATTTACCTGTTAGAAAATGGCGGACCTGGCCAAATTTCGATCTGCTGCTATGCAGGCTGCAAAAGAGTTAGGAATGGACGGGCAAGTTATGATTTCCTATGTCACTACGGAATGTGACAAATATATTGAACATGAGGAAAGAAAATTTGAAGCCGAAAGAAAATTAGAATCTGAAAGATTAGAAAAAGAGGCTGAAAGAAAGTTAGAGGCTGAAAAGGAAATTAAGAGGTTGCAGATTGAGGCTGAGGCTAAGAAATTGGAGGCAGAAAGAGAAGACAAAAGATTGGCTGCAGAAAGGGAAGCCGAGGAAAGAAGACAGGCTGCAGAAAGGGAAGACAAGCGATTAGCTGCAGAAAGGGAAGCAGAAGATAAAAGTTTACAAAGGGAACATGAGTTACGACTAAGGGAGTTTGAGTTTCAAGGCCATGCTCCTGACAATGGTGCCAGTCCCTTTGCCTCCGATGCTAATGCTAGTCAGGGAGCCTCAACCTCAGCTATGAATTTTCATTTAGATCATTTTGTTGAGAAAGACGATGATATTGAGAGCTATCTAAATAGATATGAACTATTAGCTACCACGTATGGGTTAGAGAGAGAAAGGTGGAGCTTAAAATTATCTCAAGGACTTCGTGGGGCAGCTTATGAAGTTTTTGCCAAAATGAGCAGAGGTGATCAAGAAAATTATGACATGCTAAAGCAGGCTCTTTTGTTAAGATATGAAAAGAACGCAGAATTTTATAGGAAAAAATTTAGGAATGCTAAACTACTGTCAGGTGAAACCTATCACCAGTTCTCTGCACAGTTAGAGACATACTTGGAGAAATGGACTTCTCTGGGGAAAACCCAAGATCTTAAGGAAATGATCCTTATAGAACAATTAAGAGAGTCCATGGCTCCAGACCTGAGAAAGTTTCTCATGGAACAAGGTGCAGAGAGGCTGGGTGAGTTGCTAAATGTTGCTGAAAGGTATCAAGCAGCTCAGGCAGAGGTATCAGGTAATAAAAAGAAACAGGTAGATAATTTTAGGGCACCACAGAACTTTAATAAATTTGATCCTAGAGATCAAAACAAAGGTAAGCACCAGTTTGATAGGCCACGGTATGACAATAGAAATAAAACCCCACAATTCGATGAAAGGAAATATGATGAAAGAAAATCTTTCAACCAAGGAAAGAGATGGTGTAAAAATTGTAAGATGAACAATCATGACACTGACCATTGTAGAAGGAAACCTGTGTATATGGCCACCCTTCAGGTCAGGTCGACCTCAAGACAGGAGGAGGATATCCTGATAGATACCACTCCAGAAGAGATGAGGAAGGCACAGGCTGGGGATAAGACCCTCAAGCCTTGTTTCAGGAAATTGTCAACTTGTCATACAACTCCAGGCAAGGGAGATTTTTACATGAAAAACAAGTTGATTTATAGGAAGGCCGGAACTAGATCCAATGGTCACGGACAGTTGGTTCTTCCAAAGGCATATAGGGCAGACTTAATAAGGAGCCTACATGTGAGAAAAGATGGGGACCATGAGAAAATTGGTACCATCATCCAAAAGGTGGCTCACAATTATTATTGGCCCAAGGCAAGGTGGGACATTGAGAATTTTGTAGAAAGATGTAGCATAGCACATGAGGGAACACCCACAAGTGGGAACATTGATCAGGACCTGGACACGCCACGGGGCAAACTTAGGCCTGACAAGAAAAATAAATTTGATAAAGTGGACCAAGTGGAATAGGAAGCCCCTTTTCACGGACAAGCTTCAATTAACTGTTTTACAATGGCCACTATGCAGAGAGTGCAAAAAGATGTCTTACCCCAGGATAAGCCGAAAATCCCTCAATCGGACTTATGTAAACTGGAGGAAGAAGATGTAGAGAGGAAATCTCTCATCAAGAATTCTAAGTGGGGAGAAAGCCCCAAGAAAAGAATTGGTAGCGGTCGTTTTGTGCATGATAATTCTGGGAAGAAAAATCATCACTATAGCGCTTCGAGTGGAAGAGACCATACCGGTGCATGGACAAATAGGTCCACAAAATTAAAGGTCCATATGTAAGCGCTGTTAAGAACGTGGACTGATGAAAAGGCAGAGGAAAATATTACATCCTCATACCAATATGTGAATGAGCTGACCACTCGTTTAAAAACTGGCTGGAAACTTGCCAATGAAAATTTGAGACAAGCCAGGAAGAAACATGCTGCCTATTTTAACAGGAAAGCTAAAGACAGAGATTTGGCTGTGGGAGAGAAGGTACTGCTTCTTCTACCCGGTAGTCAGAATAAGTTACAAATTGGATGGCAAGGTCCATATACAGTTCTAGAGAAGGTGTCTAGAACCAATTATAAGATAGATAAGAAGGGGAAAGAAAAAATCTATCATGTGAATCTCCTGAAGAAATATTTGGAAAGAGAAAAATCAGGAAGAGACACACTTGTTGACCTTGTCCATTGCCATGGAGATGAAAAAGGAACCACTTTCATCATTTGAATATCCATTACACCCCTGTGAGACAGCGGCACAGGTGAAAATCAGTACGCATTTAACGAAAAATCAGAAAGAGAGAGTGCAACAGGTTCTAGATAATCATACAGAGGTGTTAACAGACCGACCGGGGCATACAAACTTATTGGAATATTATATGAAGCTGATAGACCCCACACCTGTCTGTATGAAACCCTATTCGATTCCTTTTGCTAAGGAGAAAGCTTTGAAGGAAGAGATAGACTATTTGTTGAAGGAAGGAATTATTTCACACAGTGAATCTTTGTATAGTTCCAGTGTGGTGCTCTTAAGGAAACCCTCTGGAGAACATACTCTGTATAGATTACAGGAGACTGAATGCTATTACAGAAGGACAGGTGGATCCATTGCCGGATACAAATCAGTTGTTTGCCAGGCTAAATAAAGCTAAATATTTCTCAAAAGTGGATCTGAGTAAAGGATACTATCAGATTCCAGTAAAGCCTGAGGTTAGACCATACCTAGCTTTTAGTACCTCAGAGGGACACTATGAGTTTAACAGATTGCCATTTGGATTGAAGAATGCGCCTAGTGTCTTCTCTAGAATGATGAGAAAATTATTGGACCCTCTGAATAATCCATGCATCACAAATTTCATGGATGATATCCTTATAGCAACAGAAACATTTGAGGAACACATTGACTCTCTGAATATGCTGTTTACTCGACTTAGAGAAGCGAATTTAACAGCCCGACCAACCAAATGTTGCGTTGGATGTAAAGAATTAGAATTCTTGGGACACACAGTTCATCAGGGAAACATGACCCCAGACCCAAAGAATTTAGAGAAACTAAAGAAAGCCCCGAGACCACAAACCAAGAAAGACGTGAGATCCTTTGTCTCATTATGTGGTTTCTACCAAAAGTATATCAAAAACTTTAATTCCATATGTGCACCGTTAACTGATTTGACACGTAAAGGAAATCCAGATCGAATTACATGGACACCACAATGTGAATTGGCTTACCAGGAATTGAAGGAAAAGCTCACAAGCAAACCTATTTTGAAATTACCTGACTTAAATCAAGAATTCATTGTAAGGACGGATGCCAGTAATATCGGGTTAGGTGCGACCCTGTTACAGAAATCAGATGCATTGGATGGGGAATTAAGCCCAGTGGCATATGCTAGCAGAAAGTTGAATAAAGCTGAAACCAACTACTCAACTAGCGAAAAAGAATGTCTTGCAGTAATATGGGCGATAAAGAAATTCAATATTTATCTGTATGGGAAGGCATTTAAGTTGCAGACAGATCACAAACCCTTGTCGTTTCTAGCGCAGGCTAGGCATGAAAATTCTAGGTTACTCAGATGGTCATTACTGATGCAGCCATTTGAGTTTAGCATAGAGTATATATCTGGTAAGAAAAATCTGAAGGCGGATTTTTTAAGCCGCCATCCGTGTGATGAGAATCACCGTAAGCCCCAGAAATAATAGTAAATTTCTCTATGTGTATATAGAATTATAGACTGACATATAACGTCTGTTTTAAGAGGGGAGAATTTGTCGTGAGACATTCTAAATCCACATATATAAATTAAAAGGTAAATGTAAAGCCTAACACATAAATTCGATAAAAGGAAAGAGAAATGGTAAAAGTACAGTGCTGTCACAATGGCGTACAAAAATCCCTTTTTTTTTCTACTTCGTCTGCAAATTGTAACGTTTCCACGTTGATAGTAAAGCCTATAGCAGCATACACGCGTTTCCACAAAACAATAAAACGTGTACTGCATTTCTAAGAAAACCTTGAGATACGCAAGCTGCTTAATGACCTAAATTAATACTAGCATTAATTTCATTTTATACACTGCGTAATGAAAAGACAGATGGAATTAGGATAGAGAGAGGGAGGGCTGAAAGCAGGAACGCCGGCAACACTAACACGCGTCTCGCGATATACAATTAATGCCACCCCCAACGCGAAAGGCATGAAGCACTAGCGTTTTTTTTTTTTTAAACAGTGATGAAAAAAAACACTACCCATATGAGAGTTAGGTTTTAAAAACATGTCTGTATATGTGCGTGGTTCAGTAGCAAACATGAGGCAAGGCCTAGATAGTGCTCCAACCTGAACAGGACGTGTCGGAGAAAAGTAAAACTGCATGGAATTGCCAAACAGTACACTGACACCTATCTTATTGACTAGATAGAACTAATGCTGGAATTGCAGAGGCGTAGTAACCATTAGGGAGGAGTATACTGGTGTAAATTGTTTCAGATGAAGCTAGCAGTTGGCCTACCGCTCTGAACTCAGTGTTTGTTATGCATTGTGTTCAGTGTGGAAATAGATTATAAATTAGTTCTGAAGTAGGAGGTACAACCTTCTTGTTTCAGGGACCGTGGTCCTAAGTTATTGAAGCAGCACCTGGTCTGAGTTTTGCTGAATCCAGAGGCTGACAGCATACTCCTTGGTCCAGATAGCGACCAGTGAGGTGTCTCCAGAACACAGTGAAGCAATCGAGCAGAGGAGTCTTTTCCTGCCGCCATCACGAAAGATAAGCTTCTGTGGCCAGAGCAGCTCAACATTATGTGCCCCCCCCCCCCCCCCCCCTCTCAAAAATTGACATTATATTAAACACAGAGGGACAATAAATTGTTTCAAATGACAGGAACTGTGAACTTTTCCCAATACTATTTCCACGATAATCAAACACTTGAAGTCATGATGACAAACAACAATTTAGCTTGAAAAACAAAACCAGTATTACCTCATAGTACTACTTCACAACTTACACACATAGGATAATACTAATAAATTCTGTCAATACAAAGATCATATTTATAAATTGTGATTACATTTGATTGTGATTCCTGGTTCACTGTGTAGTTGAATCAGGATATCTATTGTTGAAAGTAATTATTACATATATATTTGAAACTTTACACTTGACTCATTTAAGATAGTCTTATAGGGTGTTATATGTATGTGAGTGTCATAGTGTTGTAAAGTGTTGTGGAATAAATTAAATTGTTTATCTGTCTGTTGTTGTTGTGACTTACACTTCATCATTTTCATAACCCTAGACATTCAACGTAGTCATCACAATATTCCAGAATAATTCTGACTGAGGTATAAATGTGGTAGCAAGTAAGGTCATCTGTAATACACCACACTTATTAGATACAGATACCTTCACAGCTGATCTCAGTCAGTACACTAAGTCCCCTATAAATATTAATATCATCCCACTTTACCACAGTTCTTCCATTTAATCAATACTTATTTATTCCTCTGTAGAAGTTTGGAATAGTAGACTGCGTCCGCCATGTTGCCCAAATGGTTGTCCACATTTACATACTGCTAGCCTTAGCTTAACACCAACCCCATTTCAAACTCTGTCAAATAGCTAGATTAACCCAACTTCATCCTTTTTCAAGCATTAGGCCTATTAAAAAAAAAAAAAAATTACGACTGACAAACACTGAGGCCGTATCAAATTAAAAAAAAAAAAATCAAACGCGAAGCGAAGCACCGCGGTTTTTTTTTTTTTTTTTGCCAACAAGGCGACATCCTGTATCCTTTAAAAATTAGACCAAAACAAAATTTACAGAGGCAGTTATTAAAGTAGCCTACGCCATTATGTATAGCTATGCCTTCGGTGATTCCTTCTTCACAGTGTAGGCCTACAACTACTACAACCTTCCACTTCACTTAGCTGAATTCTCGCCTATCAACGTGAATAAAAATATATTAATTCTTACGGTTATATATTTTTTTTTTTTTTAAATTAATGAAAAAAAAAAGATATCCCGTTCAACCTCTGATGGGTTATAATTAGGATATATATTGTTTTCAATTCCAAATAATATGAACAACTGCCGATATGAGAAAGTGGCATCACATTTGTCAAATCAATATAAATAGGGATAATCACAATTATGCTTTCCCAACGGGCTGATCACCCGTTTGCCAGTCACTTTGATTACGGAAACAACAACAAACGGATTGATTTGTCGTTGCCCTAAAGACGCCATTAGGCGTGATGGGAACAGCGGCAAAGAAAATCTATTCGCTGTTGCCCTTAAGACGCCACTAGGCGTAATGGCCACTGACTGCTCTGCCGGTCATTGGCTAAGGACGGAAGAAGAAGAAGACAATTATGCTTATAAGTTAAAAAAAAGAAATAAATAAAAAAAAAAAAAAAAGAATAAACTCTGAACAAAAATAATATTAAAGTGGAGGGGTGTAAAGACCCGGTGGTTCTAGTTATATAACGGACTTTAACAGATATTTAATTGACTTTCATCTGTTAAAAGTCATATGCATTGTAAGAACAGCATCAGACCTTCACATTCCCAGCCACTATATATTAACATTTGTTCGTGTTAAATATTGTTTGACTATATTATGCAGTTCCCTAGGTCTGTCTATTCTCAACACCTCTTCTATATTTATAGGTAAGTTGGATGCTTGCAAATAATCTAATATTGGTATTCTCATTTGTTCATACCTCTTACATTTTAACAAGAAATGTTCTATATTATTGTCTTGAAGACATCCTGCACAGTAAGGTTCTTCTATTCTGAAATAGCCTTTTCCCAGCGTAGTCTGAGAAGTTTCTTATTACTGGGAATTTTCAATTCCCTAGATATCTGACATTTTCTTGTTCGAGCCTTAAACATCTTATATGCATGTCTTCCTTTCAGATTTTTAACCCACTTTGCTTTCACTTAGAAACTTACGAGAATGTAGTAGACCTGATATAGCAGAGGAGATATTTCTGGCTACTACATAATTATATTCCAGAGGATGTTCAGTCTTAATTGTTTGGATACCTTCACATGTTGGCATAGAAGGAAATGAAAAGGCAGATAAAGAAGCCAAGAAAGGTAGATCTGATAAAAATCTAATAAATGTAGGGATGAGTAAATCAGAGATTAAGAGCTTAATTACGGTTATCGTCTTACCTCATGGAAAGGAAAAGCTAAGACATCAGTCACTTCATCAGTATTCCTGTATTCTGAGTTCAACTTTCTAATCTCTTCATTAGAAACTAGCAGAACACCCAATTCATACGCCTGGAACCGAGATAGCTTTAGCAGCAGGCTGATATCAAGATGCAACTGGCCTAAGTTGAACTTGACAGTCCGCTGTAAGTTTCTAATTACTATGGACATGACTTTTACAAATCATGTATTAACTACTACTCTACTAAAGAGTATTAACATGCCAGGTTAACGAAGCATTCTTGCAGCAGGCACTGTGGCCACCGGTTTCTTTTTTTTTTTCATACAAATGTAGGCTATGTGAAGTTAGTACTCTCATCACCTTTAAAAGTGAACTCTTTAGTGATAAAAATACGAAAGTTTTGTGACTTCCTCTTTCATCATCATCAGCTGCCATCTCCACAACGAAGGTTGGCTGAAATGGATCTCCAACGTCTTCTGTCTCTTGTCTTGATGGTGCATTATGATAGACTCTTTCCTGTTCATCTTTTGATATTATCTTCCCACACATAGCGCTGTTTTTCCCTTGCACGTTTGTCTTCAACTCTTCTTTCTATTATAGTCTTCTGCAAGGTGTTATGTCTTTCTATGTGGCCAACATATTTTAGCTGCCTAATTTGGATCTCCTTTATTAGTTCTCTTTTCGTACCTAGGTTTTCTAGGACCTCCTTATTTGTTTTCTTCTCTTTCCATGAGATGCGCTCCATTCTCCTGCATATCCAAATCTCGAGGGCCTCAATTCTTTCTTCCAATTGCTTATTCATTGTCCATGTTTCTACACCATACGATAATGAAGAATATATATTTCACTTTATGGGAGCCGCGCTGGTGTAATGGCTTAGGCGTTGTACTGGCTACCAGGTGTTCATGGTTCAAACCCGGGCGTCGGCGTTTGAAGAAATGTTTACGGCCGGAAATTTGACTGAATAGCCTGAACGGCTCCTGTGATAAACCCTCTGTGGATGGGAAGGAGCGAAGCTCCTGACCGGGTTGGAAGGAAAGTCCTCAGGTTCCCCAGCCTCGCAATGACATGTCATTGGGCCGAAGGGCTGAAAGCTCAAGTGCCGCTGGTTAAGGGAAAAAAAAAAAAAAAAAAAAAAAATATTTCACTTTATGATTCTCAGTTTTAATTTGTGAGTTAACTGTTTGGATGTCAGAATTTGTCTCGTGTTGTAGAATGTAGCTTTGACCATTCCTACTCTCTTCTTTATTTATGTTTCACATCTGCCATCTTCTGTTATGATATGACCAAAATATGAGAAGCCCTTGACTTGTTCCAGGATTTTCCCATTTATGCCTATCTTTAATGTGGGCATAATCCTGTTTTGCTAATTATCATAGTTTTTGTTTTCTCGGTGTTAATGTGCAATCAATATTAATGACTTATGCTGTTTACTCTCTTCACTAGTTCTTGTAAATCCTGTTCACTTTCAGCTAACAACACGGTATCATCTGCATATCTAAGGTTGTTTATTGACCTTCCATTGATGTTCAGTCCTGGCTTTTCCGGTATCTGTTTGAATTTTTTTTTATGTGTATAGATTAAATAGGTAGGGGGACAGCACACAACCTTGTCTGACACCTCTTTTTATGTCTATAAATGGTGAATAATTCCTGCCAGATCTTACTGTAACAGTTTGCCCTCAATAAAGGTTACTGGGTGTTCTTATGTCTTTTCCATCAATACCTATGTCTTCGAGACATTCAATTATTTTTTCGTGATGTTCTGTCAAAAGCCATCTTATAGTCAGTGAAGTACGTGTGCATACTTTTTTAGACCTATGTGTAAATTTCTGCTGATATTCTTAGGCAAAATATTGCTTCTCTTGTTCCGCTGTTCCGTCGAAAACCAAACTGCTCTTCTTGGACTTCGCTGTCTATCTTACCGGTATTTTGTATTATTTCATACATGATTTTGAGCAGTATTTTAATTGCATGACTAATCAGTCTGATTGTTCTGAAGTCTGAACATTCTGTCGCGTTAGGCCCAGTTTATTTTGACACCGGTCAAAATATCACGCATTATATTCTGAACAATAAGCCACAAGCGCTGCTTTCACTGGCGTAACTACCACCCTGTTGGATCGGGGACTTCAGGGGGCCCCGGGCACTGAGTGGACCCCATCGAGTGGCCAGAAGAGACCCTCGCCTTTATACATATCCTTTTAATTTACTTTGTTCCTGTGTTAAACGTCATTCCACGTTCCAGTTTCTCATTCCTCTTATACGAAAATTTCCTTGATACTTCAAAATGTTAACTTCTGATTTGTCGAATTGTTAAAGATAGGAACTACGGATGAGTGTGACTGTGGCACTGGTAAAATGACTGCCGAACACCTGCTTCAGAGGTGCCCAACATATGAGGAGCGGAGAAGACGCATATGGCCATCACCAGTACCATTCCTGGAGAAGATCTACGGAGATATCAACAGCCTCAGGCTGACCACCGCTTTCTTTGAACTTATTCAAGTTGACATCTGAGGGTGAACGAAGAAGAAGAATTGTTTAGCTAACCTGGTGAAACTATGATGTTCGCGTGCCTAGTAATAAACAGTCTCTTAATTACTATTTATGAAAGTTATTTCCCTATAACTGACCTCTCTTATGGAGTCTCTGGCGGGTCATTAAAAGACATCTAAATGTGATACTCGGTCAAACATTTGGCATTTTAATGTCTTGCCGTTACCGGGCACTGTCACACAGACTCATGACACATAGCTCGACGCTAACCTATAAAGAAGACATGAACCCTACAGACAAATGTCACTTTAAGGATGTTTTAATGGTAGACGATAAAAGAATCATGTACCCACTTCTGTGTCTATTTTTATGAAACCCGAAATAAATCTGGAGTGAAGATTTCATCAAGTTGGCTGTGTTACTTAGAAATATTTGACTGCGCACACAGCGATCCATGCTTTTGCTTCTCTTGATCACCACGGGGGACTTGGCTATTCTCTGTTGAATTCCGGCGTATCTCGATGTCTGACACTGGAGCCACCTCAAATAGTGCTTCTTTCAATGTTGGAGTGAGACTAAGGAACTCGTCTCTGTCTTCACGCATTCTGTATAGTTCGCTCATAGCGGTCTCTGCGATATCTTCTGGGTCTAATTCGTCTAGTTCAGATGATGCCGTCCCCTCATCAGCAGCTGGCCGCGAGGTGACGTCCCGTTGTTCTGCACTTTTGTCCACCTCCTGAGCCGGTCCGAGTTGAAGAGTTGTCTCCTCCACAGTGTTTGCAGGTGACCTCTCGGCATCGTGTGGTGGTGTCATTGGTGTTTGGCGCAGCTTCTCTGTGCCAGACCGGACCTCTGCAGAAGAGTCGGGTACGTGTGGTGGAGGCAACATGGATCTAAGCTCCTGTTTTCCTTTCTCTTTCCTTTCCAGCGTCTGTTCTATCCCCTGTATCAGTCTCTTCACCCTCTCACGCTCAGGGTCTAGGCCGTGGACGTTTGCAGCGGCCCTTTTCTCTCTTCTTTCCAGCCATCCCCTCATCTTCTCTAGGTTGTGTAGCAATCTCATCGTTTCCTCATCCTCTGGATCTACATCTTCTAGGCCAGGGACGCCTGCATCTGCCCTCACCTCTGTCTCGCAAGGAGTCGGGCCCCTCAGCCTCTCAGTCGGGTCGACACACGTAGCAGCTAACTCCGTCGTCGTGTCTAGAGTTGGAGGAGGACCGGTCTCAGCACGAGTACTTGGGGCAGTTTTGCTCTCTGGCTGTCTGTCTTTGTTTGAAGCTTTTTTATTCACATGGCTCTTCAGCGCTGGCGGGCTGGTGTAGACCTTCCTCCTTTTAGCATGATGTTTATTTCGGGTCATTTTGATGAAAATGTGATCTTGTCTCAAATAGTGGCGTCCTGAGAAGGACGTTGGTCGAGCATATGCAGACAGAAGGGAGATGCCGCCCAGGCGAACTACGAAAAAGCAATCACAAAGAACAGGATCAAGAGCGCAAAATAAAAATGACGCAGTTGTCCGAAGGAGAAGCCACACTCAGGGCACTCCCGGACGACAAAGTAATCAATATCCTGGAGAAAGTAGTAGGCAAAAGAGGCATAATAAGTATCAGAAGGCACCAACAGGGAGTGATACTTGCCCTGAATGATACAGAAAAGACTAAATCGCTGATGACTGCTCTGACATCCGGGCCTAAAGAATATCAACTACCACACCGGATCAAAATCCAAGCAGAAATCTACAATGAAACCAAGAGAGTAGTCATCAAAGGGATAGACACAAGCTTGTCAGACACAGAGGCCCTCAGCTACATCCAGGCCGAAAACCCTCGGTACAGATTCACACACGCAGAAAGGCTTAAGTCCTGGAACAAAGAAGACACCAGACTGATAATAGTGACTCTACAAGGGAAAACAGTCCCGGAAAACATCACTATCCAGAATAGACCTCGAAGAACACATGCTTACATCCCACCAGTGATGCAGTGTTCAAAGTGCCAGGGATTTTCTCACACAAAGAACACGTGCAGAAAAGAGACGGTCTGCAGATACTGTGCGGGCAGCCACGAATACAAAGACTGCCCAAAGGCAAAACAAGACCGCGACTACAAAGCACCAAATAACAATAGAAAATGTTCCAACTGCCTCGGAAAGCACGGAGCACGATACAGAGGGTGTCCCGAATACCAACAAACAAGGCAAATAATTACAGTTGCCATTGGAAAGGGGATATCGTACCAAGAGGCAAAAAACACACTGATTTCAAGTACTCAAGGTAATAGGCGCCAAGACAGCCTAACAGAACAGGTCAGACAGCTCACAACTGAGGTGAAAGACCTAAAACAGCAACTGCGAAAGGAGAGAGAAAACCGGCACCCACACAAAGACAGAACATCAACGGCCAGATGTGAAGAAATCCCTGATAGCTCGGAAAGCGCGAAACAACAACAATTCATGAACGACATGAAAATAATACACCAAGACATGAAAAGAATTCAACAGCAGGTAGAAGAAGATATCAAGAAGCTGATAGAACTGAAAGAAGGAAACGAAGAGGTACTGAAGAGAATAGAAGCAGAAAGAATGACCATTGAAGAAATAACATCAAACACAAAAGATATTAAAACGAACGACCAACCAGACGAAGAAGTCATCGAGGAAACGCTGGAAAAGCTACTCCCAACAATTATAGAAAAAGCGCTATCTAAGATACAAGAGCAAAGGAAGACACAAGAAACAGAAACAAGGAGGGCAAAAGCACACAAAACCACACAAGCCAGATAGTGAGGCAGGACATAAAAAACACTATAAGCGGCACGGCACCACAACCGGACAAACAAAGAGGAATCCAGACAGCCAGCTAGTGGTCCTTTTCAGGACCAGTCCTTTTCAGGACTAGAAAAATAATACCAGAGAAGATATCAACACACTATATACCCCAATATAACCGTTTGTAACCCTTCATTGGGTTTTGGTTGAACAGGGTATTACAGCAAAATAACAGACGGAACTAACTAACTAAGCGATCCATGCTGGTATGTTGCTTGAATAAACCCATATTTTCAACCAGCTTGGGTAGATGGAATAAGATCTTGAGATGGCTAGGTAACACTAAATTCAAGATCACGAAGGTTGTGAAATCCATCATAGTTCATGTGTAATATATAAACTGTGCAGTTCCAAGAGGTCTCGGAAGAGGTTACAATCTTTTTTTAACACAACTACTGCTATCCCCGAGGTCTTGTCTTAGAAGTAGTATTGCAAAATGTACCACAGTAAAAGACCTCACATATCTTTTAGCTATTGAAAATTCAGCATTTTCGGCCATTTTCCCATATGTGTGAACAGTTGTGCTGCTTTTCATAACTATATCTGCAACAGTTGTAACTGCTGAAAAATCGTTTTCGAAACTAAAACTAATAACAAAAATTATTTAAGAAACACCATGACCCAAGAATGTTTGAGTGGTTTAAGTGGTGTCTCAGGAGCCGCGGTAACGCAGTGGTTAGTGTACTGACTACCTAGCTCGGTGGTCCATGGTTCGATCCGCAGTTGATGTGGGATTTCGGGGTCGACCCAGCCTCATGAATTGGGTAACAGAGCAATTCTGGGAAGGTCCAGGTGGCCGGCGTGATGCTGACCACATTACCCCTGGTGTGCCGATGGTCACGAAAATATGGGCCTAACACCATATTCCCAATAACTGGTTAAGTACCTATCTCTAGGAAGTTGAAAGTTAACGGTTTAATTAAACTCAGATTTAGAACCAACATTAATGTCTAATAAAAGTGAGAAATATATCCATCTTGAAAAGTTAACAAAGCCATTAATTATCTTATTCTAGAAATAATTTCATTTTGTAATGTTTTGTGTTGTATGGTACCGGTACTGTATTGTAGAATTAAATAAACTCAGTTAATTTTTTAAATAAATGAAACTTCAAGAAAAAATAAAGATGAAAATTCTAAATAGTGAGCAAAATATAATTGCGCTTTAATCGGGAGATCATAAGTACTGTTGTTCGTCCATCACGGGTGATGAAGACCACTCTGTTCATCCAATTATTTAGGAATATGTTAGGTTAGTCTATGGGTACGAAGGTGACTGATGAGCCCGATGCGGGCCTGGAAAGATCTCGGACAGTGTGGGCAGGGAATGTTTGCTTCATGTGAAGGTTTTATTACACGGTCCTTTCTAGTTTGTCTCCGCTGTTCCGCTGCTGCTCTTCTGGATGATTCGCATGCCGCTGCACCTTTACGAAGAGATGTGCGCCAAGCAGTTCGGTCTTGCGCAGCAGCTTCCCATGTGTCAGGGTTTATGTCAAAGGTTTTCAATGACGTCTTTAACGTGTCTTTGAAGCGCTTCTTTTGGCCACCATGGGAGCGTTTACCCTTCTGTATCTCACCATAAAAGAGTATCTTTGGCAGTCGATGGTCTGGCATGCGGACTACATGACCTGCCCAGCGAATCTGTGACTGCATCAGAATAGTATCAATACTAGGGATACCAGCTCTGTCAAGAACGGCGGTATCCGGGATCTTGTCTTGCCATTTGATGTTCATTATCTTCCTGAGACAGACTGTATGGAAGTGGTTTAGCTTCTTTACGTGGCGCCTGTATACAGTCCATGTTTCACTTGCATATAGCAGCACTGGAAGCACCGCAGCTCTGTACACCATCAGCTTTGTCTGTAGACTAATGCCACTTCGATGCCAAACGTTGGTGTATAATCTGCTGCTGGCTTTGGAGATCCTGGTGTTCACCTCATCATCAATGACAATGTTCTGGGATAGTGTGCTACCAAGGTATGTGAATCTGTTCACAACATTCAGTTTCTCACCATTAACCTTGATGATTGGCTCAGTATAAACTGTGCCAGGAGCTGGTTGGTACATGATTTCTGTTTTCTTCGTGTTGATGGTCATAAGTACTAGTCAATCGTACACATACAGGAGATCGTTTTTCAACTTTGTATTTGTTTGTTAATTTTTTAAAGCGACTTATCTGCAACAACAAAACACAAAAATTTGTTTACAATTAAACGTATTAGGGACGAATACAAATTATTTCTTTTAAATGTATATTTATAAACATTGAGAGATGACCCTAGCACTAGTGAGGCCGTATCACTATTCTCCTGTAAATCTTGCCCTTGCCGCGATGAGTACGTTCTGGCCAATGAGAATGTTATATTTTAAAATGCAGATGGCGGCACTAATTATTTGACTCTTTATGATGATAGGAAACTCTATACAGAGCGATACAACGGGAGGCAATCTGATCATCAGAAATAATCCCCCCGTCGATCAAGTGTTTCGGCCCCTTAATCTCCTTTACACTCCAAGGGGGGCGGGCCCACTTGGGTCATGATTCCCAAGTGTCAGCCTCCTGCTGTCTTGTGCAGAGAATTGCACCCACTCCACCTTGGTTGCAGCCTTCAAATTCACTCCTATTTTCTGCCAGCTGGAGGCAATAGTGAAAGTAATCCCTATGTTGAAAACAAATTATTGTCTCGACTTCCATAGCCCGTTGCGGTTGTTCCACAGCCAGCACGATGCCTTTTCCGCAGTTTCGCGGAACCTCTGAAGTGCCCTTGTTCTTGACTGTCCCCTCAACCCCAACAGTTTCAGTAGATCATACACTGAGGCCGCCATGAGACCTCTTGCACCCACCTCAACAGCCCTTGCAGTGAACCCATCGTGTCTCAAGTCAGTGGCCAGATCATTATACTTGGTTACTTTGAACGAGTGTTGCTAAGTCCAATCTGGATTTAAATGGCACGGTCAGCTCAATTATTATAATCTGGTGCGGTGATGAGGAATGCAGCACTATATCTGGCCGTCTTCGAGATCTTCTGATGCTCTCTGGATATGCCCCTAGCCGAGGTAGGTCTACTGCCATCTCCCAGTCATTTGCACAGTCAAGAAGAGATGGTAAACTGCTACTTAATTTAATTGGTTTTGGATGTGCTGACTTTCCTGCTCTCATCAAGTATGTATTTGCGGTACTCGGTCTAACTTTGCTGTTCGCCTTCACCCTTGCCAGGTCTATTGTAGCAGCCAGCTCATTTAGTACTTTGTTGTGGCGCCATGTGTATCGCCCTTGCCCTAATGACACCTTGCAAGCTGAGAGCGCGTGTTCAAGTGTTTGCCTGTCATGGCACAGGGGACACTGAGCATCATCAGACTTTGCCCATTTCACACGGTTTGCGGACGATGGCAGGTGGTCATACATTGATCTAATAATGAATCTGAGTCTCAGAGATGCCATATTCCATATATCATTCCATTTCTATTAAGGTGACTAATTAATTTTTAATACGCTTTTACTAATAGTAGTTAATAGACTTTAGACCAAAAAGAAGTACCTCAGAACAAATCTTCAATATTAGATTACTGATCGAAAAACATATCCAGCATCAACATGATTTATACCATAACTTCATCGATTTCACAAAAGCCTTCGATCGAGTCTGGCATGAAGGCTTATGGCAAATAATGAGAAAATTCAATTTTGATACCAACATCATAGATATCATTGAAGCACTATACAAGGACGCAAGCAGTGCTGTTTTTGCAAGCAACGACATTGGAGAATTTTTCAAAACAACTGTAGGAGTTCGCCAGGGATGCATCCTGTCACCAGTGCTCTTTAATATATATCTAGAACATATTATGCAGGAGGCTCTCTACGATTATAAATCAACCATATCGATTGGAGGCCGCCCTCTGTGTAATCTACGTTTTGCTGATGATATTGATCTGATAGCTGGAACAGAATCAGAACTTCAAGACCTTACCTCTAGACTGGAGAAAGTAACAAGAACGTATGGGATGGAAATTAATATAGAAAAAAGCAAGATATTGGTGAATAGCCACAAGAAACATGTTCCGACCAATATTACGTTAAATGGGCAAACGTTAGAAGAAGTTAACACCTTTAAATATCTCGGGTCCACTATATGTAGTGATGGAAGATCAAGTAAAGAAATCAAGACAAGACTTGAGATGGCCTCAGGTGCCATGACAAGGTTGAATGTGATCTGGAAAAGTAACATCAGTTTTCCTGTGAAGATCAAATTATACAAATCACTTGTATTATCTATTCTCTTGTATGGGTGTGAGGGCTGGACACTCACTGCAGATACGGAGCGAAGGATTCAGGCTTTCGAGCATAAATTTTATAGAAGAATTTTGCGCATTTGCTATAAAGAGCACAAAACAAATGTCTATGTTAGAGAGAAGATAAATACCTATGCAGGCCACCAAGAACCACTTTTGTCAATAGTGAAACGTCGAAAGCTTGCCTGGTTTGGGCATGTAACTCGTCATGACTCCCTTTCGAAAACGATCCTCCAGGGAACAGTGGAAGGTAAACGGAGAAGAGGAAGGCAAAGAAAATCCTGGGCTGATAACATCAAAGAATGGGCAGGACACGGTTTTTCCACACTTGTACGCATTGCTGAGAATAGAGAGCAGTGGAGGACCATGTCTGCTGATGCTTCCACCATGGCACCCCTACGACCCATGACGGGTTATGGGTTGAGATGATGATGAGTTAATAAGTGTGTGTATATATATATATATATATATATATATATATATATATATATATATATATATATATATATATACACACACACGCACATTTTAATAGATTAGACGTTTGTTGATTTTGGTTGTTGTACCCATTATATTAGGAAAAAAAAAAGTTAGTTGCTTATCCTTTACAGGACGTGGCAATCAACCCCAGCTTTTATTGGCTGTTTGTGATTTTTCTAGGCAATTTTTTTCATTCAGTAGTTTGCCATTGCTTTCTGAACGGTACGGCGCTTATACCATTGTTAAAAATCCACACAAAGCGATCTGCTACCAAACCGCCTGCAGCAGCTTTCGAACCTGGTATATCTGGATTATGAAACTGCGTTCATATATATTATATATTAGGAAAGTCCTGCTAAATTTGTGCCTGGGGGCCCCTTAATGTAGTTACGCCACTGGCTTACTTACACATTTGATTTGCTCTTTTAGACCGTGTGGAGGGGTGAAATGATGCCATATTTAGATATATCAAAACTGTATTCTTGAATTAGCTACACTATATATCCTAACTATAACCCATCAGAGAGAGGTGGGGGATCGGAGTGGCGTCCACCTCTAATTCTAAAGGTACCGGGTTCAGTTCCCAGTACAGGGAATATATTTGATGGACATTTTTCAGAACCAATAGATCATAATGATGTCATACACCCCTCCTGATCTCAAATATGAGGTCCCGTGTGCTAATTGAGCACGTTAGAAATCCCTCGGTAGTTGGAAATCGTAAAGAGTAGGCCACACGGCCGCTGCCCTGGCAAAATTCAAAAATGAGGAAACCTATTATTGGCGGATCCAAGGGGGTGACGACGGGGCGATTGCCTCTCCCTTGCGACTTTGAAAACCTTTATATCAACTACTCCAGTATTCCCCCCACCCCGCCCCCCCCCCCCCCCCCCCCCCAACTTGGGACTTAAATGTAAGTAATCGGACGAATTAAAACATGTCTGGTACTGGACAATGTTAAGTACTCTAAAGGTTACGAACGTAGTTTGCAAGTAATTCTACGTGGCAGAACAATAAAAGACGCTAAAGGGAACCGCCACACAACAATGACTCAAAAGACGACGCCAGGTTAGCGACACAATGGGACTTCACTCGAGCTGCAAAAAGAGAGGACTTTGTGACAAGAGGCGGATAATTTCTGTATCGAGCGGCCAATCCCAAATAAAAAAATGTTACGCTATAATAAGAAATATGTATTAATTTTTATCTAATTTTGTCTCTTTGTAGTAGTACCTTCCTGTTATGTAATTATCTTATAAATATTTTTTTTCTAATAAAAATAAACATTTTTGAGTTACAGTATAATAAAACTATCAAGTTGTCATTTTTTTTAAATTCGTTATTTTGTTTTTAAATTGTCTAAAAACATGTGAAAATAAGAAGCAAAAAAAAAAGGGGGGGGGGGGAATCATTCTGATGTATCGCGGCGCGCCCCCCCCCCCCCGCCCCCCCCCTTGGACAATTCCTAGATCCGCCAGTGAAACCTACCCACCACAAAAATATTTATAGAATGTGTGATTCCTGAATACACACATTGGGATCCTCGCCGGTGCTACGAAGTTCGTGCACTGTGCTGAGATCCTCCTTTAGTGATCTAAGGGAGGAGATCGGAGCACTGATAGATTTGTCCGTGTGCAATGTGTAATATAATACATTAATAATACGAACCACACATTGTAATAATATGCGAATCTTCACATGTACGATATTCTGTAAATAAACATGGCTACAAACTGAACATGCTTTTACTGAGTGCCTTCTGAAACATGTGTGTGCTTGTGTAGATGACGAGGTAATGCTTATATACATACATCATAACATTACATGGTGGCAGCGGTCGATACCGGACTGACGCAAAAAACAGCTACACGATAACACGTGAGTACAGTATTCGGCTAATTTTCGTCATCGAGGTCAGCCATGGCGGCGAAACAATATCGCAACGCACCGCAAATGAGATTCGCCGGTCAAGATGATAAGAGTGAAGCTTTCTTGTTATGGCGCCAACGCATAGATCTATATTCCAAGACCACTGGTCTGGAAGGACAAACCCTAACTCCATATATCCTAGAAGCATTGGACGATGAAGGTTTGACAATTTACAACAGTTTTGCTACCGCCATGCCTGTGGAGTCGGCGACAGACCCCGCAGCCATATTGGACGAATTTGAAAAACGTCTGATAATAAAGCACACGAACTTTAGAGCGGCAAGATTAGAACTTCACCACCTGCGACAGAAACCTGGTGAAAGTCTAGATGATTTTTTTTTCACTCGCATCAAGGAGAAAACAAGTGTATGCAAATTTAACAAAGAAGAAGAAAAAGAGCGAATTATCGAACAGATCCTTCTTAGCACACCAATGCCAGAGTTCCAGAAATGGATACTGAGCCAGAGTGATACACTAACTTTACAACAACTTCTGGATGAAGGCAGGAAACACGAGGCACAAGCACTAAACATTAAACAAATTCAGCAAGGTACATTAGCAGCCCAGGTGGATGCAGTGAAAAGCTATAAACCTAGACACAACAAAGCAACTGGTTCGAAGCAACAAGAAAAACACAACACAAGCAGAGGTGCTATGTGTAAATGTTGTGGCCTAAACCACATACAAAACCACTGTCCAGCTAAAGACTCTACATGTCATTACTGCAGAAAGAGGGGCCACTGGATAAAATTATGTTTCAAGAGGAACAAGACAGTGCTCAACACAAACTTCACAGCAGAAAGTCGTCAAAACAAACACACTCTATGATGACTGAGGACCTTGACTCCAGTGAAGAAAGTGATCCTTCCACTTTTGATACTGTGAAGATACTAACTTTCAGTAATGAACCAAAGAGAACGCAGGCTTTCTGCAAGGTACAATTCCGAATACCAGGAATTAAAATGCACAAAGAAAGAAACATTCGGTTCAAGATAGACACAGGTGCCCAAGGTAACACTCTACCCTTAAGAATATTCAGACAGATCATGCCTGACAAGGTGGATGAGCAAGGATTTCCCACAAGGGATGTAAAAAGTAGGAGTGGCAGGACAAAGCTAAGAGCTTACAATGGAACAAGTATAGACTGTTTTGGAGCAGTAACACTTGAATGTTCATACAGAGGCTCTGAATGGACATTGTCAACATTTTACTTGGTAGATGTTGAAGGACCTGCAATTTTGGGTTTACCAATGTGCGAAAAGCTGAGTGTGGTAACTATTAACAACATTAAAGAGGATATAGGTCTTGCAGATGCTCTCAGCAGACTACCAAACCCCAACAAGACAGCAGATCTTACCCCAAACATCAAAGTTGATTTTGTCAAGTTTAGCGGTAATCGGCTTGAACACATCAGAGAAGACACAATGAGAGATCCTATCCTTAACTCTCTCAAAGAACTGATATACCATGGATGGCCAAGCTCTATCAGGGAAGTTCCAACACACATCCGTCCATACTACTCGATGAGGGACGAGTTAAGCATCAAAGATGGTCTGATCCTTAAAGGAGATCGCATTGTTGTACCAGAAACACAACGCGATATCATCCTTAAACAGCTCCATAATAGTCACCTTGGTATTGTGAAGACACAACTGAGAGCAAAGAAAGATGTTTACTGGCCACAGATAAACAAGGACATAGAAACACTATGTAAAAACTGTTCAATTTGCCAAGAACATGCAAATAGGCAGTGCAGAGAACCTCTCATACCATCAGACATACCATTGAGCCCTTGGAGCATTATAGGAACTGATATTTTCTCAATCGACAATAATGACTATCTTATTATTGCTGATTACTACAGCAAATTTCCCATCATTGAGAAACTTCCACAACCCTCACCATCAGCTGTTATTGCAGACATTACAAAGAAGTATTGCAGCATGTTTGGCATCCCAGATGAAATTAGATCAGACAACGGTCCACATTTCTCAGGTCAAGCATACAGAAACTTCACTAAGGACTGGAAGATCAAACACACAACATCATCACCTAGATACCCTAAATCTAATGGTGTCATTGAGAGACAGATACAAACTATCAAGTCAATCATGAAGAAAACAAGAACAGAGGATGTACACCTAGCACTCTTGAGATGGAGAACAACACCGGTAGACAGTAAGATCGACAGTCCAGCAGAACTTATGTTTGATAGAAGAACTAAAGACCTTCTACCATCTAAGGTCCACTTCCGTCCACAACATAGAGACAGCACATATGATCAACTTCAGCATCGTCAGCAAGTTCAGAAATCCAACTATGACAAATGTGCTAAAGACCTACCACCATTACATCCTGGTCAGCATGCGAATACCTACAACCACGACAATGACACATGGTCAAAAGCAACAATCATTTCCAGAAACCCTGAACCCAGGAGCTATACCTTAAGACCAGACAGCAGCAACAACCTCCTGAGGCGAAACAGAGTGGACATTAGAGAAATCCCACAGAATACAACAGAGAAGAGAATTCCCACGCTTACAACAGGCAATGCAGTAACTCCAGACCTTGGTACCCCACAAAACCAACAAGCGCCAAGGCCGAAATCACAACCAACTCAAGCTAAACCAGGGACTTCCGCAGAACCACCAGCACTTTACACTACTCGTTCTGGCCGTACAGTGACACCTCCCAGCCGATACAGACAGTGACATATATATACTCACACTGAGCATTACACATACTTATCCTTTCTCACATGAAACATTTCGTTGGAAATGTTTGCACACATTTTTTTTTTTCAAAAAAGGGGGGATGTAATATAATACATTAATAATACGAACCACACATTGTAATAATATGCGAATCTTCACATGTACGATATTCTGTAAATAAACATGGCTACAAACTGAACATGCTTTTACTGAGTGCCTTCTGAAACATGTGTGTGCTTGTGTAGATGACGAGGTAATGCTTATATACATACATCATAACATTACACAATGAAGATGGCCCTTCAACCAAACTAAACCAACCCATCAGAGGTTGAGCAGCAATTTTTTATTCAAATAAAAAACTGCGTCACCTCCGCCTCCTTTAAAAAACACTCCACAAAGCTTCTCTACCTCTTAGGGTTTTTAAAAAATAAAATTTTGCCTCGTTTTGAACGGAGGTTCAACCTAAATATAGGGTCCATCGGTTAAATTAGGGTGCACGCCCAAATATAATAGACCTTGTAGGTTTGGTTTACAACCATTTCTTAGGCTCTGATTGTTCGTCTTTAGGATTTTAATACTATAGAAAATTTGGTGCTCGCGATGGAGATAATGTCATTTTACACATGCATAGGGAAAGGCAACTTTTTGTTTGTTCAGTTTTGATTTTTGTTATAATACTTACACACTACCAATAGTCGTATAGTTGGTAAAATTAGATGTAATCTACCAATAGTTGTATAGTTGGTATACTCAGATATAATATGAAATAACACGGAAATCACCTAGGGTCTCGAGACAAAGAATAGAACACTGCTTTCTAAGGAATGTCAACAACAACAACAACCGCGGTAGCGCAGTGGTTAGTGCACTAGCTTCCTAGCTCGGTGGTCCATGGTTCGATCCCCACTTGAGGTGGGATTTTTTAGACCGCAAACAGCTCCGGGGTCGACCCAGCCTCATGAATTTGGTACCAGAGCAACTCTGGGAAGGTTAAGGCGGCCGGCGTGATGCTAACCACATCACCCCTAGTGTGCCGATGGTCAAGAAAATATGGGCCTAACACCATATTCCCAATATGCCTCAGTGGGCGTGTAACGGGATCCTTAACCTTTACTTTTACTGTGAGGTTCTGCGTGTGGCTGGCAGCTTCGTCAAATAAAACAAATGTCTACAAAAACCCAGTTTTTTTTTTTTTTTTTAACTTTAACATTCTGTTAAAACTATAGTCAGAGACGAAATTATTACTTATGGTAATTTGTATGCTCCTTCACATTTTCCTTCTATAGCAATTTGACCTTATGTACTTCCTTCCAGTCTGCTTGAGTTCCGTCTGTCTCCAAATGTTTACCTGCACAAGTTATATAATGTCTCTGTAAAGATATTTTCGAGTTCATTTCTTACAGCCTGTGTTGGAATACAAGCTGAACTCACAGCTTTTTCACCTTGCAGATAGCCTACATTATGACTGTCTTCTTCCTTGCTTAGTGTTTTTTCTTTACAATCTACTGAATTCCTTTACTGGCTGGAATGTTGAGGGTTACTGCATAACTGATGTACTTAAAAGTTACCAGTACTGTAATTGTCACTTGATGGGATCAATTACTGCTAAATTAATTTTCTATTCCTAGTCTGTGAAAAGTCTATTTGTATTGCGTGTACATTCCTGTTAGCTTCTGTGAAAGACGCGGACATTAGAAATTCTCTACAATAATGCGAGATCTTACAAAATTAAATTTTGCCTCCTTTTTTCAGCCCAGTCCGTCGTTTATATTAAGACATATATATCCAAATATTAAAGACCTTGTGGTCAGGAATAAGTGTATGCCGGATGTTTTAACTAACTCAGTTACAATAAACGGGACCCAAAGACGCAGCAATAGAGAATGCAGTCAGCGACCCATAGCTTGACTGCTGGCGTCAGCAAACCAGAGCTGACCAAGACCCTACTCCACCTCCACGTGGTGGTCCTGGAAACAGACTGCAGTCTGGCTGAGAGAGTAGGGATCGAAGAGGGAAGGCAAACCCGGTCCCAAAAAAATGCCGTGCTGAAGTCGGATGTGCCGGCCGAAAGGCGCAGATATTGCAGCTCTGCTGTAAACAGACACAACGCAACCAACGTCCTTTTCAGGACGAACGAGGAAGAAGAAGAAGAAGTTACAATAAACTAAGACGTCAGTTATAATTAACGGAGAAACTCCATATAGTTTTCATGGAGCTGTAGTTTTGACCTCTACTATTTTATTTTCACGTGTAAATGTACTTTGTGCTGGGTACATTGCATGTCTACTTCTGAGCATTAGTCAATTTTTGAATCAAATTTAATTTGCTGGTGTCAAAACTATGTTTTATTGTTTACACGATGATATGTTTTGCCACGTTTTTTGTGTGTGCGGTGTATAAGTAATAATACTGCCCCGTGTATCTCCTGTGATTATATCAAGAAAGAATATGACTCCTGCTCCTCAGCCATGACTTACATGAGGTGGTTGTGCACGGGGTTGACAACCTCATCATGTGTTACTGATGTACTGGGGTGCTGTGTGTTAGTGCTGCTGACTGGCGCAGCTGACCAGGTTGATGTCAGCAATGTCGGGCTTACTGATAGTGGCCGACAGGTGTTTAATATTTGAGTGTATGCACGTTGATACAAATAATCCATATGAATTTGATTGGACTCACTAACCGCCGTCATCTCAATGACGGTGGAAGCTCTACCGTGACGAGTTCTTATATTCCTAGTTTCTTCATTATCCAGACTTTGAATAATATCAAATGTCTTCCATGAAGGTACAATGTGTTATCCTTCCTACAAAAAAAAAAAAAAAAAACCTGGACACACTAGCGGCACGCCATAACCAACCGTGCCGAAGCCCTGCCAGATACTCAATCACCCGAGATTATATTTTCTCTCGCTTCAACTCAGTACATTTTCACTCAAGCGCGAACTATAAGATTGACATGTGAGATCAGCTCACCTGTTTGTCTCAGCTCACCTATTTGTCTCCCCAACTTCGTGATTCACTCATCGTGTCTATTTAAACTCTTTCTTTACAAATAAAACATATCCAGTTGAGCTATTATGTTCAAATATACAGTAGTGCACAAAGACACGCAAATAATTAACCATGTCATAACTTTAGATGCGCTCATAAGCGTGTCTATAAAAAAAACTAGACCCGCACGTGAAAATCCCAAACACTTAACTCCCACGTGAAAACATGACTTAACAATGTAAACAAAAAATTGCTACATAAACGCTACATAAACCACCACTACAAGATCACGTGACTGCTTGTGCAGACTTCCTGTAAGGGAACAAACTGCAGTGGTGGCGTGATACGGAACGATACGGAGAATGATAATATTTTGTATATATATGTAGGATAAAGAGAGAGGGATAGTACCTCACGGTGAGAGACAGCCATGTCCTTTTTAGGATAGTCAGGATCCTATTTGGTTCTCCTCTCTTTATCTAGCTCATGTATGGCTCCTCGAATACCGCTTGTGTACGGCGGTGGCCACATCCCGGGCAACAGTCTTGGCTGACTGGCTAAACTACATGGGTGGAGTAGGAGCAATCTTACTCAAGGGAATGTCCATCCCTAGTACACAAAGACTGAGACGGTGAGTGAGGCGGAGGAATCTGAGAAGATCAACGGCTCGCAAAGCGAAACAGCAAAGTGTGTGGCGCACTGGAGGCGTGTCGGACATAGAAAAAGACAATGGCTAGCCACCGTGGAAGAGATTGGGGCCTTACCACGTACTTCCTACAGAATGTAATGGGATCACAACAACAAGATAAGAAACGATATGTAGAGAACTCTCTGTCCCCTGGGGAAGAATCTACTGTACAAATTAACAGGGAAGAGGCAACTCCTCTAATGAGTAAGGAAGTACATAATGACGAGTGTTCCTTAAATTCTGTTGAAAGGGAGCATTCTGAGAAAGACCACCTAAAAACTAGTAGGAGAAGCCTAAAAATAGGAACATGGAATGTTAGAACTCTGAACGGAGAAGGAAAGCTTGACAATCTTATATTAGAAGCAACAGACATGAAACTCGATATACTGGGAGTTGCAGAGGCAAGACTTTTGGATACAGGCTACATAAAAAGAGACCAGTACACGCTTATACACTCAGGCGGAGAAAAACATGAAAGAGGGGTAGGAATGTTGATAAAGAAGGAGTTAGAAAAAATACGTATGTGGATACTGGACACACAATGACAGAATGATGTTACTAAAAATGAGAGCAAAGCCATTCGACATATCAATCTTACAAACTTATGCACCAACTAAAGATCACAGCGAGGAAGAAATAGAAGAATACTATGAAGAGCTACAACACACACTTAAACCAGTCAAATCAACAGATGTGTTGATAGTAATGGGTGATATGAATGCAAAAGTAGGAAAAGGAAAATACAAGAAAATAGTGGGACAGTATGGATTAGGGACAAGAAATGATAGAGGAGACAGACTTATCCAGTTCTGTGAAGAAAACCAGCTGGTCATATGTAACACCTTTTTTGAACACCACCCAAGGAAATTATACACATGGAAAAGCCCAGGAGATATAACACGAAATCAAATCGACTATATCATGATAAAACAGCGCTGAAACAACCAGATATAAAACAGAAATATTTAATCGACGTCAAAAATAAATATCAACAGTTATTGACAGAAAGCATGGAGCAGTATAGAAGAGAAAACCCAGAAGAAAAAGCAACCGCAAAATGGGAATGCTTAAAAACAAGCATACAATCAGCAAATGCAAATTTACCTAAAAAGGAGTCTAAGAAAAATCAAATTTGGATGACAGATGACATCTTGAATAAAATGACCGAAAGAAAGAAAGCAAAAAACACTCCAGAATATAAAACAATAGACAATGACGTACGTACTATGTGTAGAGAAGCAAAAGAACGGTGGATAGAAACAAAATGCAAGGAAATAGAAGACTTGGAAGCAAAGCACAGGACAAGAGATATGCATGAAGAAATAAAGAAATTATCAAATCGGTCACGGTTTGCACAAGGAGGAAGCTGTATCAAGAACAAAAATGGTGTAATATTACTTGATGAGAAAGACATATCAAACAGATGGGCAGAATACGTAAAAGAATTATTCGAGGACAACAGAGGTAAAAAACCATCACCAGATTCTAATGAAGGCCCAAACATTCTCAGATCAGAAGTAGAGAATGCCATTCATATGATACAAAAAGGAAAATCAGCAGGCATGGATAACATAAAAATTGAAATGATAGAAGCTCTGGAGAGCTTTGGTATAGATACAATCACAGAAATATGCAACGATGTATACAATACAGGATATATACCACACGACATGAAGACATCAGTTTTTTATAACATTGCCCAAAAAACCAAATGCAACAGAATGTTCAGACTTCAGAACAATCAGCCTGATGAGTCATGCAATTAAGATACTGCTCAAAATCATACAGGAAAGAATAAAAAGTAAAGTAGACAGCGAAATCCAGGAAGAACAGTTTGGTTTTAGACGGAACAGTGGAACAAGAGAGGCAATATTTTGCCTAAGAATATTAGCAGAAAAATATACAGAGGTCCAAAAAAGTATGTATATGTGCTTCATTGACTATAAGAAGGCTTTTGACAGAGTCCATCATGAGAAAATAATTGAATGCCTCGAAGACATAGGTATTGATGGAAAAGATATAAGAATACTCAGTAACCTTTATTGGGAGCAAACTGCCACAGTAAGAACTGGAAGGAATTATTCACCATACATAGACATAAAAAGAGGTGTCAGACAAGGTTGTGTGCTGTCCCCCTGCCTATTTAATTTATACACTGAAAAAATTTTCAAACAGATACAGGAAATACCAGGACTGAACATCAGTGGAAGGTCAATAAACAACCTTAGATATGCAGATGATACCGTGTTGTTAGCTGAAAGCGAACAGGAGTTACAGGAACTAGTGAAGCAAGTGAACAGTATAAGTCATGAATATGGACTCGACATTAATATTGAGAAAACAAAAACTATGATAATTAGCAAAACAGACGATAAACCCACATTAAAGATAAGCGTAAATGGGGAAATCCTGGAACAAGTCAAGAGCTACGTATATCTCGGTCATATAATAACAGAAGATGGCAGATGTGAAACAGAAATCAAGAAGAGAATAGGAATGGCCAAAGCTACATTCAACAACATGAAACATATACTGACATCCAAACAGTTATCTCACAAATTAAAACTGAGAATCATAAAGTGTTATATATATTCTGCATTTCTGTATGGTGCAGAAACATGGACGATGAATAAGCATTTGGAAGAAAGAATTGAGGCTCTTGAAATGTGGATATATAGAAGAATGGGGCGTATCTCATGGAAAGAGATGAAAACAAATAAGCAGGTCCTAGAAAATCTAGGTATGAAAAGAGAACTAATGAGGGAGGTCAAAGTTCGACAGCTAAAATACTTTGGCCACATAAAAAGGCATAACACCTTGCAGAAGACCATAACAGAAGGGAGAGTTGAAGGCAAACGTGCAAGGGGAAGACAGCGCTATAAGTGGGAAGACAACATCAAGAGATGGACAGGAAAGAGTCTGTCAGAGTGCACCATCAAGACAAGAGACAGAAGACGTTGGAGATCCATTACAGCCAACCTTCGTTGTGGAGATGGCAACTGATGATGATGATATATATATATATATATATATATATATATATACATATATATACATATATATACATATATATACATATATATACATATATATATATATATATATATATATATATATATACGGTATTATTAAAAAACTATGAGTTGTGAGCTTGTCGATCTTTCACAGGCAACGTCAAGCTGAAGAATGTGCATGTTCCGTAACTGGGCAGTGCCGTATAGAGTGTGATTGTTGGGGAGCTAGACAATAGCTTTTTTTTTTTTTTTTTCTGTAGCATACAAGCAGCACATGTTGAAATGTTTCGTAAACCTGTTGTATCAATTGAGGGTTGAATTTATTTAAATATTTGTGGAGTCTGGTGTGCTCTATTCTTGGAAGACTTCTGATGTGTCACCATTTGGATAATTTAAGTAAGTTCTAAGTCCTACATTTATGGTGGCCTTGAATGCAGAGCTGTCCGTGTAAGCACGTAATGCTGTGTTTGGGTAGACGCCTTTAGTTTCCAAACTAATCACCAACAGCTGACGCTCATTGATGGTGGATCAAAAACAAGTTTCCAAAGTAGCAGACTTTAGTACTGTTAGGTTGGTATCTCTTGTCAGTGTTATTTACGTGAATATTGTTTTACCTACCATTTAAAAGGTTTTGATCATTTCTTACTTTTTCTGTATGCTTGTGATGTTGATTTGTAGTATGTTCAGTGTCCCAGTAGCAGACTTTTTGCAAGCAGCCTGGGGTATCACTTCTCTGCACAAATGTTGTTAACTGAGCTTATATGGTGAATGGATGGATTTCTTTGGCATTATCTAAATCTTAGATGTTCATGTGGCACTTGTGACCTTCTACGACTTGTTGAGTTGGAGTCATGGGTTCTTGTTTCTGTCCCAGGTATCCTATCTGGCTCTTCATTAAAATAATCCTCACATCTGGTTTTCAGCCAGCAGGGGCAAAAGGGGATGGTGGTATACTGTGTATTCCATGCTATCCTGGTGGGAGGGGAGGAAGAATATCTTCAACTGTGCTAGGCTACCCTGTCAAATTGACAGAAATTGATGAGGCATTATGGAGTTTCCATGAAGATCATTTTGAGGAACTTCTCAATAGACCATCTCCAACTAATCCCCCAGACATCCAGCCAGCAGAAGAGGAGCTACAAATCAGCTGTGAATGACCAAGTAGAGAAGAAATAAAGAAAGCCATAAAGCTTCTGAAAGATGGAAAAGCAGCTGGTCCAGATTGCATTCCAGCAGAGGCCATCAAAACAGATATTGATACCTCTACAGAGATATACAAACTACTTGGCAAAGTCTGGGAGAGAGAGGAAATACCAGCAGAATGGAAGGAAGGTTATCCGGTCAAGTTTCCTAAGAAGGGAAACTTACAAGAGTGCACAAATTATAGAGGAATAATGTTACTATCAGTGCCAGGAAAAGTATTAAACAGAATCATCCTGGAGAGATTAAAAGAGTCCATAGACAAGCAACTGAGAGATGAACAAGCAGGTTTTCGACAAAATAGATCCTGTACAGACCAGATAGCCACATTGAGAATAATAGTTGAACAAAGTCTGGAATGGAATTCACCGCTATACATCAGATTCGTGGACTTTGAAAAGGCATTTGACAGTGTAGACAGAGAATCGCTTTGGAAATTGATGAGGCATTATGGAGTTCCCATGAAGATCATTAACTTAATAAAGAAGACCTATGAAGACATGACATGCAGAGTTCTTCATGAAGGACAACTTACAGAACCATTTAGGATTAGAACGGGAGTGAGACAGGGATGCCTCTTGTCTCCATTTCTTTTCTTACTAGCAATAGATTGGGTTATGAAAACATCGACATCACACAACAGAAATGGAATCCAGTGGAATCTGACTAAACAGCTTGATGATCTGGATTTTGCAGATGACTTGGCTCTTCTGTCCCATAATCAGATGCAAGAGAAAATGAAAATTCTCAGAGGTCACAACAAGTGGGCCTGAAAATACACAGGGAGAAGACAAAGATTATGAGAATAAATGCAAGAAATGATAACAAGGTTGAACTTGAAGAAACACCACTAAAAGATGTAGAATCGTACACATATCTTGGAAGTAATATAGACAAAGTTGGAGGGACAGACAGTGATATCAAAATAAGAATACAAAAAGCAAGAGGAGCTTTCATTGCATTGGGAAACATATGGAGAACAAGAGAAACCAAGTCCAACACGAAAATAAGAATCTTCAACTCAAATGTGAAGTCAGTCCTATTGTATGGCTCTGAGACATGGAGAACAACAAAAACAACAACCAAAAAGCTAGACTTTTATAAACGGGTGCTTGCATAGAATAGAAGGACTGAAATGGTATGACAAAGTCACAAATGTGGAATTGATGACAAGAACCAGACAAGTGCCAGTGGAACAAGAGTTGAGAAGAAGACGCTGGCGATGGATAGGACACACATTGAGAAAACCTGTAGATAGCATTACAAGGCAGTCCTTGTTCTGGAATTCACAGGGAAAGAGAGGCAGAGGTAGACCAAAGAACACATGAACTGGAAACAGAGGTGAAAATGATGAGGAAAACATGGAAAGAACTTGAGCGGATGGCACAGGACAGGAAGACTTGGCATGTGTTTGTTGAAGGCGTATGCTCCTTGGGGAGCTAAAGGGTATTGATTGATTGTGCTAGGCTAAATTGTTGTGCTCAGGCTCTTCCAAGGAAGTGTAATCTTCTGCACACAGCCCACTTCCCAGCTTCCTTCACCAACCATTCATCAACTGTGTCATTCCCCTGCAAAGTCAACCAGGTGAAAGTCAGAGTTAAGTCTGGGACTTGAGTGATAAAGACAACCTCATCATGCAACACTGGGTTCTCAACATGTGGCACCATAGAAGGACTGTGATGTTGGGCAATCTGGTGCAGCTATTTGATCCCTGTGCATTGGTCAAGCAACTCAAGCACTCAAAGGTTGGCCATTTCCAAGATGCACCACGTGGAGGTGCTTCTGAGTATTGTTACTGGAAATAATGAATAAACAACATGAATGCCCTTGCATCCCACACATGATGATGTTTTACCTTGAGTACAAGAGTTATTTTTAGTTCTTATGAAGCCTGGAGTCATCACTGCAGGAAGCCTGCATCAAAGCATCCATGTCATCTTGCAGCAGTGTTTCCTGCAGCAACTTTATTTACATGATCAGTGTTGTATGCATTCAGGGTCTTTATATTTATATGCTTGCGTGGGTAAGGGCACGGTTTGCGAATGTTATTATTGTTGCTGACTTAATTACTATCAGCTCTGGTCGGGCTTACAGGTGGCCGACAAATTGTGGGTCGTAAAGATAGACCAAACAAAGTTACTCAAAGAACATCGTACAAATGGTGTAGTCATAAAGTTTGACTAACTGGAACAAGATGTACGCAGGATTCATGGCTCAACATGGACGATACATTTATTCGTAGACGCAATACAGATTCAGTCATAGTAGTAGCAGGCATCATCAATAACGTAGGTAATTACATCGAGGCATCATGGTGCATAGCATTCTTATATATATCTTGATCATGTACTTGATCGACATTCTAGATAATGGCCGACCTCTCAAGGACGGCGATGAATGTTATGGCAAATAGTTCTATCATGGCTTTTTTCGTTATGGAGCTTGTCTACAACGACGGGTTTTGTGGAGTAACCCTTTAAATACATTGAAGAATAATCCTGATAAACTTCGGTAAGACTCTGGATCCCACTAGCAATACGTCATGTCATATGCGTATTGAAGTTCAGCCAGATCTCGGCAAATGGCAAAGATATCATAATAATTGACACACAAACGAGCCCTGTATTGGCTAACATGAATACTCCTTACCAGGAGACTTTTACTAACTTCATGACTGCTTCCCATAATTTGGGTAAGGCTTACAATCAGGTTCATCTACAGACAACAACCGAGCGCACCCGTTTGCGCTTCTGTGTTCAACATAGTGTATGATAGCGCGTAAATAATTAATCATATATATTTTCTTAGATGTGCTCAACATTTAAATTACACATGCAAAAAGGACTTAACAATCAGGTTACCAGCCCCATGGACAACCTCACATTAGTCAACTCTTATGACATGCCTGAGGTAGCATGAGTCCTATTATTTCTGTGTCCCTACGCAGGACAAAAGTTACGTTAAATATTAGGAAAAAGTACAGTGTAATGAACAAGCTTAAGAGTTGTTGTAAAAGCTTAGAATGTCACAAAACAAGAATAACATGTTATGAGTAAAGTCTGTCCTATATACTTGAATCTTTTTATCTGCTGCACCACCAACTTACATTTTCAGTCATAAGAATAAATTATAGACAACAAATGGCAAGAAACTCATATCTCAAACTATAAATGGTGTTACTGTTTATTAAGTTTTCTGACAAGAACTTCTGTGACAGAACAATGCAGCTTCCATTTCAGATCTACGTCTTTTCCACAATGCTGTATATATAAACTGTATAAATAGCAATATCCAAATTCAGCTTAAATTAAAGTATAATAATATGATACTTGTACCTGTATTTACAAGACATTCTGACAAGCATATATTTGGTCACGACTTCTAATCTTGAATCAGGACAAGACATTTAAACACCACGGTATGGAATGATCAGATCTTTTGTCCTGGTAGAAGAAACACTTTAGGATACAGAACAGAGGGAGATCATGATATACTTTATCACAGTCCCTGTTTATTTTGGTCTTCTTTTTATTTTATTTACATTTCCTTCATAACTCGTGACCCAAGAAGCAAAAGGATAGAGACAATGATTACATAAAGAAACAACCCCAAAATTTTAAATATGTGGAGAAGGAAAAGCACTGAATCAAATGAGACAGCTTAACAATCTTGGATCCATAACACCTATTTGGCATATGTCTAAAAACAAGGCAAGAATTGTACTGGCGAAACCGCCAAGCCCATCCACTTTGACAAGTCTCCTGTCTGGAGAAAACAGAACTTACCCGAGATGAAATAGAATATTCGCGAGATAGGGAAAAAGAAAATCCTAAGCATAAAGTAAAGCCTACAATACATAGAGGGACATGAACCAAGCAGATGTTGGATCCATGTAGACACAGATGATCAGAGCCTAATGCAACTGAAAATGAAAGTGGAATAATCCTTCTGAAACTATGCAACAGTATATAAAACAATATCAGTAGTGATAGGAACATTTTAAAGCAATGTCAGAGCAGAGGTAGACACAATGAAAACTGCAGCTCAAGTCCTAATGACAAAGGAAAGATCTGACAGAAAAGTAGTATTTTCCATAAATGCGTTGACAGTAAAAACAACATTCTGGAATTCAAGAAACAAAGCCCCTAATGTCATCAGAGCATCACTGTGCAAATAGGAGTTGATACAGAAACAAGTAGGCGACAGACCATCCAGGCCACCATAAAAGCAACACTACCACCAGCTCAACAGATAAAAACAATAACCTTCAGACTCCATACAGGTCACAGCAGACTCAGACACCATATATCCGGAAAATAAATATAGGACCTATGAATGTGCTGATATCACCAATAACTGTCTAACATCTACTGCAGGACTGCCCGACATATGAAAAACAGAGAAGGCATACATGGTGTCACCAATATCAGTTCAGAGCAAGCTCTATGGAAATGTCAGCAACTTGAGGCTGATCACTGTTTTCTTCAAGGATATTCAAGGTAATGACTCTAGGTGTTTGAGGAAAAAGAATTTATCCAAATGATAAAGCTCACAGCCAAACTTCTTTGGATATACCATCAGATGAAAAGAAACAAGAGTATCTAGTAACAACCTGTAAATTCAGCTACAAAAGAAAATAAGACAAAGACAGGAAACAATAATATTAACAAAATCACCACACGGCAAAAGGAAAGGCTGAAAGCACATGATGATATAAGACGTCTGAGACCACACATTTTAAAATACAGTTTTCTGGATAAAGGGATTTTCTCTTGTAAAATGGAACACCTGAAAAGTGCGCTAAAGCACATTTTGAAAAAGCAAAAGCAAATAAGTATATGTTCTGCTTTCAAAGTTATGTTCACTTAAACATTAGTTGGAAGGAACACAAAGTTGGCATAAGTTACTTAACTGCTTAAAATATTTTTTTTTCCTCCTTGATCCACAAGACAGAAGCAGCCAGTGGGATATTTTCACTCTGATGTTGTCGTGTCCATTCCAAGAAGAAATTATCTATGCATGATATAGACAACATTCACAAATCCAAATTAATGTCTTGCATTGCTCTCATTCTAAAACTAGGACAACTCATTTAATTTTTTTTGTTTAAATATCACAGACCGTCAATAAGCCAGTGCCACAATCATCACACAAAGATCTCAACGATTCACCTTGATCTACTAATTTTAGTAACTCTGCTTTGTTCTAAATACAAGCAGTACACATTTTCTGTTGGCACTGACTGCAGTAAATAATCTAATAGAAACACCTTTTGGTGTGATGTCCAGTAATATCATATAAATATTAAAAAATAAATGTTAACCTCAGTAACCATACACGAGTACAAGGCGCAACAATACCCACACAAAAAATATAATAAACAACAACCATGAGTAATGTTGGCTCTGAGCACAAAGAAAACAAAGCAGTGACCTGATAATTAATTAGTGGTAATTTTCATTATGCCCCATATAGTTCTCCGTGGTCTATGAAGAGGCAAAGCAAGAACAGGACAACAACACACCCAGGCATGTCGTACAAGGCGACTAATATGAGATTTAGCATGGGCCTGGCAACCTGGGAGCCACTATAGTGCAGTGGTTAGTGCACTGGCTTCCTAGCTCGGTGGTCCATGGTTTGATCCCAAGTTGTGGCGTGATGCATTAGACCACCAACGGCTCCGGGGTTAACCTGTTAACCTGCCTCATGAATTAGGTACCAGAGCAACTATGGGAAGGTTAAGGTGGCCGGCATGATGCTGACCACATCACCCCCAGTGTGCCGACGGTAAAGAAAATATAGGCATAACACCATATTCCCAATATGCCTCAATGGGCTTGTAATGGGATCCTTTATCCCTGGTAACCTCATCACGTAAACAGTAAATTAATATGAAACAAACATAAAGGTATGTTTTCAGGCACTCGTAAGAAATAAAGAAGTAGAACACTAGACAACAGAAAAACAACAGATATGAGTGGCTTACCCAGGATTTGAACCCTGGACCTTCCATGCGACATACCCGCCTAGCTATGCAAGCGAATCACACTATCCTCCCTGCCATCTACGCATCATCAAAAAATGATGCTTCGATGACAGGTCACTAGTGCGAACCGAAAGACATAACACCGGAAGTTTACCATGGGCAGTACAGCCTATTAATGACGCAATCACTTCTGTTGTTTCCCTATTCTACAGTATAGGCCAGTCCACACAAGACAAAGAGACCTTAATACTGTGTCTAGTATATGATAGTAGACTTAAAACAGTAAGAACAGGACAGAGGGTAGGTTTTGGTATTGTATAAACATTTATAACACATAAGGAAGGGAAACCCGAGGCCTGTAAACTATGCTATCATTTCTGTTTGTTTCATACTAATTTATGCATAATTTTCTGGCAAGTCTGCAGATTAACTGATATAACATCATAAACACCAAACACCGGAGTTTAAATGGATGGATTGTAGAACATCAAATGCACATTGGGTAAATGCCATCAAACCTTTGCACAACATTTAAAAAAAAGGTGAGATGGTAAGGTAAAGGAGATGAGGGTCTAAGAAAAAAATACAACAAAATCACAGCCATTTTAAGTTAACCAATAACAGTATGTTTGAAACAGTCATATGTTAAAAAAAATCTCAAGTGCCAATATAATACATCTCTGTATAAAAGATTATGCACGTACATTCAAACAAGCTCTGAGATACTGACTAGTAAAGAGACCTAACTTATAACAAGCTCTGAGACAATGACTAGTAAAGAGACTTAACTTATAACAAGTTCTGCAGTTGTGTAATTTATCAAATAAGCAACATTACAGCCTGTTTCTTCACAAAATTATTGTTTGTTCAGCAAATACTTCCCTTTAAATTTAAAACCATTAAAAAAACACACACAGAGACTACACTACAGATTTTAAAATGGGAATTCAGCCATGAATGTAATCAACAAGCCATAATTCCATATATGAAATCAACTAAGAATTTTGAAAAAGTGAAATTTTGGCAAGAGTTTAATTTTCTTAACATTACAAACTTAAAAATAAAATCTGAAAAATATATACAAAAGGCCACATTAACTCTTTAAGTCCCAATCGACTTTATAAAGGCTCAGGGGTTAGACGCGCTTGGCCCAATCGACTTTAAAAAGCCTTTAGTATATGTGCCTCTGTTTGAGACTGTTTCTAATTATAACTACCCACAAAGTCATTTCCGACTGCAAGTACATTCTTTTAAATACCGCACGTGTTTAAGAGTGAACGTGTTTCTGTTTTGAGATATTTATTTTAGATTGTTAAAGCGATTTTTTTAAGCGCATATCCTCCATTTTACCTTGAATAACTAATCATTTTTTTTAAGCGCATATCCTCCATTTTACCTTGAATAACTAATAATTTTTTTTAAGCGCATATCCTCCATTTTACCTTGAATAACTAATCATTTTTCAATGAAAGCTTTTATACTTGTAGCACAAGAGTAAAGTACATCCAATTACCTTCAGTTTCATATACAACAACAAAGTTATTTATGCATATGAACATTTTAAAAAATTATTTCCAAACAACCACAATAACAACGCACTGGGGTGGCCATTTTTGCTTGGGCCAAACCCACTTTTTTGCTTGGGACTGAAAGAGTTAAACATAAATTTCTCAGATTCTCACATGCCGATTAATGTTTCATCCCCCCCTCCCCCCCCCCCCCCCCAATAAAATCTTTGATCACAGCATTTATTTATTTACTATTGTAATAAAGCTGTTTTTTTCATGTGATCCTGTACTGAAAACATTTACTAGTTATAACAAATAGATTTTGCTGGAAAGTTCACATTCCAGTGTCTGACTTTCAAGTTACAAACTGGAAGTAACTGCTGACCAATTTCAAATGTTAAATATCATATATTATAAACCTAGATATGCGACCTGACATGACAAATTCTGTAACATGTCAGCAGATTTGATATGGAGAATGGGGTATTCACTATTTAGCTTTTTGTTGATGCCTCAAACTTTCTGTTTGAGAACTGTGTATGTTGTTTTTTTTTCTAATCCGATTTGGTTTTAGTAGCCATTATTGTGTTCATTTATCTAGTTTTTGTAATACTTCTTGCATAATACTGTTTGCTGTTTTAATATTTTCATCTGCTACCGATTCTGCTAGGTCATCTGTGTAGTGTCTGATATAACAGAAGCATACAACTCTTTACCAAGAAGAGATCAATTGGACCTTTTTGACTGAGAATGGCCACTGCAAACTAAAGACCATCTGTTCAGTAAATTAAAAATCAGCAGACAGATATATGTCCATAAGGGAAAGACAAACAAACAGTAGAATATGCCCTCAAAGAATGTTGGCACCATGAGAGAAAAAAGGCAGCATGGCCTTTGCCCATCTCCTTGATGGAGAAACTATAGTGATCAGAGAAGCCTGAGACAGACAGCCAACTAACTGACAGAAATAAATGTGGTTATATGAAAGCAAATGAAGAAAGATGAGATGTAAAAAGTAAGAAGCACTTGAAAACATTGTGTCAATGGGAAAGAGAAGGGAAAAGAAGCAGAGAAAGGCAGAAAGAAAAGATAATGGATAGCATGACAGAAAATGTTCAGCCTGGAAAAACAGAATACACAGAGAAATAATGGATTGAGATCTGTGGAAAGACATATCTTCTGCACCCTGCAGCACAGAGCTTGATGTTGCATGAAACTTCAGCTTCTCTTGTATCAAAAGTCATAAATTAAATATGTCAAAAAGTAAAATTTTAATATATTTCAAAAGCAGTGACTAGTTTTAACAAGGCTATATGTTAAATCAAAACCGTATAATCATTTGACATGTCAGGACTTAATTTTAAAATGCTCATAATATATTTAAAAAGTTTTTTTCTATCATTGGTCACTCACAGACATTTCTTGCATTTCCAATATCTTGAAATGCCAACATATTACAAATTTCATCATGTGACATCACATATCAACAATCCTAGATAATTATTTCAGTAGATGAAAATTACTGCCATTAATGGGCAACATGCCATAAGAGGCAACTAATATGAGGTTGTGCAGGGGGCTGCAAATCTCATCATGTAAATTAATGCTGCTGCATAAACTACCCCTGCAAGAGTACATGAATGCTTTGATGTAGGATTTCTGCAAAGGAGCCAGCAGCAGTGCTGGCTCCATAAGGAGCAAAATGAGAAAAGAAGAAGAATGGACAGCACAGTACAGATTGCCAAATTACAACACTAACAGGGGTGCAAGGCTGGAGCAAATGAACTGTGCCCGTTTGATTTTAAAATTACATCAAGCTTTGTTTTTTTTTAATCACAAAATTATGCACAGTTCAGAGCATTAAAATTCCAAACCCTTTATTAGCTTAAGTATATCTAAGCCTGTTTCCCAGGTCACAACATCAGCCTTTAGTTCTGATCGTTTAACTGGTTTATTTTTACGTGTCATCTTCCCTATTAACTTTTCCAGTTTAAACCCTTTCCTAGGCATGACAGTATCATGTGACCTCAAAGTCAGACTTGGACACAGATCATTGTACCCATCTCCCACATAAATGACATGCAGGTACTCAATTCCTTCTGACTGGCGCTTCTCAATAAAGGTTTTCAGTATATGACCTTTGCATAAATTTACTGTGCTTAGAGTGCACCAGTTTTGTGTATGATAACGCTTTATGGTGAGGCAGCCATTGCTATCAAACTTTGCTGGATTTGTGAAAACTTCATCAATCACTGAAGACAATCCCTTATCTTGTAGGATATGCTCAATGAACACAGAGTTTGAATCTGAAATAATAATATGATCAAAGCAGCCACTTGCAGAGGTAAATTCCAGGAGTTCCTTCATACCTGGAGTCAAAGGAATCTTTGACACGAATGATAGCATATCATCAGGAGTACAGCCATTCTTGTGCAGGTACCTGCAAATAACAAAGTGTGCCTCTCATTAAGTAAGTCTGTTATATTATAACAAACTTAATGAACAGAAGTTTATTTTACAGACTAAGAGCAAGTAATTTATTATACAACTTAATAACAAACATGCTAATATGCAAATGGAAGATGTGATTTTTCTGAACGTCCTTTCTCTCATGCATAAATGTGATGAGATGAAATCAGTAACATGTTGGCATATCTCATTTAAAGAAAAACATGAAAACAATTGATCATTTTGTCAACAGTATAACATTTTTATATTTTAAGAAGCTCTAGCCACTGTGTTATCAAATGATGAGGCTGCCAATAGTGTAGTATTAAAAATGATATAAATATATTTAAAACACATCATAAATAGGTCACCTATTCTGAAATGTTAATGTAACACTCAATGGTAAACATGATTTCTCAAATTTCAGACATTACATCTCTAAACACGTACTGCCTTTCACCACATCTGTCAATTTTAATCATTTATTTCACTATGCAAACGTCTCTGAAACACTTTTTTGTCACACCAATATCACAATACAGTTGAGCTTCAATTATCCGAATTAACTTATGGTAATTGAAATTTTAGAGAACTGGATAAAGGGGGGAAATACCCATATCCAAAACAAAAATGTATTAATTAGTGCACACTTTAAAGACATGATTAAATATTAAGCTGTACCCTTGTTCAGTTATACTAGTAACACATTTAAAAAACAAATAACCTAACATGGTGAAACATGAAAAACGAATGAGTGTATAGACCAGTGCAGTATTTATAAATGAATACTGTGAAACATTTTTTTGAAAAAGTCCAACATTTATGTTAGTTTAGCAAACAAAACTCAGTTCATATCTGTAAGTCTTGCAATTATTTTAGTGTAACAAGTTTTGGAGCATTACATTCATCTTGTGTTCATATCACTCCATTGTCATTTCAAGGCTTCACAATGAGAGGGAGTCAGTTCACATTTACTTCTTTATCTTCTTCTTCTTCACTGTCATCTTCTTCTTAAATACTTTTAACTATTTCCTCATCCCGTCAAAAATTGGAAAACATTGTCTGCATAACTTTTCATACATTCTGTCCCTTTTTTAATTCCACAGTCAGAACCACCAGGACTAGTGTTAATAATTAGTTCCGTTCTAGTTGTTTCTTCAGAGACTTCAACTGTTTTCACATATTTTTTATGTCAAAATTTAAAATTACCTACCCATTCTTTGCTGGTTTTAAAAGTTGGTATTAACTTCTAGTCCATCATTAAACACAGAGCTCTCTCACATGAATTAGGTCTTTTTTAAATAAACCATTCGTTTATACTTCATCTACAGAGTCTTTGTTAGTCTTTTTCATTGTTTTTCTACTAGAATTACTACCATCACTACTTTCCATTACAGAAATGAACTGAAGAATTTATTCATTATTCTTTTTTCAGGTAAAAAAAAAACTGGCTGCCGTAACTCCAAAACTGTGCTTTTCCCCCCCCCCCCGATTCCCCACCCCCCCCCCTTTTCCCAACAAATTAGCTACTTTTATTTTGTCAGCTATAGTCAGAACAACACGTTTTTGTTTACTCAATATTGTAAATTTTAGCGTTCATGAAAATTAGATTGTGTGTGAAAATGAAACCAATACACAATTCTTTGACTACAACTCAGCTGGGAACAGACTGATTTACTCAGCAAGTGGAGAGGTGCTTCCGTTACAGACCGTTCCCACGTTTTTTTGGTTTTGGTGATTTGATTAATTGGAATTTTCAGACAATCGAGGTTTGGGTAATTGGAGTTCTACTGTATTTCAAAACAAAGATGTGTTACCAATTCTGCCATATCACACAGCAAATAATGACTCTATCTGATTAATATTACAAATCTGCTGAAGATAAAAGGCAAAGAAAGTGTACCAGATGTGATTTATTTCAGGGCTGATAATGTGAAGCATCAGTATACTAATATTTTTTTCTATGTAATATCTGTCAAAGAAAACCACGGCTGCATTAACCCGAAACATTCGAAAAAGGGAAATCAAGTGAAACTATTTGATTAACTTGAACATATCCTAATATCGGATGGTAGATGATTATAATATATCCAGGGCAAGAATTCAATGCCAGAATCAGTTTGCAGCATGAAAGGCACTTTTACTAACAAAAACTAGCACTAGTAGTGAGGTGGACAATGTTACAATGCTATATAAATTAAATATACATCACTTAATGTATTGAGTAAATTAAAATTGTGAAAACCTGTCGAAGACAGCGTTTTATCTACAGACTATACTGAGCTTACTGATGACTGCTTGTATATCGCCAATGGATATAATGGCTTTTCAGATAAGATTTGTGGAGCAACGTGAATAAATTGTGTATTCATTTGTCCAGCCTGGCCTTTGTTGGTGACTTTAATTGTTGGTGGAGAAGGGTTGTATGCGGGGTCTACCTACATACCCCTATATGTGGACTTGGCCTGAGTGAACGTAGTACTCATTCTATAATATAATATAAAGTCCCGCAACACCTAAAATGGAAGCCAAGCCAGGATCCTGAAATTAATATTGATACTGATGTCAGGAAATATGTTTCAAGTCATTGGACTTCGTTTCGTGAATAATTCACAAATTTTCAAGATGGCGGAGTGTGTCGTCTGCTGACCTGTGTGAGGTTGTACAAACAGTAATTGCTGTCCATACTTTCAAGTTGACTGCAGAAGTTGTAACTATTAAAGGAAAAAGTCTTTCCTAAAGAACTTTACATTCAGAAATTCTAGTTTTTTTTGCCCGAGTGATGCGTGATGCCATATGATGATGGATGGTATCCGCATGTCTGGTTTTGTGTGGTGTGCAGATGTGTTCAGTCAAAACAATGTTCATACAAAAATAACAGGGCAATCCACATAGGACGTCAGTAAACTCACGACGTATAAAGTCAATGATTCTTGTAACAGCCGTTGACGTTTTTCTTCATTATTTATTGTGGACGCCACAGTGACAAAATGGTTACGCGAATATGTAGGCACATCAAACAGTCATTATCACAGCAACATTCAATACAGCAATAGACGGTAGACAGCATTACAATGATGAGTCAGATGCATGTTATATTTCAAAGTGCTGTAAATGTAGTCAGGTGGAAAACTCCATCCTTTTCTATAACAGCCAGGAGATAACCAGATGTATGAGATCAGTTCACTCTCCTTAGTTTGACTTCAGCAAGACAGACACGTCTGCCGAAGTATAAATAATGTCCTCAAAAATATCCTCTAGATAATAAAGGTTTTTTCAAACCTAGTTCATTTAACAAAGTAGCAAGTAATGGTCCTTGGAACCTGCATCAACCGATGCAGCACAATACAGCGACATGTGAGCTAGGAAAACATCTCGTGACGACGACTTTCGAAGACAGGCTATGAACCAGAAATCGTTCACGACCAAAAATCGATAGAGTTAATGAAAATGTTAATTTACCTTGCCTTCCGGAAATACACAGAAATATTATGCCTCCCGGCATGTGCAAATACACTAGAGGTATTATCTCGAATAAACGAAATATCCATAAGAGGACTCTCACATTCCTGACAGAACAAAAAAATAGCGGAGATCCCCTCTTCAACGAGGCATCTCTTTCGCCATTCCAAATCGCTCACTCCACTAGTGGTGGGCGGAAACCGATCGACCAAGAAGCAAGACAAGTCATGCGCAGTCCAGCGCAAAATGACCACAGCTCAAACTTAACTGCATTCGATACCAACGCGAGAAGACAAATGCTTACCGAGAAAAGTGACTATAAATTTCAAGCAGTTGTTGCCCTTGCGTTATAAAATAGATATTGAAATAAAACGATGTTGCGAGAATTTATCACGCAACATATCACCACCTCCTCCCGATAAAAAAAAAAATGTGGAACATATTTTTTTTTTCCAATATCAAAGAGCATGCGATAAGCGGCTCAAAACGCACGAATTATGCGCTGATAATTAACTAAATTGCCAAACAATAGGCTAATTATAGAGTGTCTGGTGAGGATATACCTCAACAGAAAAATAAATATGTCTCAAAAAATATTCACATCGGGGAGGTGTCACCAACACACATCACGTTAGCATGTAAACACAATATACGTATGCAAGTTACTATAATCATCATTAAACAGCATACTCTAATATTGTCTTTAAAAATGGATGTACAAATCTGATAGGAAAATTCAAATAGTACATTCTTTGACATGTAATGACATAAGTACATAGTAAAGTTAAACTACATGACGATCCAGGACATATGCTCTGGTATTCCGAGGGTAAGTACACAATCTAGAACTCGTCATGCTTGATACTAGTAAGGTAAGTCCTCAGCTCAACAATGACATTCTGAGAAAGTACAAGCAATATAATGCTAATTAATAACTAATATGCTTCATAAGGTACAATACATTATTAATAATTGTGGCTGTTTAGTAAACTAACGGCCCTTATATTAACTACTCAGTCCTCCTCTACATCTTAAAAAAACGAACAGAAGAAGATGACAACAAAGCACGATAGTGTGTACATATAAAGTAAGTACAGATGTGCTAATCTATTGTAGAAATATAGGTGTGTTATGACTCTGTAATATATGGAAATATAGGACAGAAGTATTAGTTGGAGTCATGTGGGCATCTAGACAAAATGTCAGCCATCACATTATCCGCACCACGGATAGCTCGTACCGTGAAGTGAAAAGGTTGAAGAGCTATAGCATATCGAGTGGATCTCGAACTCTTCAAACTCTTAGTCTGAATAGCTGTAAGAGCTTTCTGATCAGTCTCTAGAATGAAATGTGCGCCCAGGAGGAATCTTTGTAGTTTTAGAATTGACCAAACCATCGCTAACAACTCACGGTCTAAAACCGAGTAGTTCCTCTCTGCCGCATTTAGTTTTCTAGAAATGTACATAACAGGATGCAGAGTATTTGCATATTCTTGCATCAGTGCTGCTCCAATCCCAGTGGATGAAGCATCACTCCGAAGAACAAAAGTCCTATCAAGAGTAGGTAATCTTAGAATGGGAGGAGAAGAAAATATATTCTTGATTTGGTCTAGTGAAGATTGGCATTCTTCAGACCAACGGACCAGATTAGGCGAACCTTTCTTCAACAATGTTGATAGAGGTGCCATGATCGAAGATAAATTTGGAATAAATCTCCCATAAAATTGAATTAAACCTAAGAGACTCCTAACTTGTTTCTTCGTTTTAGGAACAGAGATGTTCAGTATTTTGGAAGTAATTGTGGTCTTCTGTCTTCAAGAGACCATGACCAACACGATGACCCAGGGAAAGAGATTTTTTTTCACCAAAACCACAAAAGCTTTAGAAGGTTTTGCTGTCAAATTATTCTCACGTAGAGTGGACAGTAAGTCATATAACCCTAAATAGTGATCTTCCCAGGTATCACTGAAGAGACAGATGTCATCTAAGTATGCGATGACATCCGAACGATGTGACAGAATTCGACGCATCATGCGAACGAAAGTGGCAGGGGCGTTCATGAGACCAAAAGGCATAACATTCCATTGAAATAGACCCCTAGGTGTAGAAAAGGCAGTAAGAGGTTTGGCATGCTCTGCTAAAGGCACTTGCCAATAACCTTTAGACAAGTCAAGTTTAGTGAAGAATCTAGAATTAGAAAGTCTAATCAGTAGATCTTCTAACAAAGGCATCGGTTCAGCGTCGAACTTTGTGACCTGATTCAATTTGCGATAATCAACGCAAATTCGTATGTTCTTATCCTTCTTCCGGACAAGAACCATGGAAGAAGAATATGGTGCAGTCGATGGTTCAATTATATTTAATTGAATCATTTCATCCAATACCTTTTCCACTTGCGACTGAAAGTGTATAGGAATAGGATACGGCCTAACCCTAATTGGATTATTGTCGGTAAGAATTATGTCATGTTCTATGACATCTGTGTGTCCAGGAATGTCATTGAGAACATCCTGAAATGTTTGTAACATCGACGAGACTTGTCGATGTTCGTCACCAGAAAGATTAGGAGAAACAGAAACGTTTTTCCAAGATTCCGTGGAATGTAATGGAACCACTGGGAGGGGAAGGCTGACATCAGAGAAGGTAGCTTCCTCATCCTGTATGACAGACAGGGATGAATAATGACCGTGAGGTGCAGGAGCATCATCCGTTGCCTGGAAAATAGGCAGCAAATAGTCCGGACGTTCGTGAAATTCCGAAAGCATGTTTATGTGGAAAGTTTTATGCTTTCCATCAATATCGACCACATAGTCAACATCGGAAATCCGAGAGACTATTGCATTCGGACCTTTCCATGCAATAAGAAGTCTATTTTCCCTACTGGGGAGTAGGACGAATGCTTTGTCACCTGGACAAAGTTGTCGTAGACATCTATTCTTGTTAGCAAACTGCCTTGCCTTCTCTTTAGCAATTTCTGATGAAGCAGTTGCTAGCTTACATGCCTCAATGATCTTTTGTCTAAGAGCAATGACATACTCATATGAGGATTGAGTTTCATCGCTAATATCATCGGCAGTGATGAGATCGTGTAATAAAGACATAGGGCCGCGTGGACGCGCGCCAAAGACAAGTTCGAAGGGAGAAAATCCTGTGTGTTCATTAGGGACTTCTCTATAGGCAAAGTCTTGAGCGTTCTATTCAGACGCTCAACTAACCCATTAGACATAGGATGGTAGATACTACTGAGAGATCGTTCAATATGTAAGGTAGACATTACCTGTGACATAGTGTCAGATATGAGTTGAGTGCCATGGTCTGACAATATTTCTCTGGGGAACCCCAAGCGAGAAAATATCAACCAAAGAGCATCTGCGATATCTGTAGTAGACATGCTCTTAAGAGGAATAGCCTCTGGCCAACGTGTGCACATATCGACACATGTAAGGATAAACTGATGTCCTCTGGCCGACTTGACCTTAAAAGGGCCAATAATATCTATGGCCATTTTCTGAAACGCCCGAATAGGAATGTCAGCAGCCTGGATAGGCGCAGCATGTCGTGGTCCTCTAGATTTGACCTCCTGACATACCTTGCATGATCGGCAGTAAATACGAATGTCCTTATTGACAAAAGGCCAAAAGAAAGCCGCAAGGACTCTCGACTTCGTACGGGCAAAACCCATATGGCCAGCACATTGCGAGTCATGAGCATGTTGTAATATTTGGACTCTCATGCTCTTGGGAACAAGAATTTGCGAATGTGCCGACGTAGTCGAATCTTGTACCATACGTACAAGTACGCCGTTTCTCATTGCAATCCAAGATTTTCTATTTGTATCCTGATTCGGATCACCTTTCTTCGCAAGAACGAAGAATTTTTTTAAAGAAGGATCTTCTTCTTGCAATTTTATGAAAGAGTCATGAGTGATTACTAAGTGACTATCTTGGCTATCAACTTCATTATCACTATTCAGTGAAGTTTCGGGTGTTTGTAGAGCTTGTGCTCTTGTAACTACTGCATTTGTAGCTTGCATGTTATTATCTTCCCAAGCAGCAATCTGCTGTGGGGTACACTCCCTAACTCCGTGAATACGACCAATAATAAGGTCCGCAATAGGATTAGGTAAGAGACAGGCATGCACATCTCCAGTAAAGAAAGGAGTGGCAATGCGAATTACAGCAGTAGGATATTTTTCTAGAGTGCCGCCAAATGTGACACATTTAATAACCCTTCCTGTAGCACAAGATGGATCTACAAGCGATTGTCTAACACCAATAGTGGTGCATCCGGAATCGAAAAGTAGTGAGACCGGAGTATCATTAACAAGACCCTTATGTAGGATTAAAGAACCCCTCCCGTCATGCGCAACAGCAGCAGGAAGAGCGGGAAGTGGGTGACCACAACTCAAAGTAGTTATGGTACCCGGTTCGAATAAAGTACTGCATTGGGGGCATTTGTTTGCTCTCTCAAAGTCAAAAGCAGAACCAGTGACAGCGTCAAAGTTTTTACTATCAACAACATGATTACAGGCTCCCTCAGTTTCCTGTTGTACAGCATTAGCCTGCTGATATCTCTTTTTTTTGTGTTGAGATCTACCCCGACTATTATTACCTCTGAAGTTATCAAAGTTATTATTATCTCTGCAGTTATTATTGTCTCTATTGTAATTGTTATCCTGGTTCGAATTCCAGTTTCCACGATTACTATCATGTTCACATTGATGCGAACATCTATTTGTTTTTGGTTTCTGAGAGTCTTCGGGCAGGAATAACCCTCTATTACCACATATCCTCTTTTGAAATGGCCTATAATTATTAGGGTGATAGTAACGACCACCTATCAGGTTGTCTCCAATTCTTCGAAGAAGAATCACCATGAAATTGATTTCCATGATTTTGACAGAAATTACCGCTACTCTTTCTATCAAAATTTTGTTGGAATCTACGAGCAAAGTTTTGGCCAATACGGAGCTGCCGAAGCAACTGGTAAACCTTCTTTCACCTTAGAGTTACCCATGGTTATGTGTGGGTGCGCAGTTACGTATTGGCAACAGAAATCTTCCATTTCTTTTATTGTTTTAGGTTACGTTCATGAAGGAAAGCAAGGAAAGACTCATTGACAGACGACATGACTTTGTCTCTAAGTATTAAGTCCATAAGTCCTTCATAAGTTTTTTCCGTCTTAGATAGTTCAACCCATCGTGAGAAAGTAATGCGTATTCTTGCAATAAACTCGGAGAATTCAACTCCATTTTCAGGTAACATGTTTTTAAATTGTAGACGATAGCCGTCTTCGTTAAGCTGATATTTCTTTAGCAAAGCGGCCCTGACAACCTCATAATTGTTCTTGTCAGGTTCATCCACCATATTTAATATACTTAGAGCTTTACCTGTCAGTATCCCTGATAACTGATAAACATATTTTGCTTTGTCTATGTTATGAGCTGTACATGCTTGTTCAAATCTGTCCAGATAGAACATTATGTCATCGCTGGAAGGACTAAATGTTGGTAACTTAATCTTAAAAGTATCATTATTAGCCTTACCAGAAGATGAACCCTTGTTTGAATCATTACCATTACTCATGTTCATCAATTTCAATTTTTCCAACTCTAAAGCTAAGACCTTTTCTTCATGTTCCATTTTTGCTTTCTCTTTCCTCTCATCAGACTCTCTCTGTAATCTTCTTTCCTCAGCCTGAGCCTCTTTTGAAGTCTTTCATTTTCAGCTTCTTTTTCAAGTCTTTTATTTTCAGCCTCTTTTTCAAGTCTTTTATTTTTCAGCTTCTTTTTGAAGTCTTTCAGCTTCTAGCTGTAGCTGGAGTTTTCTTTCCTCAGCTTCTGATTCCCTTTTTTGTTTTTCCATTTCCATTTGGAATCTTTTTTCATCCACCTGCATCTGCAGTTTCTTTTGTTCAGCTTCCATCTGCAGTTTCTTTTGTTCAGCTTCCATTGCTTTATCATATCGAGCAGTTGCAAATTCTTCTAACTTATCACCAGTCTTCCCAAGCAATTTACCCTGCTCAATAAAGTGCTCAAATGTAGACATGTTGTCTAACATATGAGTCCAAAACCTGAAATAATTAACTAATTTATTTCAAACCTAAGGGTAACAAGTCTTAATTAAGCACTTGTATATTCACATCACATTATATTATCCCAGTCTCTGTGGGAAACAAGTCTCCAATCAAAGAACTTGTATATGAAATACCAACAATCAATTCTTGATCATAAGTGCACTTCTCATTCAATAGTGCACGACACTATTCATCATTCATTTATCATCAGTGTAGTAGTAACAGTGCATTAGCATAGCCCATTAACTAATTACTATAACTGTAAACAATGACTATGTAAACACATGCAGAATGTAAACATTGAAAATGTAAACAATGCAAACAATGTAAACAATAACAATGTAAACAATAACAAAGATCAGCAACAATACAAAAACGTTCGCAGAAATCAACTAAAAAAATAAAGCAGAAATTAATGAAATATCACAAAAAATGTGACGATATCTGCGCTATAATTAAACAAAATACATGACACCACAGTGTATAAACAAAAATGTTGTATGAAACTAAATTATAGACAAGAGTAGGCTAACAAATACAAACAAATCAAAACAAAACCAAAGAATGCGAAATAATAACGAAAACAATATTAAAACATGTCATCACAGCTAACATAAATAGCAACAGAAGTCGCTTAGCAAATTCCAGTATTGGAAATTTGCAAAACCTTACAGAAAACGCTCACAATAGACGACCTCTATGACGTGGCATAATCTAACGGAGACACCACCCAACCGAGAACCCGCTGAAATATAAACATATAAATATACGAATAACATATAAACATATAACATATAGAATGAGATGATACACAGAAGACTCAGCAGAAGTATAAGGGCACAGTTTACATACAAACAGGCCACTTAACTTATAGGCTTCCAATCGTAGAACAGCAGAAAAAACGGATGTCAATCAACGTCCTAAAGAGCGAAGCTCCAACGATGATGGCACATCTGAACTGCTTCCACTGCTAACACGATGGTACAAGAGCTTCTGCAATACTGTGTGTTGAGTTGTTTCGGCACTTGACCTTCTAATCCAAAAGTAAGTTGATGGAAATCGGTACTTGGCCTTCTTCAGAAAACAACCCGTTTCAACCGGCACTTGACCTTCACAAAAACGACAGCACTGGAACCTTGACAGCAGCAACTTGCTTGACTTGCGTAAAAGATAACAGCAGTCCGAGTTATCCGGCAACATGTAACAACGCCGGGTACTGTCAAATTCTTGTTTTCCGTCAAAAAGTTGAAATTTTGACTTTTACCGGGCAACGCCGAGTACTTTGAAAATTTTGAAGATGTTGACTGTATTGAAGAATGTTAATTTCTTGAAGGATGCTGATGAATTCTTGTTGAAAATGAAGTGGGTAAGGGACCCCGTGTTTGCTGGGACCAGAATTAAACCAGCTTATGGCCACCAAATGATGCGTGATGCCATATGATGATGGATGGTATCCGCATGTCTGGTTTTGTGTGGTGTGCAGATGTGTTCAGTCAAAACAATGTTCATACAAAAATAACAGGGCAATCCACATAGGACGTCAGTAAACTCACGACGTATAAAGTCAATGATTCTTGTAACAGCCGTTGACGTTTTTTCTTCATTATTTATTGTGGACGCCACAGTGACAAAATGGTTACGCGAATATGTAGGCACATCAAACAGTCATTATCACAGCAACATTCAATACAGCAATAGACGGTAGACAGCATTACAATGATGAGTCAGATGCATGTTATATTTCAAAGTGCTGTAAATGTAGTCAGGTGGAAAACTCCATCCTTTTCTATAACAGCCAGGAGATAACCAGATGTATGAGATCAGTTCACTCTCCTTAGTTTGACTTCAGCAAGACAGACACGTCTGCCGAAGTATAAATAATGTCCTCAAAAATATCCTCTAGATAATAAAGGTTTTTCAAACCTAGTTCATTTAACAAAGTAGCAAGTAATGGTCCTTGGAACCTGCATCAACCGATGCAGCACAATACAGCGACATGTGAGCTAGGAAAACATCTCGTGACGACGACTTTCGAAGACAGGCTATGAACCAGAAATCGTTCACGACCAAAAATCGATAGAGTTAATGAAAATGTTAATTTACCTTGCCTTCCGGAAATACACAGAAATATTATGCCTCCCGGCATGTGCAAATACACTAGAGGTATTATCTCGAATAAACGAAATATCCATAAGAGGACTCTCACATTCCTGACAGAACAAAAAAATAGCGGAGATCCCCTCTTCAACGAGGCATCTCTTTCGCCATTCCAAATCGCTCACTCCACTAGTGGTGGGCGGAAACCGATCGACCAAGAAGCAAGACAAGTCATGCGCAGTCCAGCGCAAAATGACCACAGCTCAAACTTAACTGCATTCGATACCAACGCGAGAAGACAAATGCTTACCGAGAAAAGTGACTATAAATTTCAAGCAGTTGTTGCCCTTGCGTTATAAAATAGATATTGAAATAAAACGATGTTGCGAGAATTTATCACGCAACACCGAGGATGGCATGTTATCAAGAAGATGATGGACCGAATGGCAGTCCAGTTCGAGTGAGCTGTTGTTGAAATCCTAAACCTAACCTGGTCCTAACTGAGTGTTTTCATCGTGCCTTGAGAAGGAGGCCAGTCGAGTGAGCTGTTATTGAAATCCTAAACCTAACCTGGTCCTGACTGAGTGTTTTCATCGTGCCTTGAGAAGGAGGCATTAAAACCAGGGGATTTTTTATTACTGGCATAACAGATAAGTACATTTGGGGTTACATGCAGCGTGTGATGCTGGGAATCTTGTTTGCCAGAGTTCTTTTTTCTCTTTGTTATATGTATTTTCGTATATATGTTTCGTAAGTAGTGGGTGGTTGGAAGGGAACTGTGAATTTGCAATACCTGTAATGGATGGTCGTAAATTTATGGTCGTTCTGTAGTTTTTGTATCTGTTTGCTTCAAATTAAGGGGCCGGCGTACATTGCTGAGTGTTACTGCCTTAATTGAACTAACCAGATCCAATATCTGTCTAGTTGTGAAGGTCCTGTTTTTTGGCAAGTTTGTTATTGTTGTAAAGTTGATTGTAATTTTTATTCAGTTTTTCTTCATTATTGTTTGTAATATTGTTGACATATTCTTGCTATCCCTCATTTATTAGATGTCATATATGTTGTAAAATCGTGCTGGTCTTGTCATAAGTGTGATAGAGCTAAATTTTTTTTCACTTGTTCTAAAATTCATACATTTCTGCCTTAGTTGATCATTTGCATTATCTTGAGTTAGCTCTTGTCACTGTATTCAGTCAACCTGTTCATATCTATTGTTTTGCTCCTAGTATAACATCTATTATTACATGCAGTTGGTTGATTTTGAGTGGTGAAGTAATTATTGCTAATATTGCTCACATATTCATTATATAATATTTGCATTATTGGAAAGCACAATAATTGTGAATTATGGCTACCTTGGAGTATTTTATTAAGATTGGAAAAGAATTTGGTAAGGAAGGTGAGGTTTTAGAGACATTTGCATCCACTGAGTATGAAAAAGAATTGAAAAGACTAGAAGCCAGTGAACTCAGAGATCAAAGACAACTGGAGAGAGATGAGAAGAAGAGAGCTGAAGAATTGCAATTAGCTGAGAAAAGAAGAGTAGAAGAATTGTAATTGGCTGAAAAGAGGAGAAGAAGAATTAGCTGAAAAAAGGAGAGTAGAGAAATACAATTAGCTGAAAAAAGGAGAGAAGAAGAATTAGCTGAAAAAAGGAGACAAGATGAAATGGCTTTTGAGGAGAAAAAAATTGGCCTTTGCTCAGGCTCAAGCTCAAGCTGAAATAAGAGCACAACAAGAGCTGAGAATGGCAGAACTGGAGTTGGAGAAATTAAGACTTCAACAACCACAGGTTATTCCAATGAATTGTGAGGCTGGAAAAAAAGACCATGTTTTCCCTTTTAACACATTAACTACCGAATTGAAAAACACACTGTGGCCGAATTAAATTTTTTTCCCATTTTCATCCTGTAGGTGTTTGCACAAAGTAAGCTGTAGTTTTCGTAATTTTTTACAGATTTTTATGAATTACACGTCATTTTAAAGATAAATGAATGTACTATTACAATAAACACCGGTTGTAACTCTAATAGAGGTTGTTGCTATTTAACGGCCCTCCGATGGCCAAGGACTTGCAATATTTTCACAATTATAACTGCTTGCGTCCCATCTCTATCAAAATCACAATTTCAATCAATGTGCACACCGTTTTCACTCTTGTCCTCGTAGCTAGATCTATCAGTCAATTGTTGAAACACGTTTATATCCTATTCAGCCGTTAGACGAGATGTACACGCATTTTTTGTAGTCCTATCACTAGTTGCCACGGTAAACAGTTTTACATGATTTGGTAACTACCCAAAATGCTGAAAAATATGAACATAATATCAATTTTCCAGTTTTCTACAACAACCATGCTTTGGGAATTTGTTTTCCGGTGGCAACTTAAAATCTCGAACCAGATCAGAAAGTGTTTCAGTACATTTTTCATTCGTTTTATTACTAAAATTAGATTGGCGCTCTGAGCGGCTTGCGGTCCAAATGTGATTATTTTGTGAGCCGCTGACAGCGGCTTGCGGTAGTTAATGTGTTAAGCTCAATTTGCCAAAATTTAACTCAAATATAGACGATATTTCATGCTTCTTAAATAGATATTAAACATATTGCCAAGAGTTTAAAATTGATAGAGCTACATGGCCTAGTAGGCTCATGTTTTTATTGGTGGGTGAGACTCTTACTGCAGTCTGTATCATGGATGATCAGACTAGAAATGACTATGAGGCTGTGAAGGCGTTGTTGCTAAAGAAGTATCAACAGGATGAGAATGGCTATAGGATGAAGTTCAAATCATTATTACCAGATTCAGCTAAAGATTTTACTGAATTTGTCTCATCTATTAAACTGTACTTTTCTAGATGGGTTGATTTATCAAAAATTGAAAAAACTTTTGAAGGGTTGGCTGATCTGATTCTTAGAGATAAGGTGTTGTCTTCAATCAGTGGCGACTTTTTATCATTCCTACAGGAGAAAACCTGAAAAATTAGTTGCTATGGAAAACGTAGGTCGTAAATATCAAGTTGCACATCCGGGTAGGAACCTTAGCAAAAATAACATTCAGGATCCCTTGCCTGCAGCATCTGCTAGGACTGTGATGTATAATTCACCTAAACAGAGATCCAATAGTATGGATAGAAAATATTGAGAAAATAGGGACCATACCAATGGCAATTACAGAGGGAGATATAATTTTAACAAAAAATCACAACAGCCTCAAAGAAATTATAACTCTTATGATGATGGATATTTTACTCCACAATCATCCGCCAGGTCTAATGAATATCATAACAGAGGAGGATATAATTTCAGATCAGGTAGAGGACAAAGGTCATTTTACAATAATAATGACAATTCTTTTAATAACAGAGGTGGTCAACAAAACAATAACTATAGACAAACAAGGAACCCTGAACGTTCAAATGCTGTTGTACATGTTAATGACAATAATCCGGTTCAGAATAATAATGGTGTCTCTCATGCTAATTCATGTAGTGTAGATTTATCTAACAGTACTAACAGTTCTGAATGTAACTCTTTATTTCAGCCAGAAGGAGTTCCTAGGCTCCGGTGTGGACACCCTTTGCCAGTGATGTCCTCGTATAATGGTATTTGATAGGGGTTTTGTGAACAATCAACTTGTTTCTGTACTCAGGGACACTGGATCGGCCACTGTGGGGGTTCACAGTTCATTGGTGGACCCTGCTGATTACACAGGAGATCAGGTCCAATGCATTACATTTGGGGGTACAGTGGAATATTATTCCACTGCAGAAGTGTTTTTAGATACTCCTTATTTCTCAGGCAGGACTATAGTCTGTTGTCAAAACCAGTGGCTGGGATAATTTTAGGGAATATCCCTGGACTTCGTGATTGTACTGATGATGATGTTGTGAGGTGGGAGAAAAAAACGACATGTATATACTGCCAGGGTGGATACTACCAGAGCACAAGCTCTTGGGCATGTACACGCTCGGTTACATGTTTGGACTCAGTTTTAAGTAAGAATGATGGTGAGGAAAGAAAATTTCTCATCATTGAGGAGTCCCTTGATGATTTCCAAAATGGTGAGAAATCATCGGATGTTTATTTTGACTCGAGTGAATCACTGGTTGCTGCTAATATGGAGCCAACCACATCCAGCATGGATGATGTGATACCCATGATTGTCAATGACAATGTTCCTAATGTGAGACCATCCACATCTCTCATTGATGTTGTGGTACCAGACATTGTTAATGTCGAGGGTGGTCATGTCAAAAGTAGTTTGGTGGTATACTATTCAGCCAAAACTATATGTTTGGCTGTTTGTTTTCCTTTTTTTCCCTTGAAAGGAGTGTCGTCACTTTCGATCGAACTCCGCGGATGAATCCAGTTTTACTGCGATTTATTCTTTGTTTGGGTAGAAATAGATTGTTCTTGCTTCAGTGTATCTATGGCCTGAATTTATGTGTATTGTTTGTCTGGGTAGGACGAGTCTGTCTTATATCTGAATATCTTTGCATGTCTAAGTCGAACTATATGGCCTTTTGTCGCTAGAAAGGTCAAAGGGCTGTTCGGCGGATGTGTCGCTAGAGAGGTGTGTTTTGGCTTCGCCCTGATGATGGGGGCTGTGGTTTTTTGAATCGGCTTGTCGCCGGAAAAAGTGATCGATATATGTGTAGGGGAAAGTGATAGTAGTTTTAGACCTATCGTGTATGCTTTACCCCAGTGTTTATTTTGATTGCCAAGGGATGGCAGAATCATATTTCTGATACCAAGGTAACAAAAGCACTTCTTATGAACTCTTGCTAAGCCACCGTTTTTCGATAGACACGATTTGTACGTCTGAGGGAAGATTTAACTAGATGAAGATGACATTCATTTCTAGCAGCACTATATCTTGTATGATGAAGTCAATTGTATCATGATAGAATCTACAGAGCAATGAGAACATTTAATGAATGACTAACTTTAACACAGATTCATTATCTGTATCCAAACGTGAGTGATAGCTCACGAGAGAAGCCATCTTGTATCCAAATATTTTGTGACTTTCAAGAAGAGAAAGGGATGCCCCGTATTATCGCTTGATGAGTCCAGAGATCACTGCTACACATGAGAACCCATTACTAGCGGTTCAATAAGATTATATGGAAAATATGTGCCGAACATTATTTAAAGGAATCTTCGCTAGACGAGGTTAGGTCTAGAAGCCATCTTGAATGTTGTTTATAATCTGACGTGCTTTGTCAGTAAACTCAGATGATATATGTATATGGGCAATACTGAGTAGTTGTCTACTGACAGTCCATTATGCTATTATTCTACATGAGTGCCCATGTATCATTGCAAGACCATTTATCCACTGTACCATGATGTATTATGCCAACCTGTGATTTGTCACTATCCGTGCTGTCGAGTGTGTACGTCCAATTAAACTGTAGCAAAGGTACACAGTCGTTGGTGTCGATGACTTCCAGCCATACATGAGTGAAAGAAAAAGACCAATTGTCAACACCACGAACTCTTCTTATCATTCGCGTATTACATTCTCACTTCATGCTTACACACCCCTGCGTAGGTCGAGTTGACATTCCATACTCAAACCACGAGTAACACTCTGACGAGTCTTTAACACTGGAGCTTCCAAACATCCTCTTAACACCGTGGTCCTGTACACAGTTGATGTCAGCAGGAAAAATAAATAGATAACAACAACCCAATACATCTATTTAACACTGATGTTCTAACACAGCCATTCAACACTGATGGCCAATACATATTCAACACTGGTGGACATCATTAATTCAAAAAAGGGGAGATTTATCAATCATGGATATTGATATTACTTTGGCTTTTGTATTTCAGATGCTGACATCCATGATTTCATGTGGTATGTGCTGGTCGCTTCATTGGGTAGTGTGGCAGTTTTAATAATACTGTTTCTTTCATTAGGTGTTGCAGGTCGTGTTACGCCGGTTACAGAACATAATCAATTCATACTTGTTCCTTTGCAGGGATGTGAATGTTTTCTTTCCCCTAATCATGTACAGGAGGAGATCTTGTTCCCCTTTGGTACTTATGATGAGGATACTAGGGTTCTCCATCTTAATGCTCATCTATGTAGAATGCACACATCTAGAGACAATTCTTTGTCTATGTGAAGTGCTCTTTGCTGAGCTGAGCATCTGACTTTGTTAGATTCTCTACTTAATAGTCTATCTACTGCTATCTTTGTTCGCATGATGCGCATACTTTTCTCTGACCGTGAGGATTTAATCACTTATATTGATATTTGTCTGTTTTATCAATCTTGGGAAGAACATGTTCTTGGAATTCAGTCTTTACTGAATACCTTACGTCTTCATAATCTTACTGCTAGACCTTCTAAAACAAGAATAGGATTCACTGAAATTTCTTTTCTTGGTCATAAACCAGGAGGCGGTTTTCTTGAACCTGAAGATTCAACTATATCTATAATCTTGAAATTCCTAGAACTAAGAAACAAGTTCGCAGTTTGTTAGGCTTGGTGAATTTCTATAGAAAATTCTTGCCTAATTTTTCGGATATTACCTCAGTTCTGTCTTCACTGTTAAAGAAGAACTTGCCAAATAAGATTGTCTGGTCCCATGCTTGTGATGTTGCTTTAAATGTATTGAAAATATGCTTCTCAAAATCACCAATTTTGAGATTACCTGACGCTCGATTTCCTTTTACCCTCAGAGTAGACGCCCCTGGAACAGGGAGCGGTGGAACGCTTATGCAGGACTTTGAAGGCTGCATGCATCCAATACTATATATAAGCAGGAAATTAATGCCTACTGAGCAAAGGTATCCCATTGTCGAAAGGGAGCTTTTGTCGATTGTCTGTTGTTTCGCCAAGCTCCAACGCTATTTAATGGGAGCACGATTCACCTTGGAGACCGATCAGAAAGCGTTGTCCTATTTCAAGACAGCGAGATTCCAACATGAAAGAGCTGCCAGGGCTTCACTCGCACTTCAGCCATACGACTATGAAATAAGAGCAATCAAGGGAAGCCAGAATGTGATGGCTGATGTCCTTTCCAGATGTATAAAAGACCCTATATCCCCAATCAACTCTAGAAATACAGAGGACCCACAATGTTCGAACTAACCCATGAAATGACTTCGTCAGATGTTCATCCGTGAATTATTGCGCTGATGACGTACTATTGTGTTGACACTACTACATCTGTACAATAAATCCAAGAATGGAGAATAATATAACATTCTGAGAACTAACAATGCTGAAGACTAATCTACATATTCGATTGTTGAAAGAAAGATTTTACGGTAATTTCTATAACAATGCTGATACGATTAATCGGTTCACACGGCACATGATAGTGATGAATTGTGAAATGCTCAAGATGGTGTGGTATCTTGTTGATCTCAGCACATTACATACATATGTTGTGCCTTAATGACAGTGCTCATATTCAATTAACACTCTTACGAACACACATTATGTGGAAGGATGAAAATTCTGCCATTTCAAGATATTTATTACAGACATGTACTGTCATTTTCAATTGCAAAACCGACGTCTTCAAATTAAGGGACATAACTCGAGAATGACTAACTTGCATAATCAAAGGGAAATAACAAATAAATTTCCTAGTTGACTAATTTTCGATTTGCAATAGCTGTGTATATTAACATGTGGATTCCTACGGACATGCGATCGCATGGAGAACAATCATGGATGTTGACAATACTTTATTTGGTCATACTTCAAGGAACTTTGTGTGAACATTTATTACTGAGTGGAATAACACTGCACTACTGTGTTTAACTACTATGTTTAATATTGAGTGTTAATTAATGTAAATTCGCCAGACTTGGCTTGCTCTTTGAAACAAATCTATTTCACACTCACACTAGACTTTGCAACAATATTTGGGCTAACATGCCATACTACTATCTATTTGTACAACACATAAGCATAGTCTTATCTATTGCTCACACAAAGGTGTTAAATACAAGATTACATTGGTTCTCTAGACATTACTATGTTATATTGATGACATGTACTTAAAAGTTACACATACTTTTAATCTTTTAATGGATAATGTAGCATTCATCCACTACATAATAGATTGTCTGCCTCATGTCATCTATTGTCTCTATTACATAATTGTATTAATTCTAATGCTTTGCATTATGACTATTAATTAATATGAGATTAATAGACTACTGGTACTGGACAGATAGGTGTTTGGACGGTGTAAGGTATGGGAGTGCATGGACTGCTAACATCATTTTTTTTTACATGTTGGGTGTTTTAGTGATAGCCACCTCTCATGGTGTTAAAATGATTTATGTCCTTTGTAGTCGATGGCTTTAGTATTCTTTGCTAATGTCCACAAATTGAGTGTTTAATTGCCTACTCTGGGGCACAAACCTGGGTGCTTTACTAGTTCATACTAACAGTGAAATTTGATGATACCATCTTTTCACTCCAGTGATGTCAATAATCACACCACAGAAATAATGTAAACTTCGTTTCCATTATTTTACGGGGGGAGGGGGGTGTAATGTTATGACTAACATTCATAACATGTCTGTCGATATCAAAATGGTTTGACAAGTAGTCATATTTGTTTACTATAGAAGCCCTTGGTAACAGGAAGTTACGTCATTGCCTCAGGGTTGAGTAGCAGATGTCTAGAGTTGCTATCAGCAGAAGTGTACGATCATTTGCTAGGGTCTTCTGTGTGTGTCTTTTTAGGCAGGTGGACGCATGTGTTTGAGCTCCTGATTATTATATGATTTCACGACAGATTCCTATGATGTTCGACCACTGGATTATCCATATACCTCCGTGAGATAATGCCAGTTCATGTATGAAAAGAATTATGATTTCATTGAAGACCGTGAGTAAATCAAAATTGTGAAAACCTGCCGAGGACAGCGTTTTATCTACAGACTATACTGAGCTTACTGATGACTGCTTGTATATCGCCAATGGATATAATGGCTTTTCAGATAAGATTTGTGAAGCAACGTTTAAGTGAATAAATTGTGTATTCATTTAACCAGTCTGGCCTTAGTTGGTGACTTTAATTGTTGGTGGAGAAGGGTTGTGTGTGGGGTCTACCTACATACCCTTATATGTGGACTTGGCCTGAGTGAATGTACTACTCATTCTATAATATAATATAAAGTCCCGCAACACTGGGCAATAAACAAACATGGAAAGAAAAATGTAGGCAGCAGAGAAGTGGCGCCTAAGATGAATGTAACAGATACATTGGAGAGCTAAAATTATCAAAAGTGGAAATGCTCAGAGTAACATAAGATCGTCATCAAGTAGGTAAGGTGCAAACAGTCAAAGTTCTTAGGACATGTCATGAGAAAGGAAAAATTAGAGAATCTGGGACAGAAACAGGTAAATTCAACTCAAAGAGAAAAACAGGAAGACATGGAAAGAAATAACTAGACATAATGATCTCATGACACACAGGAAGAAACTGAAGACACAGCTGCTTCAAGATATTAGAGGTCGCAGGAAATGAAGAGACGTTATTGCCAATGCCAGCACGCATAACACTCATAGCTTCTTGTAGTTCCCAGGGGTCTCTGAAGAGACAGCGAATAAATATGCCTACTGCACTTTCAGGCATGTCGTTCAAGACTATTAATATGAGGTTGTGCAAAAGGCTGGCAACCTCATCATGCAAAACCATCATTGCAACAGCATGTGACTACTTGGTGCAGGCTTCCAGCCAGGGGACAAGCTACAGTGGTGACTACATGCTCTATTAGGAGTGCAAAAGAAAATAATGATGATAATGGTGATGATAATACTCAATGAATGAACATCCACTACATCATAGTTCCAAAGTGGATGACAGTACCAAAATATCTAAGGGCAACCTACCTGAAGATTTCTGCCATGTAATCTGTCCAGCCATCATCTTCGTATAGACTTTTGATTTCCTCAGGTAGCTGTCCCCCAGGAGCAAGTTTGGTTACATATTCATCACTGTTCTCATCAATAAGTGAGTGGTCAAAATCAAATACCACCAGAAATTTCTTGGGTTTTAGCTGTGACATCTGTTGTGAAATAGGTACACAACTTAATAAGTCAACTACTGTGCAAAGAAATAGCAGTAAATTTTAAAAAATTACTTATGGTAATTTATATCCATTTCGTTTTATTGTTGGCAGTAGTTTGAAATATGTGAGCCTTAAAATGTCTTCTCCTTCTGCAGCTTTCCGAGCCCTTAAGGCTGGCTCTCTGTCATAAACAGTCAATTTATATTCCAATCTACTTGTAAGGCTTGTCTTCAATTTACAATTCCCAGCTCTTTCAGGTCTTCTGTGTTCGCTCAGATAAAACCACATCTATTTCTCTCACAAAGTTGATGGTCTGTTTCTCTTATCACCATACATTGGAGCTGGCAGTCTTGGAGAACATATTTATTTGTCTTCCCTACAGGGAAACATGTCTGTCTGCCCAAGTTTTAACATGTTGAGTAGAAGGTATTTCTGCAGTGGTCTGTTCTCAGACTGAAAATTATCACAATGATCTCTTCTTGGTAAAGGGTAGCATGATTCTGTTCCAACAGACTCTGGGTGCTCTCTATGCCATTTTTCTTTGATGTTAGTTTTTATTATTGTTTTTATCTCTTCACAATTTGCCATGTTGTCAATCTGAATTTAGCTTCCTCCTTTTTTTGGCAAGTCTATATGCCTTCTCATTTCCATATATTTTGAGCTGGGCAGGAATCCATTGTACTTTCACTTTCTTGACTTTGTAGCTGGTTTCCATTAGGACTGATTGACATTCAGATCAACTTCTACGATGTCTGTGTATCTGTTTCTTGAATGTCCTGTGCTCTTGTGCCTTGAATTTGTTGAGTATATGTCTTTCTTGTCCCTCTGTTATTCTCCATTCATTTGACATTTCCCAGCCATGTCAAATATAGTTCTAGCATCTTTGGTTAAACTATATATTATTCAAAGTTCTCAGCTCTCAAATTGATGCATGTGTGCTATATCTTGACTTTCTCTGCTCCATGCCACACAAAAATGTGGGGGTTATTACCAATTGATTCATATCCACTTTTTAAGCATGCAATACATTCTTTGCCCTCTGTTAGACAAGGACAGAATAGGACAACTGCGTCCTCAGGCAAGTTGTGCAAGGTGACATTTGAGGTTATGTATAAGGCTGGTAACCTCATCATGTTAAACTGTTTGCTACAGGAACCACTGCTGCAATCACATATGAATGCTTGAGGCAGGCTTCCTGCAAGGGAACTAGCTGCTATGGTTGCTCCATAAGGAATTAAAAGAAAAATGATGATGGATACATTCTTCGATGTTACATTATTTTGCAGGGTGCTAATGGTTCTGTTACTGACCTGCATCAAAGCCTGTAACTCTTTCAGTTTGCTCCTGTTGATGAATGCTGTGCCCAGGTGCTTAAAGGATTCTGTTATCTTCAAGAACATATCAATTTTAATGCTTCCATATTCTTTTCCTCCAGAGATATAACCATACTCTATGAGTTAGTTAACGTGTGAAAAGTGAACGTTACAAGTTTTTCATTTTCTTTTTCTATCAGCACAAGCTCCAAAGATGCTCTGAAGTACTTTGTGTAAATCTAGCAACCTTAACAGTTATAAAAGCCAGATTAGGCACAAGGAATGCCCTCTCACATGCATTCTATTTCCATATCCTAAAATCCAAACGACTGAATTTTAATTGTATTTATTTGATCACAGATATTCATAAAACAATTTGATCTAATATTATGCCTTATGGTTTGGTTTGGTTTTAAGGACTATCTTCAGTGCATTCGAACAACTCCATCAGTGCTCCAATCTCCTCCCTTAGATCACACAAGGAGGATAGCACAGTGCACGAACTCCATAGCACCAGCGAGGACCCCATTGTGTGTATGATAGGTAACTCTATACACAGCAATACAGCAGGAGGTAATCTGATAACCAGAAGCATTCCCCCCGTAGATCAAGTGTTTCGGCCCTTAATTTCCTTTACGCTCTAAGGAAAGGGGGGGGGGGGGGGGGGGGAGGGGGGGGGGGGGGGGGGGCGCACTTAGGTCATGACTTCCCAGTGTCAGCCTCCTGTTGTCTAGTGCAGAGAATTGAACCCACTCCACCTTAGTTGCAGCTTTCAAATTCATTCTTATCTCCTGCCAGCTGGAGGCAATTGTGAAAGTAACCCCTACGTTGCAAACAAATTACTGTCTCGAGTTCCATAGCTTGTTGCAGTTGTTCCACAGCCAGCACGATGCCTTTTCCACAGTGCCTCTTAAGTGCCCTTGTTCTTGACTGTCACCTCAACCTCAACAGTTTCAGTAATCATACATTGAGGCAGCTGCGAGACTTCTTGCCCCCACCTCAACAGCCATGACCCTTGCAGTGAACCTATCGCATCTCAAGTCTGTGGCCAGATCATTATACTTGGCTACTTTGAACGACTGTTGCTTGTCCAGTCTGGATTCAAATGGCATGGTCAGCTCAATCATTATAATCTGGTTCGTACATACAGGAATCACACATTCTATAAATATTTTTGTGGTGGGTAGGTTTCTCATTTTTAAATTTTGTCAGGGCAGCGGCCTTATGGCCTACTCTTTAAGATTTCCAACTGCCGTGGGATTTTTAACGTGCGCAAATTGCGCACTGGACTTCCTATTTTTTTCACCCTTATCCGAGAAGGCTGGGCATCTGATCTCACTACCCAGGAGACCAGTGGGGAGCATGACATCATTAGTACAACTGGTTTTGAAAAAAATTTCCATAAATTATATTCCCTCTACTGGGAACTGAGCCCAGTATCTTTAGAATTTGAGGCGGACGCCATACCTCTTAGCTACTCTGACCACCTTGTGTCTAAATGTTAAACTATAGCCAATTATATTTACATGACATTCTTTCATCTTTATAATCAGTATTCTAAAATTTGTAGCAATTCTAACCCTGTCAAGAAAATATTCTCTGGATCAAAAAATTCAAAATTTTAACGTTAAACAGTAAAAACCTAATCAAATTAAGTCATTGTTTGTCACAAGAATCTTCACTTATCTGAACACAAAGAATTTGTATACTAAAATTAGCTAAGCAAATGAGTGATTTCGATATCTGAACTTTCAGGTTTGCAAGGTGGCATAAATTAATCCTTTGAAGCCTTTTGCTCCAATACCTTAGACTCCACAAAAATAAATATTTAAGTTGGCATTCACATCCAATATGCCCCATTTTGAAGACCTGCCTTGTGTTGACTACTAAAGCTCACCTTACCCCTTCTCTACTACCACCTTCACCACAAAACTGGCATCCAAATCCTTCTGCCGTATCAATTCTTTGTACTGCATAGTCTTTATTAACAAGAAAACAGACTCACCAGTTGTTTGGTGTTATTTTCATTGCCTGTCTGATGTGTTTACATTTTAGATAGTGAAATAGTGTTTATTATCCGGAATATCAACAAGAATAAAATGTTGCCACTAAGAACCAGCTACTGTGCTGCAAACTTAAATACCATTCAAAAAGTTTAAAGTTTGACAAATTTTTACCATTCCGCAACATGATGGTTTTGAGTCGTGACTTCCAGTTTCTTTTCTGCGTATTCTATCTTGGCTTGGTAAGCACTTAAAATATCTTCACATCTCGTTTGCTCTCTCAACTGGAGCTCTCCAAATATGTAGGGCTAAAATACTGTGTTCTTGTTCTGGCTTTCCAAAAGATTCCTCATGTCACGTAGAGCCACTTCCCAGCTCCTCTCATCTGTGATATCCCCATGCATGCCAGGTTAAAGCCAGAGTTATGTCTGGGGCTTGAAAGTTTCCCTCAAGCTTAATGTGACACGCTGCGTTCTCAACACGTTGCACCACAGCGAGATCAGGTTTAGGGCTACTCTGGTGTGGCTAATTGATCTATGAGCATTAGCTATGCAACTTGAGAAGTCGGAGATTACTTTTTTCCAGGACGCACCAAGTGGAGGTACCGTAAAATCTCGCGTATAATACGCACTCGTGTATAATACGCATGCTTGATTTAGCCCAAAGTTTTCTGGTAAAATGGAAATTCGTGTATAATACGCACCATAATTTTTCAAGATTTTATTTTATGAAACATTTGTTAAAAAACTGAAAGTATAATAACAAACAGAAATAGGTACGCAACACCTACATTTTAGGTACGTTGGACTGAAAGACCATGTCGCTTCATAAAACGAACTGCCCATCCATATGACGCTTTAAATGTTGTTGTGCCTGTACGAGATTTTATAAGTTCCAGAGCTTTAAGTCGTATTTCAATGCATGAAACACCGATGCCTTGTTGCCTTCTATCTTCTACCCACTCCATTAATGTTTTTTCTAGGTCTGGAAGATCTGGTGGTGACCCACGATTCGCCTTTTTCTTACTAGGCAACACTTGCAGCACCTCTTTGTTTTTTCACCGTAATCGAATGTTACACTTGTTAATGGAAAAATGTCGACTTGCCGTTAGATTCTGCATATTTTACCACTAAGAGCTTTTCTGCTGCAGTATAACATTTTCTCGAATTCATTTTTAGGGCTCAAAATAATAAAATGACAAACTTCACAACCGAGCTTAATATCAAAACGGATTGGAGACCAAGAGTGCGAAATGCGTTTTGCGACAATGTCTGACACATAAGAAAACACAGGGCATATTCAATTTCGCGCCATTTTCACTGTTAAATTGTGACAAAAACTTGACAGACTTTCTAATGTAGGTTACTTTCGAAATCGAAAATGACATATTTTTTAGTACTCGCGTGTAATACGCACCCGAGTTTTATCGGGCAAAAATGAGTAAAAATTGTGCGTATTATACGCGAGATTTTACGGTACTTCTGGGTCTTGGTAAGGGCTCTAACCCTGGAATTCACCAATGAGCAACATTTACATCCCAAGCAGACCGACAGCCTAACATATATACATCAATCCTTTTGCATGAAACAGACACTTCAATTTTATTAAGAGATGATGTGGTTATGTGTAAGCGATTGATGAAGAAGTTCAGCTCATTCTAAAACTCTATACAGAAGTAGTGATGTGGCATACTGAAGTAGAATTATAAATATTTAGAATTACATAATTATTTTGCACATTAATGAAATGTTAAACTAAATGCTAATAGAACAGTCACAGCACAGCTCCATATGGCCCTCTGGGTTGAAATGAAGAACACTGGGACAGTTGACTTATTTTGCCCAAATGTCTATTGTTTAGGATTTGGCCTTAAATAAGAATTCAAACTGGCAGTAATAAGCAGTAAGTTGGAATTTTGATCCTTAATACTTAACGTACATTGTTCTCTTGCTCTTTTTATGTATGTTTTTTTTATTAATGTTACCGCCTGATTGTTGCAGGTTGTCAAAAAGCTGGACACAGGGTTAAGGAATATATTTCTTGACATGCACACTGAGCAAAGCTGATGAAATCACAACATGCGGCAACACAAGGCAGTACTGGTAAATTAATAAGAGAAGAGTGGGCGAAGTAGCTTTTTCAGATGCATGCAATTATTGTCTGTTTGTACTGTGTGGTCATTTTTGTTTTGTTGTTTTTTTTGTGGTTGGTTTTAGTATGACCTGAATATTTCTCATATTATGTGTCAAAAAAGCTGAAAACAGGATTACGGTTCGCATTAAGTAATATCTTTCTGTACATGCATCTTCAGCGTAAGGTGATGAAATCGCAACATACAGCAACAGAAGACAGTGTGGTGAAATAGGTCAGCCAAATGCGGGTGAAATTAATGTTGTGCATGCATGCCAATGTCGCCTGCTGTTACTTTAGCTCATAACTTTTATTCAAGTGTTCTTTCATTTGTAATTCCTGTGCGTGGTGAGGTTATTCTCCAGGTGTCATTTGTTCAAGTGATTAATGTGGGCATTTTTATAGCGAATATGCTGACAGTATGTTTGGGGGTTTCTTACAGGTGATAAAACAAAGTGTAAACAAAATTAACTAAGGATGTGGACACTAAATAGGAATAGGTAAGTTCATTTGTTGCAGTGTGCGTAATGTTCGGCGTGGCTGTTTGTTGGACGTTACTATTTGTGTAGGAAGTATCTGCATTTTTATTGTAAAATTGAGCGTAACTGTTAGCGTTCACGGTTACATGGTAAAGATGTATCAAAAGTTATTACTGCAGACGGAGAAGAGAACCCATGTGCAAAATTGACCATTGATTCTTATGCTGATCTGTGTATCGTAATGTTGTATCGCAAGTTATAGCCTAATTGCAAAGGAAAATGATACGGCGGTTAGGTATTGATTCTGAGGCCAAGAAAAACATGCACATCGCTAGGATCAGGAATTCTAACTCTAATCTCAATGACGTGGGCGACAGACATTTGGCGACATCGAACATGTTCCAGTGTTGTTCATTTCAACATGTAGGCCTATGAATATTCTGAATCGCGGGGAAACTTACCTTCAGCTTAATAAGGTAAGGCTACGTTGCTTTTTAATTGTAAGTTCTTTTATTAATTATTATATTGGAAAACAGATCTCTCCTGCGGTGTATTAAAACCTGTTTCAAATTTTACACACCAAATGAAGTAGCCTAAGACTAATGCTAGCTAACCTTTTGTACAAGTTAACAGTAGCCTAGGCCTACAAGTGGTATTTGACAGTACTGGCGGTATTTAGTAACATTGAACTCAATTCACGGAGTAATTTTTTATAGGCGAAAATAAAATCTTAAACCGTTGTAGACCTGTGTTGCAATCTATATATTACATGTAATATAAATAAACAGTGTTTTATATTATGTTAAAGCAAAATATTATAATACTGATTCATTAATTTGATTCGTAACTCTGAGTTACATTTTGTTTTGAAACGTAGGCCGTAGATTGAGGGTGACTTCCCTTACATCTAGGGGAAGTAAACGTTAGTTACCGTTGATTGTTTGCTTGGTTACGGCAAGGGGTTACTACCACTGTTTCTTAAAGATGGGAAGACTTGCTTGAGCTTTATATGCAGATAAATTGACCGACGTGAATAAAAATTGTCCCTTAATGTAGTTCAGCATGGCTACTGTTATGCATGGCAGACGTAAAGGGACACAAAGAGGTTTGTGGAGAAGTAAATAGGCCTATTACACCTTATCTTTAAAAAATGTTATCTTCTGCACATTTACTTGGCTGCGTTTTTTCCCTCTCCGGCTAGCATATTAGCAGTTACATTCATTGCTGAAATACGAATGTTTGATAAATGTTAATCATTCAAAGTGTATAATAATCATTATAATAGTGTATGCATCAACATGTTTCCTTACTGTGTGTCCTGTCTCATGAGAAGAGGAATTGGCGATGGATATGGCCACACACTGAGGAAACCTGTTGACAGCTTTACAGGGCAGCCCTTGTTCTGAAATCCCCTAGGTTAAGAGAGGTGAAGGGAGACCGGAAATCAAAAGGAGAAGATAACTCATCATCATCATCATCAGTTGCCATCTCCACAACGAAGGTTGGCTGTAATGGATCTCCAATGTCTTCTGTCTCTTGTCTTGGTGGTGCACTCTGATAGACTCTTTCCTGTCCATCTCTTGATGTTATCTTCCCACTTATAGCGCTATCTTCCCCTTGCACGTTTGCCTTCAACTCTCCCTTCTGTTATGGTCTTCTGCAAGGTGTTATGCCTTTTTATGTGGCCAAAGTATTTTAGCGGCCGAACTTTGACCTCCCTCATTAGTTCTCTTTTCATACCTAGATTTTCTAGGACCTCCTTATTTGCTTTCATCTCTTTCCATGAGATACGCCCCATTCTTCTATATATCCACATTTCAAGAGCCTCAATTCTTTCTTCCAAATGCTTATTCATCGTCCATGTTTCTGCACCATACAGAAATGCAGAATATATATAACACTTTATGATTCTCAGTTTTAATTTGTGAGATAACTGTTTGGATGTCAGTATATGTTTCATGTTGTTGAATGTAGCTTTGGCCATTCCTATTCTCTTCTTGATTTCTGTTTCACATCTGCCATCTTCTGTTATTATATGACCAAGATATACGTAGCTCTTGACTTGTTCCAGGATTTTCCCATTTACGCTTATCTTTAATGTGGGGGTATCGTCGGTTTTGCTAATTAGCATAGTTTTTGTTTTCTCAATATTAATGTCGAGTCCATATTCATGACTTATACTGTTCACTTGCTTCACTAGTTCTTGTAACTCCTGTTCGCTTTCAGCTAACAACACGGTATCATCTGCATATCTAAGGTTGTTTATTGACCTTCCGCTGATGTTCAGTCCTGGTATTTCCTGTATCTGTTTGAAAATTTTTTCGGTGTATAAATTAAATAGGCAGGAGGACAGCACACAACCTTGTCTGACACCTCTTTTTATGTCTATGTATGGTGAATAATTCCTTCCAGATCTTACTGTGGCAGTTTGCTCCCAATAAAGGTTACTGAGTATTCTTATATCTTTTCCATCAATACCTATGTCTTTGAGGCATTCAATTATTTTCTCATGATGGACTCTGTCAAAAGCCTTCTTATAGTCAATGAAGCACATATACATACTTTTTTGGACCTCTGTATATTTTTCTGCTAATATTCTTAGGCAAAATATTGCCTCTCTTGTTCCACTGTTCCATCTAAAACCAAACTGTTCTTCTTGGATTTCGCTGTCTACTTTACTTTTTATTCTTTCCTGTATGATTTTGAGCAGTATCTTATGCACCAACTAAAGATCACAGCAAGGAAGAAATAGAAGAATACTATGAAGAGCTACAACACACACTTAAACCAGTCAAATCTACAGATGTGTTGATAGTAATGGGTGATATGAATGCAAAAGTAGGAAAAGGAAAATACAAGGAAATAGTAGGACAGTATGGATTAGGGACAAGAAATGATAGAGGAGACAGACTTATCCAGTTCTGTGAAGAAAACCAGTTGGTCATATGTAACACCTTTTTTGAACACCACCCAAGGAAATTATACACATGGAAAAGCCCAGGAGATGTAACACGAAATCAAATCGACTATATCATGATAAAACATAGATTTAAGAACAGTGTCACAAGTGCAAAGACACATCCTGGCGCCGACATAAATTCAGATCACAATCCAGTCGTCATCAAAGTAAATATAAAGCTGAAAAGAGCAGGAAACAGAAGACAGGAGGAACCCCAGATAGAAATATCAGCGCTGAAACAACAAGATATAAAACAGAAATATTTAATCGATGTCAAAAATAAATATCAACAGTTATTGACAGAAAGCATGGAGCAGTATAGAAGAGAAAACCCAGAAGAAAAAGGAACCACAAAATGGGAATGCTTAAAAACAAGCATACAATCAGCAAATGCAAATTTACCTAAAAAGGAGTCTAAGAAAAATCAAATTTGGATGACAGATGACATCTTGAATAAAATGGCAGAAAGAAAGAAAGCAAAAAACACTCCAGAATATAAAACAATAGACAATGACATACGTACTATGTGTAGAGAAGGAAAAGAACGGTGGATAGAAACAAAATGCAAGGAAATAGAAGACTTGGGAGCAAAGCACATGACAAGAGATATGCATGAAGAAATAAAGAAATTATCAAATCGGTCGCGGTTTGCACAAGGAGGAAGCTGTATCAAGAACAAAAATGGTGTAATATTACTTGATGAGAAAGCCATATCAAACAGATGGGCAGAATACGTAAAAGAACCTTTACCTAAGTTTTTCATGTTTTGTTTCTGCATGTCTTCGTTAGCTGACGTCTTTATATTTATTTGTTGATATATTAAAGGACACAGTCAACCAAAATTTTAACCCTCTTACTATTCCATGCATAAGAAAAACCTCATATTTCTATATGTTCAATAATATGGAAAGAGCACAGGATACTTGCCTATTGCAAAATGTGTAGAAATGAGAATGCAGATAGATTTGCTGTAGAAAGGCGAAACTAATTCAAACTGAACAATGCAACACAAGAAGAGATAATAGCAGTAATGAAGAGATAATAGCAGTAATGAAGAGATAATAGCAGTAATGAAGAGATAATAGCAGTAATGAAGAGATAATAGTAATGAAGAGATAATGACTTTCCTGTTAGCTCCATATGGGGCATGGAACCACCACTGCAACTGCTCTCTTTGCAGGAAGTCTGCCACAAGCAGTCACATGATCTTGCAGGGATAGTTTCTAGAACAATCTGTTTTACACGAGGCTGCCAACCTCATGCACAACCTCATGTTAGTCACTGTATACTATATGCCTGAGGGAGCAGTAATCCTACTCTTTCATTGTCTCATCAGAGATCCCTGGGGACTATGTGGGGTGAAGAGATAATAGCAGTACTAAAAAATAACTTTAAAGAAACATGGCATAGATGACATCCAGAGTCATATAGATATAATGGAAGCATATGATTCCTTATCAAGCGATGATTTTTCAGACTGAGTACTGGTCCCTGCAGACTCAAATAATCTGTTCAACAAATTTAGGCAGACAACCTTCCATGTGAGGAATACAAAAAGAAAAAAAAACAAACAGACAGTATAATGTGGTCTTCAAAAATCTCAGGTCCAAGATAGGAACAGATTTAAAGCATGGTCTTAGCCAACCCTTTTGAAGGGGAAACGATATGGTGATGAGAGAAGACTGAGGCAAATCAACAACATTGTGTGAGAAATAGATGTGGTTATATGAGAGTGATATATGAGTGAGATGGGTATGTATGTGCCACACATGTGCATGGGTGTGTGTGTGTGTCAGGGATTTGTGAATATGAATATGTTGCCCAAGACCTAACAAGTTACTGACAATCCAACAGTTATTAATAGCTAGTAAAGACACTGGAAAATATTTTACATCTTTTGCAGTCTGCCTTATGTTCTGAAAAGTATTATATTGATATAAGGAATAAATATAACCCATAACAGTGATGCATGCTTAATAATGTGGATATCCTTAATCAGATGTAACAAATAATCAGATAAGAACAAAATACAGATCTTATAGAACACAAAGAGTTTGTATATAATACTGGCAAAATGTGATAAAGCCAGCATTTATACAATAGAACCTGAATGTTTTTTACAAATACACAAAATCACATGGAGAAGAGAACTGCAGTAGATTTTGTCTTTCTGTTTTTCTATCTGTATTTCTTTCTTTCGAGTGCCTGCTGACCTATTTTTGTTTGCTATTTATTGTTGTTAAAGATTACAAGTTTGCAAATACATGTGTTGCATTATATTACTGTTTTTTATAACTGACATAAATTCAAAGTTTTATGGCAATTTACAGTTTATTTTTATCACAGTAATGTTTTCATTTACCTGAGTAACTTTTTCTTTTTGTAGTCGGAACAGGAAAAAATGCAGCCCTTGAATGCAATACAAATGCAAATCAAAGTGGAATGAAGCTGCCAGATGGCACAGATATACGGCAAGTCACTGTGCTGTCTAAACAGGACTTGGAAAGAATTGAGCGGGAATTGAACCGCAGGCAAATTGAAAGTGAGATGGCCCGCCAGGTCCAAGAGGAGAGAGAAGAACAGAAGAGAAGGTCCAAAGAAATTATTAAAAATTGGCCCAATACAATTGCAGTAAGTTTAATCCGAATTAACTGGTACTTTAACATACCAAACTTAATTAGAGGAGAGATATTTTTTCTTTATGTGTGCTCTCTTAAAAGTTGTAAAATGTTGTTAAGAATCTCTGACATTTGTGGTTTAATATATTTTCTGCCAGGAATCAATGAAAGCTTATTTGTCCTACACCATTTAAAATAATATGAAAATCTTATTTCCCAAGTACATTCAGTAGACTGTCAACATGGAATATTCCTAAATTCACCTTGTAATTCGCTTTTTCAATGTCAGTTTTAAAAGGAATGAGCCTGCATTATTAATAAGGCTAAATACTTTTGATGCCTTTCATTGATGACTCTTCATTGAAATACATTGACTTGTTTTACAACTTGATTAGCACATGATTGGCTTGTCATTTCTGCATGTTGTCTAAATTTGCAGGGTCAAACACGAAGAAAACTTGAGGCTCGCAGAATCCGAGAAGAAAAGGAGGAAGAAGAACGTAAGCAGATTGATCTAGAAGAAGCCAAATTTCAAGCTCAGCAGCGCAGAGAGGCACTAGACAAAGCAAAGACTAAGCAGTATTACCAGACAGACCGCGTCAAGACCTTTCATGTAAGTTGTATATGAAGTTCTTCATCTCCTACTTACTCTTTGTTCACTCAAGGGTAATGGTATCACCATTACAACCACACTCCTTGATTAAAACCTCCACAGACAAACTTCATGTTCTCTTGCAATCGTGGTTTCTGAAGATATTTGTTTGACATGATGAGGTTGTCAGCCCCATACAAATCCTCCTGAATGGAAACATGGGTCTTATTCTTTCTTTATTTCCTCAGACCCCAGGTAGCCACATGAGATATACAACCATGTAGCATCTTATATGTGGATTATGTTCTGAAAGCCACAATTGCTCATAATTAAAATCACCCTTGGAAATTCCTTGAAAGTTTTTTTTTCTTTTTTTGGCATATACACCATGTAACTTGTGTGTATATAATAAAGAGTGAAACTGTCCAAGTAAAATGCTATTCATTATGATGTTTGGTTAAATTAAAAACAGAAAGACATAGGAATAAAATAATTTTTTTTTAAATGTTGTAATTAATTAATAAAAATGTCCTATTCAACACCTGCTGAATTATAGTTAGAAAATATGATGTCTGTAATGGTAGATAATATTTATAGTTACTGCTGTTGGCTGCCTGGCAACATTCTTTCTAATTGTTTAGTCATTATCTTGTATCATTAATTAAAAATTCTCACTGTTTGTTTTCACATCTTAAATAATCATAATTATTGTATTACTTAATTTAAAAAAAAAAAAGAATAATTGCACAAATGTATAAGAAATGAAAATATTGTGTGCGTTTTTGCTTGTGAAATATGTGCACATGTGGGACATATGGATTTATATTTAATTTCATAATTTGTTATTTGCAACTTCAGATGAGAAAAATTAGTGTTTTCCTCTTTTGTGACTTCATCATTTGTATTTACTTTGGCTGTACATAAGTTTCTCATAATTTATTTCTCAACAATTAGATCCTGATTTTAATATTGCTTCTTGCATAGTTATTATCTTACTATACTTTTACTACCTGTCACATATTATTTTTTATTCTTGTTATATAATATCACTTTTCTCTCGAGGCACAGTTACCGGGATCGAAACCTTGTAGCATCACCCTCCAGTTTACCCAGCTGTAAATTGGTACCTGACAAGCTTTTGAGTTAGGGAAGGCAAAGGCAGCAAGGAAGGGAACTGGTCACTCCACCTTATAAAAAGCTGGGCTTAGTATAGTACAGCTGGCGGAGTTGTGGATTTTAAAGTTGCTACCATAAGTGACATGGGTTCATTTTCGATACAAGACAACAGGAGGCTGAGACGCTTGGTAGTCATGACCCAAGTGGGCCCGCCCCCGTTAGAGTGTAAAGGAGTATACTGGGCCGAAACACTTGTCGGATGGGGGGACTTCTTCTGATGATCAGATTGCCTCCTGTTGTATCGCTCTGTAAAGAGTTTCCTATCATCAAAGTTTGTAGCACTTTTCATTATGGCAGTTTCTACTATCGGACTATCTTTACTTTCATATAAACATACTGGTTTATATTATTTATGTATATCCCTAGGTAGGTATATTTTTAATACCTGTTCTATAGTACAGTGGTTCTTAATGTGGGCCATATGGACCCCAGGGGGGCATGCCATATTTCAGGGGGGGCGCCACAGTAAGATGGTAAAGTACCTTTTTTCCAGCTAACAGTGACAATGAAGGTGGCCACAAAGGAAAATGATGCTAAGAAGGGGGCCATGTGCAAAAAAAGGTTAAGAACCCCTGCTATAGTACAGGGAGAGTTGTAATCTTGTATATATTATAACAGGGAATTCTATATTTGCTCATACATTTTACACTTCAGAAGGAAGTGCACTAAAATACTACCTTGCAGACATTCTGCACAATAAGGCTCATCTTCTTCCTGCTATTAATATTTTTAGAGTGCATTGACCCTTACCGAGGTTCTGAAGGAGCGGGAAGCTCAGCTTGAACTGAAACGGCTTAAGGAGCTTGCAATGGGAGATCTGGACAAGGAGTATGTAAAAACAGATAGAGAACTTTATGAAAAGACTATCAAAGCTGATCAAGAGAAGGCAAAGGCTTGCATTGAAGCTGCTCAAAGAACATCAGAGTTCCAGCTAGCACAGTGAGTATATCAATATGTCAGCACTAACTATAGAGTCCATGATTATATATATATATATATATATATATATATATATATATATATATATATATATATATATATATATATATATATTATATATATATATATATATATATATATATATATATATTATATATATATTTATATATATATATATATATATATATATATTTCTATATCTATATCTATACACACATTTACCGCACACACTTGAGCATAGGTCGATCCTACTAAAAGTCAACCCCTATGTTTTAGGACTTAAATAGCTTCCAAAATAAAGGACACGATTACAAGTGGAACAAGTTTTTCATAGATTCTAAATTTCCGCATATATATATATATATACTGAAGCACATTAAAAATGCACCACCTGTATAATCCAGGAACAGAGTGTGAAATGTAAATATAAGTGTTTACAAGTTTACATATTTGGAATCTTTATTCATTTTCCTATGAATCCATGCTGGTCATTAATTTATACATTTGATTGTTATGAAATTCATTGCATTCTGTGCATGCAAGGGAGAAAACCAAAAATGCAACCAATAAAAAAATTCATTCACACTATCCTCAGTATCTGGTATGTCCACCGTGTGCTTGCAAACAAGCTTGGCA